>OY776111.1:279116018-279741018 GCA_963675035.1 Allygus modestus | reverse complement strand
AATGACGAAACTGAATACTTAGAAGGTAATTTAGTATTAGACGAATAATGATGGGGAAAATTTACCCTTTGAGGATGTATATGACCAACAACATGAAGAAATTCCAGGTTAATTTTTAGGTCAAGATTTAGATGATCTAGAAAATTTAAGTCTCAAGAGTAGAACAGAAGAATCTATTGTTCAGTGAATAGATGGTAGATTAGCCTATATCAGTAAAGACTCGAAAATGCAATGGGATGTCCAACCTACTTGACAAAGTTTAGCTCGAAATAGGAATACTTTGCGAATGAGAATGGGTCATCCAAGTAATGAAACAAAAGAGGGCAAAACCCCTATATAAGTTTGGCAACTTTTTTTACTGATGAAATGATAAATGATATAACTACTAACACCAATATATGGATTGAAGCTCATAAAGATAACTATGGGAGGGTGCAAGACTGCAAAACAACAGATGTTTCAGTGATAAAAGCTGTTTTTGTAATATTATTCACTGCTGGTTTGCTAAGATTATCACACTAGAATTTGCGTGACTTGTGGTTAGATAATAGAGTAGAGTTTTTTAGAACGAATATGTCTCGACCAAGGTTTCAGTTCTTGCTTTGGGCCCTCAGATTTGATGACATAAGAACACAAAATAATAGAAAGGTTCTTGACAAACTTGCTTCTATAAGGGATTTATTTGAACAATGTGTTGAGAAAAACTTAAAAAACTATGTTTTGAGTGAGTTTGTAACAGTGAACGAGATGTTTGGATCGTTTTAGAGGTCGTTGCAATTTTCGTCAATAAATACAGAACAAACATGCTAAGCACGGAATAAAAATCTTTGCTCTTTGTCACGCCAAAACATTTTACACGAGCAAACTAGAAACCTATGCTGGAAAGCAGCCGGATGGGCCGTTTAAAGTTGAAAACTCTGGAAGAAGCATTGTGAAACAATTGACTGAACCAATATCTGGAAGCGGAAGAAACGTAACGGCAGACAATTGGTTTTCATCGATTCCTTTGTGCTACGATCTTTTGACTGAAAACAGACTTACCTATGTAGGAACTCTTCGAAAAGACAAGAGAGAAATTCCATCTGCCTTTGTTGACAGTACGGACATGTATGTCGGTTCTTCAGTGTTTGCGTTTAGAGATGGGTGTACCATGGTATCATACAAAGGTACGACAAAGAAGAATGTACTTCTGATCTTTTCCATGCACAACGATGATATGACAGATATGGACATCGAATCATACACATACGGGAAGCCGGAAATTGTTCAGATCTACAATATCAGCAAACGAGGTGTAGACTCAGTTGATGGCTACAAACAACATTATTCAGTTTCCAGAATCACCAATTGCTGGTCGATGACATGTTTTTTGCTTTGCTGAACATAACAGCTCTGAATACCTTCATAATTTTGAAGGAAAACAGAAACCAACCAAAAATGTGTAGAAGAAAATTTTTGAAGAACCTTGGAATGGATCTATGAAGAGACTACATGACATCAAGGATCTCTGTTCGTGGAACACCACGGCTTACCAAAGAGCTAATTTGCCGGCTACTTGGAGTTGAAATGCCGCGGACACACATTGTACATCCTGGCGATGGAGTAACAGAAGGGCGGTGTTTCAAATCGACTGGAGGAAAAACCGAAAAACAAAAACGAGATGTGGATCCTGTCAAGGTTTTATATGGAAGGAGCACACCATACCTCAGTGTGTTGATTGCAGGCAAGGTGAGGAAGAAATGGAAGTAAATTATGGTGAATAGGCACTACCAGCACCAGAAAACAAATAACGGTAAGTCAAACATGAACACTATTACTACCTATTTTACTATATTTTATCGTAAAATAATCGTAACCTTTTCCAAGTTTTGCTTTTATGTCTAAAGCCTATTTTTTACATAATAGTGTGCAGTAACTTTTTAAAATTTTTAAATAAAATTGTTCTTTAGTATTTCTCATAATTACAATTTTAAAATATATTATTAAGTTAATTTTTTAATATATATATATATATATATAGATATAGATATAGATATATATATATATATATATCCATTAAAATATATTATACCATGTTTTTATATCATTTGGTATAAAAATAAATCAGGTTTTAGCAAATAAAGCTGTTTTATTAATCCCAGTCAAAAAGACCTTGAGTGAGTCCTCACGTTTTCAATTTAAAGTGAGTCCTGCAGGGTTAAGAAATATTATACTAATAATGCACTATAAACACTGTTAACAAAAATATAAAAGTCGTTTTTGAGCTAAAACTGCTTATTTATAAAGGAGGAAAAGTATATTAAGAATAAAGATAATTATGTATGATTTCATAAACTCTCTATTCTTCAAGATTACAAAAATATCTCTATCCTTATATTTAAAACACAAAAGTTAATTCTTTAGTGGAGCATATTTACACCAATTAAATCTTAAATTATAACAAATTAACGTATACATAAATGGATCAAGCTCTTTTATTTCCTACATTTCTATAACATATTATTTTTTCTAGTTATTTGGATTGTAAAATTTGTAAACAAGTTTTCTAGGCCAGTGGTTAAGGTCAAAACAGGTCCCGGCATCAAGGCTGTGATGATAATAAGGGACCTGGAAGTGAAACCAGTTTGGTATGACATCATCACAGTCAACGCCAACGCTGACCTCACCAATGACTAGCTGACCTGGTGAGCACCGCTACTCCGCTAGCCTATCTCATCCAATACCAGACTGCCAAAGAAATGTGAGAAATATTAATACTGCTTGGAGAGAATACTGCAAAGAGATATTATGTGGTTTATCACTTAATTAACTTTATGAAAATTACAAATTCAATTTGAACTATTCTCACAATCTGGAAATAAGGCATTATGATTGAATATAGCAAGTTAATTCTTTACCTAGTGATATAATTAAAATGTTAGTACTTGTCTTTTAATATGCACTAGAAACCGCCCAATGGTCGAAATTCAACCAAATATTTGGAAAAGATTTAATATTTAGTGGGTTTTGTTGCGCTCATCTCTCTCTCTTTATCTCTTCTCTCTCTCCCCCTCCCCAACCCTCACCCCCAGATAATTTTTTTTAATGAGGAATTAAAAAGGATAGCAGAAGGGCATTACCATTCCAGTAAACAGTAGCCTTTTTATTTATGGCTGAAACCTCTCCACCTCTTCCTCTCCCCAGCCCTCATCCTTCCCCCTCACAAACAGGTTTATTTTTTTTAACGTGGAGGTAAAAAGGATAGTAGAAGAGTGTTACCATTCCAGTAGCTAGTAGTATTTGTATTTACATTATGCCTGAAACATCTGTTCTCCCTGTTTTGCTAGCATCTGTTATATCAACAGCTGTCAAATATAGAATTATTTAATCAGTTACTGTTCTTCCATAAGATTAACATTGAAACTTTGAAAGCCTGTGAGGCGTAGCCCTGAGGACCGATGTAAATTATAATGGGTTTCTGCTCATCTACAGGACACTACCTTTCTAACGGTATGTGTGAATTTCTCCTACAATGCACACAAGATGAGAAAAAAGGAGGACAAGTTTTGTGCTTGCCTATTAATATAAAGATCTGAATAAATAACAGTGGTCTTGTGACTGTTTTCATAATTTTATTTATACTAAATCCAAGCCATTGTATAAACAACTAGTGCTCTTAATAAAATTATGATGATGAGCATAACCACTCAAACGTAATGCACGTTCTGAATAGCAATTCAAAAGTTAATTTAAATATCAAGCTTAACCTTTTAAAAGGCTGTTTTTTTACAAAGCAATAACTATTCATTTTACAAAAAATTTGAAAAAACATTTTTTTAGTTGAATATAATGAATTAGGACTAAATGTAGTAGAAGTGCTCAATAATCTGTGCTCGAGCTAGTCATAGTCAATTAAGGATGCCCCATAAAACAACACAATCAATAGAATGTTACGCACCAAGGCAGAAGAAAAGTAGTACACCTTTTCTGGCCAAATAGATTGTAACCAAGAAAATATTTTAATGATTACAATAAAGATGATTACAATATTTACTTATAAATATGTTTCATATTTGAAATATTTAATTTATATTGACTTGAACTACTTTAAATAAGAGCATAGTAGTTGTTTGGTTAACACATTTATAATATGGATGACCTCAATCCACATCACCAGAGCTATGACTTCACACCCTTCAGAATCAGATTAGGTGGTGTTATTTTGGCAGTGCCTATTTGGGTTTTTCCAATGTTTGATGGTGCTGGCCCACCAGTTCAGTGAACTACTTTCTCGAGGTTCCAAAAACAAACAGACTTTGATATTTACTGGCTAATCATATAAAGAGAGTAACAATAAAACAGTGTTTGGTCCTAATAACGTCTAAATATATTACCTAATCTAATAATAGGGATCTAATTTTATATCATCTATGCAACTTTATCTTTTAGATGATTGTTGTAGAATAAATTAGTTAAAATACCCCCGTTGCAGCAAACCTGTGTACTCAGCAAATTTCCAATGCATATATATATATATATATATATATATATATATATATATATATATGTGTGTGTGTGTATTAACACCATATAAAGCCACATACCAAGTTTCATCAATATACATTCATAAATAAACGATTAATTACATTTTAATTATTCTCCATAAGAATAACATGGCGACTGAGTATGCAGGTTTGTTGAAGCAAGGAACACAATATATGGAATTTTATACAAATATCAATATCACTCAAATAGCTAAAGCCACAAACCAAGTTTTATCAATTTATGTTCATAATTAAGGAAGATAACACGTTACTTATTCTCCATAAGAATAACATGGGGGCTGAGTACGCAGGTTTGCTGCTACGGGAACTATCAGCCAAAAAATTTTTGTTGTGCAAGTAGACCACAACGATATGAAGCAATATACCAAGTTTCATCAGGGTAAGTTGATAAATAAGTGAGATATACAATTTTTCTTATTCTCCATTAGAGTAACATTGGACAATGTACTGTGTTTAGCACTTTCAATATCTCTGTAACCAATTGACGTAGAGCAATTATAAAACACCAAATTGTGCATCTTTTTAAGCTGATTCAAATTAAAAAAACTAAAATTAGACTTTTTCAAAAATTATATGTAAAAAATTCAAAAACATATTTTTGGGGTACAAAACCCCCCCAACACACCCCTTCAGATATGTCGATCTGTCTGATTTTCGAACTTAAAGTCATAAATGCTGCTTTACAAGTTTATACCAAATTTCATAAAAATCGGATAATTTGTACGACAGTTATCGTTCTCACAGACATATATATATAAAACCGTATACACAAATAAATTAAGTGAACTTTATATATATATATATCGGGTGTCCCATAAAGGTCCCCCCTCTTAATTTTTGAACGACTGGACATTTTCAAACAATCTTTTGTAAATGTGACTAGCATAAGTCAAAGTATTTTTTTAAGCGGTTAAGGGTTTCAACCCTCACCCCTAATTAGGGGTTGCTGGGGGTGTTTTTATTTTTCAAATAGCAACCTCTATCAAGTTGCATATCATTTTAAAAAGGGGAAAAAAGAAAATTAGTGCCACAAAATAGTGCCTCTTTATGTTTATTTAATCTAATGTTATGGCCAGCGAAAAATTTATTTATTTTGTTATTTATACTGCTTAAATTCTCTTCCTTACCAGAAATCAGATACATAATGGGAAAATTCAAATTTCTCTTGATCAGAACTTTGAAAAAATACCATTTAAAGTACAAAAAAGTCATTTGAAAACCTTCTTTAATTTTGCCATGGCCTCCATTCACTTCTTGGAAAAAATAAAGTTTTCAAATGACTTTCTTGCACTTTAAATGGTATTTTTTCAAAGTTCTGATCAAGAGAAAGTTGGATTGTCCCACTATGTATCTTATTTCTGATAAGGAGAGGAATTTAAACAGTATAAATAACAAAATTAATACGTTTTTCGTTGGCCATAACATTAGATTAAATAAATATAGAGAGGTCTAGTTTGTAGCATTCATTTTATTTTTCTCCGCTCTTTAAAATGATATGCAATTTGATAGGGGTTACTGTTTGAAAAATAAAAACTACCCCCAGCAACCCTTATTTTAGGGGTGAGGGTTGAAACTCTTAACCATTTAACAAAATACTTCGACTTGTGCTAGTTACATTTACCAAGGATTGTTTGAAAATTTACAGTCGTTCAAAAATTAAGAGGGGGGCCTTTATGGGACACCCGGTATATATATACAGTTTTGAACAAATGATGTTTCTGACATCTGGGGACCTCAAAACGAAAATTTATCTTGGTCCTGGGCCTAAGTCTTACCATGCCGACTACGGTAATAGCTTCTTCCCTATAGGGGAAATTCCTAAAAAGGAAATGTTTTTTTATCTGCATAGTATAAAAGATTTTGTTCATCTCTGTGTTGTCTAATCATACACAAAATGACAGGACCAGACAATATGCAAGGAAAATCAAGCAAATTAAACAAAAGATCAAGAGATATAAAAACTCACCGGGGTGCCGGTCATGGTGAAGGTTTTCCCACTCCCAGTCTGCCCATAGGCGAACACACAAGCGTTGTAGCCCTCGAACGCAGCGTCTACCACATCCTTGCCCAGGTCTCCGAACACCTGAAACATTCAACCAGGAAACAATTGTGAAGTTCAATAACCAAATCAAATCATGTTTTTGTGTCTCAACTCAACTGAAATGGGTCATGGGGGAGTTGTGTTTACAAAGGCGTGTAAAACAACACCAATGAAATTTGAATACCAAAAAACTTGTTTATTTTCATTTAAATAGGGATCATAATAAAAAAAATATTTTAGACAAAGAAGTATTTGAATTTTTAATCCAGATTTCAAATACCATATAAACAACAAAAAATAGCAAATTATAAAATACCAATGGAAGCTGATTGTATTAAGGGTGTAGTGTGTTTGGTCAGATTTATATATTCTATCTTCATATATTCTCAGGAACATTTTGGAAAATATGCAGATAGTTGGAGTTGAGGTGATTAATATTGTAGTATACATGAAACTTTGAATAGGAATATTTTATTTAACAGCTTTGTAAAAACAGCTTGATAAGTTTTAAAGAAATAATTAAAAAAACTCATATATTCAAATAAAAATATGTTTTTAAACAGGTATAGTCTATAAATTAGTTTTCTGTTTATTGCAGCACTGCAGAAGTTGGATATAAATAATTGATGAAAACAGAAATGTTCACAGTGTATTCCTCAAACAACAAATGTGATGAAAGTAAAATGAGCAGCAGGTGTGCAGTGACTACAATCAGTATTGCGCATGTACTGTGTTGATTTAGCTGCTTTGTATCAGATGTTTTATGTGTGTTGTGGTCTAAGATAAAACCTCAATATCTGACAACTTAAGACTTTTGCTATGCAACTAGGAATCAGCTTTTGCATGGCAGTATTGTTTAACACTTTTTATAACCTATAAAGTTTGGTCCAATCTAAGATTAAAACAAACATCTGGAGAAGGTTTAAACAATCCATGGATTGTAATGTTTTAATAAAAACACAATTTTGAGAGAAAACCAAATAAATTAACTGCCCTTCTGATGTAATACATGGATGATGAGAATCAAGTACCAACTTCTCACAGCACAAGGAGCCAGAGGATTCAAAGGTCACTGTCCACACGCAACAAAGTAACCAGACACCCTGGGGCCTTGCAGCTCGATGGAGCTGAACCAGAAAAATGCTTACCGTTTTCTGAAAACTGAGAAGCTGGCACATTTGATGAAGATAAAACGATGTAATATATAAACAGAGCATTTGACAAAATTTATTGAGTTCACATTCTTGTGGGCAGCTTTTCCATTAGACTACATAGTTCTCAGTTCCATGAAACTAACATACAATTCTTGATCATCAAATTCCCATTCCAATTTTGTATTTATTAAATGCAATAACATTTTAGTATTTTTCTATGCAAAGCCTTCAATTTTACTTTTTAATGTTAAATTTTAAACCACACATTATGTATATATTAAGAATTATAATTTATGTAAGATGTTGTCTTTTCACTCGAATAAAATAATTATAAAATAATTTAAAACATATTACTTAAATTAAGTGGGATTATTTTTACTTGAATACTATTCAGATAAGATGTCAAACTGGATTCCGATTTATCAACCTTGGCAGGCTGTAATTTCAGCAGTGCCCGTAGAAAGTAAGCCACACGAGACACTGACCTGTTCTTGTGAGGCAAAGTGTGAGTCGCTATCATCAAATGACCAATACGAGTGGTCGAATGTGAAGTCTTTGAACTGGTCTGGGCTCTGAAACAATTGGTTTTTAGTTTTAAACTTATATGCAAATTCAATGTACTAAGAGGTTAGGTAGAAATTGCATGAACATTTGAAACCCCTCTCCTACTTCCTTACAACACGATCCCTTCCAGAACACAAGACATTTCAGCAATACGAACAAAGCAAATGAAATATATGATACTTCTTTAACAAATCTATTGAAAATATTGGTGGAAATTTGTTACTAGTTCAAGTGTTTAAACTTTCTTTGAAGTTTCACTTTTTAATATCCTGACACAACTAAGGTGTGTTTTAAAAGGTAATATTAAGTATATGTGTAGAATGAGTGAGATACCTTTTGTAGCCTTGTTTTGTTTAATACTAATACTGACTGATTCTTTAGATAGGATCATAAAATACCCCCGTCGCAGCAAACCTGCGTACTCAGCGAATTTCCAATGCATATATGTGTAACTCACTACTACATAGAGCTATTTACCAAAGTTTCACAAAAATACATCCATAAATAAGTGATATACCATATAGCATATTATTTATTCTCCATAAGAATAACATTAGGGTTGAGGGCACAGGTTTGCTGCAACGAGGAAGATAAGTAATGTGTTTTTTTTTTTTGCAATTATCAATACAACTGAACCAGGTGAAGCTAAATACCAAGTTCTCTTAATGTAGGTTCATAATTAAGGGAGATATACAACTTTACTTATTCTCCATATGACTAACATGGGGGCCGAGTATGCAGGTTTGCTGCTACGGGGACTATTAACAAAAAACTTGTTTTTTGTACTAATATCAATATACCACAACTAGTTGAAGCCACATACCAAGTTTCATCAATATACATTCATAAATAATCGAGATATAGAATTTTATTTATTCTCCATAAGGATAACATTGGACAACGTACTGTGTTTAGCACTTTGAATATCTCTGCAACGGTTGGACGTAGAACCACGATTACAACACCAAAATGTTTGTTTTGTTGAGCTAAACACATTAATAAACAGAAATGTGAAGTTTTTAGTAAAACTATATTTTGAATTATTAAGCTAGGTTTAGTAGTTGTGGAGAAAAGTCAAAAAATGTGTCCATAAAATTTCCCATGTTAATCTTATGGGAATACAGTTTTTAGATTTTCCTCAAATAATTTCATTAAAAACTCCACATTTCTTTCGACCAATCAGTTTAGCTCTACAAAACAATCATTTTGGCGTTTTAATTGTTGTTTTACGTCCAACCGTTGCAGTGATATTCAAAGTGCTAAACACAGTAAGTTGTCCAATGTTATCCTTATTGAGAATAAATAAAATGTTATATTTTGATTATTTACGTATGTATATTGATGAAACTTGGTATGTGGCTTCAACTAGTTGTGGTACATTGATATTAGCACAAAAAAATGGTTTTTGTTGATTTTTCCTGGTAGCAGCAAACCTGCATACTCGGCCCCTTGTTATTCATATGGAGAATAAGTAAAGTTTTATATCTCCCTTAGTTATGAACCTAAATTAATAAAACTTGGTATGTAGCTTAACCTGATGAGTTATATTGATAATTGCAAAAAACACGTTTCTTATCTTCCTTGTTGCAGCAAACCTGCGTACTCAATTATAATGTTATTCTTATGGAGATTAAATAAAATGCTATATATCACTTATTAATGAATGTATTTTTGTGAAACTTGGTAAGTGGCTCTAGGTAGTAGTGATACCCACATATATACATTGGAAATTCGCTGAGTAAGCAGGTTTGCTGCAACAGGGGTATTTTATACTTTTGTCTAATGACTTAATAACTGGAAGCCCACTAAACACTACTGATGTATGCAGACGGCACCACCTTGCTTCTCTCTGGAAAGAATACTGAAGATCTGGTCGTAGGCTCATTCATTGCACTCAATATATGGCATATCAATGTTGTCATAAAAATGATTTAATGTTAAATATGAGCAAAACCAAAAAATTTACATTTGGTAACAAAAAAGAAGAGATAGAAAATAGAAACAATACCCGATGTGGAGACTGATGACCATGCCAATTCCTTCACATAATGATATATGGGAATTGACACACAGACATTCTATCCAGCAAACATAACATTAGCTTATATGTCCTGAAGAGAATAAAGCACACAAGTGGTGTACCACACACTGTTTGAATCACATTTAACATACAGCCTTGGAGTGGAGAGGTACTACAAGGGGAAAATTAAACTGCATACTTCTCCTTCAAAAGAGAACTATCCGACTCATAAAAGGCCTTGACTAGAGGGAAAGTTAAAATAAAACATTAACACGATTAAAAATTATGGCAGTTGTTGCACTTTAAATCATAGAGGTGATTCTATATGTGGATGAGAAACCCTTACAATAAGGAAGAGCCATCTACTAACATAACACCAGACATGTATCCGGATATCAGCAACTACTTACCACGGGAATTTTTATGCGAAGAAGCTTACATACATCAGCAAGAAACTAAATAATCTGCTTCCTGAGGACATGAGAAGAGAAGAAGGGAAAAAACTGAAGACAGCTCTCAGCAACTGGTAGGTAAAACCCGTCTACTCCCTTGATAGAGAGATATATTTTCACTGAACGGATTGTAAATTGCTGTTCTGAATCTGTACTGATGCCATTACAAATCTTGAAGTATTGTACACTAAATAAAGAGTTTTTGTTTGATTGTATTTTAATACATCCTACATTAACTATCCAAGAAAATCTATAAGTTATGAACTTATAGGTCAAAAAAATTTTATGAATTCCTAAAATGATCTCATTTATAAAACTTGGAGGATAAACACGAAAGTTGAGCCACTTACTGAGACAGCTACATCACAACAGTTGATCACAGGGCCATTGACTCCAATTTAGGCACTTGAATATCTACTGGAGGATCAAATCCTACCCAAGAAACATAAGCAAACTAATGTTCTTTGTAGAAATGATGTGTTCATGAAGAACTCTATTGAAAAATAAGTGTGAGGTTCCAGAAATAGTGAGAGTCATAACATTTTGTTTCGATGCTCCTTATACCGTAAACACTACTAGGGAAAAGTGTAGTTTACGAAATAATATATTATTACAATGTTAAAAGCAACGTATTAATTAAATAGTAGTTTCAAGGGGCCATAGCCCCTAACCTTGCTCCAATACTATGCCTCAGATGATTTTTTTTATTTTTACATGCTGAGGAAATAAAATAATATGAGCAGGAACTCATGTCGGTTCGTAGACAAAATAGACAATTAATAACATGTTTTAATGTAAACAAAACATACCCTTAAAATCCCCATGCTTTTCTCATGGGGTATGTTTTACATTATTCCTCGATTGCTTATCACTTTTTGGAAATAATGCTATTCCTCCCGAGTCCGTGGGGATCAAGACCTTTAATTTGAACCATCTCCCATCATTATGCAATTTTCCAAACGCCCGCAATTTCCAGTTAAAAATGTTGCTTACAGAATAGTAAATGAATTGGTTACAAATAGTTTTAGCAGCAGTAACACTCTATGGAAGTATATTCCCTTATATTTAAAAGCTGTCCTAAATAGCACAAATATTGGTAAAATTACTTCTATTTACAGTGCTAGTTTTGTTCATTTGGATCATAATAGTTCTATAGCAAGTTACTGAGGTTGTTTGATATATGCCAAAGGTGTTGAGGCATGAAATTAACAGATGAGAGATAGCAGATGCCTCACTGCTGAAGTATAATTGCTCCACAACGTAATTAAGAGAATTACTTTCATTTCAAACTTTCTTCAGTCTTGTTAGTATTGTGACTCAACCTTAGCTTTCTACAATCTCATGCGAGTTCAACAAACTGTATACTTTTAGTATTAACTTTCCAAGCAAAACAATTATACCAAAGTAACAAAAAGTATAAGTTGTATACAAATCATTTATAATTATTAAGATAATTAATGTCTTTCATAAATGATGAAGGTTTTTCCTTGTAATTAAATACATTTGTAAATAGTACACTATATAGTATTTACAGGTTTTCACATTCTTAGTTAGAAAAATATTAAGCTTAATGCAACCTCAGCGACTAGTTTCTTCAAACGTTGCAGAAAACCTTAATCTCACAGATTCATTGTGCCTCATCTGCACTAGGTTGTACTTATTAAAAAAATAACAGTGTTAAATTGGGCTACTAGCACGATCCAAAAAGTGAGTCTTAAGCTAAAGACCTCCACAAAAGTTGGTAATAGAACAGTCTGAACACAAACAAAAATGTATAATGTCAGCTAATCTTAATGCATAATGCCAAAGTGCTTTCAATTTAACAAGTATAAAAATATTAGGTACTAGGAGTACGCTCAAATATTCCCATAATTGGATGAGCAAACTCAGAAACTGTAGATGAAACTTACTGCTGCTAACGTAAATCTCAATCAAAATGTTATCACAAAATATCAAACAAATGTCTTGATCCAGTGGACTATATAGGAAAATATATGTTTTTGGTTAGGTTCATCTTAAAAAAAAGGATATGGGTGAACTTACCTGAAAAAACTATCTTCTCAGTTCATATATAAGCTACATTGTTCTTTATATTTTACAAACAGTATGGCTAAAAAAGAGTTTGGTGACTAAATGAGAGTCAAAAGAGAGAAATTATGTGTAAATATCTCAGACACCACTTATTTTCTTCCAATAACCAAACCAATAGTTGTTAAAATTTTAACTATGCTGTAAAAACTACTGATTTCAAAGACCTTTTACTCATTACTACTTAGATATATAAAACTGTAGGTTTTAATAAATTAATTGCAATTATCAATACAAAAAGTTGTATTCGTCTGACCTACGAAGAGTGCATTCTTGAATTACAGTGATAAAAACCGGAGCAGGTTTGGCAAGAAGGACACTAGAAGGCGTGTGGAGGTAGGATTGGTGGTAAGGCACGAAATGTGATACTAGTGAAACACGAACCAGAGAGACTGGGCGCAGGCAGATCACGGATCTGTACTGTTATCTAACCTCTGTAGTCACCGCAACTTAACGCTCTTATCTTCTTAAGAAATGGTGTACCTCAGGATTGAGGGATGTCCCTGCAGCTATGGTGTAGGGTGGGAGGGTACTTTGGAGGGGTTTTTCCAATGACTGAGAGAGGGACTACCAAGCAGATAGCGTCATTCGTATAAATAAATCTGGTATCGTGGGTAATGAGATCCATACATATTTATTGTAGATTTAAATTGGTTAACATTTGACTAACAAATTATCATAATTTAAATTGGTCATTAATTACATACTAGCTTTTACCCGCAGCTTTGCCCGCAAATTGCTATATTAGTTTTGAAAACTGTTGTTTGTAATGGATTGTAAGAAGTGTAAATGGATCTATTTACAATAAATAATAAATGTAAATAAAGATAGAAGAAATTGAAATGTAAATATTACTAATCACTAATCATTAAATGACACTCAGCTTGCTCTCGCAATTCCCAATCTGCTGTAGCAGAAGTCTCGTTTTCTGGCTACTTTCACTCTCCGAGCTTTGCTGGAGCTTTAGGAAAGATTAGACTTTTGTTTGTCGGGTATTATCCATAATAAGATGCATTTTTTAAACAAAATTATAAACATTCAATGAAAATTATGAAAAGCGTTTGAAAAGCTTGTTTAAATTAAGTTTTAACTATAAACAACATAATTAGACCCAACGGGTGATAAACATTCTTTTAACAAGTTTCATTAAAAAGACAATTTCATAATTATAACACAAGAAATATATACTTCCACATTCAAATTCAACATTCTGACAATGATGTGCAGACTAAATGATATATTAATGATATATTAAATTCTAAAAACAAAAGTTTATAATTTCAAGAATTGATCAAGAATCTATTAATTATTGTTATAAGTATATACTGTGAATCTAAATATAGCTGGTCTTAATCATAAATTAATATTATGACAATTAAGACTGGGTGATCGCCCAGAGGTCGAAATTCAACCAAAAATAATTTTACATAAACCCAAAGCGGCACATACGAATAATGGCTGTTTGCATGAATGTTTTGCCAAATCCTGCGTGAGCAGTTAAATTAAATGAATTTGAACTTGAACCAGTGTCCTAATGATGAACTTCACGAATAAAATATCTTCCTCTCTCTCCCTCTCCCCCTTCCCCTCTCACCCAGCTCTAATTTGTTTAACGTGGAGTTAAAACGGATAAGAGAAGGGTATTACCATTCCAATAATTACTAGTATTTTTTATTTACATTAGTCCTGAAATATCTGTTCTTGCTGTTTTGCTAGCATTTGTTCTATCAACAGCTGTCAAATATATAATTATTCAATCAATGTGGAGCGTAGTTCTAAGGGCCGATGTGAATCTGCCCTTAATGTACAGAAACATTAATAATAATAATTATTACTCATTATTATTAACAAGAATTGATCAAGAATCTATTAATTATTGTTATAAGTATATACTGTGAATCTAAATATAGCTGGTCTTAATCATAAATTAATATTATGACAATTAAGACTGGGTGATCGCCCAGAGGTCGAAATTCAACCAAAAATAATTTTACATAAACCCAAAGCGGCACATACGAATAATGGCTGTTTGCATGAATGTTTTGCCAAATCTGCATGTTTTGTGTTGTTTTATGTTGTCTCAACATGTTTCTGATTATAATATTACTGAAATTATAATGGGTTTCTGCTCCTCTACAGGACAATACATTTTTAACGGTATGGATGAATGTTTCCTACGATGCACACAAGCAGAGAAAAAAGTAAGGACAGTTTTGTGCTTGCCTATTAATATAAAGATAGATTATAATAAAGAAATTAAGAAAAAATGTAAAAAACAAGATTCAATGACATTGTTCAGAGTGTATAAATCACAGCTGGTGGTATACAATATCTGAAAATAACATAAATCTGACATTAAAAGTCTTAAAACTATTCTTCCCTACTATTAACATTGGAAATTAAATGCTTTTGAACTGAAGCTCTGAGGTGAGAGGGGGATGGCAATAGGCGTAGGTATTATTTGGACAAGTAATCTATGCCTATGCTAAATTTTACCTGGATCTGTTCAGTAGCTGTTGCTTGATCAAGCCACAAATATACATATAGATTTATAATATTACTAGCTGTTACCCTTGGCTTCACTCGTGAAAAAATTAAACACATGTAATATTCACCTAATGAGCTCTATCAAATATTTGTTTATGTTACACCATATGATTTCTTTTGTAATAACTGACAAACATCTTAACTACAGCTGGTAATTTTATAAATGATATCCTCCCATAAGAATTGCTTTGAAACTTACAGGACCCGTGGGGTGGAGCCCTAAGGTTAGATGTGGACATTATCAGGTATTAATGTTAAAGTGATATGTAAGCTATGTTCATGCAAAATTTTAACTTAATAGGTCCAGAATTTTTATGTGATTGAACTCTAAACTTCCATCCAAACTTCCACATTTATAATATTAGTAACTTAGGATATACTAAGATTTTGTAACAATCAAAATCATGTAAATTCACACATATCTGTATCTGTATCATAATTTCTGTGTTAAAAAATAATTATAGTATGCATCAGGAAAATGGCCATAGAAATATTGGTGTAGCGTCCAACAAGGATGAAATTGTAGAGAATCACAGCAATGACTTATTTTCACTATGATTAGTTTATCCTAGGAGTAGAAATTTTATGTTTTAAAGTTTTCATGGAATTATAATGCTAGCATGGCGTACATTCTGACAAAACTAAAAAAACATGAAAGCTTCATCCCCTTTAAACTATTTATTCTTAAAAAAAACTTTGTTCAGGTCCCTGCTTAGTGACAAAGTTTTTTTTTAAATTTTGTAATGGTGTACAAAATTGTGATAGTCTGCAAGATGAATTGCAAAATATACTGATGCAACCAAACTCAACAGAATGTTACATTTTTATTCTCCTCACGCTGAAGTTTGGAATTGAACACCATGTCAAAAAAATAACGTGTCAAGATTTTGTTTACAAAGGCACCTTAAACATTTAAAATCCCAATATGTTACTAATTATTAGTTGTCACTTTATATGTTGATGTTCTTTTTGTTGCTGATTAAAAATTGATTTATTTGTAATCATTATGAAATGAGAAAAGTAATCTTTTTACCAGGCTCAAGAAGCTTGGTCACTAGATGGCTTCTTAAATTTATACCTATCATCTACATGATGTTTGTGAAGAAGGGCTTGTTTTTTCTTAAATTGTTTACTTTTTAGTGTAAGCATAAAACCCTGTTTCTGTGTCTCCTGAACCCTAATCTATGGCTTCCACTATGGCTTTTGTGTTTAGACCGTCTGTTTGTCTGTTGGTGTGCTTCTGACAAAATATTATTATTATATGTGACCTTCTGACATTTTATTATTTAGATTTTAAGAGAGATTATTTACCAAGTGCAAACCACTAACCGCAAAGCGTTTGGTTTGTCTGATGAAAAAAGTTAATTTGTCAAAACTTGCTCAGCAGATTCTGATAAAAATTTATTATAATGCTGATTTAAAATAAAATTTAAAGAAATCCAATATTATAAATTTAATTATTTTAATTTTTAACTACTTCAGCCATCATTACTAATTTATTAAAAGTTATTAAAAATTTGCAAACTTATTTACTCTGATTTGTAAATAATTTCCAGATGAAGGCCCCTACTCACATTTCATATAGCTAAGTGTCGCCAACAAATATAATGAGTTGTATCAGAATTACGGTAAGTTATTTAAAATAACTCAATGATGATAAGTCATTGTTTAAAACTAAGGTTTCCACAATTTCATAAGTTATAAAACACATTTAGTTGAAGAAATTCTTTAAAACATATTTTGATGCCTACAACATCACATTTGGAGTGACAGTAACTGATTCCATCAAAGGAAGGAAGGTATCAAGTAACTGTCAACAAAATCAGTGTTCATTGGCCTTCAATACTGTCATGGCCAACGCTCAGTCGACCACTTGACGAATACCTACAACTGTTGCTTAACTGCTCTAGCAGAAATAACTCCATTAGACATCTGCAATCGTTTAACTCTCTACATATTATCAGTGTGATCATTTAGAAATTGAAACAACATATTTATAGAACGGTTTACCCTTTATGTAGTCTCTCTTTCCAATTCAGATGACAAAATAACCATTAGTAAGCAGATTAACTTTAGTGCTCATTCTTCATTTATATGTTAAATATTCAGGGAAGCGTTAATATCTTTAATACAATATAGGAGTCAACTTAATAAATAAACTGTAGGAAGAGTCAAAAGCTTGCCATAAAGTGATGAACTTGCGGAACAGTGGAATTGGTTTAATATTTCAGAACTATATCTTAACACAGAAGGGAAAAAAGAAAGAGAGTAAGTGTTCACTGTTAGCTTGTGGGATAACACATATATTATATGTCCACAGCACATTCTCCACTGTACAGTCAGCTTGTTGATTACCCCAATCATTGATATATAAATCACATCAGAAGACTGACACATATTTTCTATCTTTTAGCCCAATTTTAAACTATAATTTATTAAATATATTAGAACAACAATTTCAATGTAACAATTTTTTTCTCAGAAATATCCGCACAAATCCCGTAAAAACTGAAAATGTGAACTTTCAAATCACAAAAAAAGTTGTTAGGGTTTTCTGTTTGGTTTGCCTAACGAACTTGTTCAACTGATTATAGAATAGAATTTGCGAGTCATGCTATCCAGTCAGTACAAGACGTCCAATGGAAAACCGTTTAAGGTCCAAAATGTTCAAGGATATCCACCTGTGGATATCCTTGGGTGTCTGGCGGATATAGAATATCAATGGGAGATCTGTAATATCCAACATGAACATGGGACATTAGATGCGTACTGGACGTCCCCGTGGTATGTGGGTAATAGTTCACTTCTCCATTGAAAATTCATTAAAAAGCTGAATAACATTTATCACTTAGTAATTGATTATCTGAATTTAGTTTTAGTTGCTTGTTAAATGTTTCAAAAGATATATCCTATTTTTGAGATTATTGTGCAGTGGTAAACAATGCTGATTCTTGTCAGGAATAGTTGATATGTTTTTAATTAATTAAATAAGTATATTTTACTCACTTTACTATTAATTATTCTCGTCTTCTTCCCATCCATCTTGATTATAAGTTTTGTATTCATATCATTCTCCCTGAAAAAAAAACAATTCGAATGAATAACTTAATGTACCATAGCTAATGCAAAATACTATATAAACTAAGATACAAAACATCTTCATTAAGCATTACAGTTGCCAGTATGGATACCAGCTGTAGAGCCCCTAAGGCGCTCAGCACACAGGAAGACTGTTTTCTAATTAGAGTTGAGCAACAGGTTTTTGTGATGAGATTATGGTTGTGGTTACACATTGCTAAACAAACGGGCGCAACTGATATTGAGTCGGAGGTGGAGTGTAGTTTACATTTTTATTTGTGAATAAAGTATAATATTATATTTGACATTACCATTAGCAAGTTGAAACTTATCAAAACTTATCTTCGATCTACGATGACACAGGAAAGGCTAAATGCTTTCGCTATTTTATCCAAAGAGAATGATGTTGCACAAAAGTTGAACTTTATCACATTTTAACTTTTTTTGCGAAAGCCCAGGCATGGAAAATTCCTTTGGGGGTTTAGAGTATTGACGAATCATACTGAGTATTTTTAAGTTGTTTGTCAAATCAAAAGTTTTGTTACTGGTAACATAAGTTTTGTTTGTTATATTTCCTGCATAATATGTAACTCTTTTTGTAAATATAAACACAAAATAAAAATAAATATATTTATTGTGTTTCTAAAATGCATTCTTTAAAAATATCTAGAAATACCCTTATTGGGGATGAGGCGCAGATCAAAATTTCACCCTAGGCGCCTATTAACCTCGAGGCAGCCCTGAGTATCTTATTCTGTCTGTGGCAAGAGACATAAAGATAACATTCTGTGAAATCAAATTCAGTGATTTACATTGAACAACATACAACAGTGTACCAGTATGCTGGGAACCAGGCAACTGAAGTCGAGACACGACCAGTTACTATCAAGTTTACAGGCAAGTTGCCGATGAGTTGTATTTATACTTAATGCTATATTAAGTACGCTTTGTCTTTAAATAAACGGTTGTATGTCATTGTTTTCTATCTTGTGTAATATGTTTTTTTTAAGAATACTGTACTTTATTATTACTTAGTAAATAGCACTAAAGCTGTCTTATCTATTGATATTTATATAATACCCCCGTCGCAGCAAACCTGCATACTCAGCGAATTTTCAATGGATATATAAATGTCTTAATACTACATAAAGCCACTTACCAAGTTTCATAAAAATATATTCACGATATATACAATTTTAATTATTCTCCATAAGAATAACATTGGGGCTGAGTACGCAGGTTTGCTGCAACAAGGAACACAAAAAATGGGTTTTTATGCTAATATCAATTTAACTCAACTAGGTGAAGTCGTGTACCAGTTTTTATTCATTTATGTTCATAATTAAGGGAGACAGATCATTAGTGAATTTCCTTTGGAAAGTGAACTATTAGCATGACCCGCACGGTGAAACTTAAGCCAAGGACCACCATAGAAGTTCCTAACGTGACCCCCTGAACACGTTTTGGGGGGTCGTTCAAAATTGTATATATATATATATATGTATATATATAGACATATATATATATATGTTTTTACACTCTAGCGGTCGCAATTTTTGTCCGATTTACTTCAAATTTGGCAGGGACGTTCCTTTCTGTAATCAGTTGGACAAGTTCGTTGGGCAAAACAATCGGAAAACTCTAAACCCCATTTTTTGGGGATTAATCTTTCAAATTTTGAGTTTTTGGGCCAAAAAGGGTCATAAAAGCCCCAGATGTAAAATAAGTGCATGTAAAAAGATGGGAATTAGAGAGGCGAAATTTTTAAGCCCTCTCTCGTCATTCTAGCATAAATATTTACCGAGTTATTAAAGAAAATATGTATTGACCAAACACATTACGTTGTCTTATGGTGGTTTTACATTAGAAAAGCCTGTTATTCATTTGTTGGTGTACTTTTACCATCCCCAACAACCTCACGCCTACTTTAAAGCCTGACTGGACCTTCTCCCAACCTTATAATGCGAAAAATTGTACTCCCAGCATTGCAGGTAAATAGAACCAGGAGCATCAGAACAGCCAAAAAAACAATGTTTTCAGATTTGAATAAAAATTGGAATAAATGTATGTTTTTAACCAATTTTGAGTTTTTAACGTTTTTTATGTGGAAATTCACTTCCCTCACGTCAGCGTGCTGCGTGCGAACTCGTTTAATTATTCTGTAACCATTTGACGTAGAGCAATGATCAAAACACCAAATTGTGCGTCTTTTTAAGCTTATTCCAATGGAAAAAACTAAAATTAGATTTTTTTTTTATTGTATGTAAAAAACTCAAAAAACCCATTTATGGGGTACAAAACCCCCCAAAATATCTCTTCGGATAGGTTGATCTATCTGGTTTTCGAACTTAAAGTCATAAATGCTGCTTTACATATTTATACCAAATTTCGTCAAAATCAGATTATTTTTACGAGAGTTATCGTGCTCACGGACACATATATATATATATATATATATACACAGTTTTGAACGCATGGCATCTGGGGACCTCAAAACGAAAATTTATCATGGTCCCGGGCCTAGGTCTTACCATGCCGACTACGATAATAGCTTCTTCCCCATAGGAGAAGTTCGCTAAAAACAAAGCTTACCTGTGCTATGTATTAACAATTTAAAAAAATCCAATTTACGGCAAAATAAATGTATATAACTCTTTAATAAACAAATTTTGAACGTTTCAAATAATTTGACTTTAAATTCAATAAGTGGTTGGGTTTGTTCCTACGGGGGCATTTTAATACCCCCGTCGCAGCAAACCTGCATACTCAGCGAATTTCCAATGAATATATAATATAACACATTAAAACACTTAACAGGAATCAGAATAAATGTACTCACAAACAAGCGATATTTAAAATATTAATTATTCTCCATAAGAATAACATTGGGGATGAGTATGCAGGTTTGCTGCAACAAGGCACACAAAATAATGGGTTTTTATGCAAATATCAATAGAACTCATCTTAGTGAAGTCACATACCAAGTTTCATACATATACATTCATAAATAAGCGATATATAACATTTTAAGTATTTTCCATAAGAATAACATTGGGACCAAGTACCTAGGTTTGCTCCTACAGGAACCATAGGCGAAAAATTTTTTTTGTGCAATCAACAATAAACCACAACCAGATCAAGCCATATAGGCCTACCAAATTTCGCCAGTTTATGTTCATAAATAAGCGAGATATACAATTTTTCTTTTTCTCCATAAGAATAACATTAGACAACGTACTGTGTTTAGCACTTTCAATATCTCGGTAACAAATTGACGTAGAGCAATGATCAAAATACCAAATTGTTTGTTTGTTTAAGCTGAATTCAATGGTGTGGATTAAAATTTGATTTAAATTAAAATTACATGTGAAAACCCCAAAAAACACATTTTTGGGGTACAAAACCCCCCTTCGGATGGTGTGATTCATCTGGTTTTCGAACTCGTTCAAATAAATGGTACTTTACACATTTGTACCAAATTTCATTAAGATCGGACCTTTTTTACGAGAGTTATCGTGCTTACGGACACATATATATATAAATATATATATATATATATTATATATAGGCAAATATATATATATATATATATATACATATATATAGATTTGAACGAATGGTGTTTTTGGCATCTGGGGACCTCAAAATGAAAAGTTATCATGGTCTCGGGCTTAAGTCTTACCATGAGACCTATGGTAATAGCTTCTTCCCTATAGGGAAATTCGCTAAAAAGTGGTTAAAATTATTAAATTCTTAGCACATTATTGAATTAATGGTGCTAGGCGTTATGGTTGTACTACATGTAAAACTCATGGTAAAACCCAGTAACACTGACTGTAAACATGCTTAACTTTACTCTCAGTTTAAATATAACCTTGTTGGGCTCACAACAGGGTAAGACACTTGTTAGCAAAACGATAAACACCACTTAAACGGTATTTTCTAACTTGAAAAGTAAAAAATAATGATTTTAGTTGGCGGCATCTCGTTTTCCCCCATGCTAGTATATGGGCGGCGAGGCACGCGGCAACTCCTCTCGCGGCATTGCCAATTCTACTATGCCGCGGCCTTCTTTAAAGGCAGCTATGGTAAAATCCAGCTCAGTTGGTGATCTGTGACTAGACCCTTGTCTGTGGTGTCGAGAAAATAAATTGCAAAGAGTAATTTATCTAAACTTACAATATGTATACTAAGTGTAGTTAATTAAGTTTTTCCAGAACATAAGGAAAAAATAAAACAATTATCCTAATCTAAAGGTGAGGGTTTTATAACCCAACCACCAGTCTCACAGACAGGAGTAAAATTTTGTTTTGCTCTGTTTGTATACCTGAGTGGACTTGAGCCCTCAACCCTTCAGTAACTACCTTACTCCCCATCCCCTACCACCATAACTCATTTGTGTCCAGTTTTCCTTAGTTGCGCCAAACAGGACAGATATTTTTATTTTAATCTTTCCCGTCTCAGATACCGGATGGTTGAGAATGTGTGGTTTTTGGCAGGGGATTTGGCCGGAGAGACCGAGCCATACTCATTGATAGCCTATTTGATTAGTTTTGTGGGTTAAAAATATGTCTCTATGGAATCTTTATTCAATAGTTCTAGTAACTGTTTTCAATAAATCATACAAAGTTTTAACAAAATCATTCCTGTTAAGAACACATGGTGTATATTTGATGAATCAGCACAGCTGTTTGTTTATTGGTATGTTTTGATTTTAGCAGATGATGTAAATAAACTAGGAATGAAATATGGTTGTTAAAGAAATGGATTCCCTTGAATAAAGTTTTAAGTATTGTTTTTTGTAAAATTGTGTACCTTTTTTAAATACTTCTATAACTTATCCTCGGCGAGAAAAATGTAAGTATATCTGACATTTCGGCGCCCAACGTGGGGCATAATTAATCTGTCAGTATTATTTGGGAATTCTCAATGGATAAGTTAAAGAAACGAAGGTCTGTACATAAAGGGCTTTTTACAAAACAGTTCAGTCTTCTAACAACTATTTAAGTGATGGAAAGTACGTAGAAGCTAGGGGATGTTTTAAATTACTTGAACAGTATATGCAGACAATTTCTATGCTAGATGAGAAAATCCTAGGATTCATGCTTGATGATGAGGAAATAACTGATGAGGATTTAGGTAATGAAACTGATGTTACTGATGATTTTAGGAGTAAGTTTGAACTAATGAAAGTACGTGTCATACTAAGTACGTGTCGTGGTTGACTTACTCAACAGTTCATCAGATCAAAAATCAGTCATTAGCACATCAGTTGCAGGTCAAAACAGTTATAATTTACGCTTACCTAAGGTAGAATTACGTACATTTTCTGGAGATTCTAAAGAGTGGTTGCCTTTTTGGAACCAGTATCAAAGGATACATGAGGACGAGAGCATTCCTGCTGTGGATAAATTCTATTACCTGGACCAAGCTATCGTGCATGACTCTCGCGCCTGGAGTGTTCTAGAATGTTTCCCTCCCACAGAGGAAAACTATCCTCTTGCAATTGATGCCTTAAAGGAACGTTTTGGTAGGGAAGATGTTTTGATTGAAATCTATATCAGGGATTTGTTAAGTTTGACGCTTCCTTCTAACAAATCATGTTCTTTGGCTAAGATGTACAACAAACTAGAATGTCATTTACAGTCACTAGAAGTTCTAGGTGTAACAAAGGGTAAGTGTGCCGCCATACTTTGTCCATTATTGAAATCTTGTATGTCTGAAGATTTTTTAAGGGTATGGCAAAGGAGCAACACAGACAGGGACACGCCTACTGCCAAAATCAGACTTGAAAGGTTTTTGGCCTTTATGAAAAGTGAAGTACGAAACGAAGAGAGAATTTTGGTTGCTTTGTCAGGTTTTGGGGAATCTGGTAGCAATAAAACGGTGGTAAAAGGAGATTTTCAAAATAAATCTGTAAGAAATAAAGTCACTCCTTCAGCTACAGGTCTATTGTCTTTGAATGGCAAAAAGCAATGTGTATATATTTTTTGCAATGACAGTCGTCACAGTAGTACAGATTGTTACAAAGCTCGGGATATGTCATTTTTAGACAGAGTAGGATTGGTAAAAAGTAAAAAATGTTGTCTTGTTTGCAGAAAGCTAACCATGTAGCTAAACAGTGTAAATACAAACAAAAATGTATCATTTGTGACAAAAAACATGTGCTTTTGTTATGTCCTGACTTAAAAAGGCAGACATCCGAGAATGTCTTAGTCTCAAAAACTACAGATGGCACTAACCAAGATAATGTTTTAGCAAACGTTACATCTGATAGCGTGCTTTTACCTACACTAATGGTGCAGATCCGGGGAAATGGTGTAGAAAAGGTTGCCAGAGCCGTATTGGACACTGGATCACAGCGCTCCTACCTTCTGAGGTGGGCTCAAGAGATGAAGTATGCACCGTTTGAGGAAGAAAACATCGTTCACTCATTGTTTGGAGGCAAAAGGTCAGGTATTTGTAAACATAATAAATACAAGCTTTACTTATCAAGTATGGATGGTAATTACTTATGTAATTTTGATGTATTGGATCAAAAAAACATTTGCGATGATCTGCCACACTTTAAAGAGGGTCTGTGGTCAAAGGAAGTAAGTGAGATGGGTATCTCGCCAAATCAGTTTAACGACTATTCTGGTCCTGTGGAAATTCTTATTGGGGCTGACGTTGTAGGCAAACTCTTTGTAACAGGCAATGTTAAACAACTTGTTTGTGGATTAACTGCCATTCAAACTAATTAGGGGTGGGCTTTGCTAGGAAAAATCCCTAATGTTAACCCAAAACTGAGTAAAGCTATGGTGGTCACTTCCATGTTAGTCAATGACCTTAACATTTCTGATCTTTGGAAGTTAGACTTAATTGGAATTTTTGACCCTACAGAAGTGAAAAGCAAGTTGCAGTTACAAATACCCCCGTCGCAGCAAACCTGCGTACTCAGCGAATTTCCAATGAATGTATATGTTTCTCATTACCACATAAAGGCACTTACCAAGTTTTATAAAAATAAATTAATAAATAAGTGATCAATAGCATTTTATTTATTTTCCATAAGAATAACATAGGACTGAGTATGCAGGTTTGCTGCAACAAGGAACACAAAATATGTGTTTTTATGCAATTATCAATTTAACTCAACCAGGTGAAGCTACATACTAAGTTTTATTAATTTATGTTAATAATTAAGGGAGATATAAAACTTTACTTATTCTCCATAAGAATAACATTAGGGCTGAGTATGCAGGTTAGCTGCTACGGGGACAACCAACAAAACATTTGTTTTTTGTTCAAATATCAATATACCAGTACAACATGAAGCCACATACCAAGTTTCATCAATATACATTCATAAATAATCGAGATATCAAATTTTATTTATTCTCCATAAGGATAACATTGGACAACGTACTGTGTTTAGTACTTTGAATATCTCTGCAACGGTTGGACGTAGAATCACAATTTAAACACCAAAATGATTGTTTTGTGGAGCTGAAATGATTGGTAAAAGCAAATGTGAAGTTTAAAGTAAAATTAACTGAGGAAAAGCCAAAAACCTTTTTCCCATAAGATTAACATGGGAGATTTTATGAGCATGTTTTTTTGGATTTTTTCCTCAACCACTTAACCTAGGTTAATAATTCAAAATACCATATTATTTGTTTTTTTAAGCTCTATAACATGGTCAAAATCAAAATTAAGTGTTTCAAAAATTTTAGGGTGAAAAATGCAAAAAACTGATTTTTGTAAAATTTAAAACCCCCATAAACCCCCCTGCCCATAGTCCGATTTTTCTGGTTTTCGAACTTAAAGTCATAAATGTCACTTTACACATTTGAGCCAAATTTCATCAAAATCGGACGTTTTTTACTCAAGTTATCGCATTCACGGACACATATATAGATATATATATATATAGATATATATATATATATATATATATATATATATAAATTTGAACAAATAGTGTTTTAGTCATCTTGGGGCCTTAAAAAAAAAATTTGTCACGGTCTCGGGCTTAAGTCTTACCATGAGACCTACGGTAATAGCTTCTTCCCTATAGGGGAAATTCGCTAAAAGATGTTGACATGTATTTCAAGGACACACTTAAGGTTAGTTCAGATGGTAGATATGAGGTGACCCTTCCCTGGAAAGAGTATCATCCACCTCTACCATCTAACCACAGTTTAGCTGGAAAAAGGTTAGAATCCACTATAAAAAAGTTGCAAAGGGATGGGGTGTGCTCTAAATACCAGCAGATCTTTGACGAATGGTTAGAGGAGAAAATAATCTAAAGGGTGCCTGACGATGATGTATTTAATGTTAAGCATTTGTTACCTCACAGACCAGTAATTAAGGAGCAAAGCACAACAAAGATCCGGCCAGTTTTTGATGCCTCTGCACATGAGTCGCTTAGTCCTTCATTAAATGATTGTCTAGAAAAGGGTTCTAATTTGATTGAACAGATTCCAAATTTGCTTTTATGTTTTCGATTAAAACAAAATGGAGTTGTGGCAGATATTAAAAAGGCTTTCCTACAAATAAGTGTATGCCCAGATGATCGTAACTACTTATGTTTCTTATGGAAAGATGATCTTGGAAATAATGTGGTTTATCGCCCTAGACGAGTAGTGTTTGGTGTAGTATGCAGTCCTTACCAGCTGAATGCAGTTATTGAACATCATCTTTCTGCAGCCTACGAGAAATATCAACAAGGAGAATCGGCTTATTCAGAGTCAACTATTGTCAGTTTAATGAATTCATTTTATGTAGACAACTTCATAACGAGTGTTGACAACAGAGAACAACTTCAGACATTGATTACTGAAGCTCGTGGACTGATGGCAGAAGGAAAATTTGATCTTCGTGGGTGGGAGTACAATGACCCTCACTTAGATAATGAAAACTGTATGACCAGTGTTTTGGGATTGGCATGGAATAGGAAGGAGGATGTCCTGTCAGTCAACTGTGATGTACTTCAACATGTTCCTGAGCAAGTTGCAAAGCAAATAATTCTTTCATTATCTCACAGCATCTTCGATCCGATAGGTTTCACATGTCCTGTTACTTTGGAGCCTAAACTACTTCTTCGTGACATCTGGAGCACTAAGAAAGAGTGGGATGACGATGTCAGTGATGAAATTGGCACACATTTTAAGTTATGGCTACGAGACTTGGTTTACCTTTCTGATGTAAAAATAAAGAGATAGCTTCTTGACGGCTTAGAGGGAGGTAAATTGTCTATTCATACGTTTTGTGATGCTAGTGAATCTGCCTATGCTGCTGCAGTTTTTCTTAGGGCGGAATTAGGAGGAAAAGTATCGGTGCAGCTAATTCAAGCGAAATCTAGGGTGGCTCCAGTAAAGTACGTAACGATTCCTCGTCTGGAACTTTTTGCAGCATTGATTGGAACACGACTTCACCAGTCTATATCTAAATTTCTACCATTACATTGTGAGTCATATTTTTGGAGTGACTCTACCACAGCTTTAGCCTGGATTCGTCGAGACGAACAGTGGGCACTTTTTGTGAGAAATCGAGTAGCAGAGATTAGACAATCAACACAGCTAGAACAATGGAATCATGTCCCTGGCACTCTTAACCCTGCTGATCTACCTTCTAGGGGGTGTTCTGCAAAACACCTTATTCAGTCGTCATGGTGGGAGGGGCCAGAATGGCTTAGACAACCAGAAGAGTATTGGCCGTCTCATGATTGCAAGTATGACGAAGAAGCAATCATTCAGGAAAATTTAAAGAGAACAACATCGATGGTAAATACATCTTTGCCTGATAGTTCATCAGATTGGTACTACTTGTATTTTTCAAAACTTCAAGAAGATCTAAGGAAAACATTCTGGTCAGAATATCTTAGAAATCTAAAACTACATAACATGACGAAACATTGTTCTGAACTCAAGATAGGAGACATAGTACTGATTGAAAGTGAGAATTTAAAACGTCTAGATTGGCCGTTAGCAAAAGACACTGAATTGCTACCCGGAAAAGATGGAGTGGTTCGACTTGTTAGAGTAAAAACTGCTAGTGGTGGAGAGTTTTTACGTCCAGTGCAAAGACTTTGTTTGTTATTAAATCAAGAACAAGAACTATGTGATAACACACATCAACAGACTGTCACCAAGCATGGAAGAAAAGTAAAAATTCCACAGCGGTACTTGGACTGAAATTAAGTTAACCATGCCTGGTTAACTTGGTGGGAGAATGTTAAGAACACATGGTGTATATTTGATGAATCAGCACAGCTGTTTGTTTATTGGTATGTTTTGATTTTAGCAGATGATGTAAATAAACTAGGAATGAAATATGGTTATTAAAGAAATGGATTCCCTTGAATAAAGTTTTAAGTACCGGGATTGGTTTTTGTAAAATTGTGTACCTTTTTTAAATACTTCTATACCTTATCCTCGGTGAGAAAAATGTAAGTAGGGTATATCTGACAATTCCTCTGGATACAGACATTGCTCGTATTAGAGTATTAGGATTTGTAATATAACTTATAATTTTAAATATAAATATATATGTTTTATTGCAGAATATGACTACCCACAATACCGGATGAAGAGAAAAATGACTTGTCCATGCCAATTACCAATATTTTATCTATTTAGGCTATACATTTTTGTAAAAACTAAGAAATTTGTGGTACCTTTACATTTTCGTTCGTAATTGAAATAGGCCTAACGGTAGAGCCTACTGGTTTTTCCAACTGCCAGAAAGTCAAAAATCTTATTCATAATATTATTGTTCACTACTGACTCTAGAAAAATATTTGGAAAATAAGCAAATACCCCTGTTGCAGCAAACCTGCGTACTCAATGAATTTCTAATGCATATATATGTGTATCACAACCAACCATCATAAAAACAAATTCATAAATAAGTGATAAATGGTATATAACATTTCATTTATTCTCTGTAAGAATAACATTAGGGCTGAGTACGCAGGTTTGCTGCAATGAGAAGATTGTAAATGTATTTTTATGCAATTATCAATACTAGTTGGTGTCCATCGAAATTCTACGGATACTTAATATTGAGTAAGAATCTTTATATATATAATTCTGTAAGCGATATTTTTAAGTCTAAATTGCGGGAGTATGGCAAGTTGCAATATGGGAGACGGCTCAAATGAAAGGTCTTGATCCTAGGGTCTCGGGAAAAATAGCAGTATTTCTAAAATGTTATCAGCAAATGACAAATAACGTAAAACATCCCCCATAAGAAAAGCATGGGGTTTAAAACGTCTGCCTTGTTTATATTAAAGCATGTGATTGTGTACTTTGTTTATGAACTGACGTGTGTTCCTACTTATATCATTTAATTTTCTTCAGCATGTAAAGAATACAAAAAAAGATGAGGCAGAGCATTGGAGCAAGATATGACCCCTTCAAGCCACTAGTAATGTATAGGCCTAATGGTATAATGAAAGGAAGAAATAATGTAATCCTTATGAGCCCTATATAATATGTGAAGCCGTTTCTTGTTAATGCAATTCCTTCCTTATCACTTGACCAATTTTAATGTTTATGTGTTACAATTTTGTCTAAGTTCGTAGTTTTGTAATAAAGGTTTTTACATTTTGATATTTTTATTCTTAATGGCATGAGCCGCCCTCGAAGTTCGGTTTTTGCCCATAAGGCTAACATGAGGAATAATTTTATTTGAATTACATCTGTGAATACATTATGGACAGGTTATTAGAAATACCAGATGTTACAAGTAAGGAATGTATTTATCTAGCTTATATAAATCAAATAAGTTTTGTGTCTACATTGCTTTGAGCAGTGACATTTTGTCTGCAGCAGAGATATTTCAATTTGTGTTAAAGTTTGTTTAAACTTAGGGGCCTATCTGTCTGCTTAGGAGCCAGATCTGTTATGTGTGTTTCGCAAAAAAGACTGTACTGAATTAAATAGAACAGTTTGCCAATTGTCGTGTGGAGCAGGAAACTTTTGCTATTTCAAATCATCGTACGTCATTAGTATTATGCCCCTTGGCCCGTCAATGCTCCAAAGTAGAGGTTACTCCAAAAGTCATTATGATTAGGCCTATAAAGCTGCATTTTGCATGTGTTTTTAAGTCCATCATGCACAACTACAGGAGTTACTGAGCAGATATTTGGAAGAAGATGAGTCCATCCCAAAAACAGTTATGGCCTTATTCTAGTTCCAATAAGGCTCGGCCCTAATGACCTTCAACATTTCTGAGAGTTGGTTCTGTATGTCTAGAACCATTTAAATCAAACCATCTCTCAAATCCGCGATCCCACCAGGTCCCCGAGATAGACTGGATGGTACACGTACATATTAAAGTCGTCGAAAATGGCTTTTCCGCAGCTAAATTCCTCTTGAACTAGTTATAATAATGAAAGGAACAATTTAAAACCACTTTTACAAAAATCCAAAAGTTTACCATATAGTAAACGATTACCCAAGAAACTAATGCTGTACTTATTAATTAATAACTAAGATACAAATACGGTAATAATTGTATGCAATATAGGTCACAGTTGTAGGCCTGTACTTAAAAATTACTAAAAATCATAAGTATTGATATGTCTATGAAGCTTTATCCCCAAAAGTACCAATTACATTTTTAACTTACCTTTGATTGAAGGGTCTAACCCTCACTGCAACCTTCACAGATGCCATATTAGGCTTTTGCTGTCACGAGGTAACTGTTCTAAAATAAATAAATTAAAACCGTGGATTTGTTACACCTTGGGCAAATTTTTTTGAAACCTTGATCTATGCATTGTAAAGAAGTCACATTCCTATGTTGTGTTAACTTGGAAGCTGAAAGGTCCAATTTTGTTTCTAACATATTTCTTAACAATTGTTGTGTATCATTGAATTTGTATATAACATTCCACATTATCAACCAAAAATTATCAAACATACAACTGAGTCACTCACTTTACAAACAATAAGATAGAAGAACACTTAACTAGCCTACATTTGACATTTGGTTGTTTGACATCCTGCTTCTGCTTATTTTACAGTATTCGAGTATTCTGCTAGCTGCTTATTTTTACTAAGAGTACAAAGGCTGGCTGGCTGGCTGGCTGGTTGCGGAAGTTCTTCACATCTGTTGCTAAAAATCAGCTGTTGTTTAACCATAGAGTAGAAAGATTGGGGTCCAGATGGGCTAGTAAATAAAAATATCGATTTTGTTGTATATAAATAATTAATGTTATAAAACCTTGTCTATTACAGGTACCTGTAAGCATAAGTGAATTTTCCTTCATCTTAATAAAAAAATACAACAAATTTATCTGGGTATTATTATAAAATATAGATTTCTTATTGACGGGACACAAGTTAGAGAATATATGACCGGCTATAAGTTCGAGGAGCTGCCTGTAAGTAATAGTTGGTGTAGGAATAGGAATAATGTTATTTTAACTTAGTAGTCAAAACAAAATGAACGAGTGATGAGGATTGACATTGACATTTTTTTTTTACTAAATAGGATATTTTTTTAATTTCTTACAAGCATAGACTCGTGTTAAAACTCAAAATGTGAATATTTACATAATGTTTAAAACTGACCTATAGTAGAAGCACGTAGAAGCACATCCTAGGATTTTCGTCTTTTCATGTCGTCACTCGCATTCGGAGGTGTTGGCACGGCTTGCTCCTCATTTTTGACGAAGTAGTATCATTATTATGTAATCTTTACTCAAAGAGTCTCACTATTAACCGTACTCTATGTCTACGAGTTATATTCTCTTCTATCTACCCATCCACATAAAAAATAATAAACAAAAAAAGAGTTTATTTGTTTATTAATTGCATCTAATTTATGTATTGTTATAGAACAATTAATTGGACTAATATTATTGACTATATATATGTAGGACACCTTCATAATTATTGATCCAGTACTCAATCAGAAGACAATAAAATAACCATTATTCATTGAGTGTAATGGTTCATCTCAACGAAAACGGATTGGTAAGTAGGGGCCCTAGGTTATAAGTTAAGGCCTAGCCTACCAAGTTAATTTTCAGTGTTTGGTGATAAAAAAGGCTTATAGTTTTAATTTCTCCAATTTATTTAAATTCCCATTCATGAATAATTGATAGCTCTAGACTTTTTCCAGCATTACCATATTCTCAGAATTATTTAATCATGAAAGCTACTGGTAGTCTAATCATTATTTTAACACTGTAGCCTGCCATCAGTCATTTTAACATGTTGACTAATGAAAAGACGTACTATGTACTTCTTAAAATTCTAAAATTTTATTTATTAAAATTGTACTTAACCCTTTCAGTGCTAAGGACCGATATATCAGCTTTTGAATCTGCCACCAATAAACATTAATACTGCTGTATAAGCGATTGCACCATTACTAGCTCGGTTTGCAGTATGTGTCTGGCAAGTAGTGTAACCTAGTAGAGGTTGCACTTCCGCAGACCCCCGGTGGAACAATCGAATGATAATAATCGTTATAAAATATTGATATATTGGTACGTTAATGTTTTGATATAAGTTAAATATATCATATCAAATCGATTGGTTGCAGTTTATTTTACGGCCCACATTCATTCGGTTGAAATTTTCAACTAAAAATATTGGTACGGTATATCGAACTAATGGCAATTGAAAATATCAATATTAAGAAGTACTAAGTTATCGGTTATTATCAGCTGTTTTTATATCACAAAATATATACACAAGGTATATTTATAAATACAAATTTCATGACTAACAAAAGATAACATAATATTTAATCCTAGCACTGCCTTCCTGCACGAAACGTGCAGGTAATGTTGGCCGCCCGTTGCCTTCCTGCACGATTCATGCAGGAAAGGTAATATTTTCTTTTTTCACCTATAAAACATTGAAAACAAACTTAAAACATAATGTTTCTGGTATCAATCGAAAGATAACATTCCATTGCTTCATTTGCACACATAAAATTACCTTATAAGAGCGAATTATCAAAGTAATTACTTGTATAAGTTTGAATAAAATTTGCGCGGGAGCTCTGTGAGTCGTCTAGATCACTTGAGAGAAAAAAACACTCGTTTTTCACAAAATCATAGGTAGGGGAATTTTGTATAAGTTGGTAGCACTGATACATTTGTCAATGTAAATCAATAAAGTTAGTTAATATTTGGAGATTCGCAGTTGGCTTTCCTGCATAAATAAGGCAGAAAGATTCCAGACTAATATCTAGAGGACTAATATTTTCTGGTAGAGGAATATATTTAGCATAAGTATGTACCTATAATCACCTTTGCCAGAATATATTTTTTTTTTTATTGTTATAAGGTACATCAAATTTGAGAAATAAAATTGACGAATTCTATTTGCAAAAGTTGAACTGTAATAAAAAAACATAAACAATTTTTTTACCTCTGTTTTTATTATATTATGTTTATAATGCTAATAACCTTTTAGAATCATGCAAATGGAATATTTACAATTCTGTATAAGACCAAATATTACTCATGAAATACGTAGTATACAAAATCAGCGTTTTTCTCTTTTTCTGTGATACTCCAGATTATTTGTTTATTTTTATGACAAACTAATATTGTAATACATTTCCACGTAAGGAAATAAATTTTAAACATTTTGGCTATTTTGCATTCTTTCTAAATGAAAGTATTGTGAGAACGGCATATGCCTACTTTTGAAAACTGTTCAGAGGAAAAATAATTTTTTGTAGCTTTTCCCGTTTTCTCAAACTAAGTCAAACAAATATATACCTATATCTCTTTTCATTATTGAATTCTCCTTTCTTTACTGATCAAAACAAGTATGCATATGATACATATTAGATAAGTGGTTGATTTATTGTGATTTTTTTAAAAAAAAACCTTACAAAATCCAAAAAATTACAGGGGCACCGAAGAGTTTAACATGGGCAGTCCTAAAGTTAATGAAGAATTAAACAAAACAGAGATGAATCAATAAACTAAACAATTTAACGAGAACAAAATTAAATACTCCCGTCGCAGCAAACCTGCATACTCAGCGAATTTCCAATGCGTAATATATGTCTTAATACCACATAAAGCCGCATACCAAGTTTCATAAAAATATATTCACATATAAAAGCGATTTTAATTATTCTCCGTAAGAATAACATTGGTAATGAGTATGTAGGTTTGCTGAAACAAGGAACACAAACAATTGTTTTATGCAAATAGAATTTAACTAGGTTAAATTGTTTTTTATTCAAATATAAATAGAATTTATCTACGCGAAGCCACATACCAAGTTTCATCAATATTCAATCATAAATAAGCGCTATATAACATTTTATTTATTCTCCATAAGAATAACATGGGGGCTGAGAAAGCAGGTTTGGTGCAACAAGGAACAAAAAATGGGTTTTTATGTAATTATCAATACAACTCAACCAAGTGAAGCTACATACCAAGTTTTATTAATTTATGTTCATAATTAAGTTAGTCACTACATTTTACTTATTCTCCATAAGAATAACATGGGGACTGAGTACGCAGGTTTGCTGCTACGGGAATAATCAACCAAAAATCAATTTTTTGTGCAAATATCAATATACCAGTACTATGAGAAGCCACATACCAAGTTTCATCAACATACATTCATAAATAATCGAGATATCAAATTTTATTTATTCTCCATAAGGATAACATTGGAAAACGTACTATGTTTAGTACTTTCAATATCTCTGCAACGATTGGATGTAGAATCACAATTTAAACACCAAAATGATTGTTTTGTGGAACTGAACAGATTGGTAAAAGCAAATGTCAAGTTTACATTAAAATAAACTGAGGAAAAGCCTAAAACCTTTTTCCCATAAGATTAACATGGGAGATTTTATGAGTAGGTTTTTTGGATTTTCTCCGCAACCACTTAACCTAGGTTAATAATTCAGAATACTATATTATTTGTTTTTGTAAGCTCTATAACATGGTCAAAACCAAAACTAAGTTTTTTGAAAATTATAGGGTGAAAAATGCAAAAAACTGATTTTTGAAAAATTTAAAAACCCCATAAACCCCCCTTCCCATGGTCTGATTTTTCTGCTTTTCGAACTGTCATGAATGTCATTTTACACATTTGAGCCAAATTTCATCAAAATCGGATGTTTTTTACTTTCTCCCCTTATACATAGTATATGGAGAAAGTATTGTTTTCGTAAAAATTTTCGAATTTGAGTTGTTAGTGGAAATATTCGTTTTGGTGCTCCCTGAACCCAAAAAAGTGGTTTTTACGTGATGTCTGTCTGTCTGTGTGTGTGTGTGTGTGTGTGTGTGTGTGTGTGTGTGTGTGTGTGTGTGTGTGTGTCCGTGTGTGTGTGTGTGTCTGTGTGGATGTGTACAGAGCTACAGCCTTAACCAATGGGCCGATTTTGATAAAATTTGGCATGTAGGTACTAATCCACGACATCTCCAGGTGTTTTTTTCATTTTTTTAATTTTTTTTTTAAGGGTAATTATCCCCCCAAAACCGCCAAAAAACATGAAAAATCCAAATTTCTCAAAAACGGCTCTAACGATTTTCATTAAACTTTAGTCGTTTGTAGAACTTTAGTTTTCCAACAAAATGGCACCACCCACATTCCTGTAAAAATTCGGGTTCAGAAATTACAGGACTTAAAACACCCAAAATTCAGTTTTTTGGATTTTTCATAAAAAGACATAAATGTAAACAAATATTACTATTCACCATTAAAAAGAGCTCAAAAAACTAAATAATTTAGTATTTTGAATTACTATTCTACGATAGCTGGTTTCGGAGAAAATTGAAATTTTCATTTTGCGGTAAACGCAGGACGTTGTCCAATGTTATTCTTATGGGGAATAAAAAAATACTATTTCTCTCTTGTTTACTGATCAATTTCATTCAAACTTGATATGCTTGTCAAGTTAGCATTGACCAACAGAGGAAATTCGAAATATGTTGCCCTTAATAACCCCGGGGGGGGGGGGGTAATAGGGGGCATTTCCCCTCTTAAAACCACGAGTGTAGCAATGGATTCTGTAGTGCCTCTAAAGCAGGGATTTGGGTGGATGTTTTTTCAAACAACTTGTTTACAAGATTTTCTGTACATTCGACCGTGCTTTGTATTCTATATTTAGTAAATAAAAAGTAATCTATTCATTAAAGTTGGGCTAAAAGGGAGAAAGTATGTGTCAGTTTCCTGATACCGTTTATTACTCAAGTTATCGTGTTAACGGACACATATATATATAGATATATCAATTTGAACGAATAGTGCTTTTGGCATCTGGGGACCTCAAAACAAAAAGTTATCATGGTCTCGGGCTTAAATCTTACGATGAGACCTACGGTAAGAGCTTCTTCCCTATAGGGGAAATTCGCTTTAATAGAACATTTTATGCCATGGCCTGATTTATGCTAAATTTCTCGGTGCCCTAGCAATTTTTGCCATTTTGCATAGGTTTTTTTATCAATTTGCAGTGCCTCAACTACCGTTGATAACCCAGTCATATGCATACTCGTTTTAATTTTCAAAAGTAGAGCCTAGCATTTTTACACTTAATCTTTTTACAGACAATTGAAGATATACAAAATGTAAGCAATTTATTTCCTTACGTGGAAATGTGATTGATTTTTTTTTTTAATGTTGACCCGAATGACGGAAAGAAATACGGAAACCACGGAAAATCGACAAACTTTCGCTGTACATTTGAAAAAAAGAATCAAAAGTATAAAAGTAATATATTAAAACTGTTAAGCCTATATTACTAAAGGTAACAATACAATTAGTGGAAATAATGCTCTTTGTACAAAGTATAATAACTGTTTTTATGACTTTATTTGAGTTGAAAAACAAAATTTGAGTTTTGCCGAAAGCCAAAATTAAGTTATTCGAAGCTATAAATAATGTTTGTACTTTATTATAATAGGATAATAAATGGTAGGGCCTACATATATTTATACTAAATATATTTCTGAAAAATAATATATATGAATATATATATGTATATAGAAAGATATGAACACGTGTTTTACGAGATTTCGCCGCTCACGAGTCAAAAATGTTTCACACGCTAAACTTTGTTCAAACTATAATAGCAATTATATTGATCTGTTACTGCTAGAAGGTTTGTTAATATATGGAAATAAATGTTTAGAATCTCCTCTTTTAAATGTTATTAATATTATTACGGTTTCTGGATAATTTTCAATGGATTATAAGCAGTTGAAAAAAAATTACCCAATTCGCCGGATTCTGACAATATTCCATCCGGCGTACATATGCAATCGCTGGGTAAACGGCGGTTGGCAGTCCTAGGGTTAAACTTCTCTAGGATACAATTTTTTTTAAAGAATTAATTCTTGCATCCATTTGAAACAGGTTTCAGTATTTGTTAATACAATTTGACAGATTTCACGGTAGTTCATTTTGCAATAAGCTACTTAAGTTTTGCCAAAAAAACATTATTGTAAACAAAAACAATAAAGAACAACATTGTAATTAATAATCTATTTTCTTTAACAATCAAATTAAACAATCTAATCGATATATCAATATTTTTAGTTGAAAATTTAAATCGAATGAATGTAAACCGTAAACTAAACTGCAGCCAATCGATTACATATATGACTTAAATTTAATTTATATTGCATTTCGTTTGGAAAATGGCAGATAATCTAAATGAATTCATTAACTATCGATTTATTTGTGAAGATGTTCCAAATGAAAAAATACTGTAGACTTTTTGAAAAATCGTAGTTTTATAAGACAATGTGAAGAAGAAAATCACCCAAACTAGGCCTATAGAATCATTAAAAATACCCCCATCGCAGCAAACCTGCGTACTCAGCGAATTTCCAATGCATAATATACCGTATGTCTTAATACCATATGAAGCCGCATACCAAGTTTCATAAAAATATATTCATATATAAGCGATATATACAATTTTAATTATTCTCCATAAGAATAGCATTGGTGATGATTACATAGGTTTGCTGAAACAAGGAACACAAACAATTGGTTTTTATGCAAATATAAATATAATTTAACTAGGTGAAGCCACATACCAAGTTTAATCAATATTCAATCATAAGTAAGCACTATATAACATTTTAATTATTCTCTATAAGAATAACATGGGAGCTGAGTAAGCAGGTTTGCTGCAACAAGGAACTAACAAAATGGGTTTTTATGCATATATCAATATAACTCAACAAGGTGAAGCCACATATCAAGTTTTATTAATTTATGTTCATAATTAAGGGAGTCATTACATTTTACTTATTCTCCATAAGAATAACATGGGTGCTGAGTACGCAGGTTCGCTGCTACAGGGATAATCAACAAAAAATCAATTTTTTGTGCAAATATCAATATACCAGTACTTCGTGACCCCACGTGCCAAGTTTCATCAATATACATTCATTAATAATGGAGATATCAAATTTTATTTATTCTCTATAAGGATAACATTGGACAACATACTGTGTTTAGCACTTAGAATACCTCTGCAACGGTTGGACGTAGAATCACAATTTAAACACCAAAATGATTGTTTGGTGGAGCTGAGTTGATTGGTAAAAGCAAATGTGAAGTTTACATTAAAATTAACTTAGGAAAAGCCAAAAACTTTTTTCCCATAAGATTAACATAGGAGATTTTATGAGCAGGTTTTTTTAGATTTTCTCCGCAACCACTTAACCTAGCTTAATAATTCAAATACCATATTTTTTTTTTAGCTCTATAACATGATCTAAACCAAAATTAAGTGTTTTAAAAATTGTAGGGTAAAAAATGTAAAAAACTGATTTTTGGAAAATTTAAAACCCCCATAAACCCCCCTTCCCATGGCCCGATTTTTCTGGTTTTCGAACTTAGACATAAATGTCACTTTACACATTTGAGCGAAATTTCATCGAAATCGGATGTTTTTTACTCAAATTATCGCATTCACAGACACACACACATATATATATATATATATATATATATATATATATAAATACATATATATAAATTTGAACGAATAGTGTTTTAGTCATCTGGGGACCTAAAAAAAATTTGTCATGGTCTCGGACTTAAGTCTTACCATGAGACCTACGGTAATAGCTTCTTCCCTATAGGGGAAATTCGCTAAAACTGGCTTAAAATCATCTAACAATGCAGATCATTTATCAGAATACCTCTATGAAAGATAAGTGAGAATGTCAGGGGAAGATTCATTTCTTCGTTTTTTAGAAGCAGCTAAAAGAGTATGCACGGGAAATTAAGATTATAAATGTTTCACGTTATTTTTCTAAGTTGAATTTTTGTTTAGTTTCATGTTAATAAATGTATGATAAATTTACTTTTAGTTATTGCAAACATTAATATAATCAAATAAAAATAATCTATTATTTATATTGAAATATATCTATATTTTATATCGTTTATTTTCATTTAATTGTTCCACCTGGCATCTACAGAATTCAACCCTAGTAGACACAAACTGAACTACCTCGTCCAGTGCCTAGGCTCTAATGCCCCCTGGTCCGCTACAGCTGCTGGGGTAACACTTGGATCAAGGGTTAAAATCCCGTCACAGTCGGTGGTTTTTATGTGCAACTCATGTAGAGTTCACCTGTCTATGGCAGAGTTGAAGGGGAGGGTAGACCTTAGCAAACGGCGGGTGCCTCGTATCCACGCTGACGGGATGGATGGAATCTTTGTTCGAGTTGCACATTTGATCAGGTGATTACTTTTTACCTATCCTTTACTCAGGGTTTCCACCGACCGGGAAAACCGGTAATTATGTGTGAAGTTTGGTGACAGGGAAAAATGCGTGGATTACACGGGAATTTTCAGCCGGACCGAGTGTAACGCATTTGAGTATGAGTTAAGGAAACTATGAAATGCAGTCGCGACTGCCGGTGACAACTTTATTAGGATTAATTTGTATATTGTTATGAACATTGAGTAATAAAAGTGACTCATTTCCATTTTTTTGCGGTCCACTCAAAATCTGTAATCGTTTATATAGAACTCAGTTTATATGTAGTCTGGAATTGCTGGATAAAATCGTTAAGCATTAATTGGCTGGGTAGCTTATAGTGGTTAGGGCTGTCACTTCATAATCTGAGGTGTGTTATCATATTGATCCGCTGCCATAATAATGTTTTTTTTTTTAAGAACAATTTTACTTTAGGGAGTAAACAAGAATGGGGTTTGAGTCCATACATACCCTACCAAGAACAGAAGAACAGTGAAGAATGCCTTTGTCGTTGATAGACACAAATACCCCCGTCGCAGCAAACCTGCGTACTCAGCGAATTTCTAATGCAAAATATATGTCTTAATACCATATAAACCGCATACCAAGTTGATTAAAATATATTCACAAATAAGAGATATATCAAATTTGAATTATTCTCCATAAGAATAACATTGGGGATGAGTACGCAGGTTTGCTGCAACAAGGAACGCCAAAAATTGGTTTTTATGCAATTATCAATAGAACTCAACTAGGTGAACCAACATACGAAGTTTTATTAATTTATGTTCATAATTAAGGGATACATTACATTTTACTTATCCTCCATAAGAATAACATGGGGGCTGAGGACGCAGGTTTGCTGCTACGGGAGTAAAAATTGTGTTTTTTGTGCAAATAACAATAGACCACAACCAGATGAAGCCGTATACCAAGTTGCGTTAGTATACGTTCATAAATAAGCGAGCTATAATTTTGTTCATATTCTCCATAATAATAGCATTGGACAACGTACGGTACTGTTTTTAGCATTTTCAATATCTCTGTAACCAATTGATGTAGAGAAATTATCAAAACACCAAATTGTGTGTTTTTTTAAGCTGAATCCAATGGTGAAAACTATAATTTGACTTTTTTAAATATTACATGTAAAAACTTCAAAAGACCCATTTTTGGGGTACAACCCCCCCCCTCAAAATACCACTTCGGATAGGTCGATATGTCTGGTTTTCGAACTTAAAGTCATAAGTAATGCTTTACACGTTTGTACCAAATTTTATCATAATCGGACCATTTTTACGAGAGTTATCGCACCCACGGACACACACATATATATATACAGTTTCGAACGAGTGGTGTTTTTGGGGTCTGGGGACCTCAAAAAGAAAAGTTATCATGGTCCCGGGCCTAGGTCTTACCATGCCGACTACGGTAATAGCTTCTTCCCTATAGGAGAAATTCGCTAAAAGGAAATAAAACCGATTTGTATGCACTTTTCTTATTCTTTAAATAAATAGTAGGTATATTGCAAAAGTTAAATGGAATCTTATATAGGCCTAATTGGGTACAATATGTTACCTATCAATTACCTATCAATCTGTACCGATCATTTAAAATATTGTAATGTTTTTTTATGGAGAGGACATAAGTTCATTAATCAAATAATTGGCCCAGCATACACCGGTATTTGGTGGGCAGCATAAGAAATAAGAGAAACTAGCTGTTACCCGCGGCTTCGCTCGCAAAAAAATTAAAACACATTAAAAATATTAACCTAACCAGCACTATCAAATCTTTTTGTACGTTTTACCATATGATTTATTTTTTAGTACCCTAACTGGATCTTAAATAAAATTGGTAATTTTATCATTATATCTATTCTCTACTCTATAATATTTTAAATAAGAGGTGGTTTCTGTCTGTTTGTCTGATGTTCCGGGTAAACGCAAAAACTACTAAACCAACTGGGCTTTGACTTTACACAAAGGTAGATCGTGAGCCCATGCAACACATAGGCCTATTCACTTCCTTAAAATCCCCACAGGCTACGCCCCGTGAACATCCTAAGTTTCAGTGTTTACATTTCAGAAAAAAGTAAACATTCAGAAACTGTAATGCGAACAGATGTGGACACTTCCATTTGACAGCTTAAAGAGCAGAAGTAAGAACAGCTGTTTCAAGCTAACTTACAGTTTGGGGCACAGTGCTTGGCGCCTGGTTAGCGTATGCTCTGGAATGACTTTTCGCCTCTATATGGCTTAGTACCGTTAGTGTTACATAATACTTTTGTCAACAGAAACCAAAATTAAATAATTTAATGTTAAAATATTGGTTTTTGTTATTTTTGTTATTGTCTGCTTTCAATTATGCGAAGTTTGAGTTGGTTCTCGCCTTTCCCAGGCGTCAAGCACCGTGGCGCGAACTGTACCTTTCTAACCCATACAAAGAACGGGTACATTCTACTAGTCCTCCTATAAGATTTGCATTGGAGCTTAAAGGACCTGGGTGGTGGAGCCCTAAGGTCAGATGTGGTGATTATTAGATATATATGTTAATGTGATATGTAAACGATGCCCATTCAAAATTTTAGCTTAATAGGTCCAGTAGTTTTTGAGTGATGGAACTCTAAACATCCATACATCTAATATACATACATCCTAACTTTCATATTTATAATAGTAGTAGGATAACGTTAATACTAGTATGATATAGGTACCGTACTTGATAAAAAGTTATAATATTTTTGTAAATTAGCATTTTAATTTATATTGCAAGTTCTTATAGGTGTTGCACATACATAAAAAATGCCACGCGAGTTTTCATGGAATTTACAGATTTTTACCTGGAAAACCTGGAATTAACTTATGCATGAATTTTGAAATGCAACTTTGGTGGCAACCCTGTTTACTGTGTATGTCCACCGGAACCACGATTTTTAAAATTTTAACTGTTTACATGTTAAAGTTGTTTAAAAAATCAACAAAATATCACAGATTCAACACTACTTCTTTCAGAAGCTTAGCACTGAAAGGGTTAAGTTACTATTAGTGATTAAATTATGAATCTTGGTGCCAAAGGTTGTCAGAAGCCAAAAAGAGATGTCAACGGCCATTTTAAAAATGTGGGCGTTCAAACGCCCAATGCGCACCCAGGAACTCTCTCCTCCGTCGGTTCGCGGTAAATAATACTTTGTAACACAAGTTGCTGACAAAAGTTCCATAACACAAACTAAGCTATAAAGTCATTAAAATTAATAACTTAACAAAAAGGCATATAAATTCGTAACTAAATAGGTAGTATATTTCATCCCTATGACCAAAAGTGACGCTTTTCGATACGAGCTCAAGTTTAACGACCGAGGCTGGAAAGTAGCGAGGATCGAAAAGCCACTTTTGGTCCTAGTGATGAACTATATTTTTCTTCGTACCTACTGCAAACAATATTAATATATTTCTAAAAACTGAATTTTGTTTACTTCTTTGCCATTACAAGTTTGCTTCCATATTAATCTTATTGCTACTCTAAACACACGGCTGTTACTAAATTTGTCCTTATTGATAAGTTGATTAATTCGTTCAGTTCATATTAACAGCTGATGACCTCGACCGAAAAGTGTCGTCCAATGGTGGTTTTAGTCCTAGGATGAAAAACATCATCAAAATGATACTTTTCAGTCAATGTCGTCAACTGTTAATCCTAGGATATTTATAAACAAATAAAAATATATAAAAAATAAAAATGTTACAGTTGTTTTTGTAAAACACTACAAATTTTAAAAACCTCATTTTTTCAACTGTATCATTCTCTTAGTAAAAATACTAAACAAATAAAAATATATAAAAAAATAAAATGTTACAGTTGTTTTTGTAAAACACTACAAATTTTAAAAACCTCATTTTTTCAACTGTATCATTCTTTTAGTGGGAAGGGGAAAACAATAATTATTGCTAGCTGGATTATGTAGGCCTACAACAATGGGTATTTATTTAATATTTTCCAATTTCCATACATTTATAAACAAACTGAATACATAATAAAATAGTTTATTTTTTATGCACTCTGTAATATTGCCCGCGAACTATATTTCACATCAATAATTCTTCCCGCTAAGAGTCAGCTGTTTTTTTTTGTTTTTTTTTACAGAGACAGTATTTATGTGTTGTTCTAAAGCATCCAAGAATACAGACTATTAGAAATAGTATAAACGAAAACTTTACTAATGTTAGTAATAACACAACTAACTGTATTCACATTTCCATGACAACGTAATATGGCCAAAAAGAACAAGCCCATAAAATGTAATTAATGGGTTTATTTTACACTGAACCTTTGTTATTACTTTCATTTATATCTTTATGCTTTGTTTTATTCATATTTAAGAATATTCGGGTGGTAAACGAAGACAAAATAATTCATGTCAGTGGCATTGTACTCATCACGGAACTGTTCCATGATACAAGGCCAATGGGTTAATATTCAAAAAGTTAGTATATACTTAATAGCTTCTTCCCTATATATATATATATATATTTATTTATATATATATATATATATATATATATACATATGTGTCCGTAAGCATGATAACTCTCGTAAAAAAGGTCCGATCTTAATGAAATTTGGTACCATCCGATCTTAATAAATTTGGTGTAAAGCACCATTTATTTGAACGAGTTCGAAAACCAGACGAATCATACCATCCAAAGGGAGGTTTTTGGGGGGTTTTGTACCCCAAAAATGGGTTTTTTGGGGTTTCCGCATGTAATTTTTATTTAAATCAAATTTTGTATTTTTATCATTGCTCTACGTCAATTGGTTCCTGAGATATTGAAAGTGCTAAACACAGTACGTTGTCTAATGTTATTCTTATGGAGAAAAAGAAAAATTGTATATCTCGCTTATTTATGAACATAAACTGACAAAATTTGGTATATAGCTTCATCTGGTTGGGGTTTATCGTTGTTTGCACAAAATACAAAATTTTCACGTATGGTTCCCGTAGCAGCAAACCTAGGTAATTGGTCCCCATGTTATTCTTATGTAGAATAATTAAAATGTTATATATCGCTTACTTATAAATGTATATGAATGAAACTTGGTATGTGGCTTTACTTAGATGAGTTCTAATGATATTTGCATAAAACCCCATTATTTTGTGTTCCTTGTTGCAGCAAACCTGCGTACTCAACCCCAATGTTATTCTTATGGAGAATATTTAATATTGCTTGTTTGTGAATATATATCTTATGAATCCTGTTAAGTGTTAATGTGTTATGTTATATATTCATTGGAAATTCGCTGAGTATGCAGGTTTGCTGCGACGGGGGTATTTTTTGTTTTATGAACAACTTTGTAAATAAAAATATAGGCCTGTTTACTGAAAAAATGTAATCTTTATTTACAAGGTTTATCTACAATTAAGTTATTGATTTACAAATCTTAAAATCAAAATAGGCCTACGATAAAAAAATTAATGTGTTTTTTTAATTCAGTAAAAACATACAACGAATTGAACAAAGTTTCTGAGAACTCCTTGAGTCAGTAACCATTTTAGATTTCACTGTAGTAGTTTGTGAAGGAGTGAACAGTTTGTTTGCACTTCAGATTCTTCCATTCTATATACTCTTCCAGTTGGTGTCAAAGGGTTGACTTTGCACAAAATGAGTCTCAGGTAGCCACAGGATATCTGATTTTCTGGGGTACGTGAATGATGGTGCTGGACCGTAAAGGTGCAAAAACAGGGTTTCCACCGACCTGGAAAACCGGGAATTATGCGGGAACTTTAGTGACCGGGAATAAATGCGTGGATTATGCTGGAATTTTCGGCCGAACCGGGAATTTCAGATCGCGATCGCCGGCGACCGCGTAACGCGTTCTGAATAGTAGGCGAAGTTAGCGATGCGTTCTCGATTGCCAGCGGCGTTAGCGATGCGTTCACAATGGTCGGCGACGATAGCGATGCGTTCCCAAAGATCGGCGACGTTAGCGATGCGTTCCCGAAGATCGGCGGAGTTAGCGATGCATTATCGATGGTCGGCGACGTTAGCGATGCGTTCCCGATGGTCGGCGACGTTAGCGATTCGTTCTCAATTGCCAGTGACGTTAGCGATGCGTTCTCTATGGTTGGTGACGTTAACCATGTGAATGTGAGAGCTATTGTTGAGGAAACTTTATAAAATGCAGTCGCCACTGTCAGCGATTTTTTTAATAAGATTTTTTTATGTTGTTATAAAGCAGCAGGTAATAGCTCATTTGTGATATTTTGTGGTCAGGTCAAAATTATTATATGGACCTCAGTTTCTAATCTGTAGTCTTGGAGTCGCTGGATAAAATGTTAAAGCATAATTGGCCGGGTAGCTTCATAAGTGGTTAGGGCAGTCGCTTCATAATCTGAGGATTATTATTCGGTAGGAAAAATCTGAAAAATTGTTGGAAGGTTAAAAACTGGATCCAGCTGCCATAATAATGATTTTTAAGACAATTTTTACTACAGATAGGAACGAAATTAGGGTTTGGGCCCACTCCGTATTCAGATAATTTTAAAATGCCTTTGTTGTCGATAAATACACAAAAAAAGATTTGTTTATACTATTTTATTATTCTTATAATAGATAGTATATTGCCAGAGTTAAATGGAATTTCATTTAATTGGGTGTATTTTATGACATAATTTCCCCCTCCTATCAAATAAAATATTGTAATATTGTTATATAGAAATAAAAATCGTGATCATTGATTTAACTGGTCCAGCACATACACACATTTATTGTGGATAGCATAAAAAGTATGAGCTATAACTTTAATAAACAAAATAATATACTTGATAAAAAGTTATAATTATTTGTTAAAATAACACATTTATTTATATTGTTAGTCGTTATAGATGTCGCTCATACATAAAAAGTCGCGCGAATTTACCTGGATTTTTGCGATTTTTACTTGGAAAACCTGGAATTATGCATGAATTTTGAACTGCAACTTTGGTGGTAACCCTGAAAAAGAAACCTTAATTTCTTCAACAGATTTATCTTTTGAGAGTACATTTGCCAACCACCATTTATTTTCATAAATAATTGTAACGTATCCGCCGACTTAGTTGCAGCCTATCTAGCAACGTGGTTACTTTTACGTGTTGCTTAAGCGATTTACTATCAAGTATAATTCTATCGTCATTGGTTAAGTTGTGAAGTCTAATAATAGACTAAAGGGTATTGTCCAGTGTTAAATATCTAAATACTTTTTATGGTCTCAGATTGAATTAGACGACTACATTTAACTGTTTGTTTACCTCAAAAATCAGTCGACGAGCGACCCTATATTTTTGTCTCATTCTTAATGGCTGGTCTATTGTTCCGGTCGAGGTTCCCGGAAATTTATTCAAGAGATTAGGATGCCCTATTACAAAATGCTAAAACCGAAACTAATTGTCGTACAAATACAAATGATGGCTCATTTTTTCGTCTAAATATCACAAATTAAATAAAATGTCAATCAAAGTTGTATGACGATCCGTTAAAGAGATACGAATAACACAATCACTGTTAATTAGTTTGATCAATTTCCCAACTATTTAAAATTGTCTATGTTGATTTCCTCCTTTCCAGACATTTTATTAATTTCAATTCAAGCTCCCGACTTTACTTCATTTCAATTCCTAATTTTTCCGACTGCTAGACACCCTGAAATTTATTTTTATTTAATTTCTTGGTTGTTCATTACTAACTTATAGTTTGTTAGTTTGGTTAACATATTTTTAGCAGACTTTTTAAATCAGTGTCTCATTTGTATTGATGTTTGTGTATAAATCTGACTACATTCCTCCATTCCTCAAAAAATTATATGAAAAATAAATGTGCGATTTAACTTAGATTTTTTTAACTAGGCCCTACCAGTATTTATTTTTGTAAGTTTATTTTATTTTATTCTATTAGTAGGCTAATATTATATAATTCTAAAGTTAGAGGTAATTTTCTAAGTTGAAAAATATTTTTTATGGAATTCAACCTGAATAAATTAAAGTTAAACATTTAATTCAACATAGATTTTGTTAGTATTTATTTTGTGTAAGTTTATTGAGCGAAGCTCTCCTTTCCCTCACTTTGTCACTTCTTTCTAACGGCATCACAGTGGCTTTACCGATTGATATGAAATTTGGCCAGAAGCTAGATGATACCAAGGAGAAGGGTTTTCTTTAGAGAGATTTGCAAAATTCCTCCTAGGTTACGCCCCACTGGGTCTTAAAGTTCACATGTAATTGTAATGGAAGAAATATTTTAAGTTTGTTTACTAAATGTAGTGTTCTTCTCCGAAGATCTTCTTTGTTCGCGCTTTAACATTGTAACTGTTGCTTCGCTCATTTATGCATCTAAAGTGTAACGGCAGACCATCCTAGTTTTACTTTAATATTAGCATCATTTTATCACATTATTAGAGGTAATTTTTAAGTGACAACATGTCTTAGCGGAATTTAACTTTAATAAATTAAAGTAAAATCATTTACTTGATTGATTTGCCTTATGGAAAGCTGGTAAATTTTAATGTTCCGTAATGATAAGATGTCGCGAATTTTGGGAACAATTGTCGGTTCACATTAATAGAATCAGGTTAAATTTCAGGGGTCTAAACATTTTCTTCACACCTGGTGTACCTACGTCCTCTTTGAATCCTGGCACACACAAAACTAGGGACAGATTTTACAATGGCAATGAGAAGTCTACTTTAGTATTTATAGTCAATGATAAAACATAAAACGAAACCTGCCAAAATTATACGTGCTGTGGTCCCAAACTCTGGTTGACGACAACACGGTCTACCTGTTAAAACTGCGTTAGGCGCAGTGAGCTCATAACAACACAGCTGCACGATGGGCGTTTCAGTGCCCATGGAAGTTTGAGGTGCTACCGCTATGGGCGTTTGCATGCCCGGGGGCGGATCCAGAGGTCATGTTTGGGGTGAGCGGTCACCGAAAGTTACCCCTCCCCCTTCCCTGTGGATGGTCCCTGGCACCCCATTATTGTTTTTAACTATATGAAATTATACAACAAATGAAAGTAAGTTAACATAATATATCAATAACCTTGTACTCAAGAAAAAAAGCAATCTTAACTTTATAAACAAGCTAAACAAAAATAAACTTTAGTTCTACTGCGCCCAACCGTGAATAAAAATAAAATATTTAGGCATTACACTTTTTTCTACGTCATCTGTAGGCGTCTAGGAACCAGTAAGATGCCTAAATAAACAATTTATTTTAGTATTTACCCATGCGAAAAACTACTTACAAAACGTATCTGAAATCTGCAATACTGAACCATACTACGTGAAGATACAATTAGGAATGAGGCTGACAGCCAAGGTCAACCACTCGAAAAATGTCGTACCACATTTTTACAAAATAAAATACTTGGCGTATGAGCTTCTGTTTACACACAATTTAATCTTTGTTTCCTCTTATTTCATTACATATAATTCGAGGTATTTTTTGCTTCTAGCCTAGCCACTGGATATTTATTGCCTAGCAACGGATTATGTGGTTTTAAACAAAAATCAAACCTAACCTGTAAACAAAACACCGCTGATAACAAACGACAGTAGGCGGGCGAAATCCAGTAAAAAATATTCACCCAATACAATTGTAGCAACCTTTGCTGCTAAAATTTACCTCCAAGACCAAGTTGAAAACACCGCATTTTCGGTCTGCCAACTGGCAAAACTGCAACAACTTTGCGATACTCGGGAAACTTTTTTAGCAAGTGCCAAGTGTTCTCTGAGCAAAATTTCCTCCAGGACACGAATAATTTTGAAGGGGATTTCAGATAAAATAAATAAAGAAACTAATAAGTAGACGAAAAATACTATGTGTTTTGTGAATATCCATGTTTTTGTAAGACGCTTTTGGGTTAAATGCATCGATCTGAGTAATGTGTTATATACTAAAATGGAATTTTAAAATTTCACCTGTCTAATGGTATGTATTTTATTTCATTTATCAAACGTTTAGGATCGTTAGTTTGAATTTTAATGTAACCTTGTAGACTGGAGCGGCAAAATTTGACTCTCGGAACCGAAAAACAGTGTTTCGGGAGGCTTTTGCTGCTTACATTTTCATTCAGATTTATTCAAACTTTCATCGTATACCTGAATAATAAAATAAAACACAAAGATTCTTAGGTTTGGGGGGGCGACTGCCCCTACCGCCCCCCCCCTTGGATCCGCCCCTGTGCATGCCCACCCACAGTCGACGTGTTAACAATTTAAATTTGGGTCAAGTTTATGAACTCCATCCAGTGTTTGCAGCATAGTATGGATAGTTTCCACTTCCCCCCATCACACTTATATATTTGCAATGTACTGTTGGCACCATCGTACAGCGGCAAGTTTAACTAACTCAAAGCTGATGTTTTAATGTGCAAGCTCTGTACATGGAAATTTTACTGGTATTGAACTTAGTTCATCAAAAGCACGCGTTTTGCCGTTATTTATTGGTGGGAGTCATATTATGCTTGAAATGTAATCTTGTGATCTTTAACCTCTTACTTGTCATACCTCCTTGTACTTCCTGTTTCCTCTTGAAAATAATCCAAAAATTGAATATTTTCTCTTAAAATTAAGCTTTTCTGATTGAATATCACGATAAAAAGACAGACTCTGCGTATAAAATTGAAATAGGCTATAGGCGTAACTTCATACTTCATTAAACGCTTTTCGTACCTCTCATCCTTGAACTCTGACCTCATACTTTCCTCGTTGATTGTGAATTATCATTTAGCGAGCATCAAAGGCTAAAAAGGACAAATGTAGGTCATGTGCCTCTATTTAACTATGAAGGGGTACAGAACTATAAGTTAAGCGTTCACCAAAACAATTGAATATAAAATATCAGACTACCATGATTAATACGCCGATTAGGCCTACCCCATTTGGTTGTTAACGGGTTTAATACACACAATTACAAACGGTTTTACTTTACAGTGGTCTATGGTGATAAGTTAGCTTAAATTAACATACGGTAACATGTGATACTAACCTAACCTAACTCCGCAGAACACTTTGTCATGGTTTAGTTGCTTTAATTTTGTTTTCCATAATCTCATCTGTAATATCGATGTAAGCTCTATCATAGTTTGGTTCGATATTTTGTATTCAATTTTTTTGGGGAGGCTTGTGATACTGCACCCTATGAAGGTCTTGTAGTTTATGGTACAGAGGTTTTTTGATGAACCAGTCAGTAATGGCTATTTTTCAATCTTCAAACAAGTTGGTTTATATGTAAGTTAGCTATAAAAGTTACCCATGTAATAAATTATTTTGTGTTTCAGACAATGGAAAGACCAGCATTTCCACCGGGTACTGCAACACTGATAGATGAATTAGATAGTAAGTTCAGTTTAATAATATATATTTGTGTTTAACCTTATCTATTTTTTTGCAATTCAAGTAAACATTATCAGTACCTAATAAGATCAATTTGTTATTTATTAATGTAAAATTTCATGCTACTTACCAACTAGTTGCAAGTAGTTAACTTTATTTACATATATTGTGTGCCCGACTATGGCTTTTTACTGACTACAAAGCTATTTCCTTACCAAACAAAATAACAAATAAATTAAAAGTGTAATTTTGTAAATTATCCTAAATTCATAATTTATTTCAAGTTTGTCGCAAGACGTATGTTGAGCAACAAATCAGGATAAGAGTTAATATTCTACAAAGATCAAATAATTAACGGACCACTTTATTGCTTGGTAAAATACTTACTAAAAATAACAAATTCTCTACCTAGCATTTTGAAGTCCGCCAGGGCTCACTACACAGCCCTTCGCTAGAAAGCCTGTTATGTTTGGCCATTCCAAATTCTTATTTGATATAAATTTGTAAATATTACATTTAACACGTTGGGTACCGACTGTCCCACATACGTGACGCAATTTTTAAGAAGTTTGCGTGCTGCGCGCTGATCTGAGAGAAGTGAATTTCCACATAAAAACTTTAAAAAATCATAAAACGATGTTAAAACATAGACTTATTCCAATATTTTTGAAAATCTGAAAACATTTAACTTTTTGGCTGTTCTGGTGCTCCTGGTTATATTTACCTGCAATGCTGGGAAAACAATATTGCACATTATAAGGTTAGGAGAAGGTCCAGTCAGGATTGAATGTACGCATGGAGATACTGGGGATGATAAAACTACACCAACATATGAACAACAGCCTTTTCTAAAGTAAAATTCTCATAAGACAACATAATGTGTTTAGACAAAATACATTTTATTTAATACCCCAGTAAATATTTGTGCTAGAATGGTGAGAGAGGCCTTAAAAGCTGGGGTTTCCTAATCCGCCAATAACAACAACAACAACAATGAGGCCTTAAAACTTTCACCTGACTAATCTCCATTTTTTACATGCAATAATTTTACATCCAAGGCTTTTCCAACCCTCTTTGGGCCTAAAAACTCAAAATGTTAAATATAAAATTCCTTAAAAAGGGAGTTAGAGTTTTCCGATTGTTTTGCCCAACAAACTTCTCTTACTGACTATTGAAAGGAATTTCCCTACCAAATTTGAAGTAAATCGAACAAAAAATGTGTGTGTCTGTGGGTTGGAAGTTCAGTTTTTTTATATAGAATTTTAAAGTTGGCCAACCTGTTGCTTTAGTTTGCAGCACTGTAATTTGACAGTTAGGCTAGCTGTAATTTGGTTTGTTGACATAACCAAATGATACTACAAAGTGCTAAGCTGTGCTGTGTGGTTATACCAGTATATAACAGTGTTTCTTCTTCAATTATCCAGTCACCTGAGTTGTTGAGCATATGTTCCGAATGTGTGGCAGTCGGTCTATAGTAAAAAGTGTTATCTGAAACATTTCCTATAGAACTTCGTCACACATTCGTGATGGCTAAAAAAATCAAAATTTTCATTAAAATTAAGTAATTTTGCAACTTTTATGAGTATGTATGTTTCATACAAAAACAAATAGAAAAAAAATCGGGCTCTGGATAACGGTTGGTCACAGAGATTCAGTCTGTACTGAACATTTTGTATAATAGGCGTTGTACAATGGAAACACCCCTTTGATCCAAATTCGGGACTATCGGTAGCCAGCGTGTTACTTGAGTTGCTAACTTGTTAGTATTGGTTGCAATTCAGAAAAACTGTTGATTTTCAGAAAAACTTATGGTTCTTCTTAGAGATGGGAGGACACTGATTGGTTACCTCCGCAGTGTTGATCAGTTTGCCAACTTGGTTCTTCATCGCACCATTGAAAGAATTCATGTTGGCAATGAGTATGGGGATATACCGCGAGGAGTTTTTATTGTCAGGGGGGAGAATGTGGTTCTTCTAGGCGAGATTGTAAGTAACGTTTTGTATAAGTTATATAAAGTCTTCATATCTACACTACAAAAATATTGCATTTGTTTATTCATACATGTTATTTTTTGTAAATGTTACTCTATGTCTCGTTTTTAAGATTGCTAAAACATGTATTTTTTTCTCATAAGTTTCATTATATAGGCAGCAATCAGAATTGTGATCCATTCAAAGTTTGGTTGAAGTTTAGTACGATCATTTTTGCTGAAGTAAAGCAAATTGTTTAAATATTTTTAGCATGGTTTTACAGGTACGGTAGTATTATTGTTTGTTCCAAAATAATGTTATTTTTATTGTTTAAATTTAATAAAATTATATCTTAATACAAGTTTTTAAAACAGAGTAAGTTTTGTATCATATTATAAATTAGACAAACGGGAGAGTATAATTAGTTCAGTCAAGAATTTACCCAGCAAGGAACCTTATCAATTGTTAATGTTATTAATGAATTTTGTTGGTACACTCCCTCCAAATTATATAAAAATTATAATTTTTGTCAATGTGTTATCAAAATCAAACTAGGCTACTTTAAAAACATTTTCAGATGCTTTGTGTAGCTTACCTCTATCAACTTCATTTTTTATCCTAAAATTTAATGGATGTTACTAAGATTTTGGCAGTAAATCCTGAAATTGTAATACAATACATTGTTCTGGTAATAATTCATGTTTATGTTAGGCCTACTTAGTCTATTTCACACATTAACAGTGTATCATCAATGTTATCAACACTCTCCCTGGCATAAAGCTGTGTTTCTTGGTCGCAAAGCACTGCTGCCTGTATGGTTATTTTACCGATGGCAGCAGTGGCCATGACTGTGAGAAAACCGAACACTTTAGGCCCTATAAAAATCATTTGAAATATAAGTTTTATTCAACTCATTTCTATAATTTTTGTCACTTGAAGTTTGTTTATACCCCAAAGATAAATATCCCCGTCGCAGCAAACCTGCGTACTGAGCGAATTCCCAATGCATGCATATGTTTCTTACTACCACATGAAGCCACTTACCAAATTTCATAAAAATACATGAATAAATAAGTGATCTATAGCATTTTATTTATTCTCCATAAGAATTACATTAGGGCTGAGTACGCAGGTTTGCTGCAACAAGGAACACAAAATATGTGTTTTTATGCAATTATCAATATAACTTAACCAGGTGAAGCTACATACTAAGTTTTATTAATTTATCCCCATAATTAAGGGAGATATAAAACTTTACTTATTCTCCATAAGAATAACATTAGGACTCAGTATGCAGGTTTGCTGCTACTGGGATAATCAACAAAAAATCAATTGTCCGTGCAAATATCAATATACCAGTACTACCGTGAAGCCACATACCAAGTTTCATCAATATACATTCATAAATAATCGAGATATCAAATTTTATTTATTCTCCATAAGGATAACATTGGACAACGTACTGTGTTTAGCACTTTGAATATCTCTGCAACGGTTAGACGTAGAATCACATTTTAAACACCAAAATTATTGTTTTGTAGAGCTGAATTGATTGGTAAGAGCAAATGTGAAGTTTACATTAAAATGAACTGAGGAAAAGCTAAAATCCTTTTTCCCCATAAGATTAACATGGGAGATTTTATGAGCAGGCTTTTTGGATTTTCTCCGCAACCACTTAACCTAGGTTAATAATTTAAAATACTATTTGTTTTTATAAGCTCTATAAAGTGCTCAAAACCAAAATTGAGTGTTTTGAAAATTTTAGGGTGAAAAGTGCAAAAAACTGATTTTTGGAAAATGTAAAACCCCCATAAACCCCCCTTCCCATGGTCCGATTTTTCTGGGTTTCGAACTTAAAGTCATGAATGTCACTTTACACATCTGGGCCAAATTTCATTAAAATCGGACGTTTTTACTCAAGTTATCGTGTTAACGGACACATATATAGATATATATATATATATATATATAAATTTGAACGAATAGTGTTTTTGATATCTGGGGACCTCAAAACAAAAAGTTATCATGGTCTCGGGCCTAAGTCTTACCATGAGACGTACGGTAATAGCTTCTTCCCTATAGGGGCAATTCGCTAAAAGAGTTTACTCTTAGAACTTTGCATTTCAATATTTTTTTAGATGATTACATAAAAACAAAAATATAAATCTGTTAACTGATTGATTGATCCATCTATATGTTATATTTACTCCGTTGTAATCCTCAGTTTACTAGTTAAGAAATATATAGGCCAAGTTTAATTACAATTGGATGATTCCTGTGCAATGGAGGAGCGTGTTTACGAGTGTGCACATTAAAATATTTTCTGGCAGAAATCGCTTATTTAACAAAGTTGACATTATAGTGGAGGGGGCTGGCCTGGTTTTCGTTTCCAAAAATCCACTGCTTTGGAATTCAAGTATATTACGTTGCCAATCACAATTCATCTAGCCTCTGGATTGCTTCAATTTATATATATTTATTATTAATAAAATAATTGTATGCGTGGTCCCCCCAAATTTTAGGAACAATAATTTAAATATTCCCTCCCTAATTAATTCTTTGTTTTGTGTTCCCAAGGAGGACCTCAGTTATTAAAATATGAAAAATAAAAAGTTATGTAAGAATGGTAAATGTAGCGTGGATATTAAATGACAATGCAAAGTGTTCTCAGCGGTTTGATACTTATATCCCGCGATACTCTTTATGTAGGATAGAATGAGTGACGTCACACCCACGAGTGCGCAATAGACAATAGACAATGATCTTTATTGACATATTCTTGAATAACAGTACATGGCGTCAAAATTATTGTTGGAATACATAGTTTAAAATTGGTTCAGTCAGTTAATAAGTTGATCACTGAGGAACTCTTTCAGTGTGTAAATGGTCTCTCTTGCAACCAGGTTGTGATTTAGTCTTTAGCCTCTCTTTGGTTGTATATCTATCTGTGCAAGCTTTGTGATAGGATTCAGTAGATATAAAACAGCATGTGATATTAAAATATGTGATTTTGAAAACCTAGGTTTGGTTTGTTTTAGTTCTTAATAATTTTTTTGTATTATTGTTCATAAATCATGATGCATCCTGTTTTTATTAAAACGGTTTTCGAAGGTTTTTAACTATACTAATACAGTAGACTCTCAGAAATCCTGACTAATGTGGCGGACAACCGGTCCGGATATTGAAAAATCCAGATTTCCCGGAGGTCATCAATGAATCATCAATGAATCAATCAATGAATCATCAATCAATGAATCAATCTAATGAATCATCAATTCCTCCTTTTTAGTGAACAATTATGATAATATGTGTTTACGATTTTGTGCTAATACAACAGTGAGCTTCCAGTAGAAAGTGATGAGCCATCAACAGGAGAAGATCTGAATGGAGTACCATACAGGAAACGTAATCAATATCAAACACGAGCAAGGATTGGACCATCTGAGGTCAGGTTAGAGTGCCTGATGATGCAAACTACTTGACATTTGTGTAATGCGGGATAATCAAGTGAAAAATGAAGGCGCTAAAGTTCCGTTGTTTCGTTTTTATTTGCAACAAAAAAATTAAGATCATCGGTCCGGATAAGTGTGATCCGGATTTCTGAGAGTCTACTGTATATTATTTTGATATTTGTAATCAAGGTGATGACTAAGTAAGATACAAAGATAATATTTACAGTACATAAACTATATTTTTTTTTAAATTTAGTTGTAAAGTTAAAGTCTTGAGTTATTGTACAATAGACTACATTTTATCACTGATTCTTATTTCACTTAAGTTTTATTTTTTGTTAGAACCTCTTTGTATTTCCCTTACGGTTTTTAGTTATTAAGTTGTGAATATTCATAGGTAGAGTAGAACTTTTCAACGTCTGTGCTTATGACCGTTTTCATTGTACAGTTGTTGCATTTTACTTTAGTTATTGGGCATAATATTTACTTAGGCCTAAGAAAAATGTATAGTTCTCGTTACAATAGATATCTTTTCTATTGTGTTAAGAACAGTATGAGTAGGATACTATTTAAGATTATATCATGAGGCTGCAGTTTCCATTCTGCTAAGATAACACCAATTTTTGATGATTTATACAACAGATGTGATATTCTTATTTCAGTGAAGTTATTTTGGCAAAATATTTCTTTCAGTCAAACCTTCCTAAACGCCTAAGATGTTCTCTGGAAATTGTAGGATGTTTGTACAAAATTAAAATCATAATGCTCCAAACAAGATTCTATAATTATTTAGGGTAGGGTATCTTTCTAATTAAAGATAAGGAAATCTTTAGAAAGTGTCCCCCTCCCCCAACAATCAACCTCTGACTCTGACCATGGTACTGTAATTTCAGGACAATGAAAAGGAAGCCAATTTGCCTCTTGTGGAAGTTTCTGTTGATGAAATCTTAGATGCCCAGCGCCGGGAACAAGAGGCCAAGCAAGAACATGACAAGTTATTAGCCAAGTCTCTGAAAGAACGTGGTCTCAGATTAATACCAGATCTGAGTCACGATGATATGTTTTGAAACATCTTTGTATCAGAACAAGTTTCTTCAATGTTAAATAACATTTGAAAATTTCCAAAGGTTTGATTTATTTTGTTGACTGGCAAAATTACAGTTTGGTTTTTAAACTGAAAAATCCTATACTTACTAAGAACATCAGAAGTTGCTTTTTATTGTCTGTATATTATGTGTTTCTTACAATCTGTTACACATAAAACAGTTCATTAAGTAACTGATTGAAATAATTCAACTGGAAATGTTTCAATACTTTTACAATTTAAAAAACGGGTCACCTAAGATAGTGCAACAAATTCATTTGAAATTTTAACTTACCCTTAACTGTTTAATAGCTGTAATAATTTGTTAGCTTCAAATAAGTTTTACTTTTTATCATAAACATTGAGTACCTTCTATTATTATTTAAAACATTTGCCTAATGTAATTTTTATTTATAAAAGCAAATTGCAATGATAAAAAACTTAAGTTCTATTAGAAATATTAGATTTTTTCTTACAGAAGTTATTTTATTTGATACGTGGGTCATTCTCAGTGAGTAATCATAATGAAAGACAATTGATTTGAACTTATTAGTTCTCTTTATGTTCTAGGCACCACTTATTTAGTTTTTGTTTATATGAAGTAATTATTTTAACATGTAATTACTGTGATTGAATCTTTTTGTAATAAAATAATCATGAGTACGGTGTTTTTAGTCAATTTCCCACAGGAAGCTCCAGTGGAACTTGGTTAACCAAGCCCAAGTCCCCAAGGGACCAGTAAACAAATTTAAATAATCAATAAATTGTTATTTCAAAATTTGTTCTAAAAATGCTTAAAATCCTCATCATTTCTATTTTCAGAGAAAAGGTTGTGTTAAATGAAAAGTTAGTAGTGAATGAATTAACAACTTGCGCTATTGGGCAGGTACGACAAGTCTCACACAACTGCAAAATACATATAAATATTCACCAGAAGTGCGGGTGGGTACAATTACATTGATTGTAGCGTAACAGGGTTTAGAGATGTGCAAAGTAGTTGCTTATGTGAAATAGCTGCAGCTAGTCTACAGATTCCCCGGAACTGCTTCCAAAACCTGTTCCAGTTGCAGCTAGTTTAACCTGTGGGCTTGAGGCCCAAGATGCTGCAACTGGTTTGGAGTAAATTGCTGCAGCTACTGGTTTCAAAACATTTTCCAATCAGAACTGAATTTTTGTTTATGTTGGAACTGGGTTTTACTCCCGAAGCATTAAAACAAAGTAGTTCCAGCTGTAGCGACACCTCTAAGCGGGAAAAGATGAAAGATTTTGGCATCACACCAAATTTTCTCCACCTGATCTCAGGCATTCCTAGTTTGAATTACTGTATGGTGGCTGCTTTTATATCCAGCCAAAGTAAAAAAGTTCAAACTATCCAAAGTAGTTTGAACTAACCATGGGTTTAACATTTTTTATAGAAAATGCTAGGAACCAAGGAAAAAATCAAAATTAATATTTTGAGGTATAGAAATTTGAACTAGCCAGCGCCTTATAACAAGGGCTATACTGTTTCTTTGTTCATGCTGCGTTGCTGCTGTGGTCTCCCACCACTCGCTCAGCCAACGCTGAGACTGATGTTACTGCCGCTCACCTCACACTTGGCACAAATGCTGAGGGATTGGTTTTCTCAACAGAATTCTATGAATCTGTATGTCAAAATGTCTTCTAATAGAGCCCTCATTTCCTGTCTTACTCGTATCGTGATATATTTTTGAACATCCTCAAATTTAAATTTTGTCCTTGGCTCAGACGTGGTGTTTGCTGCACTGCACAGTATGCTACTTGAGTAAAATTACTTGTTGTATTGTTTGGTTTGCAAAGGAAAAGCACTTGGCTTGGGAGTTTCATTGGGAAAAGGTGGGATACACAGCTAACTCACCTGAAGAAACTGGTTCAGATGAGCACAGCAACAAAGAAAGTATTTTTACACACATATTACATAATATTTCGTCTCCATTTGAGACTTCTTCAGATGTAGAGAGAGACTCTCTCTCTACATCTGAAGAAGTCTCAAATGGAGACAAAATATTATGTAATATGTGTGTAAAAATACTTTCTTTGTTGCTGTGCTCATCTGAACCAGTTTCTTCAGGTGAGTTAGCTGTGTATCCCACCTTTTCTCAATGAAACTTGTTGTATTGTTTATAAGAATAAGAATCCTTTATTGTCGTTAAACACATTTGTGTAATAGACAAAGTCAAATAAGTCGGACACGACTTGCAATAAATAATTTTATAACATACAATAGGTACTTATACTACTAGGCTATATATATCATGTCATATATTGTCATATACTGTCATACTATACAGAGGTTCTTAGAGGCACACTTATTTAAAATCTTTAAAATCATTTTCACTTATTTCAAAAAATCATTTACTGAATATAATGGGTGCTTAAGCAGCCCATTAGTCAAAGCCAATTTAAAATGAGCCATGGATTCAATATTTCTAATTTGAACAGGAAGCTTATTGTAAAGTTTCAGGCCAATTATCTTTGAACTTTTTGTAACTTTAGTCAATCTACAGAAAGGAACATCAACATTATTTTTATGTCTTGTGTTGTGTTCATGAATATTAAACCTCTTTACTAAATTAACAGATTCTTTCTTAACATCTAATTGGACATTTAGAACATACAAACTATATACAGTTAAAATACGTTCACATATAAATATGGGCCTACAATGATCTCTGTAGTCAGCACCAGCTACAATTCTCACAGCCTTTTTTTGTATTAACAATACATCCTGTGCCCCAGCAGAATTTCCCCACAGGCAGATACCGTACAATAATATTCCTTGAAAAAACTATTGTAGGCAAGGTTAAGATAAGACTTGGGCACATTCCTGTTTAAGGACCTTAATAAATAAACAACTCTTGAGAGCTTATTACAAATAAAATCAGTATGATAATGCCATGTTAACTTTCTGTCCAAAACTGTACCTAACAATTTAACGCTACTCAACTGATCACAGATGTTGGATCCACTAGCCTTAATATTCTTATTACTAAAGACTATTGTTTGAGTTTTCTCATTGTTAAGTACAAAGCCATTGGCACTAAACCATTCAGATACACAATTAAGGGCAGTATTACAAGCTATATTTACTGTATTTACATCTGGACTAGAATTAAACAAGGTTGTGTTATCAGCAAAACACACAGTCTTACATGGTACACTAACATCAATATCATTGACCATGATTAGGAACAGTAATGGCCCAAGCACCGATCCTTGTGGTACCCCACACGAGACTTGGCATTTGTCAGAGAGCTGGTTATTAACTGAGACTATCTGTTCCCTATTTTTAAGGTAGGAACTCAAGAGTGATAGAGCTGTACCATTTATTCCATAAAACTCAAGTTTGGTCAATAGTGTCTCATGACAGACACAATCAAACGCTTTACTGAGGTCACATAAGGAAACCCCTGTATCAGTTTTCATTTCAAAATTTTCAAGAATGGCATTTACAAGATAAGCCTGAATTGTGGATTTTCCAGCTCGGAAATCATACTGTGAAGCAGAAAACAAAGAATTGGATTCAAAAAACTGTACAGTTGATTGTGTATAATTCACTCCAGTACTTTAGCGAATATTGGTACCAAAGATATTGGCCTATAGTTAGCAGGAAGGTCCCTACATCCTTTCTTAAAGATAGGAACTACTTTAGAAAGTTTTAGCTTAGATGGAAACATACCTTCACTGAGACACTGATTAAGACAATAGGTTAAAGGCTTTAAAATCACAGGTAATATTGACTTTAGCAATTCACTAGACAGGCCATAAACATCACGGCTTTTGGAATTTTTCATAACCCTAACATGTTGCACCACTTCTTCACATGAACATCCATCACAATCTTCCATTCTAAGTTGGGTGGTGAAACAACTTTGGCTTTCAGAAGTTCCGCTGCTGCTGATGGGTCGCCTCCGGATTTCTCCGTCACTTCCAATACCGAGTTGATGAAGAACTTGTTGAAGTCATTTGGCTCAACAGGAATACGAGGTTGATACCTGTTAGTTGTTTCTTTGCGAATGGCCTCCCAAGCTGCCTTACACTTGTTGTCAGATTTATCAATGCAATCTGCCACATACCGTTGTTTTGCATTCTTCAGTTCTTGTTTGTATTTCTTCCTGTATCTAATTAAAGCTGAGTGGGAAGCTGAATTCTTAAGTGCCTTATGTTGATCATGGAGAGCTAAAAGGTTTTTCCGACTCTTCCTCAGGTCTTCATTGTACCAATTATGGCTGTTGGTTTTAGGCTTACTAATGTTTGAGTCACGCTTTTTTACTAGCGGAAAACATTCATTGAAACCTTGTTCAATTTGATAGAAGAATAGGTTGAAGGTTTCTTCAGCACCTTTACCTAGAGTTAACACTGACCAGTCTACACAGCTCAAGAATTGTATGTAAGTATCTAGCCTAGCTTCATTTATAGGCCTATGGTAAGTTATGGAACTGTGATGATTCAGACTGTTATTGTTTGTCATCACTGGGCCTATGTCAAATATAACCTTTATATAGTTCTATTATAAAGTGATAAGTGTGTACTTGATATTGACACCAGTTTTAATAACTTGTTTTTATTAATTTCAGTAATTTGTAGTAATTTTATACTCCTTGGAGATTATGTTTAATCTGTGGTAATAGCTTGCTCAGGGCCATTATTAAAGTGAGAACTCTTGCCTTTGCCAGCAAGGTCTTGAGGTAAGAGTTCTGTAGACCCCTAGGTTTAACATGTGGTGCATCCCCCTTGCCACCCACCGCCCAGGTCAACTACTTTTTTTGGGAATATGGTTTTAGGTATGGTATGTGTGTTGTGCGAGTGCGGACGACCTTGTGGTGTGGGTCCCTAAGTAGCCTACGGCTAAATCCGGCCGTGGCTAAATGAATCAAGACAAACATTTTGATAGTGCAATCGTTAAAATTCATTCATAAATAATGGAGGAGTTATATTAACAGAATACTCCTTAACATATGTATAATATTAGTTGCAATTATAACATATTATAGGAACGAAATAATATTAAATTATTTCGTTCCCATTTGTATTTACTTTGATCTAACTACAGTCACATTAGAAGGTAAATTGTTATCATACGGGAAATTTTGGTTGTTAAGTGTTGGTATCTCTGCTCAGTGACTTCAGCTCAGCGCTCCATGTCGGATAGATGATATTGACTCTTGTAAACGCCTCGAGGAGCGGCCCACAGTAACTATCTGGCTCTGACAAGACAATTCATTTTTAAATAATGTTATATTCTGACCACGCTACTTGTAAATGTGGTCAGTGAATTCCAAAGAAAATTTGTCTTCTACTTTTAATACTGTGTTTACTCGATGGAATACATGATTTATTAATTCGTTATTATATTTTTCAACGATTTCCCGCTTTGAAGATATGCTTAACAAAATCTAAATCGCTGCCATTTTGAAACTGTGAAAGGTAGAAACGTCAAATTATCCCAAACCAAGTATAAAACTCGTGTTAAGTTTCATGTCAATACCTCAAATGGCTCCTAAGATATTATGCATTTATTAAAAACTACAAACAGACTAACCAGGCGTATAACAGACAGATATAGGTCCCATGTTTATACATTTGAATTTGTTTTTTGTTGTTTTTTACACAGGAACAAGTTTCACGACTTTTGGAAACAAACTTCATTTACCCACTCAGTACGCCTTCGACGTAAAGTTCACCAATGGAAATATGAATTTTCAGACAGAAACTGCACTCTACTATGTGGTTTTGACAACATTTCATTGACTGGTCGTGACCTCAAGTGGCGCACCGCGTCTTGTGTGTGCAGTTGTGTTTGTTGGTCGCGCCGCGCCGTGTCACGTTGTGTGTGTTTTCGAAAACGTGTGTTGCCCCTAAGAAACATGTGATCTCGCTTGTTTTTGAACATATATTGGTAAAACTTGGGTGTGTTGCTTCATCTGGTGATAATCCATTTGTATTTGCATAAAAACTTGATTTTTGTGGCCCTTAATGCAGCAAACCTGCGTCCTCAGTGCTAATGTTTTTCTTATGGAGATTAAGTAGAACATCATCTCGCTTATTTATGAACATGATTTGATGAAAGTTGGTAAGTGACTTTGTAACATAGTGAGGTACCATTTGAAATTCGCTGAATATGCAAGTTTGTTGCAAGGGGAGTAATATTTTGATACAGTTGATTAGGGGACAAAATAAATATGAAATATTAAAAAAAAAAAAATAAGACACATTTGAGGGTCAGGCACGACAAGCGCCTATGTAGCTAAATGCGGCAGGTGGGGCTGCCCCAACATACAAGCGGAAAGGGTTAACTTAATTAAAAAGTATGTAGATCCTGGTAATATGTCCCAATGAATTAATTAATTTATGTTTCCATGGATACAAAATCATTTTTCACTCAACTTTCTGAGAGTTGAACGAAACTTTATCTGCTACAACTAAAGCTTTATATTTGAGATAAAACAGTTTAAAAAAAGAAACGAGTTCGCACACAGCACGCTGACTTGAGGGAAGTGAATTTCCACATCAAAAACTGTTAAACCTCAAAACCAGTGTAAAACATACATTTATTGAAATCTGAAAACATTGATTTTTTGGCTGTTCTGATGCTTCTGGTTTCATTTACCTGCAATGCGTGGAATACAATTTTGCGCATTATAAGGATAGGAGAAGGTCCAGTCAGGCTTGAAAGTAGGCGTGAGGTTGCTGGAAATGATAATACCCCCGTCGCAGCAAACCTGCGTACTCAGCGAATTTCCAATGAATATATATGTTTCTCACTACCACATAAAGGCACTTACCAAGTTTTATAAAAATAAATTAATAACTAAATGATCTATAGCATTTTATTTATTCTCCATAAGAATAACATAGGACTGAGTATGCAGGTTTGCTGCAACAAGGAGCACAAAATATGTGTTTTTATGCAATTATCAATTTAACTCAACCAGGTGAAGCTACATACTAAGTTTTATTAATTTATGTTAATAATTAAGGGAGATATAAAACTTTACTTATTCTCCATAAGAATAACATTAGGGCTGAGTATGCAGGTTAGCTGCTACGGGGACAACCAACAAAATATTTGTTTTTTGTTCAAATATCAATATACCAGTACAACATGAAGCCACATACCAAGTTTCATCAATATACATTCATAAATAATCGAGATATCAAATTTTATTTATTCTCCATAAGGATAACATTGGACAACGTACTGTGTTTAGTACTTTGAATATCTCTGCAACGGTTGGACGTAGAATCACAATTTAAACACCAAAATGATTGTTTTGTGGAGCTGAAGTGATTGGTAAAAGCAAATGTGAAGTTTAAAGTAAAACTAACTGAGGAAAAGCCAAAAACCTTTTTCCCATAAGATTAACATGGGAGATTTTATGAGCATGTTTTTTTGGATTTTTTCCGCAACCACTTAACCTAGGTTAATAATTCAAAATACCATATTATTTGTTTTTTTAAGCTCTATAACATGGTTAAAACCAAAATTAACTGTTTCAAAAATTTTAGGGTGAAAAATGCAAAAAACTGATTTTTGGAAAATTTAAAACCCCCCTTCCCATAGTCCGATTTTTCTGGTTTTCGAACTTAAAGTCATAAATGTCACTTTACACATTTGAGCCAAATTTCATCAAAATCGGACGTTTTTTACTCAAGTTATCGCATTCACGGACACATATATAGATATATATATATATAGATATATATATATATATATAGATATATATATACATATATATAAATTTGAACGAATAGTGTTTTAGTCATCTTGGGACCTTAAAAAAAAAATTTGTCATGGTCTCGGGCTTAAGTCTTACCATGAGACCTACGGTAATAGCTTCTTCCCTATAGGGGAAATTCGCTAAAAGTACACCAACAAATGAATAACAGGCTATTCTAATGTAAAACCCCCTTAAGACAATGTACTGTGTTTGGTCGATACACATTTTCTTTAATAACTCGGTGAATGTTCGTGCTAGAGTGACGAGAGATGGCTTAAAACTTTCGCCTAATTCCCATCTTTTTACATGCATTAATGTGTTACATCTGGGGCTTTTCTGATCCTTTTTCGACCCAAAAACTCGAAATTTGAAAGAATAACCACCAAAAAAGGGGCTTAAGAGTTTTCCGATTGTTTTGCCCAATGAACTTGTTCAACTGATCATAGAAAGGAACGTCCCTACCAAATTTGAAGTAAATCGGACAAAAAACCGCTAGAGTACATACACATATATATATAATTTTGAACAACCCCCCAAAACCTTGCTTCCGGTGATCTAAAAAATATATGAAAAAATAGTTTATAATCAGCTTGTAGGATATTTAGAAAATTACAATCTAATAGGTAATTCTCAACATGGTTTTCGTTCTAAAAAATCTGTAATCACTGCCGCAGTGAGCTTCATTGAATCAATAATCAAATCGATTGACAAAGGGGAAATATGCGTAGGCATTTTTATGGATCTGACCAAAGCATTTGACACAGTTCACCATCCTACTCTCTTGAAAAAACTTAAATTGCTTGGTATAGACAAGACTGCTTTTGAGTGGTTCGAATCATACCTTTCAGGTAGAACACAGTTCGTTGAATTAACACATGTTAATAACGACAGAGTTTATAAAGTAAAGTCAAATTTAAGAGCTGTAATCTATGGAGTGCCTCAAGGTTCAGTATTGGGCCCCCTCCTCTTCATCTGTTATATAACAAATATTGCTCAGTCCTTATCAAAATTGCCACAAAATAATTTAGTTTTATACGCAGATGATTCAAACCTCAAAGTATCTGCACAAACAGTTGAAGATGTTGAAATTCTATCATTCTTGGAATTGTCAAATATTTTGGACTTTTTTGACAAACACAATTTGAAACTGAACACATCAAAAACAAATTTTGTATCTTTTAAAACTGCACAGTGTAGAAGAAAACATGAACCAACCATTGCAATAGATTCTGAGCTAATTGAAATGGGAAAGTTTACAAATTTTTTGGGGTTAGAAATAGATGAAAATCTAAATTGGAATAATCATTGTCAAAAGGTTATTTCTAAAATAAATTCAGGAATTTACGCTTTGTATAGAATGTCATTTTCTTGCAATAGTATCGCTACACTGAAAACAATTTACCATGCTCATATTCATTCCCATATATCATTTGGCCTTGCTTTGTATGGATCAACAAAAAAGGAAAACTTAATGAAATTTTGAAGAAACAGAAAAAGGCGGTGAGAATTATTCTAAAATTGAAACCTGATCAATCTGTAAAAGAATATTTTAAAACATTAAAAATATTAACTGTTTATGCTCAATACATATATGACACAATTTTAATAGCAATTAACAATCCCTTGAACAGAGAGCATGTTCAACCTTATAGTATTACATGTCATTCATTCATTATTTAGTGATAATTTTCCTATTATGTGTTATTTATATTTAAGTTTCCATATAAATGTACTAATTAATTAATTTCCCCTAAATGTGTTATTTGTGTTAATTGTCCCATGTCTATGCCTAATAATATTCATCCTTAGCATCACTCCTCAGAAAGCCATTCCCCTCTATATATTTAATGTTTATTTATCCATGCAATTGTATAACAATATGTATTTCATTAATTTAATCACCAATAATTATTCATAGCCTATCCCCATATAATAGCCTACTCACTTAATTTAATATATTTGTTAATAATAATATTTTAGATATAAGTTATGTGAGAGGATTGCAATAAAATTAAAATTTAATATAATATACTTTTCAAAAATAGTCCTTAAGGAATCTAAATTACAGTGACCAGTGTTAACAATTGTGTGACCATGTGCTTCTCAACAATGGACCATGCTTCCAGACCTCATCTCTACTAGATCTTTCTTCTTGCTCCAGATGCCATAGTGTTAAGACCTAGAATCTGTGAAGGACACAGTTCCTATTTTAAATTTCCCAGTATGACCTAAGTTTTGCATTGCTTAGTGCTCATTTTATTAGGGACTTACTGCTCAATTAATACCATCTTTAAATTCACTCCTTTTTATTTGATTTCCCCCAAAAACTGGTATTTGAGCGAAGAACATTTGTAAGCAGATTGGTAAACTCCTTCCATTGTATTCTATTTAGGGACTGGAAAGAATACAGACATTTAATGTTCTGAAAGTTAAAGTAACCTCAAGAGAGTATTTTTATATTGAACTATTTTTCCAAATTTAATTTTGAGTATTTTAACCATTCATAAAGTCAGTGAAACCATTGGACTCTCCTTTTGGACAACATTAAAATTTCCATTGTTGTAATTTTTCAACACATCAGCTTAATTGGACTTAATATTCTTTCAAATATCATCCCAACGTTATTCAAGTCAGCACGATACTTCCCCCCTGAGAAAAAGAGCCCTCATTTGTAAAGAAACCCCATTTAGAACCCAAAATATGAACATTTAGTTTTAGGCCTACAAGTTTGTTTGTCATTTACCTTCTAGGCTAGGCCACACATTGTAACTGTTCCCCCTGAGTTGTATATTATTGTAAATCCCTTTAATTGAGAACCTTTTTGAAACATAATTGTACTAATAGATAAATAAATATTGTATTGTTACTCTGTAACTCTGTATTTTATTCAAATAGTTAAAGGAATCTTATAAATTGTACACCTACCTTTTGTTGACATCCAGAGTAAATACAAAACACATTCTACTCACTACAATAAAGTAAAGGAGACCACAAGTATAAGTATATTTATTATCAAGTCAAAGAAGATCATTTGTGAGCTATATTTAAATAGCCTAGGGAATTTTATAAGTAATAACACAGATTTTTGTAAAGAGAAGCTAGGCTTAGCACATGGCAGCCATTGCCCTCAGATCCCGATAGCGTCACCTTTTATATCCACTTCCCCTGAGCACATCCGAGCAAACAATTAGTTAAAAGTTAGCAATTTAGAATCATAAGTAAATAAGTAGTAATTAGAAGATAAATAAGAATTTGGCGACCCAACGTACTGGCTTGAATAACAGTTGATAAACATTGCAATCCTCAACTAGAGTAAGCCTAGAATAAGACCATATTTAATATTAAGTTCCCGTAATTGTTTCCCTCCCCACCAATAATAACAGTGTATAAAGGTACCGCATATTTAACTATCTCGCATATTATAATAAAACGAACACACGATGGCCGAAAACAAGTACAATCTACGGAAAACACGAAACTACCCCGCAGCAGACGCCGATTCGAGCGACGATGAAACCAGCAGCCGCCATGTTGCGCAGAACGAAGACGAAACTGTCAAGACCAAAGACCGCCAAATCTACACCGACCCCATCAGCCAATCAGAGAACGTCGATTTCGTAACCTCTACGCGAGATTTCTCTCTCAGCCTGCCCTTAGACGCTAACTCTGCTTTCTCAACACCAGAACGAAATATCGCCAGCCGACCGACCCGAACGCTGACGGACACACCCGAAGGCTCCCGAACTGGATTCATTGATCAGAATGAACGAGGACGTATCGTTAGCTCATTGAACGAGTCGACGCTCATTCATTCCTCGCGCTCGATGACTGATGCACACACAGACGATGCAACTAGCAGATTAAATGTTACAAACCCGACTACACCGACACCTGCAATCGATATGAATATGCTTGTCGCCCTTATGACTAATTTGGGAAACAAAATTGAGCAAACTAGTCTGGATTTAAATAACAAATTTGAACAGACCAACACGAAGATTGAACAGACCAGCGCCAAAATCGAACTAAATAATGCCGAATTAAAATCCGAAATACGAGAAACTAAATCTGAAATACAAGGAACTAAATCTGAAATTCAAACAATTAATGCAAATTTCCAACAACAAATAAATCAAACCAAGATCGAATTGACCAAAATCATCCATGATAAGACCAACGAAACTCAGCAGGAAATTCAAGCCTGTCGAAATGCTTTCGAATCCCAGATACAAGAAACCAGAGAAAACCAAATCGAAATTCGATCAGAAATTAACGCCATCAAAATGACACAAAATGCCCAATCTGAAGAAACTGCCAAATTAACTGACAAATTAATACTTAGAATTGAAAATTCCCAAACTCAAATGAGGCAATTCGTGCTGGACAGTATCTCACAACAACAAATCGCCGCCGAATTTGAAAATAAACAATATCAGGAAAATATTATATCTACCGTCAAAACACATCTGGAAGAGCATAAGCAAAATTTTGATCTGAAAATAGAAGAATTAACTGTCAAAACGCAATTGGATAATGAACGTAACTCAAAAGCAAACCTAACGGCACTGAAAAATGAAGTTATCCCCAAAATTACATTGCAAACAAAACTAATTGAGGCACAACAAATTGAAATCCAAACCTTGAATCAAAATTTAAACAAATTTGAAACTGAAGTAACCAATCTGAAGCAAGCAAATCAATTAAACGGAATGGCCGGACAAATCAAAGTAATATGCAGTGGAAGCGAAGCCAATGATCGTCTAATGCCGAAATTTAATGGACGGAGCGGCAATCCAAATGAATATTTATACAAATTGAGAAGGTATTACGAACGAGGAATCGAAAGGAATCAATGTTGCGACTCAACTGAGTACCTGAAAGACCTGCTTGAGACATCATTCGAAGGACCAGCATCACGATGGCTACAGCTGATAAAAAGTGAAATTATCGATTGGGAACATTTTGCCAGAGAATTCGAACTCAAATACTGGAGCCAGGCAGTCCAACGAGGAATTAAAGCAAAAATCGAGTCGGAGAAGTATAGAGCCAACGGAACGTTAAGCCGGACGGAGTACTTGACAGAAAGAGTATTGTTACTACAATCGATGACACCCAGCCTAAGTGAAGAGGAGATAGTGACCCTCATGGCGGAGCGATTTGACGCGATAATCCAAGACAGCATAAGCGTACAGAACATCACTACGATCCGAGCGATGGAGAGACTACTGCAGAAAGAAGACATAAAAGATGGACCTAAGAAAGCCAGGAACCACAACAACCAGCAAAGCAACCGACCAGCCAGTCCAACCACTGCGAACCAACAGAATTACAACGATCGATATGCTAACCAACGGGCCTATCAACCAAAAATGAACAACTACCATAGTTACCAGCAAAACAAATACCCTTCAAACAACTCTTCGTATCGAAATCAACAAAATTACAGGAATAATGGTAACAACAACCAGCAATACCATAGAAGTCATCATGACAACAAGCCGTATCAACGTGAGCAATATCATCCCAGAAACTATGAACAAAACTACAAAAATGATCGTCAACACCCTACCAACGAACAGAATCAACTCTGCGCCATATTTAGACAGAATCCCAATCCACCTAATGCTCCAACTGTATCTCCAATGAGCCCTCATTCAAGTAACAACAATACTGCTAGTCCACGTTCCTCACCGTCTCAAACGAGACAGGGAAACGACTCGGCGCTGTAGACCACGGCCGAGAAAGGGTTATGTTGTCATGCGATTACCCATTAAATACAGCGCCTACTTACACTATCCTCGGTCAAACTATCAATCACTCTATAAGTCTTATGCGGTCCAACAACATAATATGTGATAAAAATTTCCTTTTAGAAGATGAGTACGAAAATGATGTCAATTCAAATTATACACAAATTAACTGTCCAGAAATCAATATAATATTAAACAATATCAGCACTAATGCCTTAATTGATTCCGGTTCTTCTGTAACTTGTATAGCCGAAGCTTGGTTCAACGAAAATAAAATGAAACTACAACCATTTGAAGAATTGCCAGTGAATAATACCGTTATCAAAACAGCTGTTGGAGAAAAGTCTAAACGTGTTTCCCGCACAATATATGTTCCCACCACCATTGATAAACATACGATGCTAATTGAATATTTGATAGTGCCACATTTGATAAAACCCATAATTCTCGGAGTCGATGTTCTATCTGCCCTCAAAATGGATTTAAATTTCAACACAAACGAAATAAATATGAAAATCAATAATGATAATATTACTATGAAGTTTAATATGTGTCATCATGAAGGACAGTTATGTCAAATAATAATTAATAATAGCCATAGGCCAAATAATAATATGAATAATAATTTTGATAATATGATGTACGATGAGTACAATGATGATTTAATATATGATAAATATGATAGCACAGCATACAACTTCAACGAATCACAAACAAATCCAATAAACGACAGCACATTGACACAAGAAGAAATTAATACATCTTTAGCATCCAATGATTATATTAAGAAAGAAGAACAAACAATTTTAAGTCAGTTATTAAATAAGTACAAACATGTTTTCCCCGAGCTATTTATGGAGACTGCAAAACTTTTCGAGGTTTACGAAGGACCATTCGTCATCAAGCAAATATTAGGAAAATCTACTTTTCATGTAACCAGAGAAAACGAAGACATCTTATTTGGACCATATCACATATCTGCATTAAAAAGATATATAGAACCGATAATAGAAGAGGATAATGTAAATAGTGAAGAAGACCCTGACAACGTAAACTCTTAAAACAGTGTAAATAGTCCATCATCATCATCATCATCCATCAAGTGTAATCGTTTTAAATGAGGAGATCGTCATGAACCTTAACCGCGAGTGCGTACCCCTTCCCATATTCCCCAAGTGAACAGTGTGATTATTCCCCAAAACAGTGTTGAATAACAATTTATTTATAAATGCGATGATTATAAACAGTGAATTTTGCCCTTGTAACAAACAATGTATGAACCAAAAGTGTTGTTATGCGAGTGAAGAACTTCATCCCCATGCCAATAAACAATTATTATATTAAATGTTCCCTTAATCCCAAATTCCCCTGTGCGGTCATGAACTATCTAATCCCTCATCCCATATTTCCCCATTTATGTATTGTTCCTATGTTTATGTAAATTTAGAATAAGAAGTGTACTATCACCAACCAACATCAATCATTTAATGTACCTCATAACTAGCTGTAAATATATTTCATACTAAATAATTCATGTATTCCATTTCATACTTGATCGAAATCTGTCTTTAATTCCATATCATACAGATTTCTGAGGAGATAATTATAGTATTACATGTCATTCATTCATTATTTAGTGATAATTTTCCTATTATGTGTTATTTATATTTAAGTTTCCATATAATTAATTAATTTCCCCTAAATGTGTTATTTGTGTTAATTGTCCCATGTCTATGCCTAATAATATTCATCCTTAGCATCACTCCTCAGAAAGCCATTCCCCTCTATATATTTAATGTTTATTTATCCATGCAATTGTATAACAATATGTATTTCATTAATTTAATCACCAATAATTATTCATAGCCTATCCCCATATAATAGCCTACTCACTTAATTTAATATATTTGTTAATAATAATATTTTAGATATAGTTATGTGAGAGGATTGCAATAAAATTAAAATTTAATATAATATACTTTTCAAAAATAGTCCTTAAGGAATCTAAATTACAGTGACCAGTGTTAACAATTGTGTGACCATGTGCTTCTCAACAATGGACCATGCTTCCAGACCTCATCTCTACTAGATCTTTCTTCTTGCTCCAGATGCCATAGTGTTAAGACCTAGAATCTGTGAAGGACACAGTTCCTATTTTAAATTTCCCAGTATGACCTAAGTTTTGCATTGCTTAGTGCTCATTTTATTAGGGACTTACTGCTCAATTAATACCATCTTTAAATTCACTCCTTTTTATTTGATTTCCCCCAAAAACTGGTATTTGAGCGAAGAACATTTGTAAGCAGATTGGTAAACTCCTTCCATTGTATTCTATTTAGGGACTGGAAAGAATACAGACATTTAATGTTCTGAAAGTTAAAGTAACCTCAAGAGAGTATTTTTATATTGAACTATTTTTCCAAATTTAATTTTGAGTATTTTAACCATTCATAAAGTCAGTGAAACCATTGGACTCTCCTTTTGGACAACATTAAAATTTCCATTGTTGTAATTTTTCAACACATCAGCTTAATTGGACTTAATATTCTTTCAAATATCATCCCAACGTTATTCAAGTCAGCACGATACTTCCCCCCTGAGAAAAAGAGCCCTCATTTGTAAAGAAACCCCATTTAGAACCCAAAATATGAACATTTAGTTTTAGGCCTACAAGTTTGTTTGTCATTTACCTTCTAGGCTAGGCCACACATTGTAACTGTTCCCCCTGAGTTGTATATTATTGTAAATCCCTTTAATTGAGAACCTTTTTGAAACATAATTGTACTAATAGATAAATAAATATTGTATTGTTACTCTGTAACTCTGTATTTTATTCAAATAGTTAAAGGAATCTTATAAATTGTACACCTACCTTTTGTTGACATCCAGAGTAAATACAAAACACATTCTACTCACTACAATAAAGTAAAGGAGACCACAAGTATAAGTATATTTATTATCAAGTCAAAGAAGATCATTTGTGAGCTATATTTAAATAGCCTAGGGAATTTTATAAGTAATAACACAGATTTTTGTAAAGAGAAGCTAGGCTTAGCACATGGCAGCCATTGCCCTCAGATCCCGATAGCGTCACCTTTTATATCCACTTCCCCTGAGCACATCCGAGCAAACAATTAGTTAAAAGTTAGCAATTTAGAATCATAAGTAAATAAGTAGTAGTTAGAAGATAAATAAGAACCTCACCCATATAGTACACGAAATAAAAATATCATCATACCTGCTCATAGACTGGCATTTTATGACAAAAAAACCTTCCTATATTGGAACAAAATTTTTAAGCCGAATACCCACTTCCTTACAACAAGAAAGAGATCCAAATAGATTTAAAAAACTGCTGAAAGAATATTTATTTTCTAGGTCTTTATACTCATTTGAGGAATTGCATGAGAATCGTAACTAGGCCTAGGCTTTAATTATATAGTTTATAAAATGTATTGACACTATTTACTTGTATCATGTGTACATATGACAAATAAAGATATTTTGAGTTGAGTTGAGTTGAGTTGAAACGTGTTCAGGGAGTCATGTTAGGAACTTTTTTGGTGGTCCCGGGCTTAAGTTTCACCGTGCGGGTCATGCTAGTAGTTCACTTTCCATAGGAAACACTAATAAATACCGAGGACTAATTGAAAGATTTCAACCATGTATGTGTTGAACCATTTACTAAAATGTCAACAAAGGTTAACTTGCAGTTTAAGTTACAATGATTCGCATTACAATTTAACGGGACAATAGCCTATATTAGAAATATAACTACTATGCGTGTATTACAGTTAGGATTACAGTGGGCATAGTGCTTTGCGTAAGGCGCTCCGTTATTTAATTAATCCATCTGTAATAAAGGGAAAGTGAGTTAGTTGGTTTATTAATTATAATATTTCTGTAGTTAAATATGCAAGAGGGAAGTCAAGATTGTGTAAGGAGAAAGTATTGGGTATCTTGTGTGAGTAGGCTGGAATTGTTATTAAACAATAACTTGTTTTGCTGAAGGCTCTGGCTTAAGTAGGTCAGCTGGGTAGTTTTGGGGGTCGGTCAGTCAGTCTGTGAGATGGAGTATTAGGGTGTAGTGTCCGGGCTGGGGGCCTCAGGGTCCAGGGCCTGTTAGGTCTGGGGCCCAAGTAAGTTTTATAGTCACTAGTCTTTTCTAAATTAATATTTATACTTTCCAGGCTACTCGTCCTTGAATCTAGATAATTAGTTGTTTATATATTTAAGTCTTTTCATTGTCATCACATTGATATTTTACCGTTTAATCACCATTTGTAAAATGTAGAGTTTTATTCTTTGTTTAATAAAAGTTATATTATTACATTACATGTCTCTTTAATTTATTGAGCTACGTCCTCGTGGTGGCAAGTGGATTTATACTGTTTGGCCAGCAGATAAGCTTGCTTGGCCAGCAGATAAGCTTGCTTGGCCATCACACATCTATCACAAGAGACTCATTTATACAGAGAAATGTTACACAATCATTAGAAGTGACCCGGTTATCACACTAGGTGAGCTTAGACAAGCAAAAAATTTGGAAGCTAACTGAGGAAAGGACATAAACAGGCATTTTGATTATAAGAAACAAATTAGCCTATCACACTTTATTCAATATCTTACTATCATAAACCTCCGGATGGTTGATGATAAACCAACTATTCTTTAGCTAATGGTGGAGATTAAAGACCAATATAAAATACAGTCGGCTTTTTAAAGAGTCTAGATCACTTAAAAGAAATACGAGTTCGCACGCAGCACGCTGACGTGAGGGAAGTGAATTTCCACAAACAAAACTTTTAAAACTCAAAACCAGTGTAAAAACATACATTTATTCCAATTTGAAAAAACATACATTTATTCCAATTTTATTGAATTCTGAAAACATTGATTTTTTGGCTGTTCTGATGCTCCTGGTTTCATTTACATGCAATGCTAGAAATACAATTTTGCGCATTATAAGGTTAGGACCAGGTCCAGTCAGGCTTCAATGTAGGCGCCAGATTGCTGGGGATGATACAAATACGCCAACAAATTAATAACATGCCTTTCTAATGTAAAAACCCCATAAGACAACTACTGTGTTTAACCGATATACATTTTCTTTAACAACTCGGTAAATATTTATGCTAGAATGACAAGAGAGGGCTTAAAACTTTCGCCTCACTAATTTCCATCTTTTTACATGCATTAATGTTACATCCGGAGCTTTTCTGACCCTTTGTGGGCCCAAAAACTCGAAATATGAAAGATAATCTCCAAAAAAGCGGTTTAGAGTTTTCCGATTGTTTTGCCCAACGAACTTGTTCAACTGATTATAGAAAGAAACGTTCCTACCAAATTTGAAGTAAATCGGACCATAAACGTGACCGCTAGAATGCATACATTTATATATAATTTTGAACGACCCCCCAAAACGTGTTCAGGGGGTCGCGTTAGGAACTTCTATGGTGGTCCCGGGCTTAAGTTTCACCGTGCGGGTCACGCTAATAGTTCACTTTCCATAGGAAATTCACTAATAAAATGGGTTTTGAGAGGTCAATGTTGGGGGGTGGGAAGAGTGGTCATAGCCATGTATCTGGTCTGGCTGCCTGCGCCCGCGGGCTTTTTCCTCAGGCTACAGAGGGTCAAGCTTGTCCAAGTATTTGGGGGGAAAGGGTCAGGGCAAGAGCAAAACGCCTTTTCCAGAAAACACCACAGTCCACCAGTGGGAAATGGAAACATGGCTGCGTAGCAGATCAGACTGCCACCACCGCTAACTAGTAGTAAATGAAATATGATCTGCCACATAGACATGTTTCCATTTTCCACTGGTGGATTGCAGTGTTTTCTGGAACAGCAGTTTTTCTCAAGCATGTAAATCAAATGGTTCAATCTGTGTTGGAATGTTATTTCTTTAAATACTAAGGATGCCTGAACTAAAAAACAGGCTAGCAGTTATATTGGTTCTGTGATATTATGCTGTATATGTAGTGTGAGTTAGTTCAGTTTGTAAAAAGAAGAATTCATAAAATGAAAGATAGGCTCCTAGTACATTAGGCTGTGAACAAAATTAAATACCCCCGTCGCAGCAAACCTGCATACTCAGCGAATTTCCAATGAATATATAACATAACACATTAAAACACTTAACAGGATTCATAAGAAATGTATTCACAAACAATCGATATTTAAAATATTAATTACTCTCCATAAGAATAACATTGGGGATGAGTACGCAGGTTTGCTGCAACAAGGCAAACGAAATAATGGGTTTTTATGAAAATATCAATAGAACTCATCTTAGTGAAGACACATACCAAGTTTCATCCATATACATTCATAAATAAGCGATATATAACATTTTAAGTATTTTCCATAAGAATAACATGGGGACCAAGTACCTAGGTTTGCTGCTACAGGAAACACTGGCGAAAAATTGTTTATTGTGCAAATAACAATAAACCACAACCAGATCAAGCCATATACCAAATTTCGCCAGTTTATATTCATAAATAAGCAAGATATACAATTTTTCTTTTTCTCCATAAGAATAACATTAGACAACGTACTGTGTTTAGCACTTTCAATATATCGGTAACCAATCGACGTAGAGCAATGATCAAAATACCAAATTGTTTGTTTTTTTAAGCTGAATTCAATGGTATAAATTAAAATTTGATTTAAATTAAAATTACATGTGAAAACCCCAAAAAACACATTTTTGGGGTACAAAATCCCCCAAAAACCCCCCTTCGGATGGTGCGATTCATCTGGTTTTCGAACTCGTTCAAATAAATGGTACTTTACACATTTGTACTAAATTTCATTAAGATCGGACCTTTTTTACGAGAGTTATCGTGCTTACGGACACATATATATATATATATATATAAATATATATATATATATATATATACATATATAAAAATTGAACGAATGGTGTTTTTGGCATCTGGGGACCTCAAAATGAAAAGTTATCATGGTCTCGGGCTTATGTCTTACCATGAGACCTACGGTAATAGCTTCTTCCCTATAGGGGAAATTCGCTAAAAAGGGCCTAAAGTAACAACACTTCATAAAAAGCCATTTTAAAATTTATCCACCTTTATATTGGGAATTGGGAGCCTAAATGAAAAGGTTGGACAAGCTGAATTTTGTTGGAGAACCCAGATTTTTATAGAAGTGATAGGACAAACCTTAATTAATCCATGTTGGAGGCAATATGTTCAACCCTCAACAGAAGGGATACCTTCATAGAGAACTTCACCCAGACCTTCATATTTTTTTAGTTCGTTTAAATTGCAACTCTGACAAATTTTGGCCCTCTGAAAGGTCAATTTGGCTGCCTGTCCCATACCACCCTTTCCTTTCCTGCTATATCCTGTCCTTCTGGTAACCTGCACAAAATTCCCGCTTGTGGAAGACTTGCCTAGCAGCTAATGCTGAGGTTTAATTTTGTTCGCAGCCTAATGTACTAGGAGCCTATCTTTCATTTTATGGATTCTTCTTTTTTCAAACTGAACTAACTTACACTAATATACAGCATAATACCACAGAACCAATATAAGTGCTAACCTGTTTTTCCTAATCTAGCAATCCAGCAATAACGAGTGGGCGAAGCCGTGACGGGTTACGGCTAGTTCAATCATAAATATACAAACTGAAGACTGTTGAAATTTACCCTTTAGTTCAGAAAACTTAAACTTTACATGTGCTTTATAATCTAGACTGAGCATTATTCTTATAAATTTCTCTGAATTTTCAATATATTTTCTAAGTGTTATGACTCCATAAACACAGATATTATAAGGTATGAGGGAATTAATCATCCCAAAGTAAATTATTCTGAAAGTAGCCAAGTCAGATCATCTTGATTAACATCTGAGTATAATAAAATAGGAGATGATTTATTGTTGAAAAAACTATGATATTGAGAAACTGGCATTTTAGAGGAATAATGTAACCTATACAAATAACAAACATTTTCTTCCTTAACTGTTGGGTTATAATGATACAGTACTGATAAGATTTACATTCTAGGGCTGGGATTCAAACCCACGACAGGGCCGCTGCCATGGTACAGCGAGTCCAACGCTTTGACCACTAGGCCAGCGACTCTAATATGTGTTAAAGAGGCAATTGATCAAAGCAATTCTGCTCTTAATACAACATTTATCCATTGAGTTTTTATCCAACGATAACTAGTCTAATTTCACCGAGCATTGCTCGGTCTCCCTGGTACTCTAGCATTAAATTAACAACTGATTAAGAGCACTCAACTAAGGATAATGATTAGATCAAAACTACACCAGGATCATGTTAATAGGTTTTATTAATAAACTTAAATCTAATATTTTAAAGCCAACAATCAATATTTAATACTCCTTGGCATACTATATGAAATATACACATAAATACTTTTTAACTGCAATTCCCAAAATTAACAGAAGGATTACGGCTTCAAAATTTATCATCTTTGTTGGTAATTGCTAGTATATTTAGGCTACTTAAAAAATACCTTCTATATAACTTGTGTATGGAATAGACAGTGTAAGTATGATAGTTTCCAATAGCTTCAAGTTATGGAGCAAATAAAAAGTAGTGACCAGAAAATATTTACGGTAGGTAACAGTTGGTTAACTGTCACCGTTTGTTGCTAGTTCTCAGAGAAGGTAACTTTTTGAATAGCCCAATTATAATATATCTACATCATATATAATACTTCTTGGCACATATATATTTACAACATTAGTGTCAATAAACAAAAAATATAAGGAAGCAGTCGATTGCATAAAATTACCTTTGGGATTTGTTTGAGCTTAAAATGTCACACTCAATATCACACAGTCCTGCTATAAACTCGTTTCATGTGGGATTTCTTTGGAATTCTCTGTCCCTAATCCACTGCTCTCCCCAGAAATTTTGGGTCCGAAACGCTTGTTTGGTTTGAAACCGCTCATCTCCGCTCCACGTTTCCTCGGCCGCCCATCAACATAGCCAGAAGAATCTGACGAATCATCAGGAAGGTTCCCGTCGAGAACATACAACAGGGAATCGCTCAGCGGAGAGTGAGGGATTTCATCGTGGGACAAATCTTCCAGTCTCCCTTCTGAGGACGGGTCGTAATCCCCAGTTCGGCTGGAGAAACTGAGGTCCACAGGACTGGCGGTTAACACACTGCGGCTGGAGAGATATTCCTTGAACGCTCCTGCCAGGGACTCCCCAGTGTCACTCTCATCCTGGACAAATGAGACTATGTTAAAGTGCAAAAATATACTGATTAACAAAATGTTATCACTTTGACGTGCATTAATAAAATAAGTATAGTTTTAATCTACTATTGTCAGGTTTTATTAACATTTAACAAATATGTATATATATCACATATGACACCAATTTATGTTGTAAACTGAAAACTTAAATGAAGTATATATTACTTTGCTAGCATCAAAAGTTGAAAATCAGGTTTCTAGTAGCATTGGGTTTATATCTTTAGAGGGGCCACGCAATGCAAATTAATGATAGAGTTTTGACGACATAGTTCCCTACTTACGCCGCCAGGGATCTTCACGGTTTTGTTCATCATATTTGTTAGAAATGTTTTTGTAGAGACCAAAATGTTTAAATGATCCTTTTTTTGTGATGGTCATAAAAGTAATATTTTGTTTATACGGGTCGAGTGCGGTGGACGAGTTACTCGGCCTAACGACGCCGCAGATCACGTTAGTTATCTTAATATGGCGCTAGATCGCAGAACTGCTTTTACTAACTCTGGCTGCCATAAAGAGTTCCCTCTAGTAGATATAAATGCTAGTAGGCTCCAGAAGTTGGTCTCTTGCTTAACAACTTAGCTGTGCTCAAGAAGCAGGCACGAGGGGTGTATAAGTGATCGAATATCGTTCTTATTGATTGATATTTATTTTATCTATATTACGAAATGATTGATCACAAGTTTGACATTTCAAATTTTTATATTATACATTTCAAATTCAAGTTTATAGAAATACAATAGAATGCTCCGACTATGTTTTACTCAGGGTTGCATGAGAATATCATCAGGGGTAGTCCTTTGCCGCCGAACGTTTGAATTTTTTAACTTTACTAATATGAATTTCTAAAATAATACAAATTATGCAAATAAATTTTATATTCGTAATGTGTAGCCTAAAAGAGTTCCTCAGAAGAAGCACCAATACTTAAATAAAATATAATATTCATTATTCGTAGGTCTCTGCATGCCTACAATCTTCCTTCAGTTATTGATATAAAATTTGATGATAAAAAAAATTGTCTTTGCCCACTTTATTTGTTAATACCAATAATAATATCATTTTTGTTCAGTGTAGTAGGCTTCAAGTTTTTCCATTTATTGTTATTTCTTCATTAATGATTTTTTTTAACACTAATAAACATCTTGATGGTTTGAATTTTTTTAACTCTCACACATATTTTTTTATTTTAACGAATTTCCCCCATAGGGAAGAAACTATTACCGTAGGTCTCATGGTAAGACTTAAGCCCGAGACCATGATAATTTTTTTGTTTTGAGGTCCCCAGATGACAAAAACACTATTCGTTCAAATTTATATAAATGTATATATATATATATATATGTATATCTATATATATGTCCGTGAATGAGATAACTTGAGTAAAACACGTCTGATTTCGATGAAATTTGGCTCAAATGTGTAAAGTGACATTCATGACTTTAAGTTCGAAAACCAGAAAAATCGGACCATGGGAACGGGGGTTTATGGGGGTTTTAAATTTTCCAAAAATCAGTTTTTTGCATTTTTCACCCTACAATTTTTAAAAAACTTAATTTTGATTTTGACCATGTTATAGAGCTTAAATACCCCCGTCACAGCAAACCTGCATACTCAGTGAATTTCCAATGGAGATATAAATGTTTTAACACTACATAAAGTCACTTACCAAGTTTCATAAAAATGTATTCACAAATAAGCAATATATAAAATTTTAATTATTCCCCATAAGTATAACATTGGGACTGAGTACGCAGGTTTGCTGCATCAAGGAACACAAAAATGGATTTTTATGCTAATATCAATATAACTCAACTAGGTGAAGTCATATACCAGTTTTAATTCATTTATGTTCATAATTAAGGGAGACATAGCATTTAACTATTTTATCCATAAGAATAACATGGGGCTGAGTACGCAGGTTTGCAGATACAAGAGCCTTTGACAAAAAATTGTTTTTTTGAGCAAATACCAATGCACCAGAACTAGATGAAGTCGTATACCAAGTTTCATCAGTGTATGTTCATAAATAAGCGAGATATAAAATTTGTCTTTTCCTCCATAAGAATAACATTAGACAACGTACTGTGTTTAGTATTTTCAATATCTCGGTAACCAATTGACGTAGAGGAATGATAAAAATACCAAATTGTGTGTTTTTTAAGCTGAATATAATGGTAAAAACTAAAATTTAACTATTTCCAAAATTATATGTAAACAATTCAAAAAACCCATTTTTGGGGTACAAAACCCCCCAAAAATATCCCTTCGGATAAAGCGATCTGGCTGGTTTTCGAACTTAAAGTCATAAATGTTGCTTTACACGTTTATACCAAATTTCGTCAAAATCGGATAATTTTTACGAGAGTTATCGTGCTCACGGACACACACACATATATATATATATATATATATATATATATATATATATCTACAGTTTCGAACGAATGGTGTTTTTGGGGTCTGGGGACCTCAAATCGAAAAGTTATCATGGTCCCGGGCCTAGGTCTTACCATGCCGACTACAGTAATAGCTTCTTCCCTATAGGGGAAATTCGCTAAAAAACAAATAATATAGTATTTTGAATTATTATCCTAGGTTAAGTAGTTGCGGAGAAAATCCAAAAAACCTACTCATAAAATCTCCCATGTTAATCTTATGGGAAAAAGGTTTTTGGCTTTTCCTCAGTTTATTTCAATGTAAACTTCACATTTGCTTTTACAAATCTGTTCAGTTCCACAAAACAATCATTTTGGTGTTTAAATTGTGATTCTACGCCCAACCATTGCTGAGATATTCAAAGTGCTAAACACAGTACGTTGTCCAATGTTATCATTATGGAGAATAAATAAAATTTGATATCTCGATTATTTATGAGTGTATGTTGATGAAACTTGTTATGTGGCTTCACGTGGTACTGGTATATTGATATTTGTACAAAATATTGATTATTTGTTGATTATTTCTGTAGCAGCAAACCTGCGTACTCAGCCACCATGTTATTCTTATGGAGAATAAGTAAAATGTAATGACTCCCTTAATTATGAACATAAATTAATAAAACTTGGTATGTATCTTCACTTGGTTGAGTTATATTGATAATTGCATAAAAACCCATTTTTTTGTTCCTTGTTGCAGCAAACCTGCTTACTCAGCCCCCATGTTATTCTTATAGAGAATAACTAAAATGTTATGTAGCGCTTATTTATGATTGAATATTGATGAAACTTGGTATGTGGCTTCGCCTAGTTAAATTCTATTTATATTAGCATAAAAATAAATTGTTTGTGTACCTTGTTTCAGCACACCTACGTACTCATTACCAATGTTATTCTTATGGAGAATAATTAAAATCGCTTATATGTGAATATATTTTTATGAATAAAAATAACTTTAACTATAATTAATATGGTATGATTAGTTATGATACACTGTGTGCAAAACACAAAATAATGTAAGATTCAATAAGATTTATTGTAGCCATTACGCAATACAATTGTTGCAATAGGCATACCATGTACATCAACACATTAAACATATTATACAGTATTTTACAACAAATAAGTGTATAAGTGTATCACGTAGAATCAATTAACTAAAATCCAGATCAGATAAGTTACTATGAAGAAATTCTTCCACTGAATAAAACTATCTCAGCTTTAACAAATGTTCAATTTCCCTTTTAAATGGTCTTAAGGGCAGTTCTCTAACAGAAGCAGGCAATTTATTGGAAAAAAAGGTATTGTAAGTAAATGTGACTATTTAGTGATTTTGAAAGAAAATTAACAGGATTGTTTTTAATGTGTATTAAATTGCAAAGAATGTACATGGATGGTAAAGTCGAAATCTTTAAATTTGAAAATTGTCCTCCACACGATTCATGATCCTGCAAGCCCAACATGGCTCTAAGGACCTTTTTTGCCAGATAAATGCTTTCTGAGCAAAATGAGAACTACCCCAAAGACGCAAACCGTACTGAAGTTGTGAATGAAAAATACCATAATAAGTAGTTAACAATACATTAAAGCTAACATATGATTTTAATTTTCTTAAAAGATATGTTATTCTTGCCAATTTTTTACAAAGGTGAGTAATATGATCATCCTAGCTTAACTTGCTGTCAAGGTGAATACCAAGAAGTTTAACTGACTGAGATACATTGTCAAAAATTGTCTCTTTTTTAAGCATAAAATAAATAAATTCAGTTTTTCATCATTTATGGTCAAATTATTAATTTTGTACCACGTTTTAGCACACTCAAGAGCATCATTGAGCTGGGATTTAACAGCTAAATAGTTTAAGTTTTCACGGAGCAAAGTGGTGTCGTCGGCATAAAGTACCGAGCGAGCAGGAATGTTAGAGCTAAAATCATTTATAAAAACTAGAAAGAGGAAAGGGCCTAAAACTGATCCCTGTGGAACACCTGCTTTTATATCTAAAATATCTCAACGTTTTTGCCCTAAAACCACTAGCTGCTTGCGGTTCTCAAGGTAGGATTTAACAAGACTTAATTCATTATTATTTACACCATAACAGGATAGTTTCTCACAAGCAATTGAATGATAAATTGTGTCAAAAGCTTTTGTTAAATCTATCAGGCAAGAGCCAATGGCCAATTTATTTTCAAAACCACTTCAAATGTAATCAACTATTTCCTCCACAGCCAAAGTAGTTGAAAAATTGGTTCTAAAACTATACTGACTTGTATATAATAAATCATGTTGAGTGAAATAGGTATTCAATTGATAAAATAAACATGATTCGATTACTTTGCCTAAAATTGGCACTAAAGCTACAGGGCGATAATTAGATGACTCGTTTTTGTTGCCATTTTTATGAATTGTAGTGACTTTTGAAGTTTTTAAACAATCAGGAAACTTGCCATGAATAAGCACTAAATTAATAAGGTGGGTAAAAGGAACTAAAATGAGGTTAATTATGTGTTTTAGAACAAAATTGGAAAGCCCATATATATCTTCACTACGAGAGTTGCTGAGTTTACAAACTATAGCATGCACAGTTTCCTTATCTACTAAATTCCACTTAAAAACCTTTAAACAATTGGCAGTTGGCTTAGGAAAATTCTTTAACATCTCACTGTGAGAAATGTTATCTACAGTGCTAGGCTGATTTCTCACATTATTATTATTTGAAACACCTACACAAAACTCATTAAGGGTATTAGGAGACAGAGGAATATTAGAAAATGTTTTAACTTGACCTGATTCTTTTCTGATTATTTCCCAAGCTATTTTACAGCATTTTTAGATTAAGAGATTTGTTGGTCATTTGATGTAATTTTTGCCTCTCTAATACTACGTGTATACATTTTCTTATACCTGTTAAAAATAATCTTTCATTTATAGTTTTACTGATTTTCCACTTATCGTATAAAAATAATATGTACTTGCGCATTGTTTCTAGTTCAGGTCTCCGTGATACACTAATACACTTATTTGTTGTAAAATACTGTATAATATGTTTAATGTGTTGATGTAAATGACTATGCCTATTGCAACAATTGTATTGCATAATGGCTACAATAAATCTTATTGAAACAATTGCAAAGGACTGCAAATAGCCTATAATTAATTGGAACAGCTTTTTGGTGAACGTACTAGAGAATGAAAAACATCTAGCAGTGACGGTGAATAGCGAAAGTAAACAATCATGAACAAATCGGCAATCTGGTGATATTCTGCCCGTTTTACCACTTTCCGTCTACTTTAGTCAAGTTTTTGCTCCCTTATTATCGCTTGCCTCAAAACACACCCCTCCCCAACTTTGAAGCTAAGTCAGTTCTAAAAATCGACGTTTCACATATTTCACCCACGCACTAGAACCTTAAAATTCGGTCTAACTAATGACGTGAGAGAAAAGTAGATATAAGGGGAAGGGAGGTGGGATTACCAGGCTGAAACATGAACGATGGATGCTCAAATACAGCCACTATGGTTTAGGAATCCGAACCAATAATGTAAACTTTCGACCTATAGAGGTTTTCAAGTCAAAACTTCAACTTTTAGAGTTACGGTAACTTTACAATTTCGAGTTATTGAGGCTTTCCAGCTGAAACTTCGAGTTATCAAGATGTTCATCGCCAATCCTTTGACTTAAAATAAACGTTATCAGGAAACTGACACATACTTTCTCCCTTTTAGCCCAACTTTAATGAATAAATTACTTTTTATTTAATAAATATAGAATACAAAGCACAGTCGAATGTACAGAAAATCTTGCAAACAAGTTGTTTTCAAAAACCCCTATTCCCCCCCAATGTTATTAAGGGGCAACATATTTCGAATTTCCTCTGTTGATCAATGCTAACTTGACAAGCATATCAAGTTTGAACGAAATTGATCAGTAAAGAGGTTTACTGCAAAATTTAAATTTAAATTTTCTCCGCAACCAGTAATTGTAGAATAGTAATTCAAAATAGCCTACTAAATTACTTAGTTTCTTTTTAATGGTGAATAGTAATATTTTTTATATTTGTTTTTTTATGGAAAATTTAAAAAAATGAATTTTTGATATTTTAAGTCTTGTAATTTCTGAATCCGAATTTTTACAGAAATGCAGGTGGTATCATTTTGTTGGAAAACTAAAGTTTAATCAAAATCGTTAGAGCTGTTTTTGATAAATCTTGATTTTTCATCTTTTTTGGCGGTTTTCAGGGGATAATTACCCTTGAAAATCAAAAATTCAAAAAACGCCTGGAAATATCGTGGATTAGTACCTACATACCAAATTTCATAAAAATCGGACCATTGGTTAAGGCTCTAGCTCTGTACACATCCATACAGACAGACAGAAACCACGTAAAAATAACTTTTTTGGGTTCAGGGAGCACCAAAACAAATATTTCCACTAACAACTCAAATTCAAAAATTTTGACGAAAACAATACTTTATCCATATACTATGTATAAGGGGGAGAAAGTAAAAGGTAAAATATCATCGTATTAAATAAGCAAGTTCAAGGGGAATGACAGAAATTTGACTTATCAAGGAATTTGAGTAATTGAAGTTCCACTGTATTTTATTATAAAGAAATGGAGCAATGTAATAAGTGGCATATAATAATCAGTGATTTATCAGTAATTAACACTTCAAATCATACACAGTGATTACAACTTACAGGACTCAGCCCTAAACCTCCCAAAAGACAGATCATGTGGAAAAAAGATTTCTGCTTAGAATAGGAGGTTGAATTAACCAAATACCCTAATATAAACGAATTTGTATAAGCAATATTACTTAAAACAGATAAATTATTGGCTCACTAGCTTCCTTTACCTGAGGAAAAGACCGTTGGACCGTTGGCATTCTTTAGCGAATATTTTAAACTATCTCAAATTATGAACATTCAAAATTAAATAGCTATAAACTTAATATTGAAACTGTAAAGGTTAATGGAGTGGAACCCCAGAGGATGTACGACATGGGTATATGTCATTTAGGTGTATTAGCTATCTTCAATCAGTCTAGTAGCTATGTGTAGTGGCAATAAGAAATATATACATTCAGTTTTATTACCTGGTCTTGGTCCCAGGAGGTCTCCTCCTTGAGTCCCCAGGTGAGGTTGGCCAGGTGGCAGATGTTGGAGGCGGACACAGCGACCACGGGCTTGCGACTGCGAGGGGTCATCATAGTCTCCTGCAACATCGACTTTTGTAGAGTACTCACCATTTGTACTGTGTGGAAACTTAACCACTGACAGTTAAGGTGGTTGCACGTATATGTGCTTTAATAAACTCGTTCCCAGCTGAGCTGGGACAATCTAATTTATCTTCCTGCGTGATGAGTCTCATGTAAAGAACCAACTGAATGTTGCTCATTCATACTACACAGCAAGAAAAGTAAATTCTACATTGTTATCAAATGATCATCACAGTCCATGGTAAACAAAGCATGATGAATTTGTCTTAATTCTTAGGAAGTGAATGGATGAAGCCAATTCATGGAACCTTCGTGTCTAGAAAATTAAATGAGCGAAGCGAAAATGCTTTCCAGTCGTTATTACAGAAGACTCTAGGCCGTCCTTGGCTGATTTGGCCGACGAATGGCCTGAACAGTCTTACAGAAATGAATCATCATCTGCTTGTGCGAGATCTTCCCATGACAGAAATCTGAGTAGGTTTTGAAATAACTTTAAATTAAATTTATATTCCGTGGCTGCTAGCTAACATCTTGGTTTAAAAATCAAATTAATAAACAAACGTTAAGGTCAAGTCTAATGTTAAAAATTCATATATTTGTTTGCACTTTAACCCGAGAAGTTGTGCGAAAGAGCTTTTCGCACAACTTCTGTACAACAAAGGAGTAAGAGATCGAAAATTCTTGAACATGAAACAAGATAGAACATTACATGAATCTTGTGTCTTGCAATATCACATTTTTTTATTTATAGAAAAAACTTTTCCTAGGAATAACGTTTTTGGGTTTTGACAAATATTGAATAATAGTGTCATTTAAAAGCCAAATTTATAATGTTAGTTAATTGTTAATTTTGTTTTTGTCTGTCAATGCACTAAACACATATAATTTAAAGTGGCATTTTTCATCAATCATCAATGTTGCTGATAGTGCCAGTTTTATTATTTTAATGTATTGTAACTGCATGTTATAAATAATCTGAAGTCCTGCAGTCTGAGAGCAAACTGATGGTGCCACTCATGACACTCTCATGCACTAGGTGAACTAAAGAAATTTTTCAATTTTTGGTCTATAACATCTGACCTTAATGATTGTGTATCTATGAGTTTAAAGGTTGTTTCTCTGTAATCATATATATACTCCATAAAATAAATATTTTTTAATAACAATTTTAATTTCTTAAAAAGGTTTTTAATGACCAAAAATCTGTGGTACAATACTAGATAAACTTTTCAACAATAAAATTGTTACTAAAACGTTTGGACACATAAGAATATTGTTATATTCAAACTCAATAAAGCAACAAAAAATCATGCACAAGCTTTAAAACATGCAGATTTCACATGCTACGAACTGCATTCAAATACAAAAGATAACTACATAATAGAGGTAGGTACAGGGTATAATTGTGAATGAACGTGGAATTTGGTGTCGAATATTATCAAAGGTACTCAACCAATTTTTAATTAAGTTTAACTGTCTTTTAATGAACATTTTTTACATTTATTTTATTTTTCCTAAACTAAAACTAATTATAATATAAAAATATAACTTTTGAAGAGGAGAAAACCTTAATTTGTTATCATTAAAAAAAGGCATGAAAGTATTTCTCTAGAAATTTATCCATTATAAGTATTTATAAACAGTTTTCATAGTTTTTACATTTTAAATCTTAAAAATATAAAAGGCAAAATCTGTGCTTCAAAGAGACTGGAATACATTTAATTTGTGACCAACTTTAGTGAAATGTGATGATGAAAAAGGCTAAAATGGCATTAAATAAACTAAACTCCATGCGAAATTCAACCGTGATTGTTATATACTCACACGTTCGTTACCAAAAGCTTTAATATGTACGTACTACTCCTAATATCAATTTTTGCAATTTTATCAAGCTTAATTTTTTTAAGGATTTTCTTAAACTTTTTAAGAATTTTAAAGTCTTTTAAAAATTGTATGGAAGGAAACATATTAACAGTTGTGTGGAATCCAGATTACTTTAAGACTGGTACAAAAATCAATTATATATATATTCAACAGAGCTTAGCATTTCGTAACAGATTTTTCACTTTGATAATTATATGTGCAGTTATATAAACTAAGGAAACTTTTGATATTAGAAAAAACCTTGTAGTAGTTAAAAACTTCAGACATAAGTTTAAACATGTTACTAGAAAACATCATTGTAATATTAACAATTTTTAAACACTGTTTTGTCTCTTACTCTTAAGCAAATTTAGGGTTTCCTAAAGAAAGATTTATCTACTGGCCATAAGCTACAATAGCTTTCAAATCATACTTCTACTAAAAAAACTGTGTTGTAGCTAATAGAAAAATTTAGAAAACTACCTTGCCCTTCCAGAGTCCAGGGTTACATGGATTACCTCTTTAATTGGATTTTGACTATTTCAGCTTTAACAATTTTACTTCTATGAAAATTATGCGTTGCAGCTAATAAACAATTTAGAGGGTCGTCTTCCTCTCTACAGTGTCCAGGGTTACCTGGAGTCATTTACCTGCATGGCTTTCGACATCCGCTGAGTGGAGAGAGTGATAGGGCTCATATCGTCAGGGGAGGGGGAGAGCAGGCAATTATTACAGGCAGGCGTGCTAGTTAGTAGAGTGGAGTAACGGTTAGTCATCGGAGGGGTGAGGGGTGGTTTACTCACGGACAACTGCCGGTGCTTCATCAAACTAGGGTTACAGGGGGTGAAAAACGGGCTGTTTTCTTTTTCAGGGATAGGGACAGCAGGGGAATCGAGGTTGGAATTCTCGGGACTGTCTCCCGATTCGTTTCGTCGGTTCCGGGCACCAGAGTCTTCTACAATCCTTTCGTTCAGAAGTGATGCCGACTGATCTGCTTCAATATTGTCGCAACTCTTGCCAGATTTTAGTCTTTGGAAGCATTTTGGTGTTTTTGATTCTGGACTCTATAAAGACATATTTATGGTGTAAGGCAAACTCATGCAATAAGCTGTTAAAACTACAGCAAACAGATTATGATAACTATAGCATGAAAAGCCATTGAATGAGGGAAAGAAAAATTAGCCTATACTTATTTTATGATCCAAGATCTTTAAATATTTTTTTTCAGTTAAATACTTGCTAAAAATGATGACACTGGCATTAAAATATATACTAGGTCATTCACACATTATGTTTTATAGTCTTTACTTATTACTTCTGCACATGACTCATTATCTTACGATAAGATACATTCTAGATCACATCTTGTGGTATTACTTATATTTCATAAGATATTTTGGTATTAACTACTTTATCATAGACCATCAATTGCCAGATTCCACTTCTTAACTGCATGTCTGTTACAAATCGGTATTTGGCTGTAACCCTGGTATCTAATAGCAAACCAGGAAGTGTTTATGATACAACACACAGGATGTAATAAATTACATACTGCAACACTACAGTAGGCAAACTTTACAAATAAGGCAAAATACAGTAGACGCTCGCTAATCCGGCATATTCGGGACTTTGGCATTACGAAAAAAATGCCAGATTACTGAGCGCCGTCTAATAAAAGCCGTTATTGCGAGAATCGCAGAAATACCGCTAAAAATATAGTGCCAAAAGAAATCATTAGCGGGCCATTACTCCGTGGTTTATTGTGCTTCCTCAAATTATTAAATACCAAACAACATTTCAACAAAGGAATAGATTTACAGTATTATATTTTAATACATAAAGTACAGTTACTTCTGCTGGTTGGCCACAAACTCTACCAAACTCTGCGGAACACACCCGAAGGGCTTATACAGTGTATACATTTTTAGAACCCTTAGACCGATAATGGATTATTGAAAGTGCCAGACCATTAGCTGCCTGATTATTGAAAGTGCCAGACCATTGGATGCCTGATTACTGAAAGTGCTGGACCATCGGATGCCAGATTAGCAGGCTTTACTGTACACATAACGAATTAAGTACAGTCAACTCCCGATTATCCGGGAGCGGATTAATCGGGTTGCGGTTTAACCGGGGTCACGAAAGGTTTATTAGGTCTATACATAAATAGAGCAATAGTAACAATTTATTTTGCTAAATTATCTCCAGAATCATATTTGATTTACTTTGTTTATCAGAATAAATACTATACAAACAATTTAGTAACCACATAATCTGAGAGTCTGTCTTTCGCTAATGAGCCATGGGCGCGTGATGGGGAGCGATGACCTTGACACTGCACGGACGGTCGGACGCGGACATCTAAAAATAGAAACATCTCAAAACAATCACCCTTCCCGCTGCTGTTCACCCTCAGTGACAGACGGACAGAGAGACGGACGGTCGGGCGCGGACGTCTAAAAATAGAAACATCTCAAAACTTTCACCCTTCCTGACGTTGTTTACCCTCATTGGGTTTTCCCCCCATTGCGGAATTAATTAGCATACTGTTCGGTGTAGTTTAGAGAGTTCGGTGTTAATAGAGATTCTTAACCTATTAATTACTGCTATCAACCATTGCTAGTATTAACTATTATTACCTTGATTGTTCGTAGATGTTATCACAATTTAATGATTTTCAAAAGTATTTAATCTACATAAATATATCTTAAATAACATTAAAACACAATATTGTAGTATAAAAATGTTGATAAACCTTTATTATACTCGTAATATTCAATTTATTGAATCCCTTTGTTTTAACCGTGGTTTTGGGTTATCTGTGACCCTCCAACCGGTCATCACCCCGGATAATCGGGAGTTGACTGTATATTGTTTACTAGGATGTGCGAGTACTCAAAATTTTGAGTTCGAGCCGAGTTCGGCACTGCAACTAGAAGTTTTACTGAAACTCGAAACTTTCGAGCGAGTTTACTCCCGCCGTTTACCAGCGCTAACAAGAGTCGTCCGCGGCCGCGCGTCGTCTGTAAATTCAAATTGAGTGTGAACGCATTTGAGGTGTTAAGATTTGTGATGTGGATTTTAGTGTTTTATTAATAAATAAGTTGTGGCTTATAAATTTGTGTTACTCTTTACACCACAATGGAGGATTTACCAGGACCTTCAGATTGAGTTTTACGAACATTGTCTGTATAGCCCACTTTAAGGTTAACCTAACCTTTGTCATTTTTTAAAGTAATCTGTAAAAATCTGTAATGAAATCTAATAGGTAAGCATAAGAAATTTGTGCTTGTTTTTTGTTCCATAATAATTGGAATTGAGTCAATCCATTAACTTTCCTTTGGCATTGAGCTGTTTTTAAAGACAAGTGATTTTTTTTACCTTGTTTAAGTTTCATTAATGCATTTTTTTTATAATTTGTAATATATTTTAAAACTCTATTAAAGACATGGCTTCAATTCTATCAATTGATTTGCCAGGCACTTTCAATCATATCTTCATGTTGTTAATAACTGATTGTTATTAATAGGACTATTAGTGTTCAAATAAAATTAATGCTAAGATATGTTAGTAAATACATTTTGTGTGGTAAGTAAGTAGGCTAATGTTTTACCATGTAATAGGCCTTTTAAATATTAAAATCAAGTTTATTTTAACTTATAGGCCTACATTTATTTTTATTTTCTCCATTCGTAGAAAGATGTAGCTTAGGCCTACACATAATATACAAAACGTAGGATCACTAAAACAGAGGAAATAAAATAAAAAACTGAGATTATTTTTTAATGAAACTGTTAATTAATACCTTATAGGCTATAACAACCATAATATCAAAAGATTAAAATTATTTTATTTTCATGGCAAAATATTTTGTAATAACTTTGGTATGATTTATTTTCATATAAATTTACTTACCTTTTTCCAATGAAGCAGGAATCCATTTATTTACGTACAGTAAAACCTCGATCAACCGTCACTCTTTAAACCGTCACGCTCTGTTATCCGTCGTCCGTCTTTGGGAATATTACTGTTTATTAGACTCAGGATTTGTGCCGTACGGCTGTGTGTGAGCGTCTGAATGTGCTATTATATTATTTTAAACAACATAAATATGTGTGTAGTGGGAAGTATTATCCTTTTGTACACAGTTTATTTTGATTTCTCTGCCAAACATTTTAAAATTTAGTTACTGTACACGTTTATATTATGATGTTTCTATTATCCGTCTATTCAGTTATCCGTCACAGTCCCGGTCCCTAAGGTGACGGTTAATAGAGGTTCCACTGTACTATTGTATTTTCAGGTCATAGTGATTAAAAACGTATATTTTAATAACAACATTTATAAATGGAACCCTATACACTGTTTTGATCCAATTCAACTCGACCTATGTGTTTTCTTTTATTTGTATACTCGACTCGAACTCGAGATTCAAATCTTTTGCCATTTACTCGACTCGACTTAAAAAACCTGTACTCGCACATCTCTATTTTATACAATGTTTTAAGATGTAATTTACTACAAACTGTGTAATTGTATCATGTTGATTATTAAACCAAATCTTAAAAAGCCGTTGTCAGCCTTAAAATTGAAATATTATAAACAAATATGTGGTTAAAAATGATTATAATTTTAAATTATGTGTCTTATTTTTGGGTATAACTCACATACACACAAACAAATACATGTGTGTCACAGATTAGGGATGTGTCGGTTCCAATATTTTTCAGTTCGGTTGTGGTTTGGTTTGTAATAGAAATCTGTTGTCGGATCACAGTTACTGGTTATAAGTGCTTAAAAAAATATATTTTCAAAAATTACTTAGAGTGATTGTTATTTACAGCTGATAACATGTAGTTCGATCATCATTTACAACCTATAATACACAGTGCGGAAATCATTTATGGCCGATATTACTCTATGCAATCGTCATTTACGGCTGACATTGCGTGATTTGGCTGGCGCCGACTTAACCCTAGTACATATTAGGAGCTATAACACACACTCATACAGACAGATATTGTTTTTTAAACATCAATTGCTACTATTCAATATAAAATTAAGAATATAACTACACAAGAGAACACAATAAATAAACGTAAAAACTCAACAATAAATAACACTAAAACCACACGCATGAACAATGAAAAAGTATTTTTAATAATACAAATAAAAGAAAGCAGAATCATGGAAAGCTAATAAAAGAGTCGGCTAATTTTCTTTAATTAGGGGTAGATCATAAAATATATCATCTCAAAATAAGAAGGGAGGGCCCAGTAAAAAAATAAGTTAATAGGGAGTTTTTGACTTGAAATATTCATCTTTTTCAAGAAATTTTAACCAGATTAATCTTAAGAACTACATAACTGAAGAATAAAATAAAGAGAAATAAATGAGATAGAATTAATCCAAAAAAAATTATATAAAAATCCTTAAGACTGAAAGGGCTTGTAACCTTCTAAAAGTGTCGTAATAATATGCTGACTTTACGAAAGTTGTTTTAGAAGTGCCTAACTATAATAATCTAAGTGAAAAAGATATTGTTAGTAAAATGTGAAACCATGTACTTGGCAATCTGTAGGTATTGATTTATTCCCCAACACCCTAAATCTTTTCTCATAATGAGTAGGACAATAATATTTGTTTAGTGATCAAAATAGCTTATAAGTATGTTTCTGTAAGAATCCATCATTACTGTAAGATTAGTAATGAAAGTCTGCATAAATCTATTGAATAATACTGTAATTTCTTTGGGTCAATGAATGTTGATTAATGGTTTACGAATATTTGGACTAAGTTATTTAATACCCATAATCATCTATATAGTGAAACTTCGAGGATATTATAAACATATGAATAAGTAACAAATACTAGTTATTACTTAGATGACTTTTAATTTACTACGCCTTAAATGAATACAATATCACACTTTTAATGCACGGGGTATAAGCACAAGTCTTCTCTACCCTATTATGTGCTTTCTGTATTATTCTATTGTGTTGGTCGTAGCATGCAAAGTATACATAAAAAGAATAAAACCATAATATACATTGACCTTCACAGTCATATTATGATTGGGGGGCACAAATTAAGTGAGTGTACCAGTGCACCAGTCACAAAACTTTTTGCGTTTCTACCTGCTCCCTCCAAAAGCCCAATGTTAACTTCCAAGGCCCGTTCCTCATCAACGGATTATCCAATATCATTGATTTACGGCTCATTATAAAGAGAAAAAAATTCTAGCGATTTCGGTTAACAAAATTTCAATGTCACAGTTACCAATCGTTCAAAAAAAATCATAAATATTCAATATTTTTATTTTTGCTCTGGGTGAACTACTTGTGATATCAAAATTTTGCTTACTGAAATTGCTAGCGATATTTTAATTATTTAAAATGAACCATAAAACATTGATTTCGGAAGATCCGTTGAGGAGGCAGGGACTTGAAAGTTAGGGACTTGAAAGTTAAAATTGGTCTTCTGGGAGAAGCAAGTAGACACAGAGAACATAAGGCTTTGCACGGCCGTTGGTGAAATACTAGCGGGCGCCCCAGTTGTGATGGTTCATTTCTGTGAAAATAGGACGAACACCTTGTAGAATTGAATCAATCAAGCATCTGTGCAAATATTCTGTTCATTGCATATTGGAAAGCAAAATTTCGTACAATTGTTACTTTGCATACCCAAATATTTAATATAAGTAACCTCTTCTTAAGGAAGCTAATTAAATTCAACTGGTGTTACTAAATGCATGCTAGGACTATCACCTCCCTCTGTGTATTGTTCTGGGTATTTTTTAGAACCACATACCAGCAGAAAGTGCTTTCTAATTGATGGATGAGCCTTATGTAATTTTTTAATTCTTAGTATCTGATTCTGATTATTTATTTACTAAGCAAGATTCTTTACAGCCCACAGTATAATTTTACTTACATTCAGAATTTCTTCACTAGAAGATCGTTTCTTCAACTGCCCGAGTTCACAAAAACCTCGAGCGGGTTTTAGAGTCTTGTTGAAAATGTGTTTCTAGAAAACAGCACAATACAATCACTTCTTAAATATTCCAGTAAAATAATAAGGTTATTTTTTCCTAGATGTTTATTCACAACTTCCTAGAAGTAGGAGACAACTTGGAGAGGTGTATTGAAAATTTTACTTTGTCAAAAATTTTAATTTTTTCAAACATCAAAGATATAGTCAGGGCAATGTTTGCCCAACTTTTTTTAGGCAAGTACCTACTTAAATTTAAAGTCAAGAGGGATTCAACAAGCTTACCTTGAGGATGTGTTTGTATCATTAAAAAAAACACACAACGCAAAACACAAATTCAATATTTTTATTTCTTTTCTCTTCTCTTTTAGGAAAAGCATCCAACATACTAGAAAATTTGACTTGTGTTTAGCGCAATGATTTGCGCTGTGTGTTTGGTGACCTACACATATTCAAGGTGGTAAGCCAGTTGTATCCCTTTCAAATCCCAATCCCTAGTGGGTTTCCTCCAAAAATACTAACTGCACAACAAATCTCAAGGATTATAAGGTATAAGTAATGTGAAAAGATTTTGATATTTTAGAAATAACATCTGTGGGCCGAGCTTTGCTCAGATGAAAGTCATATATTTATACTTTACCGCATGAGTATTATTTGGCAGCGCATTGGTTGTTTTTGATCTGCTGTTATTATTTTTTTATGATTTGAAAATTCATAAGCCCAATGTTAATATTTTCAAAAGAGTTTCCTGGGGTTAAGGCCAATCGATATCCGAGGCCCAAAAACCTAAATTTAAATGTTTAAGCAAAATCCTTCTGCTGGGTTCTGAGATCTATTTTGCATTCTACATACATTCAGACATTGCTAATATAAGAGTAGGCTATAAGATGATGTTATATGCATTATCCATGAGGTTTCAAGGATCTCAAAACTAACCCAATTTCCATTTGTATATGAAGAATAGTATAGTGATGAAATCCAATTATTTCTTCATTTTGACTGTTCCCCTTATATGTTATGTATTAAAAACTATAGAAGAGTGACCAATTAAGAATATATTAAATTATACTTCCAGTCAACTCTTAGGGTGGAGTTATGTCTTCCTCACAACCCTGCCATTTGCAGTCAATCAAACTGTTAACGACAGAGTGAATTTTAATGATAGTGCTAATATGTGAAATAGTCTCATGTGAGTTTGAACACAGTATACTTTGTATCCCGGGTAGCTCTCTTTTCTTCGCCCTCCTTGAAGAGATTGGAACAAAGAGACGATTACGTACAGCAGACCTGTAAATCATGAATATAGGGTGGTCAATTTTCTATTACTGTTACCTTGTGCCTTATTTTTTAACGGCTTGCGAATATGACTTTTATATGAACACAACAGACAACCCATAAATGAGTAAAATTATAAAAAACAGTATCTGAGCTACAAAACAATTTTTGAACAACCACCAGTTACTGCTGCTCAAGAAATTACTGTTTGTGATGTCTTTCTTACCTTGATAGAGTCACCAAAGCTGCGTGCCCTGTTTGTGTTGGGCGTGCCGTTGCCATTCTCCCGGTTGAACTGTTTGACCAATCGTCGCTTCTTGCTGCTCTCAGGCAGGGACTGTATATGGGCGTACAACTGCGCCAGGGCAGCCTCGGTCGGGTTCCTCGTGTTCTCCTGTGCCGTTCGCTCTCGGTCTACGAAGCTGAACACCGTCGTCGCAGCACTGCTCTCATTCAGCTGCAACACATACAGCTTATCTTATTTGCAAAGGTCTAAAAACATGTTGCACTAATTTGAAGTTAGACAAACAGGTTTTTACTCTTTAATATTTAAAAATATGAAGGGCTCTGGTTGCCTTTGCATTTTTTTCCCAATATTAAAGTTAGTAGAAGTTGACAGCTCTGTTATTGCAGACTTAAAATTTAAATCAGTTGTCATGTTTTTCTTTAGATATTTTTTGTTGTTTTACAGAGTAGAACTTCGATAAATCAAATCTTAGGGGGAACCTCACAACTTGTTGATGTTTTGAGCAAATGGTTCCAGCACTGACCGGTGCTTGGTCGGAGCTCAGGGACGGTAGACACTGCCATACCTGACCTCTGCCGACCATGCCCAAAGTTGCGAGGGTCGATATAAGTTTCACATGCATTAAATCAACCAGAGGTATATTGACACACAGTTGGAGTGGGTGGCAACATAACAAGTAACACAGTGAATCTCACAGCTTTAGGCTTGTGTTCTCGGTTAAACAAAGCGGATGATTTGAATTCTCTCGGCCACTAATTGACAGGTTTTTGCTATAACTTCAAGAGAATAGTTAAGGATGTATGTTAACTTATATTATTTTTAACTAATTGATTAATTCCTTTTAGTCATTGCTAATCTATAAATGATCACAGCCCTCACTAACGGTGATAGGATATTTACAAAGACTGATGACTTAAGAGGTAATAATTTTAGTTCAAATTAGACACAAACTATAATTAGACACATCCTGCCTACCATACCACCTAGTTTTAAGATTGTCAATTTTACCATGAGATTTGTAATAATGTTCTCCTTCAAAAGCAACAAATGAAGAAGAATGCTGCTACTATAATAAATAATATTTTTCTAATGATCATTCTTTAATCTTTGTCAAATAAACGAGAATTGACATCTTACAAAGTTATCTGGAGACTGTTTTCTTCGTTCCCAGTACATCTTAATGTCTGTAGCCAAAGACGAGGGGATGTTGAAAAGGTCAAGTCCTGCTGATATCATAAACGCCACCACTTTGCTCAGCATTTGAGAGGTAGAATGAAGTGCCTCAGGGGGAAGCTAGGCAACAGACAAAACATGTGGGGGGAATTAATTATTTTCCAACTCATACTCAATTATTTCCTTAACATAAAAAAATACTATATGTTACCTGCAACAGCCACTGATTACTTGAATTGAATAAGCAATTAACAATTAACTTGTTTGATTTATTAGAATAATCAAACAAGTTAGCCTCTGTTTTCTATGCAACATAACCGAAATTGGACTTGCATATGTTGTCCTGTTCAAGAGCCCTCCCGGTCGGTCAAATTAGACCTGCGGATTATAGGTTTACTATTGTTTCTTTGAACAATGGGCTAACAGTTCCCGGCACGTGTTGCTGCGCCCAAGAATTGGAAAAATCTTCACTTATGATATTTACTAGAGATGTGCGAGTTCTCGAAATTTTGAGTTTGAGCCAAGTTCGGCACTGAAACTCAAAAGTTTCGAACAAGTTTACTCCCGCCGTTTACCCGCGCTACCAAGGTCGTCCATTTGAGTGTGAACGTATTTGAGGTGTTAAGAGCTGTGATGTGGATTTTAGTTTTTTATTAATAAATAAGTAAGTTGTGGCATATAAATTTGTGTTATTCTTTACACCAAAATGGAGGATTTACCAGGACCTTCAGATTGAGTTGTATGAACACTGTATAGTCCACTTTTACAATAACCTTATCTTGCCATTTTTTAAAGTAAAAACCCACGTCGCAGCAAACCTGCGTACTCAGCGAATTTCCAATGAATATATAACACATTTAACAGGATTCATAAGATATATATTCACAAACAAGCGATATTTTAAAATATTAATTATTCTCCATAAGAATAACACTGGGGGATGAGTACGCAGGTTTGCTGCAACAAGGAACTCAAAATGATGGGTTTTTATGCAAATATCAATAGAACTCATCTTAGTGAAGTCACATACCAATTTTCATCCATATACATTCATAAATAAGCGATATATAACATTTTAATGATTTTCCATAAGAATAACATGGGAACCGAGTACCTAGGTTTGCTGTTACGGGAACCATAGGCGAACAATTGTTTTTTTTTTGTTTTTTTGTGCAAACAGCAATAAACCACAACTAGGTGAAGCCATATACCAAATTTCATCAGTTTATGTTCATAAATAAGCGAGATATACAATTTTTCTTTTTCTCCATAAGAATAACATTAGACAACGTACTGTGTTTAGCACTTTCAATAACTCAGTAACCAATTGACATAGAGCAATGATAAAAATACCAAATTGTTTGTTTTTTTATGCTGAATTCAATGGTAAAATTTGTTTTAAGTAAAAATTACATGTGGAAACCCCAAAAACCCTATTTTCGAGGTACAAAACCCTCCAAAAACCCCCCTTTGGATGGTGTGATTCGTCTGGTGTTCGAACTCGTTCAAATAAATGGTACTTTACACATTTGTACCAAATTTTATTAAGATCGGACCTTTTTTACAAGAGTTATCGTGCTTACGGACACACACATATACATATATACATATATAGATAAATATATATATATATATATATATATAGATAAGTATATATACATATATGCAAATCTGAACGAATGGTGTTTTTGGTATCTGGGGACCACAAAACAAAAAATTATCATGGTCTCGGACTTAAGTCTTACCATGAGACCTACGGTAATAGCGTCATCCCTACAGGGGAAATTCAAATCCGTAATGAAATCTAATAGGTAAGCATAAGAAGTTTGTGTTTTTTTTCGTTTCATAATAATTGGTACTGCGTCAAACCATTAATTTTATGCTCAACTGTCTTTTGGCATCGCGCTGTTTTTAAAGACAAGAGATTTGTTTTGGCCTTGTTTAAGTTTCATTACTGATTTTTAAAATAATTTGTAATATTTTAAAACTCTATTTCAGACATGGCTTCAATTTCATCAATTGATTTGCCAGGCACTTTAAAACATATATTCATGTTTTTACTAACTGATTGTTCTTATTAGGACTATTAGTGTTAAAATTAATGCTAAGTTATGTTAGTAAATACATTTTGTGTGGTAAGCAGGCTAATGTTTTACCATGTAATAGGCCTTTTAAATATTAAAATAAAGTTTATTTTAACTTATAGGCCTGAATATAATTTTATTTTCTCCATTCATAGAAAGATGTAGCTTAGGCCCAAACATAATATATAAGACATAGGATAAATAAACACCCCCGTTTCAGCAAACATGCATACTCAGCGAATTTCCAATAGAGATATAAATGTCTTAATACTACATAAAGCCACTTACCAAGTTTCATAAAAATATATTCACAAATAACTGGTACATACAATTTTAATTATTCTCCATAAGAATAACATTGGGGCTGAGTACGCAGGTTTGCTGCAACAAGGAACACAAAAAAAGTTTTTTTATGCTAATATCAATATAACACAGTTAGGTGAAGTCGTATACCAGTTTTTATTTATTTATGTTCATAATTAAGGGAGACATAGCATTTAATTATTCTCCATAAGAATAACATGGGGCTGAGTACGCAGGTTTGCTGCTACCTTGCCTTTGGCAAAAAAATTTTTTTTAGGAAATATCAATAAACCACAACCAGGTGAAGCCTTGTACCAAGTTTCGTCAATATACGTTCATAAATAAGCGAGATATACAATTTTTCTTTTCCTCCATAAGAATAACATTAGACAACGTACTGTGTTTAGCACTTTCAATATCTCGGTAACCAATTGACGTAGAGGAATGATCAAAATACCAAATTGTGTGTTTTTTAAGGTGAATCCAATGGTTAAAACTAATATTTGACTATTTCAAAAATTACATGTAAAAAATTCAAAAAACCCATTTTTGGGGTACAAAACCCCCCCCAAAATACCCCTTCGGATGGAGCGATCTGGCTGGTTTTCGAACTTAAAGTCATAAATGCTGCTTTACACGTTTATACCAAATTTCATCAAAATCGGATCATTTTTACGAGAGTTATCGTGCTCACGGACACACACATATATATATATATACAGTTTCGAACGAACGGTGTTTTTGGGGTCTGGGGACCTCAAAACGAAAAATTATCATGGTCCTGAGCCTAGGTCTTACCATGCCGACTACGGTAATAGCTTCTTCCCTATAGGGGAAATTCGCTAAAAGGAGGAAATAAAATAAAAAACTGAGATTATTTTTTTATGAAACTGTTAATTAATACCATATAAGCTATAACAACGTTAATACCAAAAGATTAAAATTATTTTATCTTCTTGGCAAAATGTTATGCAATAACTTTGGCATGATTTATTTTCAGATAAATGTACTTACCTTTTTCATGAAGCAGGAATCCATTTATTTGACTTACTATTGTTATTTTCAGGTCATAGTAACTAGAAAAGTATATTTTAATAACAACATTTATAAATGGAACCCTATACACTGTTTTGATCCAATTCAACTCGACCTGTGTTTTTTTATTTTTTTATTTGTATACTCAACTTGAACTCGAGATTCAAATCTTTTGCCATTTACTCGACTTAAAAAACCTCTACTCGCACATCTCTAATATTTACATTACAACTTGCTACTTAAATAAATAAACAACTGTTAACATTATTTTAAATTAGTCATTTGATCAAATAATAACAGGACGTACCTCCAAAAGTAACATGGTAACTTTATCCAAGGGCAAAACCATTAAGTCTTAAGACTTTGACTAATGAAATGGCTTTAAACCTTAGGGTCAACTTGAATGGCCATGCAAAGTTTCATTAACTTTGGTTGAGTGGTTTAGGAATACATGGATAACATATATACATACGGTATATTAATTTTTTAAGATACAGATATGAGTAGTTCACGACTAAATGAAGCCACTTACGGTACCAAGTTTCTTCAATATGATATGTAAATGAACAATAAATAATTGAAACTGGTAAAACTTGAGGAGGCTTCAGTAGTAGACCTCCGTCCCCCGTGGAATTACTTTCACTAGCTCCTAAATCTTAAATGACATCAATTATACTGAAACACAGAGCCCCGACAATGCAAACTACATGCATGCAAACTGCATGATATTTGTGTAATGTGGGGTGACCAAATAAAAACTGACGGTGCAAAAAAATGTGAAGTTTAATTTGTTTGTTTTTATAATATTTTGTTTTGTGGATTCCAATACATTGTTAAACATTGTCACAGAATAAATATTATTATTATTATTTGCAACTAAAATGTTTAAACTAAATCAAGATTATCGGTCTGGACTACCCAGAGTCCAAACTAGACCGATTCAGATTTCTTTAAATTAACAAGATATAATTCAAATTCAATAATCTTTATTCATCAAACATACATAGTATACAATTGAATAGTGTCAATACAATTTGTGTAACTTAGGCTAAGAATCTTTAATTTTGTGAACTGAAAAGTAGTAGAAATATAATACTAAACATTAGTTTTTTTATTATTTTACAGAGAAAAAACATAAATTCAAACTCCAAAATTCAGAGTAGATGGAAAGTACTCTTCTAAAGAGGATAAGGTTTTGTCTACCAAGAAATCTTTAAGTACTTTTTTAACTTATTTGTGTTTGTAATATTTTTAATATTGTTTGGTAGATGCTTTAGAAATTTCATTTCCATATTATACGTGGGCTTTTTCTCATAGAATTTTAAGTTATGGCGTGATTTATTCGTATATTTTTTGTGTCATGCATTGTAAGAGTGGGATTTTTAATTTAAATCAAAGATTGTTTCATTATGTTTTACAGTGAGAATTGTATTAAAAATGTATTGGCTACAAAAGTTAAAATGCACAGATTTTTAAGGTGCTCCTTTGCAGATTCATCATATTTTAATTTCATTATAATTCTGATTGTTCTGTTCTGTTGTTTTAGAATACTATCCATGTTAATTTTTGATGTTGCACCATAAAGACATAGACCAAAAGAAATATGAGAATGAACAATTGCAAAATAAATGTTTCTTAATGTTTTTGTATTGCAAAAGAAAGACATTCTATAGAGCGGATAAATTCCAGAGCTTACTTTTGATAAAACCTTATCAATGTGAAAGTCCCATCTCAGGTGTTGGTCTAGGGTTAACCTAAGAATTGTCTGTTGGACCTATAATCAATTTCTTTCTAATTACATATAATTTTTGGTTCAGTCAACTGTTTATTCTGATGTGTTTTAACCCATTGGCTTACCTGAAATTTTCCACCTGACAAACCGTTCAGTTTCCTAAGAAAAATTACATTAACGTAGACTTTTACTAAAACTGTCACTATAGCAACAATTATTGCTCAATTTACTTAATTTTTGAACTAATCTTTAGAGAAATAAATTATCTACAAGAAGAAATACTTTTGACAGTATTTATGTATGGTAAATATTATAGATAGATATATAGATAGTTTATAAAATACATTAATTTTAAAAGGAGTTACATGTAAAAAAATAAAAAAATAATGTTTCAGCCCGACAACTATTATGTACTTGTAGGTTATTTATATTTTTACATGAAAATAAAAAATGTTAGTGATACATTTATATTTGACCTAGATAATATTTTCCTAAATCATATTTTTCCTAAATTTGACTAAGTTTCTCCAAGTATGGGCATATGCATAAAAAATACATACAAACAAAAAATTAAAACAACAAATAAATAACAAATTTAAAAATTAAAAATTTTTTTCAATACAAATAAATAAAAAAGTGCTATCCCGAGTATACTCGGGGTTGCATGTCCGGGCTACTTTCGGCGGCCACGAGTATACTCGGGGTTGTGAGCCAATGGGTTAAATCTGATAACGTTAGTTTTTTTGAATATTTAATGCCAAGTTATGTTGTACCAGAAAATCTCCTACACTTTCCAATTGAATAAAGCTCAATATCTCTACCAGTTCTTTACAGCTTGCAGATACTTTTAGATTTGCATCATCTGCATAGAGGCATAGATTATTTTATGGCATATAAGTTACCGAATTTTAAATATCATTAATATAGCATAGGAAAAGGAGAGGGCCCATAATTGATCCCTGAGGGACACCAAGTTTAATGATGTGAGATTCTGAAAAAAACTGTTGAGACACAGTTATCTTTTGATATGTGGGTAATTTCAACAAATTGGAGTCGTTTGTCCAAATATGATTCAAACCACTTAATTGCAGTTTTTGATAAGCTTAATGACTTTAATTTTTTAATTAAAAGAGAATTATTCACGCTATCGAATGCTTTAGATAAATCCATGATTCCTGTGGTATATTCACCTCTATCTACTGAATCAATGACAGATTCAATAAAAGAAATAGCAGCTGTTATTACCGACCTCCCGGGCCTAAAACCATGTTGAAAATTATTTAGCTTATTAGTATTTTCTAGATATTCTGTCAATTGTTTATGAGCAATTTTTCCATACATTTTTGAAATGAGAGATGGGACGATAGTTTGACATGGTTTTACTGTAATTTTTTTAAGAATGGGTACTATTTTTGAAATTTGTAACTATAAAATATTATTTATCCTCCATAAGAATAACATGGGACTGTGTGCTCTGTGTTTACCTCTTTAAATTGCTATGCGACCAATTGATGTAGAGCAATATCCTAAATTTCTTGGTTTTCAGCTAATTCGACTACAGTAAACCAGTTTTTCAATTCCACAACTGAAAAATTAAAAACCTACCTCCAGACTATACCCCCCCCCCCTTTCCAACCGAGAAAAATGTAGTGTAGTACCAGAAAAGTCATACTTGTAAATCAGTCCGATTGAGGTGGAAGTAGTTCTATGAGGCAAATATTGTTGAAAATAACTTCTTTATCTACCATTCCACATTATCAAAAACAAATATCAATTAGTTTACCCTCACAGTAGCGCATAAAGTAGCCTATCCAGGACCTACTTCCTTTTTTTTTGGTGCTTTGAAAATGTCATTCAAAACTAAAGTAGAGTAAGAGGAACGTAAGTTCGCACACACGTGTACTATTCAATTTTACCTCTTTTTGTAGACTGATCAAATTACAAACATGGTTGGACCACATTTGCTGTTTGTTGACAATTTGCTCACACTGTCAGATGGTGTTTGTTTACAAATAAATTGCAACACAAATTGTTTACCTGCAATCAAATTGCTAGGTTTGAATGTGTTGCGGCACCAAATGGGCTTTCACACATTTGTTTTTCCCGCCACTTTCTGACTGACAAGTGGAGGGGGTCTTGAAGAACAACTCCTTTGGGGCCTTTGGGCAGTCTCAACTCTCGGGTCGTCCAAAGCCACACTCGCTTGGAGTCACAGGCTTTTTTTTGTGCTACAGAACACTAGTCGAATACATTCGCCAGCAGACTCATTCAATTTCTTAACTAACAGCGCAGTATCATATTTGTTAGTTAAACCTATTCACAGTCATTCAGTTTCAATCATTTCACTTTTATTAATAAACTTTCATTATTAGTAATAAGTGTTTTTCATTATACAGTCACCACATCATTTTTGAATTTGCTTAATAGAATGCCGCATTTTTACAGAATGCAAGTAATTGCCTTTAAAACTGACGCAATTTACATTCAAGGTGCAACTGCAGCAACAGATGGTCATTGAAAACACGATTAAGAAACAAAAAATATGGAAAATATGTTTTTAAGACTGAATTTTATGCTTAAGTTCACAAAAAGTTAATAGTTTGTTTATTTCTGTTTGTGCCAACTTACATGCCTCTTACTCTAGCCTACTTTGTTCTTAAACATCTTACCTTTCTCGGGCACAGCAGATGGGGGGTGAACAATGTGGCAAGATTATCAGCACACATTTTGTTTTCTTCTTCGTGACTGGCAACCAGATTTAACAATTCCATGATATCTCTTAAAATTTTCCAATTTTCAGATGGCAACAAAAGAAAAAGAAGTTGTAATGCTTGCAGTAAACGGTCATCGTTAGGCTTCTGAGTACAAAGCTCTGAAATTATGAGTAACAAAATCAATTAAACTGATTAGTTTACATGATTCAAGTTCCATTGAGTTAATGAGCAACAAATTTGAAGGCAGGCATTTAAGTATTATTAGTTTTACAAAAAGTTAATAAATCGTACAGTAGACTCTCGATTATCCGACCTTCGGTAATCTGACCTTACATGTTATCCAACCGTCCCCGTGCACAATCAAACGATCAATTTCCGCGCTCCTAAGTAAAAAACAAAATCAAAATTTTTAACATTGTTTTTATTATTTTCCGTGTTTTCTGACCGTGTTTTTATTATTTCCCGTGTTGCACGATCGAACGATAGATTACCGCCGATTAGAAAATAAAAAATCCAAATTCGTACATTGTTTTTATTATTTTCCGTGTTATCCGATCTTCCCGCTTATCCGACCTTGGTGCGGCCGGTTTAGGTCGGATAATCGAGACTCTACTATACTAGATTTAAAATACAAACAATGCTAACCACTATATCCAAATGGTTTATTCATTGACTAATAGTAAAAAATTAAAATAAAAAATAACACACTTGTAACTACACTTAGTGGGTTCAACGAATTAAAACCATAAATAATATATTAATGTAAAATATTATAAATAATAAACTATATATACAATAATTCAAAGGATAAAGGTTAATAATTGATTTATTAAACTTTTTTGGACATAAATGCGTTGTAAACAAGTGTGGTGCAATCGCACGGTTTGGTGGGAATTGCCAAATACCGGGGTTCCCACGAGAAAATGAAGCTTCGCAGTATTTTAAAACAACTGCATATAACTTCGGAACAGCAACGAAGCATCTAGAAAAATCTGGAAAAATCCAGAAACGCCAAACCAATCATAGGGTGAGTTTGGCCAAATTTACTAATAGCACGGAGTTGCGACATAACGGAGGAATAGACGTAGCACAGGAGGGGAGGCTTCATATATAAGCAGGACCTTCGCTGTCGGAATTCATTCGGTTTTCATTTTCTATTCTATTCTGTTCTGTTCTCAGTTCTCTTTCTGTTTCCATTCGGCTTCGGCTGGTCGAGTTTGGGGTTATGAGGGGCTCTAATGCCTTTTAAGTCCTTTCTTTCAACATTAACGTCGTGTCAGTCAGTTAAATATTAGTAACTTATTCCCGTAATGAATTAGTTTCGATTTCATAACCCGGGTGGTGACAACAGGTGTCGGTTTAGGTAGGCACAGGCTACAAGCGACGCCGACGTCACTTTGGGTAAGGCATAGGGGTATGTACTACAACCACTGGCGACTGACGACGTGCGACGGTGACACCCAGCTTCGATGAGATGACTCCACCTGCATCAGAATCAACCTCCTCTCCTCTCGACATATTACAAAGCTAAGAGTTTGTAGTTAATTTTATTATTTCTTTATTTTAAATTTCAGAGAGATATCTTCAGTGTAGCCAAGAGACTATCAAGACTTAATTTAAATAATGTAATTAAATTTTTGTTGTGAGATTCTTTTTTAAAATAAAAGTAAAATAGTTTTGTTCTCATATGAATCTAATTACTTTTAGGAAATAATACCCACCGATCTGCACGATTAACCTGAGATAAAAAGAAAGTGCTCTGAATATATTAAGGCCTAGGTAGTAAATTTTAGCAGTTGCAGGTTAGGGCTTAAATGAGCTAGCCGGAAATAATAATTGAGCTCTAAAATTTGTAAGTGTTATAGGAGGAAGTTGCTTAATAACCTACTGATAATAATTTCTCCTATTAACAGTGTGATATCAAATAGATATATCAACAAAAAACGTGAACGTACTGTTACACAAGGAGTGTTCTGATTCTGATAATACTAAGATGGTATGGTGACTCTTAAAACCAATAATATTGAGCTCTTGTAAATGTAATATTATATAAAACTAGGTTTATCGCCGTTGGAGGCTTCGTTTCCAAACCCGCTTTTGGAGTTTGCTTCGCTTACTTGCAATCCTCAGTTAACACAAATTTAAATCAAACTCAACTATTGTCGTTTGTAAACCAAAGAAAAACTACAAAACAATGAGCTTTAGTGAGCACAATATCACCTACAAAGGCGGACCAATATCGGTTCGATATCGAAACATTTTACCAACCGGCTGCTGGTTCGTTTTATCAAATGAACTCCCGACGACAAAAATTATTTCGTGGTGTAAAAGTAAAATATAAAGTGCTCACCTCGATTCCAAGTCAAGCAGTAATAATTTAAATTAAAAGTTGTGGACACAACGTTAAATTGACTTACGTGATACAAACAGATTTACGTGTAAAAACTAACAAAAAATTGGCCTGCAGTTCCCGACAAAATTATAGTACCAGTAACCTAACCTAACTCTGCAGAGCGCAGTATGGTGGCTGTTTGTTATGCAACATAATTACAAATAACTGGATTCATATAAACAAAATAAAGCCACATTAATCAGAAATTTCAGACCTCAAAAAGTAATCATCAAATATAGAATTTGAACCCAAGACAAATGGGTTCGCATGATCGTAAATCTCACAACATGTATCCACTGGACTGCCATAGCTTGTCGAACTTCCTGAAAGTTACAATCCATCAAGCACTAAGCAACGATTATAAATTCATGCGATAAAACAAATAATCGGTTGATGACATTTTTCGATATCGTAACAAACGATATTGGCGATATTGGTGATATTGAACCTCCCGTGTAGGTGATACTTTGCTCACCATGAGGGTGATATAAATCAGTTGTTACAAACATGCGGTATTGGCCAAAGGTAGTGTGCTTTTATATCCAAGACTTTGTACACATTTAAATGAGCCAAAACACTCAAAATTATTCCTTCTCAGATGAATAGCGGCGCACCAGATCTTAAATCTGACGAAAAATCATTAGTAGTGAATGAAATTTTCTTTAACTTTTGTAATTAACATCTTTTGCCATCTTTTACCATTTTGTTACAAAATGCGCTCAAAGTGGATAATTGAAAAAAGTGGAATTTTTCCCGCCTAAAAAGTGCCTCAAAAACTAGTGCCTCAAAAACTCAAAAATGTAAAGTTTCTCGTCAAGAGCTTTAATTCAATTATGAGGTCAAGTAGGGTCCGATCACGGGAAGTGCCTCATAATTTATGTCAGTGAACCCGTCTAACTTTATATAAAAACAAAGACTTTAAGAAATATTAAACAAAAGTTTAATTTACTACCAAAGTTTAAATTGTTCTATTGTTCTCCTAACAATAGAAAACAAAGCTGGCTGGTTTTCCTTATGGAATGAAAATTAAATTTCTTCACAAAATGCAATAGGCTGTATTGATGAGACATCTAAGGATAACACGTACCTGCTATTTGGCAGTAGGCTGGAAAATAAGTTTCAGTCAGCAAAGGCTCTTGCAGCTCTGCTAGAAAAGTTTTGAGAACCGAAGCGCAGTCATGAACAGAATATAAGCCTTCATTGAAATCAATCACTGCACCATTGTTAAGTTGAAATTTCAAATCCTGCTGCCTTGTTAATTTTCCAGTTCTTCTAAATATTCCTTCTTGAATAACATCTGGGGAGAAAATTAAACAAAAACTAGTTTTACTTATGTTATGGTTAGTTGGGCTGTTTAACTTCAACAGACAAAATAGAAAAAAGTTTTAGCCTAAGTGAAGTTTGTCAAGATTGAGTTTTGAGAATAATCAAGAACTAGAATACTTGATTAACTTTGCAATGGCTGTGGCGGGAATGTCTGTTTTAATGCAACTACATTTGCAAGAAAACTGTCCCTTTCTGACATGATCTCCTACAAGACAATGTACAGAAGTGTCTTCAATCTCAGCAGAAAGTATACCTACTTTTTTTATTAGAACTGTTCATATAGCACTGTACCAGCTTATTGGTGGGCTATAATAGTTCCCCAAATGATTGAGCTGTTTGTTGCATAGAGAGAAACCAATGAAAAAGAAGTAGCCAATATCCGTATATAAAAGAGCAAACACAAAACATTTCAGGAGAGCTTAACTTACATAAAGGAAACTAACAAAACTCCAAAGAATTTTGACAGCCAAATCAAAATACCCCCTACACAGCAAACCTGTGTTGCTCAAAGGAATTATAATGGGATTTTATAAAAAAGGATGATTTATTTTTTATGAAACAATATTTTGTCAAGCCACAGCTTCAACTTCCTACAAAGGAGCAGTCCATATAACTTTGTGTATGCATGCGGAATAAATTTAACTGTTTCTAAAAGAATGAATTTTATGCAAATACAGTAGACTCTCAGTAATCCGTATTAATATGGCGGACAGGTGGTCCAGATGTCCCGGAGGTGGCCATGAGTCATACGAGATACAAACAAGGCAAATAGTGACATGTGCACTATCAAAGCGGGTGCAGGATACTGAGACTCTCCTCCCCCCACCTCCCACTGCGTGAAAACTTCCTATGCCTTGTAAATCATAAACGACATCAATTTTACTGGAACACAGAGCACCAATGATAGAAACAACATGGCTTTTGTGTTATGAGGGCTGGTCGCCTGAAAACTAAAATCGTTGAAATATAAAGTTTTGTTTTAGCAAATTTCCCCTATATAGGGAAGAAGCTATTACCGTAGGTGGCATGGTAAGACTTAAGCCCGAGACCATGATAAATTTTTGTTCTGAGGTACCCAGATGCCAAAAACACTATTCGTTCAAATTGATGCATTGTGTATATAAATGTGTCCATTAACTCGATAACTTTAGAAAAAAAACATCCGATTTCAATTAAATTTGGCACAAACGTGAAAAGCAACATTCGACTTTAAGTTTGAAAACCAGAAAGATCGGACCATGGGAAGGGGGTTTAAGGGAGATCAAAATTTTCAAAAATCCAGGGGGTCCAAAAATAAGGTTTTGCAATTTTTACCCTACAATTTTTTAAATACTAAATTTTGGTCTTGACCATTTTATAGAGCTTAAAATAACAAATAATGTAGTACCTATGTTTAGTCATTGTTAAGTGATTGAGGAGAAAATCCAAAAAAAGGAAAAATATTTTTAGCTTTACCTCAACAAACTTCACATTTGTAACAATCAATAAGTTCAACTCCACAAAACAATCATTTTGGTATTTGAATTTTGATATAGAGATATTCTAAGTGATAAACATAGTATGTTGCCCAACAATGTTATTCTTATGGAGAATAAATAAAATTTGATATGCCAGATATTTATGAATGTATATGTATGAAACGTTGTATTTGGCTTCATCTAGAACTGGTATATTGATATTTGCACACAACAAAATTTTTGTTGATTGTCCCTGTAGCAGCAAACCTGCATACTCAGCCCTAATGTTTTTCTTATTAAGAATAAGTAAAGTTGTATAAAATATCCCTTAATTATGAACACAAACTAATAAAAATTAGTGCGTAGCTCCACCTTATTGAGTTAAAGATACTGATAATTGCATAAAAACACATTCCATAAAGGTCGTTAGGAGAACAATAGAACAATTTAAACTTTGGTAGTAAATTAAACTTTTGTTTAATATTTCTTAAAGTCTTTGTTTTTATATAAAGTTAGACGGGTTCACTGACATAAATTATGAGGCACTTCCCGTAATCGGACCCTACTTGACCTCATAATTGAATTAAAGCTCTTATCTTTCTGGTTGCAGAAAACCTGCGTACACAGCCCTAATGTTATTCTTATGGAGAATAAATAATACCCCCGTAGCAGAAAACCTGCATACTCAGGGAATTTCCAATGCATATATATATGTATCTTAATACCACATAAAGCCACATACCAAGTCTCATCAATATACATTCATAAACAAACGATTGATGACATTTTAATTATTCTCCATAAGAATAACATGGCGGCTGAGTATGCAGGTTTGCTGAAGGAAGGAACACAAAAAATGGGGTTTTATACAAATATCAATATAACTCATGTAGGTAAAGCCACATGCCAAATTTCATTAATTTATTTTCATAATTAAGGGAGATAACACGTTACTTATTCTCCATAAGAATAACATGGGGCTGAGTACGCAGGTTTGCTGCTACGGGAGCCTTTGGAAAAAAATTGTTTATTTGAGCAAATATCAATGGTCCACAACCAGATGAAGCCGTATACCAAGTTTCGTCAGTATACGTTCATAAATAAGCGAGATAAAATTTTTATTTTCCTCCATAAGAATAACATTAGACAACGTACTGTGTTTAGCACTTTCAATATATCGGTAACCAGTTGACGTAGAGAAATGATCAAAATACCAAATTGTGTGTTTTTTAAGCTGAATCCAATGGAAAAAACTAAAATTTGATTATTTCCAAAATTATATGTAAAAAATTCGAAAAACCCATTTTTGGGGTACAAAACCCCCCCAAAATACCCCTTTGGATGGAGCGATCTGGCTGGTTTTCGAACATAAAGTCATAAATGTTGCTTTACACGTTTATACCAAATTTCATCAAAATCGGATAATTTTTACGAGAGTTCTCGTGCTCACGGACACACACATATATATATATATATATATATATATATATATATATATATATATATATATATATATATATACAGTTTCGAATGAATGGTGTTTTTGGGCTCTGGGGACCTCAAAACGAAAAAGTTATCATGGTCCCGGGCCTAGGTCTTACCATGCCGACTACGGTAATAGCTTCTTCCCTATAGGGGAAATTCACTAAAATGCAATATATCACAAATTTATAAATGTATTTGTATTACACTTGGTAATTGTCTTTATATGGTAGCAAGTAACAAAATGCATGCATTGAAAATTTGCTGAGTACACAGGTTTGCTGCAATGGGAATGTATTTTTGTTTTTATTTGCAACATTTTTTTAAATTCAAGATCATCGATCTGGACTACCCGGAGTTCGGACTAGGCCGATACGGATATCTGAGAGTCTACTGTATCCATACCTTAAGTCCCACATGAGGTCTACAAATTTTCATCATAAAATATGTTGGTGAATCCAAGTGAGATGTGTAATTTTATTCTCTGAAACTTATTAGGCTTCACCCAATTTGGTAGAGCATATGCCTGGGTTTCAGGTTTCGAAGCCCATCAACACAGATGTTAGTTATCACACAGACAACACACTAATGTCACAAACACAAATCTCAGGGCCTCACACATTCCATCGACATTTCGCAGCTACCTTTTTCTTCAGGATTAAAGGAGTTTTAACTGTTCGACTACATAGCTGCTCTGATCAACGCCCCGCAACCAACGGGCAGGTGACCAGGGCCTTTATCAGTATGGGAGGGAGGGGGGAGATGAGAGTAAATCACTCTTGCAATATATGTTTATCTCAACTTCCTGTTCTACTATTGAACACCAACATTTTATGTGTTTACTTGGCTGATAAATACAATCAGTGTACCTAATCAGACATACACACAGGCTCAAAGATGTTTTAAAGTTCTTTTCAGCTCAGTTCTTTAAAAACAATTCTAGTAGATCAACTAATCAACTGACCAACTAACTTTATGCTCAGTTGATAAATAAGTTCAACTAAGGGTCAATGTCAAATCAACCACACCTTGACACCAATGTTCTCAGATTTTGATGAAACTTGGTATAGTTGTTAATTTTAAGCCCCTCAGCATCCAAACACAATTTTGTTGCTGTATTTCAAACGGTTTATTTTTACAGCTCGTTGAAGTTTTTGTTATTTTAAGATTTTTACCGTTGGTGGAATAATGTGCTCAGGACCTTAAGAGACAGCAAAATTTAAATCTTATACCTTAATTAGCTAAGGAATTTCGTTTTCGGCCCGCTACGTCTTTATTTCTCAACCGATTTGTCATTTAAAAACTTTTACACTGCAGATTAACAGAAAAATGGCTTGAGTTTTTAAAATATTTACATTAGAAAAATCGCTCCATGTCATTTAAATGGGAGAGTGAGAATATTTTTTAAGGAACTCGGCCGTAGTTTGAGAATACCGGCAATGTGTGGTCATGGAATTTGTACCGATTTGAAGCTTAAACATTCCGATACTCCCCAAAATTGTCAGATTGTTGATATTCTCCTTTTAAGTTCGTTAAATCATAAGAAGTATTAAGTCCTAAAATTCCTCTATGTTATTCATATGGGAGAAATTTTTACAAGAAACTCGGCCTTAGTTTCAGAAAACCAGGCAACGTGTAGTCATAAGTATTTGTAGCCTAAACATTCCGATACTTCCCGCAATTGTCAGATTTATCATTTTCTCTGGTAAGTTTGTTAAATGATACAAAGTATAAAGTCCACAAAGTCTCCATGTTATTCAAATAGGAGAATTTTGACCAGGAACTCGGCCTAAGTTTGAGGAAACCAGGTAACGTGTGGTCATAGGATTTATACCAGTTTGAAGCTGAAACATTCCGATACTCCCCAAAATTGTCAGATTTATCATTTTCGCCTTTTAAGTTTGTCAAATTATATAAAATGTACATGCCTACAAGCCCTTTTAGTGGGATTTATAGTATGTTTTGTTTTCAACAAACAGCTGATTACAATCCCACCTCGGTGAGTTTCATTAGACAGCTGATCAGGTCATCACGCTTTTGATTTATTTTCGTCTGTAGTAAACATCATCGTAAACATTTTTTTATAGGAAAGTGGGAATAATTCCACCCAATTTGTGGTGAGTAAATTTGATGGATCAAAACCAAAGGACGCCTGTAAACAAAAATTTTGAATATAGGCCTAACAACGATGTATTTACTTATTTGTTTGAACCTGACGCCTTATATAAATCAAATTTCAAAGCAAGTGAAACCAACAGATTGGTCCTACTAATAGTAAACTAGCCTACTATAGAAAAAATAGAATTTTCATTCTTAAAAAAATGTTTTTAGCGAATTTCCCCTATAGGGAAGAAGCTATTACCGTAGTCGGCATGGTAAGGCCTAGGCCCGGGACCATAATAACTTTTCGTTTTGAGGTCCCCAGAAGCCAAAAACACCATTTGTTCAAAACTGTATATATATCAACCACTTTTACACTGCAGATGAGAGATAATCAAATTTTCTATGATTACAGGCAGGATACTGAGACTCTCCTCCCCCCACCTCCCGCTGCGTGAAAACTTCCTATGCCTTGTAAATCATAAACGACATCAATTTTACTGGAACACAGAGCACCAATGATAGAAACAACATGGCTTTTGTGTTATGAGGGCTGGTCGCCTCATTTCAAATACAAACTTTAAATCTAAAAATACAAAGTTTTTAAATCTAATAAAAGATATAATATAAACTTCCTTAAGACTAACATTGCGACTGTGGGACATAGTCCGAAGAACAAATGTGAATTCTGAGGAAATCGCGCAAATCTACGAAATTACCCCCTTAATTTGTCACATAAATCTTGTAGATCGAATCAGTAGTCACTGAGAATTCAGCGTTAGAACTGTGTATTAATAACTTATATATCACTTTGATATATATATACCAGGTGTCCAAAAAGTCCCGGGTCGGTTAAATATTTGTTGAAATATTTAAAATAGAGCTACAAAACTTTGCACAAAGTTACTGGACATAAAAATCTATTTTAACACATATTCAGTGATCCGCTACTTCCTCAGGGGGACGGCCCGCTAGGAGTCAGAAGAAAATCTTAAATGTAAGCATAGGTTGATATGCATATCAAATAAAAGGTCTTTATTAGTAGAGTACAGAGCCGCAAACCCGACCTCAAACGGAGAAACGAGTCAAAAATGACAGCCGTTCAAAGATGGCTTGAGTTTGCAACTTAGGTTAATGTAGAAAATAAACTGACGAGCTTTTTGATTTTAACTCAACCCAAGACTGTTTACAATTAATACTGTTGTACAATAATAAGTTTCATTATTTCTGAGAGGGATCGAAAATAAAACAAACAAGGAAAATGAATGAGCCATGATAAACCTAAAAGAGAAAGTTATTTGTGACTGATAGTGTGATTTTTGGGGTACAAACCCCCCCCCCCAAAACCCCCCTTCGGATGGTGCGATTTGTCTGGTTTTCGAACTCGTTCAAATAAATTGTACTTTACACGTTTTTACCAAATTTCATTAAGATTGGACCTCTTTTACGAGAGTTATCGTGCTTACGGACACATATATATATATATATATATATGTGTCCGTAAGCACGATAACTCTCGTAAAAAAGGTCTTAAGGTCTTATATATATATATATATATATATATATATATATATATATACACATATATACAAATTTGAACGAATGGTGTTTTTGGCATCTGGGGACCTCAAAATGAAAAGTTATCATGGTCTCGGGCTTAAGTCTTACCATGAGACCTACGGTAATAGCTTCTTCCCTATAGGGGAAATTCGCTAAAAGGCAAAGCCCTCACTCACTAATCACTAATTCTCCAACTTCCCGGCTTGCTAGAGTGGTGAAATTTGATACGGTACATTGATTCTTTAGGTCTAAAATAGGAAAGTTAAAGTGTTTTCATGCCGATTCAACTACAGGGCTTTGTCGCACGTGGCTTCAAAGTTACCATGTCTTCCCAATGGGCATTCAAAAATTCAAACAGCTGATCTTGATTCGTAGTAGTTCCACGGGCTAACCACAGAATGCAGCACCCTCGACTGCCATAGTTTATGCAGGCAAAGCCGCAACAGGTCTTTTAGTCTTCCTATAAATCTTTAAAATATTTAGTTGGTGCTTTGTCTATGAATGAATGAGAGATATTAAGTTAAATCAGTTTGAATTTTTTTAAATTTTATTTATATAAGGCTTTAAGTTCAAACAAAGAAGTAAATACAATGTGGGTTGTGTTCAACATTGTTTGGTACAGGCGTCCTTTGGTTTCTCGCCACAAATTCGGTGGAATTATTTTAAATAATTCTGGTATTAATGAACATTATTTTAATATTTTCTTATATAAAAGTTAGTAGAAGTATGATGTTTTGAATAAAATTTTGGAATATTTCACTATATTTTATCTTTTTGTATGGTAAATCTAAGGATATAAATAATGGGGACTCAATTATATCTTTAAAGCAAAATTTTAAATTGAAGGGATGAGAAAGACATGAATATTATTATGTCATAAAATAGAGCAGAGTTTATAGAACAAAAATAAAAGAATAATTATTTTATTACTCTTAACTCTTGGAAATATTGCAGTTCCACAAAACCCTGCATATAAATTTTAAATCCTTTCAATTTATGATTCAGATTTTTTTTACTGGGAGAGGTCACGTATTTCCTATAAATGTTATTTTTTTCTGAATTCCTTATTTAATGAAGTATTATCACATAAATTGTCATCATTGATTAATAAATACGGAACCAAGATATAATTTTGTTGTCTCTTAATGTCCTGATGTCTTAATGTCCTGAGCACATCATTCCGCCGAGGGTAAAAAACCGTGAAATAACAAAAAACTTCAACGAGCTGTAAAATATTAACCATTTGAAATACAGCAAAAAAGTGTTATGGATGCTTAGGGGAATAAAATTAACATATATACCAAGTTTCATCAAAATCTGAGAACATGGGTGTCAAACCATAATTTTTTTGGTTGATTTGAGTGGAATGACCCCTAACTTAGTTTCTAATATTTTTGTTAACCTGTAGGACTAAGGGGTTAAAGAGAGATCTATCTAATTAATTATGTTTGGCTGTTTAAGGGTACCGGCATTGGGTTTATATCTCCTAGAGGGGACACCTTATGGGAGCCAGAGTTAGTAAAAGCAGTGCTGCGATCTAGCATCATATTAATATAACTACATAATCTACGGTGTCGTTAGGCCGAGTTAACTCATCCGCCGTACCCGAACCGTGTAAACAAAATATCACTTCGATAACCATCACAAAAAGGTTTATTTAAACATTTTAAAATGTCTAGGAAAACATTCATCATAACAAAAATACGAACAAAACCGCGACGATCCCTGGCAGCATACGATGAAACTAAATCGCCAAATCTCTCACATTAATTTGCATTGCGTGTCCCCTCTAGTATATATAAACCCAATGGTACCGGTAATGATTATTTTCTTACTAGGCCTATATAGGCTACATACGGTAGGTCAATCATTACCATCCCAACTGATTAATTATATGACATGTGTTGTGTCATTATATTCCGCTCCAACTGTGGAATCATGATATAAGATCTTAAGAAAACAAAATATACCGTAGCCAAACTCAAATAGGCTACAAAGTCTAGATGGACCATATTATTATTTTTTTTTTTCATCCATAAAACTTACTTTCTTCTTTGCTGAGGTACTCTATTAGCTGATATACTTGTGAAATTCCATCCTTTGTCAATTGCATTCCTTCAGAACACTTTCCCGTTGGTTTCAATTTCTTCGTAAAAGGCACAAAACTCCATTTGAGTGATCTAAGTTTTGATTTTTCTGGTTGGGAGTCACAACTGAAACATTTTAAATTGATTAAATTTACATCTTATTTATAATAAAAACCTAAGCCTACAGCAATAAGTTACATCCCAAGCACAAATTAAACAAACAGAATAATTATTTAAAAAAAGCTATTTACCCTTAGACTTTATTCCTTTTCTGAACCTAGAACACTTTGCTTCTAGTCACTAAAATAAATAGGAGACTGAAATATTCAAAATTGAGATTGGCTATCTTGATATTTAAGTTTAGCCTGTTACTTTTTTTAAGCAAATCCAGCTTCTTGAATTTGAGCAGTTTAAATTGTGATGCCATTCTAGAAGTTACATAGCTTAAAACAACTGATCTTGCTTCAGTAGGCCTACTGTGTTTTGTTACCTTCAACAGCTGTCAAATACTCAATTTCAGTGACTACACTGTTCTTCCTTAAGACTAACATTGCGACTGTGGGACATAGCCCGAAGAACAAATGTGAATTCTGAGGAAATCGCGCAAATCTACGAAATTACCCCCTTTAATTTGTCACATAAATCTTGTAAATCGCTTCAGTAGTCACTGAGAATTCAGCGTTAGAACTGGGTATTAATAACTTATATAGGATTGCCCTCTCCAGAATGGGGAGTGGATAGGATATTACTTCAAAGTTGTTATTAGGATGTGTGAGGCCTAGGTTAGAAGTCCAGACAGGCATATTCCTATTGCCTAGGGTGGGGAAACTTAATTCCTTGATAAAGGGAAAATGCCTAGCCTAACTTAACTTATATCTTAAGAGACCACAGAATGCAGAAAATGTTTAACACTAAACAAAACGTTCCGGGAAAATTTCTGGGGTCTAAAATATCATATTCAATGTATCCCTGTCTACCTGTATAAACTAAACAGTAATTTCTGAGACTAGGCCTACTTACTCATCAGTATTTAAATCCAAGACGAATGACAAATGCATCCTAACCAAAGTGTGAAATTGAACAGGATCTTCATACTTCAACCTTTTTGCCAAAGTCCAGTCATCACTTCCTTGCTGTGAAGTATCACTTTCCATTTTTTCTTATAGGGTTATAAACCAAGGTACTAAAACATTGGTAGGTCTAAAACAAACTTAAAACTTAAAATTCGTCAGTTTTAACTTGAGCCTTTTCTACCCATAACAGGCTAGGTAAAATCATAAGCATCAATAAAGTCACTAGAGTAAACAGATTAGTACGACACGGTAAAAGCTTTCCGATTTCATAGATAAATTTGATTTTACCCAGGCCATCGTTCTGCGATCTGAATTTTAATTATTAACGGTAATCATACGAACTTATGAAACTCATTTCTTAGTCATAACACTCTAACCAATACTCAAAATGTAATATTTCAAAATAGTTATGTACAACAATTCAGACAAACACAACCACCCACACAACAATAACTTAATTTCTTCAAAATAAAATAAAATCGTTGGTAAGGTTAACCATTTTAAATCTAAATCAATCAACACATTCCCTCCCACCTGACCTCCTACCAATCCCATTCGCCATCGCCACCCCACCCCACCCGACAGCATGCGGGATATGGATGAATAGAAATTGTAGCCAGTACATAAGCAAAAATGTATATTATCATTGATTAGGATGTATAATCAATGATATTATCTTTGTAGCCTAAATAACACTTCAAAATTATACTGTATTTAATCAACAATTGTTTTATTACAAAAGTAAAAACAACTTTTCACGGCGTTTGTAGAGGAAATAAGCTATTTTTACTAATCAGAGATGGAAAATGTCCGCAATAACTCCTTATAACCAACTCTTCAACACCAATAAAGAATTTTAAACAAATAAGGATTTATTTATTATTTTGAGTTACCGAAAAAAATAGCTCAGAAGTTATTAAGTTGTAAAAATAAATGTTATGAAATAATTATAACATAAAATATTAAATTGCAATTCGAAACTGTACAGCGGTTTGATACTTTTATCATACATTGATACTCTTTACGTAGCACATAATACAGTATGTAAGATCTAGTGACGTAGCAGCTGGTTCCGCTGTGCCGAACAGCAGCCGGTCTGGGAGCTGCTACCTGTACTCAGAAACACAGTATCTAGAATAATTATACGGTAGTTATCATAAGTAAAATATGCGCAGTAGATCCAGTCGTCACTACTCAGTGGTGCCTACCAGCTTTTTGTAACACAACAAAGCTTCCATCTTCAAAACCAAACTATTCGATGCTGTTTTGACTTTCACCTGACTTTGGCGCGTCCGTTATCATTTTGTGTTGATCTGGAATATAAATAAAACAAAATTGTAAATAATGTGACGTCACTGTTTGGTGTCAAACCAAAATCAGACAGTTATCAAAGCTGCGCATGATACCTACCGTATAATTATTCTTGATTCAGTGCTCAGAAGTATACCGATCTGTACCTATGCACTCGTTAATCGTTTAACTCACAGTTCTTTTAGCGAATTTCCCCTATAGGGAAGAAGCTATTACCGTAGTCGGCATGGTAAGACCTAGGCCCGGGACCATGATAACTTTTCGTTTTGAGGTCCCCAGACCCCAAAAACATCATACATATATGTGTGTGTGTGTGTGTGTGTGTGTGTGTGTGTGTGTGTGTGTGTGTGTGTCCGTGGGTGCAATAACTCTCGTAAAAAAGGTCCGATTTTGATGAAATTTGGTATAAACGTGTAAAGCGACATTTATGACTTTAAGTTTGAAAACCCGCTATATCGCTCTATCTAAAGGGGTATTTTGGGGGGGTTTTGTACCCCAAAAATGGTTTTTTTGAACTTTTTACATATAATTTTTGAAATAATCAAATTTTAGTTTTAACTATTGGATTCAGCTTAAAAAACACACAATTTGGTATTTTGATCATTCCTCTACGTCATTTGGTTACCGAGATATTGAAAGTGCTAAACACAGTACGTTGTCTAATGCTATTCTTATGGAGAATAAGAAAATAATTATATTTCGCTTCTTTATGAACTCATACGGACGAAACTTGGTATACGGCTTTATCTGGTTGTGGTCGATTGATATTTGCTCAAAAAACAATTTTTTGCTAAAGGTACCCGTAGCAGCAAACCTGCGTACTCAGGCCCCATGTTATTCTTATGGTGAAAAATTAAAATGCTATGTCTCCCTTAATTTTGAACATAAATTAATAAAACCTTGTATATAACTTCACCTAGTTGAGTTACATTGATATTTGCCTAAACACCCATTTTTTCGGTCCTTGTTACAGCAAACCTGCGTACTCATCCCCCATGTTATTCTTATGGAGATTAATCAAAATGGGATATATCGCTTATTTATATGAATGTATATTGATGAAACTAGGTATGTGGCTTCACCAGGTTGAGTTATATTGATATTTGCATAAAAACCCATTATTTAGTGTTCCTTGTTACAGAAAACCTGCGTACTCATCCCCAATGTTATTCTTATGGAGAATAATTAAAATTGCATATATTGCTTATTTGTGAATATATTTTTATGAAACTTGGTATGCGGCTTTATGTGGTATTAAGACAAATATTATGCATTGGAAATTCGCTGAGTACGCAGGTTTGCTGCGGCGGGGGTATTCTCTCTGTGGCTTAGGTATAAGCTGCTAAGACTAAGCATGAAAACCTCGATCCCACCCTTTCCCTTGTGATTGGGACTACCGTAAAATAACGCCACTGACTGTTGAATTCAAACAGTCAAACGTTATAGTGTTGTTATAGTCAAACGGAAAGTGATTAAAAGTGGGAAATCCGACGAAAAACTGTTTAAAACAATGCAAAACTAAAATTATGTTATAAATATATTACAATGTGAATTTTTATTTACTAACCAATTACTTTTGTTACAATAATAATAAATTTACAATACTTTTAAAAACAAAAAGTGTTAGCGATGAAGAGTTAATCCAGGATGCACAAATTTTAGTCTACACGACCTCGTTCCTTCAACGACTTTCACAGCCTCGATAACAAGACTGTTTCCCAAATCCCCTTGAGAGTCTCTTGCTATGTTCCACTGTAGTTCGCGAGTACTAGTGGAACATTGGATATGTCTTATTGTAAGTTTGTATATAGTACTGTAGTGTTGGTAAAGTTATCTATCACTTTAGTGCAGAAACAAGCTCCGTCAGTAAGAGAGGAGACGATGGAAACTTAACAGTCAGGAGCTGTAGCAGGGCCGACTTCAAACAGTAAAAATGTTTGGCGGGGAATTGGCGCAGCCCCCACCCCGCGCCACGAGAATACTACACCAGGGAACGCCTTCGTTCCCACTCCATACATAACAACAGCAGTTCTGTCAACTTCCAGCATCCAGCGTAAAATTATAGGACAATCGGAAACTATTGAATTGTGTACGGAACCTAGAGTAACCTAGCCACCGTAGCGCGCTGTGTAAGTTTTTAGTCCTGTATAAAACTGTAGTTGTTTACTTTTCATATATATGTCGATGGGTATGTCATTTGCACGTCCGGTTAACAGCAGACAATAATACAAAGGGAAAACTCTTATTCAATCAATGCTTTACTGTAAACATGAAAACAACAAAAATTAATGAAAACAATTTAAATTTAGTCTCTCAAGGAATTCATTTATTACCAGTATCAAATTATATTCACAATGTACTAACATTGACAAGATTCGTGGTTAAAAATGTTCGTATTTTAGGAGTATGCGGCAATTCAGTTGTTTGTGTATGTTGGCATCACTGACGGGGAGGGAGCAACCTTGGTCAGAGGGCGTGGTCTATTGGTACAGTAAAGGTGGCGGCAGGGGGTTTGAATTCCTTGAATCCCCCCCCAAACTGTTTGCACTGTTTGGAGTCGTCGCTGCGACACGACCCGAAATTTCCAATTCTGCGCTCCCGTGATGTGCAATACATGAGAGGAATAAAAAACGGCAGAGTAGGAATTTGTAGACAAAAGTTGGTTGAAGCAGAAAAAAGGTATTCTGTCATGATATTATTGCGCGAGTTGCGAAAAAAACAATCAAACCTATTATAGAATTTGCCTTCGTATGGATGACGAAACATTTACTTACTTTTTGGGGAAGGTTCGACTCCGTATTGCAAGAGAAGATACTTAGCTAAAAAACTCTAACTGATGAACAAAGATTAGTTTAGCTCCACAGAGGTTTCTGGCCACTGGACGTACATTGGAAGACATGCAATTTTCTACCATAATTTCACTTTGAGCACTTGGTCACATTATTCCAGAAACTTGTCAAGCTATCCCTATGCAAAAATGATTATAGAATATTATTGAATACAACCAAAAATAGTATTATAAAATATTATTTACAGTATTATTGAGTACCAATAATATTCAAAGCTTAAATTTGACAATGATACTTGAAATTACTAAAATTCTATAGTACTCAATAACACGAAAATTTTAATTTTAATAATAATTAATGATACAAAATATAAAATCTATAATAATGGACTATATTTTTTTATATAAATGGTTATTTTAGTTTTAAATAGGATGATTTTTTTAGTTAAATTGCTTGATAAACCGATAATATAAATTTTAAAAAAGGATTTTAGTTGCAAAAATGTCAAGACCAGGTCAGGTTTCGAACATACTTTGACTTACTGTCCACACGCCTTTACCCCGGCGGCCGTTCTGACTCATGGGGACACTAGGATGGAGTGGGATTTACAAATTACCAATAGTATACACCTATACGACTCGGACAATACTTCAGTTTTATTAGAGAATTTCCCCTATAGGGAAGAAGCTATTACCGTAGGTCTCATGGCCCGAGACCATGATAACTTTTCGTTTTGAGGTCCCCAGATGCCAAAAACACCATTCGTTCAAATTTTTATATATGTATATATATATATGTGTGTGTGTGTGTGTGTGTGTGTGTGTGTGTGTGTGTGTGCGTGTGTCCGTAAGCACGATAACTCTCGTAAAATAGGTCCGATCTTAATGAAATTTGGTACAAATATGTAAAGTACCATTTATTTGAACGAGTTCGAAAACCAGACAAATCGCACCATCCTAAGGGGGGTTTTTGGGGGGTTTTGTACCCCAAAAATTTTTTTTTGGAGTTTTTACATGTAATTGTTATTTAAATACAATTTTAATTTATACCATTGAATTTAGCTTAAAAAACAATCAATTTGGTGTTTTTATCATTGCTCTACGTCAATTGGTTACTGAGATAGTGAAAGTGCTAAACGCACGTTGTCCAATGTTATTCTTATGGAGAAAAAGAAAAAATTTATATCTTGGTTATTTATGAACATAAACTGACGAAACTTGGTATATCGTTTCATCTGGTTGTGGTTTGTTGTTGTTTCTACAAAAAAATCAATTTTTCGCCTATGGTTCCCGTAGCAGCAAACCTAGGTACTCGGTCCCCATGTTATTCTTATGGAGAGTAATAAAAATGTTATATATTGCTTATTTATGAATGTATATGGATGAAACTTGGTATGTGACTTCACTTAAATGATTTCTACTGATATTTGCATGAAAACATATTATTTTGTGTTCCTTGTTGCAGCAAACCTGCGTACTCATCCCTAATGTTATTCTAATGGAGAATAATGAATAATTTTAAATATCGCTTATTTATGAATATATTTCTTATGAATCCTGGTAAGAGGCTTAATGTGTTATTAAGGCATATATATTCATTGGAAATTCGCTGAGTATGCAGGTTTGCTGCGACGGGGGGGGGGGTATTTTTCTAATCGAATCTGCTCGTGCACCTCACTGAAATAAAAGTAATAAAAGTTGGAACAAATTTATTAGGTTCATTTGTTTTATGTATCTATCTATTCTTGCCATGTAATATGATAAACTGGGAGAAAATTAATATATATTTAATATAATTATAATAATAACATAAGTAAGATAATTAATACTAAAATAATTATAACAGTGTAAGTACCCTTTAAATCTTTTCCCTACTAATAATACTAATATAATATAATTTTAATACAATTTATACAACGATTAACCAACCTTGGTCCAACAATATTGACAATATTAAAAGACGATTGCACCACAGATTATGACCGTTTAGAGGATATAAATCCGTCCCAAAATAAACCCTGCCCGAAAAATTCCCGAAATTTCGGTAATCATGAGCTAAGTAACAGCTAAACTAACTTTCTGAAAAACTAAGGGCGCGCGGAAATAAAATTCCCTCTAGCCAATTGATACCGCACTTCTAAGATTATTTAAAAACATCGAGTTCCTTGTTGTCCTAAGCTGCAGCCTAGCCAGGTTTTCACTTGTGCAACACACTGTATTTCATTGTCATTGACTTATAAGTTTGATAGTAACCCTCTAAATAAACAATTGTTTATTAAAAATTACTATCTTCCTCCTATTAATCATCATACTAACTAATTAACTATCTGTAGAGCTATTTCATTACTAATTCCCAATTACATGATTTAAAACAGGTTTAATGATATGTACTACACTAAATATCACCCTGTATAATTCAAACTGTAATTTAGTGTTATAGGTTCATTAGGTTCAATGATTGATACCACACTTAATAATACTCTTTATAATACCAACTATCATATAATAATACGTATTTCACTCAATAATACTGTATGATTCAGTTTACTGGTATTATAACAATTTCTTATAGTACTTTCATGTTTATAATACCCAATAATACGTACCTTCAATGATACATATTTTATTTAATAATACTGTATAATACAGTTGACTGGTATTATACAATTCTCAATAATACTAAATTTGTTATTATAGCCAATAGTACAGTACTATTACTTCTCACAGATATCATAGACCATATTATTGAATATTATAAAGTATCATTAATGTATTAATAATACTCTATAATCATTTTTGCACAGGGTACCTATCTACGATGTTTTGAGGGATAAGTTTGCTTAAAGGCAAGCACGTGGCGCATAATAGGCCCACACACTTGCATGTTAGGGCAGCGTGCCCTGGTACGGCGTGCAAATACTTGGCCTGGTTGCCAACGTGCCGAGCAATACACGCCATGCATAGCACGTTATTATAAAAAAATAGCACATTTCGTCAACTTCTGGAACGCCTTTATTGCACAAACAATGCATGTTATAAGTCTTAGATTGCTCAGTACAGGTCGCTGGTATATATTTACAACTCACCACCAATGTTTTTATCCGATTCGCCTTAGTCGAGACGTACTAACTTAAAACACTGAAAATACAAAATTGATGAAGTTAGTTCCATCCATGGCTTTATACTCACTGAGTATAGATGAGCCATGGATATCAACAGAAAAATTAAAAGTATAGTGCGCCGTGCAGTAAAACCGCACAGTTGTGTGTAACAGTAAATATGGATCGAATTAATAAAGTATTAAATTAATTCAAAAGGTTTGAATGGTATTAATTTGAAGAAAAGAAACTGTTTCACAACTGTAAAATTGTGCAGGCCTATGATTATAATTATTCAATTGTATTTATATATTACATATTCTACATACATACGTTTTACGCACATACAAATAAGCTTTGTATTGGTGAAAGTTTTAATGCATTTGAGAATATTTGAATAACGCCTTCGTTGTTTAAATAACAAATTTACTTTTACCTCGTGTAAAAAAATACTATTTCAATTTAAAGTAAGTTAGGATTTTGAATAATAAATGTTTGCTATCTAAATGTATATATTACAACAAAATATATATGAAAAGCCTAATTAACCTGTCTTAATCAATACATTATTGCTAATACGTGAATACAAAATGTTAATGAAGGTTCTTATTTTATGTTTGGACGTTGAATAGGCCAATAGGCTTAAAATCCAAATCGGAAATAATTGCTACAAAAGGTTTCATTGTTTTAATGACTCCATTTATGGCCCAATATGACTATCCTAGGGTTTCCCCCTCGGCGGAGTTGTGCTTTAGTGGTGGAGGGTAAAAATGTACCCCAAAAAGGTGTATTTTTGCGGTTTTACGGTTATATACCGTAAAGGACTCACAATATCGAAGACATGGTCTGGTTAATAGTTGCAGGACATTAAATTCCGCTTCAGACGAGACCCACATACAGACATATTTACATACATATTTTTCGGACCACCCGTTTACATAATGTTGCTCTTAAAAGATGGACAATAATTACATACTTATGAAAATCTTTGTTTTAAGTTCTGGTTTTTGGTAATATAATCCAAAATAACTCATCTATCAAAAAGGTGGTCACACATGATAGATGAATAAATTCTGCATTCCATGAGTTAATTTATCCAATATGTCCACCAATTTTAATTTAGTTAATGTAAATACTATGTTATTATGATGCTGTTGAGAAGGACATAATTTTAAATCATTTTTACTCTTGTATTTATTTCATAAACATAACGGTTTTAGAGATATTTAGAATTTAACTCGTGAATTTCTTAAGCAAAATAAGAATATAAGATTACATAAACATTTTACAACAGTGAGTTTGAATGAAATAAATAACAGACAGATATTTGTTTTTGGTAACTATCTACTGTATTTCTGAAAAATATGTTTAAAATAAATTGTTATTCAAACTCATTGTTGTTAAACCTTTATCTCATCTTAATAAGAAAGATCACAAAGTAAATCGTAAATATCCCAAAATGGTTGAATTTATGAAAAAAGGGACGAAAGGAAAAATTTGTAAAAATACTCCAACAGTTATTTACAGTGTTACTGTAAATAACAGTAACAGTAATATAAATAACAATTTATAATAGCTCTTATACTTTTATAGGAAAATAGCTGGCACAATTATATCAATAATTAAGGAATTGAAGTATTAAATCTGCTGAGAGCCTCCGCCGAAGCAAAAGTAACACTACTCCTAAGGTAATTTTACTGAGTTAACGGTGGGGACCATAGAAATCAAGAGGGGGGCGTAATTTGGGGGGCAAGGGGGGACAGTTGCCCCCCAATAATTTTGATAATATTATTGCAATATATGAAGAGTCACAATAATTACGATCACAACCGATTTTGCCGCTCCAAACAAACTAATGAAATTACGCTTATGCTTACTGAGAGACTTGAAGGTAAAGGCTGCTCAGTAAAGCAAGCTAATGAAGACGCAGACCCCCTGATGGTTGCAACGGCCCTTGAGGTATCCCAGGAGCATGAGAAGGTTATAGTAGTTGGTGAGGATACGGACCTCTTCATCATGCTCACTGACCTAGACAAACTCAGCAGTATATCAGCTCGAAACTTGGAAGAGGAACGACCCCATAACAATTATTTTGTTCCAACAACTTCGAACTGGCAGACATCATAAGAAGACCACTCATATTTCTCCATGACACAAGTGGATTTGACCAAACCTCAGCACTCCTCAAGCAGGGCAAGATGGTCAAGCTGTAGGTAAAAAATTAATGTCTTTACAAATAAACCAAATTTTTATTCGAGCATGACACCCAATCTGAAGCTATAGAAGCTAATCTACGATTTTTAAAACCTTTATATAGAGGTAGGAGGTAGGGCATGAGATACTGTAGATAAATTGTGATACTACCTGTTTTCCCAAGCCCTCGTGAACTCAAAATTCAACTTTGCATCCATATACCACCAACAACCGAAGCCGCCGGATTCAAAGTTTGGTATTAACCCCAATCCTACCTCTAAGGAAACAGCTCTACAGTCTCTTCTCTCCACAATTTTCGGCAAATGCAACAAGGGGTGTGCAGGTGGTTGTGGGTGTCGGAATACTGGAATTAAGTGCTCATTGATTTGTGCAAACTGCAAGGAGAACTTGCGCACTATCTCCCACCAACCAGATTACAATAACTCTTAACTTGATTATGTTTTCGATATTGTGAGTCTTTTACGGGATATAACCGTCAAAAATACCGCAAAAAAACCCCGTTTTGGGTATATTTTAACTCCCCACCACTTAAGCACAACTCTGCCGAGGGGTAAAACCTAGGATAGTCATATTGGGTCATAAATGAAGCCATTAAAACAATAAAACCTTTTTTAGCCATTTTTTCCGATCCGTTTATTTTTTTGTTTCATACTGCTGGCCTAAAAAGATTATAATTAATTAACACAGCTCCAAGCAAACCACATATAGCTTCATTCCCATGAGGTATTCGTTAACTATCTATCACAATATAAATGCAGAATGTTACATTCTCTTGATATATCTTTTTTCAACTCTTAAAAAAGTTAATTTATTTTACTTTTGAATAGTAAAGTGCATTTTTACGAATGACGCAGTACGCGTACAGCACCCCTCCAAGGTATGACAACATATGTTGACAATATTTGTGATAATTAATCATACACATATAATTAATCATTTGTGGATATTAGTTTTATCTGTACAACATATTTACGAATAAAACTAACTGAATGGTCAGTCTTTTCAAGCGATCTATTTTTAAATGAAATACATGTCTATTTTTTCTTGTTCCTTTTACAGTTGTTTGTTACCTTCGTCTTGATTTTGTTAAATGTATAGAGCATTAAAGAATGTTAGTTAGAACTACTTATTTTATTTGTCGTTCGCATAACACAGACTACGTGTCAAGATTGGGAGTTCCTCAGAATCCAAGGAAAGTGCCGCAAGAAGACACACCGGTTGTGTAAGATGTTATCATTCCTGTCGAGATAACAGTCTCGAGTGTGTGAACAGTTCCATATCTACACTTCCCAATGTGAGTCGCGTTAAGTGAGTTTTGTGCTTAGTTGTTGATAAAAGGTTACTGTCTTTGATATAAGTGCACAATCAAAGTGGTTTGTTAAGTGCAAGTGATCCGTTAACAGTTTAATGAACGAAGAGTTATGGTCCTCGCGAAAATATAAAGTATAAGGGGTGCCCTCTTTATGATTTGAGTAAAATATAGTTTAGAATAACTCAAGTAATCAAACTGAAGACTCTTTTCAATCAAAAATTTGAATACAGGGTTTATTGTATTTTTATTTGCCTTGATTTGAGCTTAGAGACTGAAATTCCTTCTATAGATATTCTAAAATAATTCGGTGTTATGCTAATGTAGTTTACAGGACTATCACTTCATTGCCGTTGTAACATTATTTTTAAATGTTTGGTACTTTTGGAGGAAATCGGTTAAACTGTATGGCAATGCTGGGTAACTGTCGAAACGATAGCCTCGTTTGGGCGTGACTGTGACTCACTAACCAAACTATCTGTAGGACTAAATTGTTGTAAATAAAATAGCAAAAAAGAGATATCGTACTACACAACCAAATATTTCTGCTCGTTAATAATTCTATCCGACTTGTTCACTTTAATTTTATTTAGAACAACTAAACATAGTTGACAAAACATGATGTTCACAGTTAAAGTGAAAATTTTGCACTTGCACGCATGTTTGTTCACAGTTTTTCTTTTGTTCGTAAATATTTTGTGAAAGTTGGTTTACTCAGTTTTTGTTTACAAAATAATTATTTTATGATCCCATGAGTGTAGGCAAGGATATGAGAACAATCGTCATAAATAAGCAAAAGCAGTAGTTATAATTGATGATGCATCAGACGATGTTTCGCGGTATGAGGCGGGTTCTCCACTACCCGGGCGAATTCTTCTCCCATCACTACCTCAACATCCGCCTCGTCAGTCAACCTCAGAGGTAGGTCAACTATCTTAACGATTCTTAGTCTACAATAAAAAATGGTAAGTTTGAGTTAATCATCTTCTACATCTATAAATACGAAAAACCCCATCATCCCCTAGGCCAAACCTCTACACCTACAATCACGAAATTCGGTACGTATGCTCATTCCACAACTTAGGTAACCACTAAGAAAGGATCTTAATAAATTCCTATAGGGCTCCGACCCACGGGGAGTCAAAGTTCCAATCCTGTGTTATTTTTATGGACAATTTATAAATACGAAAAATTGATCATCCCCAGGGCAAACCTCTACACCTACAACCACGAAATTTGGCATGTATACTCTTTCAATAACGTAGGTAACCACTAAGAAAGGATTTTAAGAAATTCCCATAGGGCTGCGTCACACGGGGAGTCAAGGTTCCAATCCTGTGTTATTCTTATGGACATTCACTTTAGTTTGAGCTTAAGCATTTTTGAAAGAAAAGTGATTCTTCTTTCTGACAGTCATGGTCGCTCTTTGGCACGAAAACTGGTAGAGAAGAGTCCTAGTACAGTGAATGTTGTGGGGATTGTGAAGCCAAATGGAAGATTTGTAGATGTCATAAAGGACATTGATAGTATTGCAAAGGGGTTAAACAAAACTGATACTCTAATTGTCTTTGCAGGAACAAATGATATTTCTGTAAATTTTAACATTGATAATTTTGTTGAGTCTGTTAAAACATTGGTAGGGAAAACTGAACATACTAATATTGTTTTACTTGGTCTGCCTTACAGATATGATACGCCTCTTTTAAATGAAATTATCTCGAAAACTAATGACATGATCTCTAAAGCTGTAGATAATATTGACCATGTCCGGTTTTTGTCTCTTAGCACTTTGTTTCTTAAACGTTTTTACACTAGGTTCGGATTGCATTTTAATGACCTAGGGAAAAGTGAAATTGTAAAACTAATCCATGCCTTCACCTGCTCCTCACCTGATGTCGTCCATAACAGGATTCCTGTAATACTAACCAACCATCGTCCTGTAGCTAGGAATAGGAGAAACACCACCCGTACTGACACTGTCTCTAAAGTCTTCAACGACAAGTCAACTTTTTTAGAGAAAAACAGGAAGTTAGAGAGAGGCATGTAGAAAATGTATATGTCCCACCTCCCTTCCGTCTGATTCACCAGAACGTTCAAGGATTAATGGCTAAATTAGAACAGGTTGAAATTATGGTTGAATCTTTGCTTCCTGACGTTCTTTGTTTGTCTGAACACTTTCTGAGCCACTCTGACTTAAGTCAGTTCTGCATGCCTGGTTTCTCTCTTGCATCAGGATTTGGCCGCTCTTCTCTAAGGAGGGGAGGAGTGTGTATCTTAGCAAAACATTCTCTGTGCTATGAACCGCTTGACATTAGTGATTTCTGTCATGAGGGGATTTGTGAAATGGCAGGGATCAAACTTGATCTTCAAAACTTGCCTTCAAAACTTGTTTTAATTGTAGTGTATAGACTTCCGATATCTAAACACCAGGAGATTGATATATTTTTTGATACGTTGACTGCTTGCCTTGAGAGTGTTGTCAAACCTAGTGGTTTAATTTCTGTAGTAGGAGATTTTAACATCGACTTGCTTGATAGTCAACATTCTGAGAGGTTCATAAATTTGATGCTCTCTTTTGGAATGAGGAATACTATTGTCACATACACGCGAGAATTTGGGAGTTCTAAGAGTCTTATTGATAACATTTTCACTAATATTGAATCGCATATGTTTGATTCGTCAGTAATTATTACAGCGGTCTCGGATCATCATGGACAGGTAGCTGATGTTAAGTTAGGTGTTGAGGAACGGTGTTTTCCTCTTTATAGCCTCAGGAGAAAATTCTCTCAAGCTAATATACATATTTTCAAATACTTACTGCGTAAAGAAAGCTGGAATGACATATTCTCTTCAGATAACGTTTCTCAGAAATGGCAATGTTTTTTAAGTTGTATTGATTATTACTTTGAAATATCCTTTCCTGAACGCACTGTAAAGTGCAAGAGCAACCAGGTTCCTAGAAAAGTTCAACTCGATTCTTCAGTGCTAAAATTGCGCAATAGGATGTTACTGATGTACTCTTTGACTAGGAACCTTCGATCAACTCATTACCTCAGGAGAGAATACTTGGATTTGAAAAAGGAATTCAGACAGTGTTCAGTCATTCAAGGCGCAAAGTGTGCTTGACCAATTAAGTTCTTCCCAAAACTTACCTAAAACCATATGGAAAGTGATTAATGATTTCAATCCTAGTAAAGTACCTAAGCCTTTTAAACAAGTATCTTTGAAGGATGAAAATGGAGTTTTGCTTACAGATGCAAAGTCTGTTTCGGAGCTCTTTAATTAATACTTTGCTGGAATAGGGCGTGGATCTAAGGACGGTAACTCTCCAAACCATGGAACTTTAATACCTTTCATGGATAAAACATTGTTCTTAGTAGGGGGCATTGGATGGTTCAGAACCAGCAAAGGCGCGGTGAGAAGCAAGTGAGGAGCCCCCCCCCCGTGACGTCAGCCCCCCCCCCGTGACGTCAGCCTTCCCCCCCCGGTGACGTCAGCCCCCCCCCGGCCGCCAACGGCACTTTTCGTGATGACCTTGAACATGAGGAAAAAACTTTCGAAAATTAATAACCAGCCTATTTTTCCACCGATTCCCACGGGACTTTTTCCAGAGTGTAGGCCTATCCCCAAGGAAGCGAATGACGTAAGAACCCCATAGATCCACCTTTAAACAAGGCCGCTATTAATTTAAAACCGCGTTTTCCTTATGGGATCTCAGCTGTTTACCAACCGATTTTGACGAAACCTCACCACATGTCGGGCCGTGACCTAAGAAAACCATCGCTTAAAGAAAATTGAAAATCCACTGTTAAACGGGCCCGCTATTAATTTTCAAACGCGTTTTCCTCATGGGATCTCGGCTGCTTGCCGACCGAATTTGATGTGACTTCGTTACACGTTGTATGTCGGCTTGAATAAACCAAACTGCGAGTGGCTCCGTGGAGTCACGTGTCGAGGCGCGTGCTAGGGCCTACGTGACTGTCCCAGCCTGTTTACTCATTAGCGGCCTTCAAGACCCCTCCGTTCTAGAAGGTTCCGGCAAGTGCGTCGCATGAGGCCTCCTCCTGACTGGAGTGCTATGTATGAGCATGTCACGTGTCGAGGCGCGTGCCAGGGCCTACGTGACTGTCCCAGCCTGTTTACTCATCAGCGGTTCCGGGAACTGTTTACCGCTTACATTCCACGGCGTCATCAACCGGTCTATTTAAGTGCGTTACTTTCCCAAGCTACTTCAGTATCTAGTGGCAACTCGTCCTGTGAGGAGCTAGGTGTTTTCGCTGCGAGTATTTGTGTGACTGTGCAGAGCCTTGTCTTTGGATATCTTAAAATGTAAGTAACATGTAATTTACTTTTTCATCAACTAGTTTTCGATGCTCTAAAATCTAATTAGTTAACATTAATATTTCATCTTTTACATATCCCAGTACACGGGGTCTTGTCGTTTCCATTCAGATGGAGATGAGTGGAATTGTAATGACCTTGAAACAGTCGTGTTTTATAACGATTAAAATTAATAAGCCGAACCTAAAAAACAGAATAGATTCACTACCACTCTTTTTTATTTTAAAAAGTTTGAGCAAAATAAAAGTAGTTTCTTTTGTTTTGTTTTTACTTTCCAATCGAAATGTTGAGGGCAACTGCGCCTTTGTGACGGATGGAGAGTACAGATACCCGATGTTGTAGATGGCTGTTCATCTGTGTGAGGTTTGCGGGCGCAGTTTCGGGGTTGCAAGAAACCTGACCCGCCACGTAGCATCTGCCCACAACGATCGCCATTACGATTGTCACGTCTGCGGCAGACGCTTCGGGCGAAGCGACAACTTGCGACGCCACCTCGCTGCAGTTCATCCTCCCACTCCTCACGACCAAGCGCCAGGTACAGTTTTAGTTTAAATAAGAAGCCGCCAGTAGATTTATTAAGTATGCTATTTCCTGGTGTCCTCACCCATGATGTCACGACAAGCCCGTGGACTTTGATAACTAATGACTTGTTTTTATGAGAGAGTAAACGGCCCTGACTGGGTAAACTGACAATTAAGACGAGAAAACAGACTCGAGAGGTAAACAAGAGGTTGCCAGCCCTCTGCATGTTCCTCACCGCCATCTCCTCATCATTGTATTTAACAGGCTTGGGTAACTGGCGATTGAGATGAGGGAACAGACTCTAGGGGAAAACAAGAGGTCGCCAGTCCACTGTATAGTTCCTCATCCTTGTGTTTATAGGGTAACTAATAGGACTTGTTTTCCTGTTCGCAGGCCATCCGTGCCCGTTGTGCTCCGTCGCCCTGGCGGGTCCCGAGGATCTTCGCCACCATATGGAAGCGGTCCACGGTGCGAGCCCGTCTGCTTCAACTTCCTCCTCCTCCTCCGCAACGCCACCCTTCAGAGACCCACGGCCCGAGTGCGACGCGTGCGGGCGGCGATTCTCCCGTGAGGACCTGCTCCGACGTCACGTGCAGCTGGTGCACGCCAACGAGGTCCGCTGTCCCGATTGCGGCGCCCTTTTCCGCAGGGCAGCGTACCTCCAGCGGCACATGGAGAGCGTCCACCGCGGCATGAGGTTCACGTGCGCCTACTGCGACCGAGGCTTCACCCGGCGCTACAACCGGGACCAGCACGAGGCCCACAACTGCCCCGTCGTGAGGAACCTCGTTGTGGACGAGATGCCGCGCCTGCCCGTTCTGTCACCCGAGCCCCGGCCCAGCCGCGAGCCCCAGCCCGGACCCAGCCGCGAGCCTCAGCCCGGACCCAGCCGCGAGCCCCAGCCCGGACCTAGCCGCGAGCCCCAGCCCGGACCAAGCACGGCACCTGATGGGATGGTGGGTGGTGGCGGACTACCCACGTTCCGCACCATTCAACGAGGGTTCCGCGGACGCCTCCTGACCTTCGGCCTGTCCCGGCCCATGGAGGATTTCTTGACCGTGGAGGACGCGCTGGTGCTGCTGTTCGACAGCGTCCTGGAACTGTTGGCCGACGTCAGGACCCGACGCCCAAACACCAAGGTCAACATGTTCCTGGAGTGTGAATTCGCCAACGTTCACGGAGCCACCTGTCTGCGGGCCTTCAAGACAAAGAACGTGCCTCTCACCGCCGCGTCCAACTTGGAGGACTTCCTATCGGCTTCCTTCCACAAGCTGGAGGAAGAGAAGGAGCAGTGCCTGCTAGTGGGCAGCGGGTGGAGCTATCTCCGGATACGGGACCTGGAGATCCGCGTCAACCTCTACACCCCGTTGGGAGAACGCGGAGCTCGGTTCGTCCAGCTTCCCAGGACCATCTGCGACACGCACGCCGTTATCAACGTGCAAAACGTCGATGACATGTGCTTCGCGTATGCTGTCCTGGCCAAGTTCGTCGCGCGACACCCGGAGAGGCCCACATCATACACACCGGACGTCATGGCACGCTACGACTGGGTCGGCCTACGCTTCCCCGTGGCCGTGAAGGACATCAAGGTCTTCGAGAGGAGGAACGCCATCAGCGTCAATGTGTACGGGATCGAGCGTGCCATGGTGGGGAGACGCCCCGACGGATCGCAAAAGTTCCAGGACCGCGTGTTCCCGCTGAAGATCTGCAAGCGGGAGTTGGAGGATCACCGGGACCTGTTGTATGTGACCACCGGCGGGGACAGTCACTACGCCTACATCACAAACATGAGTAGGCTAGTGCGAGCCCAGCTGACGTCCCACGTCAACGCCATCCACGTGTGTAAGCGATGCTTCGCTTACTTCGACAACCGGCCCAACAAGCTGCAACTGTCCGGTGCCGAGCGTCTGGAGGAGCACATGCGATACTGCACCGCCAAGGCTCCCCTCCGCTTGGACTTGCCGAAGAAGCAGCAAATCCGCTTCGCCCACCCCGAGTACACTCGGCGCGAGCGCTTTTGCGTTTATGCCGACTTTGAGTGTGCTCTGCAGCCCGTCGCCGCTGACCCTGCGGAAGCGCCGCCCGGCACGAGGCCCCTGCAACTGCACGTCCCGTACGCCTTCGCTTACCAGATCGTGGACTCGCTCGGCCTGGAGGAGTTCGAGCCCCGCGTCTACTTCGGGGCAGACGCGTCCAAGGTCTTCATGGAGAGGCTCAAGATGGACGTGCTGGCGCTGTGGGAGTTCCTATTCGGCATGAGAGCTCTGCACCCTTCTCTGACCCGGCAGGAGATGGACGAGTACCTGGCAGCGACTCACTGCTACCTCTGCGGGAAGGAGTTCACGGACCAGGACGTCAAGGTGCGGGACCACAATCACGCCCCGCCCTACGAGTTCCGAGGAGCCGCCCACCGCTCGTGCAACCTCAGGTACCGGGAGCAGCGACACATCAACTGCTACTTCCACAACCTGTCCAACTACGACGCCCACTTCGTAGTGCGCGAGCTGGCCATCGACCCCGGCGACGTGGACGTGTTGGCCCACACGGAGGAGCGGTACATCGCTTTTACCAAGCGATTCCACTTTGGTCAGCCCGGGGACAACCAACGACAGAGCAGTTTCGCGGTGCGCTTCCTGGACACCTACAGGTTCCTGTCCATGAGCCTGGCCAACCTGGCGGCGGGACTCCCCACGGACAGGATGCGTGAGACGAGGAAGCGCTTCCCCGACGACCGGCTGTTCGACCTGGTGCGCAGGAAGGGCGTGTTCCCCTACGACTTCGTGACGTCCTACGACACGCTGTACAGGACCAGGGAGTTGCCGCCCAAGGAGGCGTTCAGGAACTCCATGACCCTGGAGGACATCAAGGACGAGGAGTACGAGCACGCCCTCAACGTGTGGCGAGCCTTCGAGTGTCACAACCTCAAGGACTATGCGGACAAGTATCTGCGATGCGACATCGCCCTGCTCACCGATGTCTTTGAGCAGTTCCGCGACACCTCGCTGGCAGAGTACGGGCTGGACCCCGCCCACTATTACACCTTGCCGTCCTACGCCTGGGATGTAATGCTCAAGACCTGCGGTGTGGAGCTGGACACGCTGCAGGACTTTGACATGTACCTGTTCGTGGAGCAGGGGATCCGGGGAGGCATCTCTCAGGCCATCACCCGCTACGCCAAGGCCAACCACGACAGGTGCCCGGACTACCGCCCGGACGAGCCCACGCGCTTCCTCCTGTACCTGGACGCCAACAACCTCTACGGCTGGGCCATGTCCCAGCGCCTGCCGACCGGAGACTTCGAGTGGCTCAGCCGTGAGGAAATCCAGGCGTTGGACGTCGCGGCGCTGGACGCAGAGGCCGATCGAGGTTACATCTTGGAGGTGGACCTTCACTACCCCGCGCGCCTACACGACCTGCACAAGGACCTTCCCTACTGCTGCAAGACGAAGCGCCCGCCAACAGGGAAGTTCCCCAAACTGTTGACGACCCTGGACGACAAGACGCACTACATCTGTCACTACAGGGTCTTGCAGCAGGCGCTGCAAAACGGATTGGAGCTGGTCGCGGTGCATCGGGCGATCTCCTTTCGCCAGTCGCGGTGGTTGGAACCGTACATCCTGATGAACACGGAGCTGCGGAAGAGGGCCAGGACGAAGTTCGAACAGGACTTCTTCAAGCTCATGAACAACGCAGTCTTCGGCAAGACCATCGAGAATGTACGGAAGCGCCTCAACGTGAAGCTGGTGTGCACCCCGGAGAAGTTTTCCAAGTACGTCGCCAGATCCAACTTCCTGGACCGGACGTACTACACGGAGGACGTGGCCCTGGTGCATCTGTCCAAGGTCAACATCGTGTTGGACAAGCCCGTCTACGTAGGCATGACAGTCCTGGAGCTGAGCAAGTGGCTCATGTACGAGTTCCTGCGCAAGATGAAGGAGCGCTACGGTGACCGCCTCACCGTAGACTACATGGACACGGACAGCTACGTCTTTGACATCGTGTCTCAGGACGTCTACGCAGAGATGAAGGAACACCTGGACGACTTCGACACCAGCGGCTATCCGAGGTCCCACCCCTGCTACAGCCCCGTCAACGCCAAGGTCATTGGAAAGTTTAAGGACGAGTGCAACGGCCTGTCCTTATTCGAGTACCTCGGCCTGCGGTCCAAATTATACTTTATGGACATCGAGGACGCGGCGACAGGCGGCAGCAAGGCTCTCAAGCGGGCCAAGGGGGTGGCAAAGGGCGTTGTCAAGAACGTCCTCACCCCCGACGACTACAGAGAGTGCCTGTTTGATGGGGTCCAAAAGCACACCACCAACGTCCGCTTCCAGTCTCACTTGCACCGGGTCTACACCGTGGAAGTGGACAAGCTGAGCCTCAGCCCGACTGACGACAAGCGGTGTGTCCTCCCCGACGGCATCCACACTCTGCCGTGGGGACACAAGGACGTCCCGCCACTACCGCCAGCCAGGAGAGGAGATCGACGGATGGAGGTGGACGGTGAGGAGGAGGAGGAGCGCCAGGACGAAGACGAGGAAGAGGAATTCCCTGTTTAGTTTTAAATATTAATTTTAAGAAAAATTTGTAAATAGTATTTGTAAGAAAATATAATAGCTTTATGTACAGCACGAACCTGAGTTGTTTATTTCCTCCCCTTTGCTCACTCAAAAACCGTTAGGCTTAAAGTGTGTGAGAAAGGCGTTATGGGCCGTTTGGCCCGAGCCGTGCAGCTTAAAAAGCCCCCGCCAACCGGGAGCGGTTGGCGGCGCGTGTCGGGGGACGGCCCTGAAGGAGTTGCCCAGGAAGGAATTACTCAGCGGTCTGCTGACGCTCGAGGTTGCACCCTTGAATTGCTCAGCGGCTTGCTGACGCTCGAGGTTGCACCCTTGAGTTGCTAAGTGGTTTGCTGATGCCCGAGGGGTCTTGTGGCGCGCCCTCTTTGGCGGCCTTCACTGCCGCTTGGCGGGGGCTCAGCCAGTGACACGCGCCGCTGGTATATAAACCTGAGGTCCAGCCCCGCTGCCTCAGTTTTGCTAATTTATTTTTAAAATTTAGTAAGGAGAAAGGAGAAATGAAAACACAAGCTTTATCATTATGAGGCATGTATTGTACAGTAATAAGGTTACATACTACAAAAACCTTACAAACTAGTTTTAAGCGAATATGGAGTGGAAGAGCCTGCGGACCAGAGCGTCGTTGACAGCGGGAGCGGTGAAGTCGAAGAGCTGGACGTAGTCGCTGAGTGACGTGCGGAGAACAGCCCGGCAGTACAGGTAAGTGAGGCAGTAGTAGCCGCAAACGGAAGTATCGTAGCCCTGGAGCCGATACCTGTTGTAGACGTAGTGGCGGTGATGAGGATTGCGCCTCAGGAACCTTTGAAAGTCGGCCTGGTATGGCGGCCTCCCGTAGCTGTCCAGGTACTCGAGTCTGTCCTCTTCCGAGCAGTAAAACGCCACCCAGTGTTCGCCGCTCTCGGTGTGCGCCACTGTGTTGGACACGATGGCGGTCAGAGGCTTGACTGGCGCGTCCGGTAGTTGGTCAGAGGCGTAGACCGCGACGTTCCTCAGTCCGGGGATCTTCGCCAGGCATTCTCTGATCTGGACGGTATTCATCGTGGGCGGAAGCAGCACAGGCAGCTCGAGGTGGACGAGTCCAGTGTGTCGTTAGCCACGAGCCAGTCCCGCAATACTATGCAGTTATGAAGGGCGCAACGGTTGTGGGAGCTCTTATGGTGGCGACAGCGCAGGGTCCGGTAGGTGGGCGGACCGTTGAGCGACCCACAGCCCAGATCCTCCATGTCCTGAGCGGTGGTGGCGGCGGGCTCGGTTATGAGGTGGCGTTGAACAAAGTCCCTCTTCTGCGATCCTTTGACGTAGACCAGGGGGCGGTGGATGAGGCAGGAGCGCAGCTTGTCCAGCAGGGCGACGTACGCGATGTCCCCCTGGTCCCACTCCAAGCCGTGGCAGTGGCGAGTGACCCAGACGCTCTCGCGCTGTTTCTCGGAAGTCAGGAGGTCCTTACTGAAGGGCGGGCGGGCGATGTGATGTAGGAGCAGCGTGCCGGTAGTCACGTCCACCACGCAAACCTCTTTCAGTAGAAAGTCATTATCACTGTCTTTAAAACACTGCATATCCATCACCACGCTTCCGTGATGACAGCGCGCTGGCGGCGGCTCGATGTAGATCGGTGGCGGCACGTCCATCCCGTACGGCTGACTGAACTCGACTGAGCGCTGGCGGGAGCGCGCCTAGCGGGTTAACCTTGGGTGCGCGCGCCGCCATCACCTAACGGTCCGCGGTGACCTTGAGCGCGCGGCAACTCGTTTACCCGCCAAAACCTAACGGTGCGCGCGCGGTGACCTTGAGCGCGCGGCAACTCGTTTACCCGCCAAAGTCGACTGTGACGTTGCGATGACGGTCCACCTCCACGACGTTGTCCAACTCGGCGTACACTATGCAGTTGAACGCCTCCGCCAAGGCTTCGGAGAACCCAATCTCTATGCGCAGGTTACCGTTGCGCACCAGGTTCCAGTGGCTGGATTGAGAGGCCGCCATATCGGGCGTCAGATCAAACGCCATCAGGCAGTATCCGTAGGGGTACTCGTTGCGACTGACTTCGTTACCACAGTCTGAGAAATTGATGCCGGTGCCGGTGTACAGCGTGTGGTAGGCGAGCACGCACAACTCATGACCGAACGTGTAATCCGGTTGAAGCGGCTTACATGGCACTTGCTCACCGTCTATGTACAGCGCGAAGAAGTTCACTTGGCTGTGGGTGAAGTTGAACGGGTTCTTCTTGTAGTCCCCGTTGAACGCCTGATTGCTGACCAGGCCAACTATAACGCGTTTCGGCAGTTGTCCCAGAAACACACTGTCCAGAGTCTTGCTGCTGATACCGGAGGGTAGCGTGAAGGATTTGACTTCCACGCGCGTAATGGGATATTTGGCTGTACCCGACTCCAGCGTCCTGCTGTGAGCCAACAGCACGCTCGGGTTGATCTTACAGCGGCGCATGAACAGGTTGACTTCGGCGATGTCCACTTTGTAGTCTGTCACGGTTTTGGACATGATGGAGAATGAGTTCTTTGACCTGATCAGGCGAAAGCGCATCTCCACGCCGTTTAACATGAACTTCTCCTGGTTGCACAGGTCGACGTGCAGATGTCCGACCATGTCCGCGTACCGGCTGCCCTTGACAAACTCCCTCCGGTTCTTGAGCCCGGCATTATCCTCCTCAGTATTGTCCATGTACCCGGCATAGTCCTCGTAGAACAACTCCGCGGTGAGGTGCGATGTCTTGGCATCACCGCCATAGGACAACAGGTTCTCCAGGTAGGCGCGATAGGCGTACGTGTTGTTCTGAGGAGACACCAGTTTGTTGTTCAGGTACAGGTCCACTTGACTGAACAGCGAGTGCAGCCAGTTGTTAATCGGACCCACCTCTTTTATCGCTTGTTCACCCGTTACAGCGCCTCCGTTAGCCGTTCTAATGGTAGCCTTCACATGCAGTAGCGTCTGTGACAGATCCGTGTACTCGTCCCCGTGACCCGGAACTATGAACTCCACGGGCGAGTCGTCTGTCAGGGAGGAGATGGGCTTGTACTGCACCCATTTACCGCTCTCTATACTGGTCTGCGTGGGCGGTAGCGAGAACAGGTCCAACTCGGTCTTGACACACTCGCATGACTTCTGATGTAGAAACGCCATTATCCAAAAATGTCCTTCACGGTACTCTCGCTCTTCTTGCTTCTCCTCTTCTTAGCGACACGTTTTGCGGGCTTCCTCTTGGGGGCAGCGCTCTTCTTCCTCGCTCCGAGGAGTTTCGCTAGAGACTGAGGAGTAACCTGCTGTACACGCCTCCTCTTATAGGCGCCACCACCGCTCAGCACGCGATCCAGTTTTTCATCAGCCTTACGTTTCAGCGACCCGGTAAACTGTCTGAGTCGGGCGTTGGCTGCGACTCGGGGGTTGGCTGTGCCCGCCGCCACGTCGCCCAAGAAGCCCACACCGGACCTCAGCGCCTCCTTGCCCAGCGCCGATGCGCCGGATCTGATCAACGGGACCACTGTACGCATCAGCCCGCCTAGGAAACTGCCGATGCCGTGTCCGCGTTGGAAAGCGGCTCCTCTGAATACGGAGGATACGCCATGGCCCGCCTGCTGGTGGCGGTAATACGCCAGATAGGGATCGCTCGGATTCATTGCCGCTGCCTCTCTTTCCTGAAATGAAGCTTCATGCACGTAGTCCCGAAGTGGAATGGCAAGTGTCGCCCTTGGTTGTCCCTTAAATCGATTTCCACGCTCTCGAATGAGGTTTTAATCACCGGCACGTAGTGCGGGTCTATTATATACACTGTCGTGTTGGCACCGTACGTGTAATTCCTGATGTCGATGTTGAGGATCTTCAGTAGTGGCGCCACAGCGTCGCCCACCAGTTGGGGTTCCACCAGGTCGCAATACACGTACATGTGTGATGGCAGACCGGCGAAGAGGTTAGCCGGCCTCACGGACCTGTGACGCTTGACGATATCCGTATCCACCTCGTAGCCAAACTGTAGCGCCAAACTGGGGCTCAGTTTGAGGCTCTGAACGGCTGAAGACGTCGACATCAATTCCACCCTGGAGGACCTCTCGTCATACGAGAAGGCGCACAGGTTACTCTTCATTTGAGGGTGGTTGTTGATTGCGTCTACGAGTTCCTCGGTACTACTGTAATTGCCCGGCTCCACTTTGATTAACAACTTGTCCACCACGGCCAACCCGCCTTTCGAGTCCCTCATTCCCAGCACTAGTTTGATGTAGGTTCCCTCACCGACGGTCAGAAAAGAGAAGGGGTAGTGCGCCTCCGCCAGAGCGACCTCCCACTCACCGTCTGACAGATCAACGGTCGAGGGTAGATGGGTCGTGTAGTTTGTCACCATGTTGTTGGGATAGTAATTCATTGAACTGTTACTGGGCAACGTCAGGTAAAACTGGTCGTGCCTCGTCATCGCAGCTGTTGCACGTCCGCTGCGGGTACCCACGAATTGAAGTCCTCTCCGTAACCGGCCCACTTGACTAGGTAGCGCTTACTGGAGCCTCGCCCTTTAGTGTCCAGTATTTTATCTATTTGATACAGGCGGTCCGGGGCGATCGTTACCTTTTGCATCTCGTGCTCGTAGAAGCGCCCTTCCAGCGGCGTCCCGTTCAGGTCTCGCAGCACGTACAATGGTAGAGGATGCGACCCGTATACGTGGTCCACCACGAACAGCTCCTTACTCCAGTTGGTCTCGTAACCTTTGGCGAACGTGCCCTTCTCCTTGGCTATGCGCACCGTGTCGCCCGGCTCGAACCTGGGCTTGTGTCGTCGGATCGCCTTTCCATACATGTGACGCCAAACCTTGTACACCGTTTTTCCATCGCCGCTGTCCGCGTCCACGGGTCGTAGGCCACCCAGGCTCTTGTGCGGACTACGGTTGTAGGCGTCCACAAGCCTGTCCAACACGTCCACGTAGCGATACGTGTTCTTGTAGGTCAGGTAGCGCCACATGCGGGTCTTGAGCGTGCGGTTGACTCGCTCCACCACCGCCGCCTTCACGTCGGGGTTCTGCGTGGTGAAGTAGTTTACACCGTGACTCTTGAACACTCGCTTGGTCGCGGCCCCGGTGAACTCCGTCCCCTTGTCGGTCTGTAGGCAGCGGGGAGTCGCCTCAGCGAATATCCTCTCGAACGCAGCAGCCACCTCAGGCCCGCTTTTCCTCTTCAGTGGTACCGCGAACAGCCGCTTACTGAATACGTCTATCACAGTCAGCAGGTAGTTGACTCCGTCGTTGTACCGGCTCAGGCCGCGCATGTCGTTCAGGTCCGCCTGCCACAGCTCCCGGGGCCCGAACACGGCGTAGCGGTTGCGGGGAAACCGCTTGCGTGCAGGCTTGTGCAGTGTGTAGGTGTCCTGGGCGCGCAGCCAGTCGGCTACCCGACGTTTCGGTAGGCGCGCGGCTCTGGCCAGGGCGGCCACCCCACCGAGGGAACCGGGCTGGCTCGGGTCGTAGTACAACTTCTCCATTACAGTGTGAACAGCTCCCAGTTGTCCAATGACGATTCCCGGTCGGGTTCCTCGGTTATTATCCTTCTTCGGGCCGCTGGGGGCCGCGGTCTCAAGCGGTCCAGTATCGGCGTCAACCTCGGTGAGAGGGGTGTCGACGAGGCTGTCGTCGTGTCTCCCCAGGGGCTCGATGCCGAGTCCAGTCCCACGCCTAAGTAACGCAACGCCGTGGGATTGCTCACATATTCTTTGGGCACGTTCATGTCCTTCAAGGCGGCCATCACTTGATGCCAGCCGGTAGGCAATCGGTCCGCCCTTCGCGCTCTCACTATGCTGTGCGCGATGTCCACTATATTGGAATCGGGGATCTTCACCTTGTTCACGTACACCGCCCCACTGGCGTCCCAGGCGATGGGGCTGCCTTGACGGGTCATGAATCGCAACAAGTTGCGCGCCACCGACCTGTAGATTTTTGAGAACGATTCCACAATGTCCTCCTCCGCCGAGGCGCTAGACTCGCGCTTCATCTGACTCGGACCTCCCGCCGCTTCCTCCTCCCTCTCCTCACCCTCGATGATTGACAGACCTATGGGTTGACGTTTAGCCGCGGAAAAGTGCAGGAACCGCTGTAACACCTGCTGATATTGTTTCCATTTCTCCGTATCGTCCAGCCGCTTGTCGCTCAATATGCGATGCATCTCAGCGTCCAGGCTGGCTGGCTTATTGGCGCTACCTGCTCCTCCTCTTGGCTCCGGCCCTGGTCCCGGTCCTTCTCGCAATCTCTCGATGAGCTCCTGCGGTACAACCACCATTTTCCTAGCGTACTCCATGTCCGATTAGCTTCTGCGCTAGAACGGGCAGAACAGCGTTCAACAGCAGAGGTAGGAGGATCCCTCCGCCCCGTTGGACGAGGTAGTGTCGCTTCTTGGTCCAACCCTCGCCGCGTTTCACCAGCCGTCTGAGCGCCTGTTTGTGTTTGCTCAATTTGCGTTTGAGGCAGGGAGAAAGCGGTACGTTTCCGCGTAGCACGTTATACGCGCACTCGCACAACGACTTGATGCGACTCTTGTCGCACGCTTTTAACAGGGCCTTGCGTTCTTTGGGCGTAGCGTGTATTAGGGCCCTCAGCAGCGCCGCGTCCTTCTTCACGCGGTGTGACATGATGACTGACGCTGGCGCGCGCTCGGCCTATTTATCACTTCTTCTTGGGCAGGTACACGTAGTTCACCGGATCGTCTGGGAAAATGGTTGAACGTACGCGCATCTCTTCAGGCGTGGACTGTTTCAAGTCTATGAGCAGGTAGGCGTGCGGATCACGCGTGGCGTCCGCGTAAGCCTCCTCCACGAATTTGGGGTTCTCCGGGTATACTTGACGGGCTAGGTGTTTGATCTGAGCGCGGTCCCTGGGATTCTTGAAGCACACTATGTAGTGGGCGTTCAGCGATATGTCGCGCTGCCCCCTGCCCTGGTGAAACAGGTTTTGCGTGATGAAGAACACGCTCATGTTGCGGTGGTGCGAGCCCTTGGTGAACAGGTCCACCACGCCGGGGCCGGCCTCGCGCATCATGTCATCGACGATGACCAGGGCGGGCTCGCTACCGTCGTAGTCGTCCAAGTCTGGTAGGCCGGCTACGTAGCGCACGGCAGAGTCCGCACGGCTCTTGCCGCCACCGCTGCCATAGTGCCAAGTGATGCGGGCGAACCGCGTATCGCACATGCGGTCGGCGTGCTCTATGAAGCGAGCCACGAAGTGCAACTTGCCGCTGCCCGAAGGCCCGGCCACGATGGCGGTGAACGGGTGTTTCCACCTCAAGTCCATGGCGTCTACTGACCGCCGTGCACCGCCACCTCGGCTCTTGTAACTAAAGGTTCTTTTCTTGCTCCTTTTTATTTGATTTTATTTTTTTTCAATTTTGGAAGGAAATAAGGGAATAGGAAATACCGTTTATTTTATACAAATTCCAGGAAAGGAGATTTGCTGCCAGGAGGGCCGCTCCTCTTTACAAGGCTCGTCCTCGGCCCCACGCCAACGTTGTACTGGGAGATGGCGTTGTCGTCCAGGACCGTGAGGAACCGTCGAGGCATGTAGATCCGGATCGGGTCGTCGCCGACGAGACCCTCCAAGGTGGCCATCACCGCCTCGCCGTACGGTGTATCTACCCGCTCGAATGAGCGAATCGGGTACACCGCGTTGTCCCGCAGATCCGCGATGCGAGTGTAACCCGCGGCCTTGCAGCTGTTGAGGGCTGTCCTGAGGTCCATCTTCTGGTCCGTGTTGAGCATGGCGCAGCGGCTGGATGCAGAATGACCGGCTCTCGCCACCGAGTCGCCTTTTATTGGCGGTGTCTACGTGCCGACTCACGCGTATCAACAACATGATGGCATAGTTACTCGCTCAATTCCAGGAAGGGTGATGTAATGGAAAGCTTTACTGCGTAAACAAGTGGATTGTTCTAGAAGCGTCTCGGTTATCAACTGCTTAGTGGAAGTTTCCACACTCAATTCCAGGAAGGCTGACGTAATGGAAAGCTTTACTGCGTAAACAAGTGGATTGTTCTAGAAGCATCTCGGTTATTAACTGCTTAGTGGAATTTTCCACGCTCTCTCGTTTACTGGGTAGCGCGCTTGGAGTGCGCACTCCTCTTGGTTTTCCCTGAGATGATGCAATCGGTCTTTCGCCAAGTGGGTAGAGGAGTAGCGGTCCTAGTGATCCCGTCGTATCTTGACTCTCCCGTCTCGCTATTTGCCAGCCATAGGTTTTGCAATCTGGATAGCAGGTCCTCTAGACATATGCAGATTTCATCGTTTCGCTCCTCGTCCAAGTACAAGCCGCAGCTGAACGTGGGGCGACCTCCTTTGAACACATTCATCTTCAACAGTACGTTACCGCTGTTAGTAGGGTTCTTCACAGTGTACTGATATCCGCCAGCGGACCAGCACAGTGCCGGGGAATCGATAGGCACTTCCTTCCTCTTTACAGTCCACCCATCGAGCTTTTTCTTCTTTGACGCACATCCCTGCTGAACTGGCGGTGCGTTGGCGTTCTCATCGTTCATTGCGTTCAGCTCCTCTAGGAAGGAGCGGATCGTTTGGTCCACTTCGGCTGCGCTGACTCCGCTTCCGTTCATGGTGACGTCTCGAACAACACTGAGGTCGCGCGCGCGCGGCTCTGCCTCGGTTTTATAGCAGAGTCGTGCGCTCCAGCGAACCTTCTAGAAGCTTCTTTATAGCCGAGTCGTGCGCTCCAGCGAACCTTCTAGAAGCTTCCAGAAACGTGACGCTCCTCACCTGCATGATGTTCCGGTGAGTCCTCACTCCACCGTTGCTAATTTTATTAGGGTGGGATGGGAATAGGATTATGGGTTGGGATAGGACAGAGGGTCTTGGGTTGGGGTAGGACAGAGGGTCATAGGTTGGGGTAAAAGTAACCGGTTTAGGGTTTAACCGATTACTGTCCAGGCCTTCTATAATTTTCCTGGACGTCCAACACCGCCATGCTGCCTTGGTTCAAGGTTAACTGCAACACTTGCAGAACCTCGTTCCACTGCGCTGGGTCTCCCGGGTCGTAACGACGAGAGGACATCACGGGAATGAGATAACCTCAGGCAGTCACGTAGTCCCTACCAAAACATGTAATACTAGAAAATGATGGGGAAGGGAGTATTTTATTTATGGGTTTTTTTTTCCTTTTATTTTTTTATCTTTTATTTTTTCTTTATTGAAAGAAGAAAAAGAATTTAGAGTGACTAGAGCCCTCCCAAACTGTTTTTATGGTCATTGACTTTAAAATCACCAAAGTAGATAGGTAATCATTGTTTTGTGGCCAATCCGCTTCCCAAGCACTCTTACCACAGCAAAAACAAGTGTGCTGCAAATTATTAGAGTCTGAAAAGCGATACACTTTAACAATTCTTGCAGGATACAGAACTCTATTACAATAATGCTCAGTGTACTGACAGTAGCGGCATTGATAGACTCTCTTGCCATTGTATCTATTATACAAGTCTAACACTTGAGGATCCGTTTCGGGGTTGTTAAGCACTAACACATGTTCCCGAACATACCCCTTGAGGCAAGATGCAACGTATCGCTGTATAGGCACTGGCAATTGTGCAATCCCCTGATACAGAATGTATTTATTCTTTCTTATTACAATACACGATTGCTGAGCTAGTGACAGTGGGTTGTATGCTTCCATGACTAACTCAAGATTCAGACTGGTCAAGCACTTAGCTTGCCGTGGAATGTAAGCGGTAAACAGTTCCCGGAACCGCTGATGAGTAAACAGGCTGGGACAGTCACGTAGGCCCTGGCACGCGCCTCGACACGTGACATGCTCATACATAGCACTCCAGTCAGGAGGAGGCCTCATGCGACGCACTTGCCGGAACCTTCTAGAACGGAGGGGTCTTGAAGGCCACTAATGAGTAAACAGGCTGGGACAGTCACGTAGGCCCTAGCACGCGCCTCGACACGTGACTCCACGGAGCCACTCGCAGTTTGGTTTATTCAAGCCGGCATACAACGTGTAACGAAGTCACATCAAATTCGGTCGGCAAGCAGCCGAGATCCCATGAGGAAAACGCGTTTGAAAATTAATAGCGGGCCCGTTTAACAGTGGATTTTCAATTTTCTTTAAGCGATGGTTTTCTTAGGTCACGGCCCGACATGTGGTGAGGTTTCGTCAAAATCGGTTGGTAAACAGCTGAGATCCCATAAGGAAAACGCGGTTTTAAATTAATAGCGGTCTTGTTTAAAGGTGGATCTATGGGGTTCTTACGTCATTCGCTTCCTTGGGGATAGGCCTACACTCTGGAAAAAGTCCCGTGGGAATCGGTGGAAAAATAGGCTGGTTATTAATTTTCGAAAGTTTTTTCCTCATGTTCAAGGTCATCACGAAAAGTGCCGTTGGCGGCCGGGGGGGGGGCTGACGTCACGGGGGGGGCTGACGTCACGGGGGGGGCTGACGTCACGGGGGGGGCTGACGTCACGGGGGGGGGGGCTGACGTCACGGGGGGGGGGGCTCCTCACTTGCTCCTCACCGCGCCTTTGCTGGTTCTGAACCATCCAATGCCCCCTACTGTTCTTGTTGCCTACAACTGAAGGTGAGGTGATTCAGGTTGTACGTTCTCTCCGTTCAAGTTGTTCTGCGGGTAGAGATGGCATATCTTCTAAGGTCCTGAAAGAGTGTGTTGAGGTACTCGCCCCTCCTTTGTGTCATTTGATTAACGCATCCTTCCAATGTGGTGAGTTCCCGGCTCCTTTAAAAATGTCATTGGTTAAGCCTGTATTTAAAAAAGGGCTCACTGACGAGGCAGAACATTATAGACCAATAGCAATCCAATCCACGTTTTCTAAATTATTGGAAAAAATCTTTCTTATCCGCTTAAACAATTTTTTGAATGCAAATAATGTTCTGTCTGACAAGCAGTTTGGTTTTAAGAAGGGTAAGTCTACCCTTGATGCTATGTTTGATTTTATTTCGAATATTGTCTCGTCCTTGGATAGTCACGAACATGTAATGGGAATTTTTTGGGCCTAAAAAAGGCATTTGATGTTGTCAACCATAATCTATTGCTTTCAAAACTAGAGCGTATTGGTTTAAGAGGAGTCACACAGTACTGGATATCGTCTTATTTAAAGGGAAGGATTCAGTCTGTAACAATGCCATACATTGACCCTTCTGGATGTCTTCGTTACCATGAATCAACTCAAACTTTGATAAGTTCTGGTGTTCTCAAGGTTCGGTTCTTGGTCCGATGCTCTTCTTGCTTTTTATGAATGATATAACTGATTCAGTTGGTAAAGGTAATATTTGCCTCTTTGCAGATGATACATCATTTTGTGTATCAAACAAAAGCAGAAATCAACTTGAAATTGAGATGTTTATTCAGGGTAGTTCCTTATTGCAGTGGTTGGACTCAAATAATCTTCTTGTTAACGGTGATAAAACTAAGTACATTGATTTTTGTATAAGATCTAAATCTTCTAATCAGTTAGTCTTAATAGGTGATATTGAACTTAATTCTTGCTGCGAAACTAATTTTCTAGGTTTAATAATTGACTCAAATCTGAAATTTTCATCCCATATTGATAAAGTGTCTAAGAAACTGAGCTGTGGTATTTTTATACTGCGTAGGTTATCTACTTTCTCTAATCTTGATATTTTAATGGCAGCATATTATGGTTGTTTTTATCCACACCTTGCATATGCTGTTCCTATCTGGGGATATGAAAGAACGGCTACTGCAAGCATATTCAAATTGCAAAAGAAGGCACTGAGAGTCATATTCGGGCTGAGATCGTCTAGGTCATGTCGAGGAATTTTTAGAAAGAATAAAATTCTGACTTTCCCTTGTCTATATATTTTGGAATCAACCTGTTTAATTATGAAAAATCGAGAATATTTTCAAAAAAGGTCCTCCTCATACAATTTTCGCCCTATCAAACGCCTGGCAATCCTACCACATTCCACCACATTTTTTCAGAAGCAAGTTTTGTATTCAGCAATAAAGATGTACAATAGCCTTCCAAATAAGTTTAGATTGTTAAATGATTTTAAAATATTCAGGAAAAGCGTGAAGGAATTTTTAGTTGTTAAAGAATATTACAGTGTAAATTTATTTTTAAACGATGACTCAATTGTTTAGTTATAAGTTTGTGTTGTAAGTTTAGTATTGTACATATCGTCAAACATTGTTATAATTCCATGTACATATTACCGACTTTTGTCATCGCATTTCATTTTGCTTACGACAATAAAGAATTTTGACTTTTTGACTTTTGACTTTTTGAGAATTCAATTAGCTGATCATGTTTCGTAGTAGTTCCACGGGTTAACCACAGAATGCAGCACACACAACTGTTGTATTCCTGGGTGAAACCGGAAACCGGGTACGGTAGCAGCTAGTATAACATATAACCATGATATAACTGAATATACAATGTAAGGTTCTTTAACACCCTCCTTGAAAGACACTCTCCGCTGTTTACAAATGGACCAGTCTAAACTTTTTTTAAAAAATCAGGAAGTAAATTATAATCATAAAGAAAATGATGATGAATTCTCATACGAAGTGATGTTCGTGGTTATAGATCGAGACAATCTGAAGACCATTACATTTCTCAGAGTTGCAAAATTTTGAAAAAGTCATTAGTACAGATTAAAATATTAATCTGCCTGTTCGTGTTTGTGGCTATGAAGTGCCCTTAAAATACGACTTAATATTTGTCTATGCTTTAGATGATTTTCGTTATTTAAATTTGTTTTACAATAATGTACAGACCTTTTTACTTCATGTATGATGAAAGAAATGTTGTTTATTACATTTTTAGTAGGATGTATTATATACTATTTACTAAATGATTGCACCGATGATGTTCGTTGTATATTGCAAAATAATATATTGAAAGGCAAATAAAGTTATTTTATTCAGTCAAAGAATATTCAGTCCGTGTTATTTTATTCAGTCAAAGAATATTCAGTCCGTGTTCTTAGTTAAAACTATCTTCAAAGTCAGTAGCAGTGTAAATGTTTGCATTTATTTTTATCAAAGAACAATTCATTTTTTGTTTAAAACGTAACATTCCTACTACGAACGAATCAGTGGAGTGTTTCTTATAGTCTACGTTTTTAAATTGTGAGCGTGTCAGAACTATAGGTCCATAAACTGGGAATTACGACTTAAACATGTTATGTCCTACATGGTTATGTCCCCTTTCCTTTTACCTACATGTTTTAATTTTTACTCAGCTCAGTTACATTTAATTTGGTGCGTGTGCATATACTCTGTTATATTAATCTGTGATTGTTTTGAATTGTTCTGTGATGTAATGCAAAGTTATCAATTATACCTTTTGAGATACCTTTTTCCTAAAAAAAACTAAGAAAACCTCAACTCGGACACATCAACCCAAAAACAAAGTTGTAACCAAATTATTATTTAAAAATATTGAGAACACAATTATTTTAGAGAATAAATTCTTAAAGGTTCTCAGTAGATGATTTTTGATTTGCCATTAAGGGGTGAGAAACAATCATGATAAAAAAACTAAACAAACAAACAGACATACCATGTGCGAAATTCGGACCTCTGAAGGGTGACAGCCTTATGAAAATGTATAAATATTGATAAATCTGTTGGAACAAAGCACGCCATCGATATGCAAAAATGAAAAAAAAGAATATTATTAATAATTCGTTATAATATTCAATAATATGACATAATATGATACATATGAGAAAATTGTTTGAATACTAGTCCACTGTTTACTACACAGTATAATAGCATAGAAGTATTTTATAATAGTATTACTATTACTACAGTAAGTGAAATATGTATCATTGAAGATACGATACGTATTTAATTATACCCTTTAAATGTCATTCGGGATGATTAAAATTTAAAATAATAAACCATAAAACACATTTTTCCAAATATTAAAATTCTAAATTTACGGCGAATAACTGCAGGGAATGTTATTGCAACTTTAAATATTCGCTTTGTCCAGTATTCCTTGCATAGTAGTTAAAAAATAAGAACAAATAAGAACTTCCCCTGTGGTCTTGGAAGCAAGCCACAGGGGAATAGTAGTTTTAACATTTAAATCCTATTTAATAGCCTGTATTATTATTATTATTAGTTAGTTCAACATTAAAAAAAATCATGTTTTAGCGAATTTCCCCTATAGGGAAGAAGCTATTACCGTAGGTCTCATGGTAAGACTTAAGCCCGAGACCATGATAACTTTTTGTTTTGAGGTCCCCAGATGTCCAAAACACTATTCGTTCAAATTTATATATATGTATATATATATATATATATATATATATATATATATATATATGTGTCCGTGAATGCGATAACTTGAGTAAAAAACGTCCGATTTCGATGAAACTTGGCTCAAATGTGTAAACTGACATTTATGACTTTAAGTTCGAAAACCAGAAAAATCGGACTATGGGAAGGGGGGTTTATGGGGGTTTTAAATTTTCCAAAAATCAGTTTTTTGCATTTTTTACCCTAAAATTTTTAAAACACTTAATTTAGGTTTAGACCATGTTATAGAGCTTAAAAAAACAAATAATATGGTATTTTGAATTATTAACCTAGGTTAAGTGGTTGCGGAAAAAATCCAAAAAACATGCTCATAAAATCTCCCATGTTAATCTTATGGGAAAAAGGTTTTTGGCTTTTCCTCAGTTAATTTTACTTTAAACTTCACATTTTCTTTTACCAATCACTTCAGCTCCACAAAACAATCATTTTGGTGTTTAAATTGTGATTCTACGTCAAACCGTTGCAGAGATATTCAAAGTGCTAAACACAGTACGTTGTCCAATGTTATCCTTATGGAGAATAAATAAAATTTGATATCTTGATTATTTATGAATGTATATTGATGAAATTTGGTATATGGCTTCATGTTGTACTGGTATATTGATAATTGCACAAAAAATAAATGTTTTGTTGATTGTCCCCGTAGCAGCTAACCTGCATACTCAGCCCTAATGTTATTCTTATAGAGAATAAGTAACGTTTTATATCTCCCTTAATTATGAACATAAATTAATAAAACATGGTAAGTAGCTTCACCTGGTTCAGTTATATTGATAATTGCATAAAAACTCATTTCTTATCTTCCTCGTTGCAGCAAACCTGCGTACTCAGTCCTAATGTTATTCTTATGGGGAATAAATAAAATGTAATAAATCACTTATTTATGAATGTATTTTTGTCAAACTTGGTGAGTGGCTTTATGTACTAGTGAGAAACATATCAATGCATTGGAAATTCGCTGAGTACGCAGGTTTGCTGCGACGGGGGGTATTTTAATTTATTAAGGTTTTTTAATAGGTCTAGGCCTACATTTTTTAATCCTAAATATTTTGTATTAAAGTATTTTTAGCATTCATGTACTAATAGTATCATTCGTTATTATTAGATAACTCTGTATTTCCATTGACTATATACATAAGTAGACTGGACAAAGCATTGTTGTCCTTGAAGACACTACTACCGGCGCGCTCCCTCGTGAAGGACACTGAACTAGGCCTCTATGACGTCATAGTCAGATCTGTCTGGTGGCGCGCGGGCGGCTGTGATGTGAACTATCAGGCTGTTTCCCCGAGTGCGTCTCTCTCCACCAGTGTTGCCAGAAACCAGGTAATTACCTGGTTTTTGGGTATTTTGAAAGTCATGCGGGGATTTTGCGGGGATTAAGAAAAAACCGGGTAAAACCGAGGATTTTGGGTCCGAGATGCGGGGATTTACCCGAAATATCGGGTATTATACATTTTCGTGTGACAGTTGGTAAAAATGTATATTTGAACGGTAAAATAATTTAAGATTCAAGCAATTTAAACTCAAATTGAAACATAAACAACGTAATGTGCGGCGCACGTCGTGCGTAAAGTCGTATATGGCAATATATCTATTTACTTTTGCTTCTAGCCAAATTAGGCTACTGTTAAAAAGTGTAACATGATGCCATGAAGCGCTTCATCACAATAATCGCTATACGACTATCATGCAGGGACTGCTCAATTTTTTTAATTAAAGGATTGTTTTAACAAGTTGTTTTAACATGTAGAAGTAGGGTATTGTTTATGAATAGGGGGGGAAATGGCGCCCCTACATATAGGCTTCAATTTGCCTTGGGAAATAAACATGTGTTCCATGCTCTATATTATTATCAAGCTCGTTGATTATAGAGTATTAAAATGCTCGTCTATTTGGGAACATTGCTAGACGAGGGAGAGGATAAGGTGAAATCAGATTACCTAACAGGGCTGGATTTACTAGCTGTAGGCTGGGGCCTCAAGCAGTGGTGCGGGCCTAGGTATGTGCCGATGCTTACATCCTGCATTGTGACCCAATCTATCCGACTCAACCAAGTTAATATATCTAGAGGTCTCGTCTCGTGTAAAAAAGTGTAGCCTACATGGCCGACCGCCATTTTCCCCCTCTGCCCACTCTTCTCCCATGGCAACCAATAAAATACTATCTTCACAATGTATGCGCTAAAAAACATTTTAACTTGTCAAAAGATGATTTGACTAGTTACCTAATTAAAATGGCGGTCAGCACGTAGGGTACACTTTCTTCCCCCGACGATACCTCTAGATATTTTTACCTCGTTGATCGGGCTATTTGATCCGGTTCACTTTTGTTCAGTTTTAGCCGTCATCCACTTGAAAACAAACATAGTGAAAACAACCTGAACAAATAAATCTATGATAAAGAATGAACAAATAATCAAATGCCACTTAACTGCAACAAAATAGTTTATTCTATATTATTTTCGTTCCCTTACTCCAAGGAGATCTATTGGTAATACTGGAGACAACACTGATGAACATTATGAACAAAATTGCGAGCCGTTCTTTGCTAAATTTTGGTGAGGCAAAGAGCTACTCGCTGAAATCGAACGAGTCGACAAAGTGTACCTACTTATGATTTGAACAATAATAATCTTGTATTTGTTTATTTGCTCGTAATTTATAATTTTTCACGACAAAATTAGATACATGGATCAAACAAAAAAATTTGTTCCAGCTTTTATTACTTTTATTCCAGTGATTTTCATGAGTAGATTCACTTATAGGAATAAAAAAACCAACTAGGATGGATCAAAGAACGAGAAATTTGACTCACCAGTCACCGGCTGACAAAATCACCGGCTTGCTTTTTCGACAAAAATAGTGAAGCAGTGTTGCTTCAAGTTATACAATAAACCTCCTTGACTTATTTGGTTTGACATTATAGTTAATAAAACTCTGAGCAGTAACCAGTGTACCAAATTAAGGATTTTTTTAGGGTGGGAATGCTTTACGCAGACACCCGCTCCCGCAGGGGTAGTGTGTGGGGCTCCTCCAAGAGAACACTATAAACCCCCCTCCCTCCTACAAAATGGATGTCTAGGTTAACACTAAGCGCTGAGGGTACTAAAACTGTAATCGTTGTTCATTTTCGGGTAATAATCTGGCAACTTCCAAGAAATTACCCGGTTTTCGGGTATCTGAAGCCCAAGTGGGGATTTTGTGGGGATTACAACAAAATGATCGGGTAAAAGCGGGGATTTTATAGGGGGTTTGCGGGTAAAATGGCAAACCCAGTCTGGCAACACTGCTCTCCACACTCCACGTTCACGTTCACACCCGCACTCGCGCTACTCTAGGCCCGGTACACGCATCGGCACCGCTGCTGGCGTGCGGCGCACTGTGGCCACAGTGGTCGACAAAGGCCTTTTTGTGCAAAAACCGTCTTTCTTTACAAAGTATTGTGAACGAACATTAAATCTGGATGTTTATTGAACTAAAGCCGTATCAGAACTCACACGGATAATACAAGTTAAAAATACTCCCGTCGCAGCAAACCTGCGTACTCAGCGAATTTCCAATGCATGCATATTTTTCTCACTACCACATAAGGCCACTTACCAAGTTTCATAAAAATACATAAATATATAAGTGATCTATAGCATTTTATTTATTCCCATTAGAATAAAATTAGGGCTGAGTATGCAGGTTTGCTGCCAAAAGAAAGTGAAGAAATATTTGTTTGTGCAATTGTCAGGGGCGGATCCAGGGAGTCCCGTTGGGGGGGAATTCCGAGGGTTTGGGGGGGTATGGAATACCCCTCAGGGGTTGGGGGTCCAACCCCGGAAATTTGTTAAAAATTCCATATGAATAATTTTATCGGCCGTAAAAAATAGCCGAACGCGTTTTATTGATCAAAATATGTGTATCGGCCTAAAAAGACGACTGTTTAAGAATTCATGAAGAAAATTCAGTAATTTAACCTGTTATTTCAGATAAAAAATGGCAATTTGACCGCATTTCATGGTCGCCGTAACATTTAGACCGAAAACGACAAGTGAACGTAGTTTATCGGCCAAAAATACCGCAATAGTTTATAACCAAAACCGCAGTTCAAAGGCTAACACGCAAGCGGAAGTATCAAAGTATGTTATCGTCGAAAACGAAGATTTTACCGAGACTATAAGATCGAAACAAATTTTATCGGTCGAGATACGGCGAATTTAAAAGTCACCCGAGATACATATAATATTATCGGCCTAAAATAGCAATATATTATCATTTTGCCGTCTAAAACGACAATCGGGCCGCATTTTTAGCCTGAAAACGGCCAAACTGTGTTTATAGTCAAATTCACCGACCGCGCGTGTTTTATCAGCCAAAATCGACAATTTTACCGGCAATTTTACAGCAATATAACTAGCCAAAAACTACGACCACAATGTTCGTTATCGGCCGAAAATTGAGTGAAAACCGTATTTTATGCCGGGAATATCCTTAATCGCTCAAAAACGGCTATCGGACCGCATTTTCTCGGCAATAAATAAAGTCCAGTCGTGTTTTATATACCAAAAGCTAAGTCCGAAACGCATTTTATCGGGCAAAGTCAGAAAGTTGGCCTTGTTTTATCGGTAAAAACATAAATACGGAAATAGCAATATAACCTCGTTTTAGCGCCCAAAAAAGGCAATTGACCGACAAACCCATCCTGCAATTTGTAGGGCAAAAACATCGACCACAATAAAATTAAGGACTGTCAGACTGCGTTTTACAGAAACAAATTACTGACTACAAATTATTTGTTCGAACAAAATAGGCAATTTCATTTCATTCTATTAGCTGAAAACAACCGTTCCTCGCATTTTAAAGCCCGAAACCGACGGCCGCATCTTGTTTATTGACCGAAAATGACGACCGAGCCTCAATGTATACCAGAAATCACAATCAAACCATGATTTATCATAAATATTGGCAATCGGACCACATTTTCCCAGCGAAAAATAAAGCCGGATCCCGTTTTATAAGCCCGAATGACAACCGGAAAGTATTTTTACGAATTTAATCGGCGATTCGACCCCGTTCTATAGCCAAAGAACGCCTATTTTTTGCGTCGGATGGGTCAGAATCAGGAATTTAGTTGCATTTAATGGCCCAAAATTACGATCGGCAACGTTTCTTATTGGCTGAAAATGACAACCAAAACTTGTTTTATTGGCTGGAAACGACAACCGAGCTGCATGAACAAGAACGGCCGAAAAAGGCGTTTTAAATTAAATTAATGAATTTTTGCCGGAATTCTCGTAAAATTATCCGATTTTCCTGGAATTTTCGGTCTGTGGACACCCTGTAGTAGTATTTCAGGCATATATAAGATTGACGACGCATCAATCAGACGACCAGTCGAGATGACGCTGCCGGGTAGAGTTATTATATATAGAGTTATAGCGCTGGTGCGGGGGAGCGCGCAACTCCAACCAGGGGATCCGCGCCTGGCAATTATTAATATAACTCAACCAGGATAAGCTACATAATAACTAAGTTTTATTAATTAATGTTCATAATTAAGGGAGACATAAAACTTTACTTATTCTCCATAAGAATAACATTAGGGCTGAGTATGCAGGTTTGCTGCTACGGGGATAATCAACAAAAAATCATTTTTTTGTGCAAATATCAATACACCAGTACTACATGAAGCCACATACAAGTTTCATCAACATACATTCATAATTAATCAAGATATCAAATTTTATTTATTCTCCTTAAGGATAACATGTTCACCGTATTGTGTTTAGCACTTTGAATATCTCTGCATCGGATGGACATAGAATCACAATTTAAATACCACAATGATTGTTTTGTGGTGCTGAACTGATTGGTAAAAGCAAATGTCAGGTTTACATTAAAATGAACTGAGGAAAAGCCAAAAACCTTTTTCCCATAAGATTAACATGCGAGATTTTATGAGCAGGTTTTTTTTATTTTCTCCGCAACCACTAAACCTAGGTTAACAATTCAAAATACGATATTATTTGTTTTTTAAGCTCTATAACATGGTCAAAACCAAAATTAAGGGTTTTAAAAATGTTAGCGTAAAAAATGCAAAAAACTGATTTTTGGAAAATTTAAAACCCCTCTAAACCCCCTTTCCCATGGTCCTATTTTTCTGGTTTTGAACTTAAGTCATAAATGTCACTTTTAGCATTACGTGACACTTCTATACCTGGTTTTTTTCTATGCTGTAATCAATTGGACAAGTTCGTTGGGCAAAACAATCGGAAAACTCTAAACCCCTTTTTTGGGGATTAATCTTTCACATTTCGAGTTTTTGGGCCCTAAAAGGGTCAGAAAAGCCCCGTATGTAAAATTAATGCATGTAAAAAGATGGGAATTAGTGAAGCGAAAGTTTTAAGCTCTCTCTCCTCATTCTAGCATACATATTTACCGAGTTATTAAAGAAAATGTGTTTCGACTAAACACAGTACGTTGTCTTATGGGGGTTTTACACTAGAAAAGCCTGTTATTCCTTTGTTAGAGTACTTTTATCATCCCCAGCAACCTCACGCCTACTATCAAGCCTGTCTGGACCTTCTCCTAACATTATAAAGCGCAAAATTGTATTCCTAGCTTTGCAGGTAAATGAATCCAGAAGCATCAGAACAGCCAAAAAATCACTGTTTTCAGATTTTAATAAAAATTTGAATAAATTTATGTTTTTACACTTATTTTGAGTTTTAAAAGTTTTTAAGTGGAAATTCACTTCTCTCACGTTAGCGTGCTGCGTGCGAACTCGTTATAATTTGTATCCTGTTTAGCCCCTGAACTGTTTTTCATATGAAAATTTGGTTACATATCTTTTTCGTCTACAGTTCAACGGAACCATCTTCAGAATGCAGTAATCGCCGTTGTCATCAAGTTAAAATGTTAACTCTATGACAACGGTAATTACTGCATTCTGAACATGGTCCCGATGAACTGAAACATGTAAATAGTTTGTTACATGTTCAAATTTGAACTGTAGACGAAAAAGGTATGTAACCAAATTTTCATATGTTTGTCAAATGTTGAATATTATCTATTTCGTGTTGTCACGAAGGGTCTTTCGTCAAGATTATACTAAGGAGGCCCTAACAAATGCATAATTTAAGAGCTACATTTAATTGTTACATTTGGTTTCATTCACGTAAATAAGGAGAGTTTTCTTGGGTCACAAAATTCGCAGATGTCCAAAGTTTGCTAAATTGAGATTTGTTTTATTGGAAAGAATGTCGGAGGGTAAATAAACTGTGTAGAAATATTTTGTAATTATAAAATGTATTTATAAGAAGATTATACTATGGTACCATTTAAAAACTTTCTGTTTTTATAACACTCTCTGTACAAAACATAGGCTGGTGTCCAGTGAACGATATCCTTCCAGTAAATAATAAATTAAAAAAATTTACATTAAAAAAATTGAGTTTCTTCTGTCACCCAAGTGTTCAGAGCTGACTATTTTTATATTTATCTTTAACCACTATCATTAAAATGAGGTGGTGTCTGAATATCTATCTGTGTCTGTCTGTCTGTTGTTCCATCCCGCCAAAACCACTGGACCAGTTCTGCTGATGTTTGGCACAAACGTAGTCTATATACCCTGGAGTGTCCATAGGCCTCTCTTGCCGTTTAGTAAAGCCTTCAGGGCTCTGCCCCACGGACGGAACGTCCAAGTCCCCATGTTGTTCATATGGAGGATTGTTCTATTTGGTTTATGTCAGATGTGTTTTTTTCTTAATTAATTAGTTAATTAAAATAAACAGCTCATGTATACATATAGTCAATGGTATTTCCAATGATACACTTACAATAACCTGTATCATTATCGAATTTACCTTTTGAATATTAGTAGTGAATTTCCTATGGAAAGTGAACTATTAGCATGACCCGCACGGTGAAACTTAAGCCCGTGATCCACCACAGAAGTTCCTAACGTGACCCCCAGAACAAGTTTTGGGATGTTGTTCAAAATTACACATATATGTGTGTGTGTGTGTGTGTGTGTGTGTGTGTGTGTGTGTGTGTGTGTGTGTGTGTGTGTGTGTGTGTGTGTGTGTGTGTGTGTGTGTGTGTGTTTGCACTCTAGCCGTCACATTTTTTGTCCGATTTACTTCAAATTTGGTAGGGACGTTCCTTTTTATAATCAGTTGGACAAGTTCTTTGGGCAAAACATTGGAAAACTCTAAACCCTTTTTTGGGAATTAATCTTTCAAATTTCGAGTTTTTAGGCCCAAAAAGAGTCAGAAAAGCCCAGGATGTACAATTGATGCATGTAAAAATATGGGAATTAGTAAGGCGAAATTGTTAAGCCCTCTCTCGTCATTAGAGCATACATTAATACCGAGTTATTAAAGAAAATGTATATCGACTAAACACAGTACGTTGTCTTATGGGGGTTTTACATTAGAAAAGCCTGTTATTAATTTGTTGGTGTACTTTTATCATCCCCAGCAACCTCACGCCTACTTTCAAGCCTGATTGGACCTTATCCTAACCTTATAATGCGCAAATTTGTATTCCCAGCATTACAGGTAAATGAAACCAGGAGCATCAGAACAACCAATGTTGTTCTGAAAAAATCAATGTTTTCAGATCTCAATAAAAATTTGAGTAAATGGATGTTTTCACACTGATTTTGAATTTTAAAAGTTGTTTATGTGGAAATTCACTTCCCTCACGTCAGCGTGCTGCGTGCGAACTCGTTTAATGTTGTTTCAATAATTCTGTAATTGGTTGTAATTTAATAAACATCAATAATTATTATTTTTGTAGAGGACTAGGCTACCTGACCTGAAGATAAACACTTGTGTATTCAAAATTAAAGGTCACGTGCTAAAAGAAAAAAATAATTACTGATTGATGTATGTACAGTTTTAAATAATATAATTAAGTTTATTCATAATGTTAAAATATCATTCCCAATAACGAATTTGAGGACACTGCCGACACTGCAAAGTTCTATAGGCCCTGCAGTACTGCGCAGTTCGTCTGAGATGGACTACAACAGTGTAAAGCCTTGTAATCATCACGTACGTTGTTTACTATAAGGGTTTCGAATATGTTATATAGGGTTTCGTATATGTTATATAGAGTTTCGCTATTTCCCTTGACTCTAAAGAGGTTTTTGGTAGCTTCTCATTTAAAACGTTTTTATAGTAATTTAAAATATGTATTGATATTCATGACTGGTCAAATATGTTTGCAAACAATTTAAGCAAAACCGTGTTCAGTGTCATTTGCCAGTGAAATTGTAGACCTGCTTTCAGTTAACGTGGACCTAACTCAGTGTGCTTGACATTTATACAATTTAAATCAGACCATTGTTTCTCCTACAGTTATATGCATACAATAGTTTTGTGCAGATTTCATTAGACAGCGAAACGGTGCGCCAATCTCCTTGTTTTGCTATGCCGCTATGCAATACTTCGGCCTCAGTATTGGCATCAGGAACTCGCTTTATTGCCACTTCATGTCCAATGCAATCAACTTTATAATGTTACGAAGATAATTGCAATTTAAAATACTCATAAACAGCCAGTTGAGGTTTTTCATTTGGTTTTTATGTTTTCACGGTCTGAAGCTTAAATATTTTGAAATGTACCGTCCACTTTTAAACTGTAGGTCGTGGCCGTGTCTCCATAAATGCACATCGAGCAACGGTAGGGTCCTACCAGGTTCTACCCAATATCTTCATTACTAGAGAGGGGATCCCACAAACTGAGGCTCAATGTACCCTGATCACTATTATCAACACTGTTGAGTACATTTGTTCGATCAATGGTGTTGCTGCAGCTCTTAAGCCAGTTTGGTTTAAGTAGACAACGTCGAATCGTCGCTGCGTTCGAAGAGTGTGCAGCAAATACCTCACTATACTCCGGTATAGTGCGGTATTGGTGCAACATATCATTAATACTCATGGGTACAACTTTTTATAATCTCTTACGATCTATAATGTTTTACCGTTTTACCAATCTTTTATGAGCAACTTGTTATCAACATTGTTTGTTTTGATTCTACTTTCTTTGTTTTGGTTTCACGACCTTGAGTGGTTCCGAGACCTGCCGCTTCATTACTGTTTAATAATCACAGTTTTAGCGAACAATGCCCTTAGCCGAGACCGTAGTTCCGGTTTTACCGGAAGTGACGCACCGAGGGGGATTTAAACGCGTGCTCCGTGTGGCTCCGTACCGCCGAGACCCTCTGGTGTCAACAAAGCTCACCTGGGAACTTCACACTGTACACGGGCGTTTATGATGACTCAGCGACCCGCGTGTCTGGCGGACAGTTACTGTGTTATATCGATTCACCAAAATACCTTTTAGATAATTTTGTAAACATACATACATTACAGTTATAAGTCTATAAGTGGTGTTTAAACAAATAATTATGGCTTTAGAAAATATCATTGAACACTTGTGAATAAAAAATAACTTTCCAAGAGAATAACAGTTTTCGGTTACCTACTTAAAGTCTTGTCCAAAGGCTTTTAGCACGATGTCTTGGTGCATAAATGATAAAAATGAGCATAAAATGATAAGAATCATAATGTTTATTATAAGGTTCCTGAATTTTGGATTAAAATAGGCGGTCGGCGTTAAATTTATTCAGCAGTGACCTATTGACACTGTATTTGATACACTTTGTTAAAAATAAGTATCCCTTTAAGCCCTTCAGTTATTGTAAAACATTATCGTCAACTTGGTTTCACAGCAGTTGTTACTTGAGGGTTATTAACCCTAGACGTTCTAAATGCTACATTAATGGCCTCCATTTCCGCAGACGCTAATCACTTGCAATCAGATTTCTTGAAAATGACTCGTTAAGTAACTATCCATGATCTATAGTTCTCCCTGTGATATGTAATTCTCGTTTATTTCAAAGATTGAATCCAGTTCAGAGGGTATATACCTAATAAATAAGGTAAATTTAAATATCTGTAAGAAGAGTGCTTTTAAGAAATTAAGGTAACTAAGATTTAGACAATGTCATAAGTTCATGCCAATAAATAGAACACAACTTGTAAGTTCGATTTTTATCTGGGTAGATCACTTAAACTTCTTATAAAAACATAGCCCAAGGTTAATATAATAGGTTAGTAACCTAAATCCGTCGTCGATTCTTTGATTTACACGATGGTAACTCGAGTTTCAACCTGATCAAACTATTATTTCCCTAATGTCAAACAATTTCACTCTATAATGAAGGTCGTCATTGCTTTAAAGACTCAACACATTTAAAACAGTACAAAGCACGATAACGCGTATTACCGAACTTCGGTAGTGACGATTTTTATTATGGAGTGAAATGGTTAGAAACGACGTCGGATTTAGGTTAATAACCTGCTATATTCAGTCATCTCGATTCAAGAGGTAAAATCATCATGAATAGTAAAGTAAAATGTTTACTTATTTTATTTTATTATTTTGTTGTGAAAAACATGATGTTCTATACAGGATGTTTCTAAATTAATGTTGCTAACTTCGGTATATTGTTCCTTATGCCAAAAGGAACTTAAATTATCATATAACCAGGGGTTTATTTCTTTTTCGTTTACTGTCTGTCTGTCTGTATGTGATTTTTATTACAACATTCATATTTAAAAAACGGTTTTACGAAATTAAACCAAATTTATACCTGTGATAGTTATGATATCACAATTTAGCCATGTGTTTTTCAGTCATATTTCAGTTAATTTTAAACCGATTTTCAATGTTAAAGCAGATATAGATTTGTTATTACATTCTCTGACTTTTTATATTCTAGAAAGTTGTTTATACAAATTTCTATTTTTTTAGATATTTAAGGTTAAAAATGTTCAATGGCCGCCATTTTTAAACGGAAAGGTTTTATGAAAAAATAATTTTTTTCTAAAAAAGAACCTACCAAAAAGAGTATGTAACCAAAATTTGGTTTAATTTGGTAAAACTATTTTTAAAATATAAATGTTGTAGTAAAAATCACATACAGACAGTAAACGGAAAAAATAGACCCCCTGTTACATGATGATTTATGTTCCTTTTGACAAAAGAAACAATATCCCGAAGTTAGCAACATTAATTTGGAAACACCCTGTATATATTTTTTGTTGTAACATACCTGAATGGAATGTATTCGAAATAAATTAAAAGCAGATTTAAAAGCTAACCTTTTAACAAATGTATTAATTTATATTTTAGAACTACATTCATTAAAAATGAATGCTGGCGTAGGTCAAACACTTGACGAGCTCTCGGAAAACCGTTGGGCCTTTAATAGTCTGACGTTATTACAACTCAACATTGTGAACTGCAAACGTGGTCTTGGAAAACATTATAGGCCCTAAGTAAATAAATGATACTCGTCTAGTAGTAAAATATTGTGATATGTATGTAAAAATATGGCTTAAAACCACGAAATCAATAAAAGTTTATATTAACCCCGAGTCCCCTCCCTCGATACATATCCAGTATTCGATTTTCGCAAAATGCCATCACCGACTAACCCTAATGATCAACAATAGTTTCTTAGTCGTTCATATTCCAAACATCCATAATTGTAGACTGACCAACGCAACGCTGCCAAATGACATGAAATGGGAATTGAACGGCTTGGCGGTTGTGTCAGTTCCGTTGTTATTAGTTCAACAAAGCAGGTAATCTATGCGAGATGAGCCAGTAGCTGACCGGTCCGCCGCTAGGAGCGCTGTCGCTGTGTGCGCGGCTGTGGTCCAGTGATAGGGCAGTGATAGCAAGAGAAGTGGCGGTGGCAGTGACAGTGGTGGTGGATAGTGGGTGTTGGTGGTTGGCCGGTGTAGTGCGCTAGGATACAGTGTAGCCGCCGAGGATTGTAAGGGCATGTATTGTTAGAGGGTGAATATCTGCCTAAGAAAATATGATTTTATGACAACAAGTTTTAACATATAACTTGTAATAACTCTTAATAATAAGAATAATATTCTTCTAAATGTCAGATCATACCTATTCAACGAATGACGTGATACTTTACGTTAACAATGCTCAAATTGGTTTTTATCCGATTTTAATCAAGTTCTAAAACATAATTTTATTTTTTGAAGAGCATTAAAAGGTTTTTAACATTAAATGCTATTTTTACAACTATCCTGCGCACATTGTGTGCCGTGTTTATTGCTCTTGTGAGTTACATTATTTAAATAAATTTATAGTCCAAACCTATTGACATTAGGCTATTATATTTTGAATAAACCAAATTCAAAATCCGCATGAGTAATACAGCTAAGACTGTATACCAAATTATTCTTTGTTTACTTTCTGTGCACAAATTTATTTTCTTTTAGTACATCTTTAACGATTTTCTAAATCATACATGTTCACCTTTTAACAACACATTTTGGGATTAGATTTTTCAGTTCCAAGTGAGTGAGGATATTTATTTTTGTTCCATTTGTTTGCATTTTACCGTGTGAAATATCGTATACAAAACAAGAGAGTTTTTTTCTTATTTACTCGGCCCAAGTCCCTCGAACTGTGACGTTCCCCTCGTGAGATGCTCAGTTAGCTCGCCCGTACCTCCATCGTTATGTCTGTGTGATCTCTACCCTGGAACACCATGTACTCTTGTCTCCACACCCCGGTGATGCTCGTCTCCGCCAAGCGGCGTCCCCTGTCGGGCCTGTACGACGAGGACCCCCCCGGGCAGGAGACGACGGACGACCTCCCCCTTGCGGCCTGCCTGGACGCCGCGGTGCTCCACCTCAAGCAGCGGTGGTGCCGGGGGCGTCGCGCCGCTGTCAGGACCGTAGTACACCCTTGGATACGATGGCGGGGCCGCAGGGTCTATCCCATATACTGCCCTGAAGGGCTAAACAAGTGAGTCTTTAAATTTACATAATCATTCCACATAAAACAAAACTGTCTGAGGTACAATAACAATCATGGAGGTATGATTCAGGGGCTCATTGATTGGATTAATATACGTACGAAGGTTTAGTAACTCTAGCCCACAACCACTGTTTGGTATTATCGCTCGTTAGAGAATGTGTCTCTTGAGGCAAGTTAAAGCTTAATACGTATAATACGTTACATTTTATCAATGTTTTGCTGCTTGTGTATATATTTCTTTACTAAGAAGAGTACTTTAAAAAGTAAGCTCCAAGAAGGATAAGGAAAAAGAAAGGCTTTGTGTATGTATGATGTTAAAAAATACGGACAAAGCATTTTCACAATAGCTTGTATACTGGCCTACACTGATGAAAACACGGTTTGTCAGCGTTTTAAGGTGTGGGAATGTACAATTATAAATATATTCATTTATGTACAATCTCAAGAGGGTTTCATTTTTTAGAATTGATTCCAAAAATCTCGTTCCACAGCTTTTGCTTTGAAAATTGCATTTCTGAGGTCAAAAATCCATAATCGCTAGTATAAGTTGGTATTTTGGGTATGTATTTGTTCATATTTTCCTCTTAATGGCGACTTTATTCCATATCACTCTGTTGTAATTATTTTTATTTGCCAGTTTGAGATTTCCAACCATGAAACGACAGGAAAACCAGGTGTGCTCATGAACGAGCACAGGAAAACTAATCAAGTAAACAAATCAAAATTGTATTCAAGGCTATGTGGGAAAAACCGACAGTTCAAAAATACAGTTATTTAACAACCACACAGTTTGTGTTCCCGTCCAACCGCCCATCTCCTAGAATTGATTTTCATCTAACACCAACAACATTGCTCGACCCCGAGTCTGGGAGCTACCAGACACTCCCACCTGATTATGTCTGTGATTGTCGATTCGGAGAAATCTAATTTGTAACGTACACTTGTGGTCGAGCTTAGCCCAAGGAAAGTCACAACTCAGACTCATAATATGCCATTAAGGGAGTTACGACTTTTAAAAACGAGCGCGTACTTGATGGGCGAGGTTCCTAGTCCAATATTTATGATCCACCTAATAACAAATATTGGACTTTCATACGTTAATTAAATAAATCATTGTGATTTATTTGTAAAGGTACGAGTTCTCAATCAGAATATTCTGTAGAGTTAAATTTAACCCATTGCAATGTCATTTTGTCTTTGAAATTAGTAGTCATTATTAGTGAATTTCCTATGGAAATTGAACTATTAGCATGACCCGCACGGTGAAACTTAAGCCCGGGACCACCATAGAAGTTCCTAACGTAACCCCCTGAACACGTTTTGGGGGTTCGTTCAACATTTTATATATATACATGTGCAGGCACTTTAGCGGTCGCATTTTTTGTCCGATTTACTTCAAATTTGGTAGGGACGTTCCTTTCTATAATTAGTTGGACAAGTTCGTTGGGCAAAACAATCTGAAAACTCTAAACCCCTTTTTTGGGGATTAATCTTTCAAATTTAGAGTTTTTGGGCCCAAAAAGGGTCAGAAAAGCCCCTGATGTGAAATTAACGGATGTAAAAAGATGGGAATTAGTGTAGCGAAACTTTTAAGTCCTCTCTCGTCATTCTAGCATATATATTTTCCGAGTTATTAAAGGAAATGTGTATTGAACAAACACAGTACGTTGTCTTATGGGGGTTTTACTCTAGAAAAGCCTGTTAATCATTTGTTGGTGTACTTTTATCATCCCCAACAACCTCACGCCTACTTTAAAGCCTGACTGGACCTTATAATGCGCAAAATTGCATTCCCAGCATTGCAGGTAAATAGAACCAGGAGTATCAGAACAGCCAAAAAATCAATATTTTCAGATTTGAATAAAAATTGGAATAATTGTATTTTTTTAACTGATTTTGAGTTTTTATAGTTTTTTATGCGGAAATTCACTTCCCTCACGTCAGCGTGCTGCGTGCGAACTCGTTTACATGTCATATAGGCAATTTTAAGAATGTCCTATGAGTGGATTACTAAAATCTGAAGTGAGTGCGGGATAACAAAAGGTTTTTAGAGCGGTAACGGTGTATGCAGTAATGATACTGTGCGAGTTGAAGGGTAGCGTGCTGTCCGTCGTTGTGGTTGGGCGTGTACGTATGGTCAATTAATATGTAGTAACATGTGTAAATGGCTAATGGTCCATTCCCCCCACTATGATCAATAGCCAAGTTGGAGTTGTCTGGCCTGTCTTCAACAGTGGCCAACAGTGTCCCCATCACTTTTGTTACTGAAGGCTGTGCAGTCAAAAAATATTTAATTTTTTTCCTCACTGTTTATTGTTTATTACGATTATACAAATCGTAAACACACATTTTTTAAATATTTCCGTTATCTTGTTTTTTTCACCCTTTGAAGTGCCGTTTTAGAGGTATTTTGAATTATACACTAGTTGAAAACGGCCAATCACAAATGTTTCAAAATTGGTTTATGTATTTTCAAAAAATATACTTAAGGGTTACCTAAATTGATTTACTAACATTTTTATTATTTCAGGAAATAAAGTTTGTATCTCGGCTGTTAGTGAATTTCCTTTGGAAAGTTAACTATTAGCATGACCCGCACGGTGAAACTTAAGCCCGGGACCACCATTGAAGTTCCTAACGTGACCCCCTGAACACGTTTTGGGGGTTCGTTCAAAATTATATATGTGTGTGTGCGTGCGTGCGTGCGTGCGTGCGTGCGTGCGTGCGTGCGTGCGTGCGTGCGTGCGTGTGTGTGTGCGTGCGTGCGTGCGTGCGTGCGTGTTTGCACTCTAGCGCTCGCATTTTTTGTCCGATTTACTTAAAATTTGGTAGGGACGTTCCTTTCTGTAATCAGTTGGACAAGTTCATTGGGCAAAACAATCGGAAAACTCTAAACCCTTTTTTTGGGGATTAATCTTTCAAACTTCGAGTTTTTGGGCCCAAAAAGGGTCAGAAATACCCCGTATGTAAAATTAATGTATGTAAAAATATGGGAATAAGTGAGACGAAAGTTTTAAGCCCTCTCTCGTCATTCTAGCCTAAATATTTACCGAGTTATTAAAGAAAATGTGTATCGACTAACACAGTACGTTGTCTTATGGGGGTTTTACACTAGAAAAACCTGTTATTCCTTTGTTAAGAGTACTTTTATAATCCCCAGTAACCTCGCGCCAACTTTCAAGCCTGTCTGGACCTTCTCCTAACCTTATAATGCGCAAAATTGTATTCCCAGCTTTGCAAGTAAATGAAACCAGGAGTATCAGAACAGCCAAAAAATCAATGTTTTCAGATTTCAATAAAAATTGGACAAATGTATGTTTTTACACTGATTTTGAGTTTTAAAAGTTGTTATGTGGAAATTCACTTCCCTCACGTCAGCGTGCTGCGTGCGAACTCGTTTCTTATTCAAGTGGTTTTAAAACTAACCCAAGCCAAGGGGTACAAAGACAGTTTTACACAAGAATATGTAAAAATACAGTTTCATAAAAAAGTTGTGTACAATAAACTTTTAATTTTAGCCCGCGCCAGACACCTATACCTATACCTACACCTATACCCCTGAGCCGCCCATTTCGCCCCGACTCTCACGTGCAGAGGCACCCGCGCACAATATTTCTCTCTCACTCGCACATCCCTTTACTCTCACTCCCTCCCACCCTCCCCCCCGCAACGGCCCGCCGGCGCCGCGCCGGCTGCCGGCTCCGTCACCCCTAGACAGAGGAGGTATCTTCCTTGCAAATAAAACAAAGGTCTAAAACCCAGGTTGTGTTAAGTTGTATGCAAGCCTGACGTCAGATTTCTTTATGCCCATCAAAGTTGTTTATTATATTTTTACAATTAATTGTTAATTAGGCCCTAAAAATTTATTCTTATGACAACAACGCCGCATTTTATCTCTGTTAGTGAAAAGGGTTTGATGGCATTGTATTCTTTGCTTGTTTTCCATGAAAATCAAACATAATTTACGACTCTTCAATTTCACATTAAATAGTTGCCAACCATATTTTAAAATACAAACGCACTTATCAGGTGCACGTTTGGTTATAAAGAGCAATGGATTATAATTTGTTCACCTGTGTGATTTGATTTGACTGTAAAACAGAACTCAGATGAAAAATAGAAGCTGTTGGGCAAAACTAGTCTATATCAGGGCCGTAAGGGCGCACGGGGCGAGCGCCCGGGGCCCCGGACCCGAGGGGGCCCTCAGGCCACGAAAGTGGGACCCTTCAGACCACTAAGGAGGCAGCTTTTTAAATTTGTTCTGAAAAAGTTGATTATTTCTCAACTGACAACAATAAAAATAATTTTAAGATGTAAAAGGTGTACGTTCAAACTAAGTATCAAATCCAAAGTCATTCAATAATTTGTATTATTTATAATACCATGTGCGGACTTGATAAACTTGCCAAATCCAGTAACTAAAATTGGCCAGGTAAGATTTGAAACATAACTACTGATGGCATTGTAGAGCACCTTATTTTGCTGAGGATTGATTGTATACATTGTATTATTTAATAACAGCCATGCTTTGCTGTACTTGGAAGTTGCAGCTTCCGTTCAAGCCGATTTAAGTTTGTTGTTCTTGTTGCACAAAACTCAATATGATATATTATAAATTATTAGGAACAAACAGCCAAATATAAAGTAATTAGATAATAGTATCAAAACTATAATTGCTTACGAAAGTCAGTTAACGTAGGACACTGAGTCGTCATAAGTGTTTGAGGTTATCCTAAATATGATAATACAATCATTAATAAAGATGATAATAATAATGGTACGGTAGCTTTTAGCCTGTTACTTTCTCCCTCTATACGTATATGGAGAAAGTATTGTTTTCGTCAAAATTTTCGAATTTGAGTTGTTAGTGGAAATATTCGTTTTGGTGCTCCCTGAACCCAAAAAAGTGGTTTTTACGTGATGTCTGTGTGTGTGTGTGTCCGTGTGTGTGTGTGTGTGTGTGTGTGTGTGTGTGTGTGTGTGTGTGTGTGTGTGTGTGTGTGTGTGTGTGTGTGTGTGTGTGTGTGTGTGTGTGTGTGTGTGTGTGTGTGTGTGTGTGTGTGTGTGTGTGTGTGTGTGTGTGTGTGTGTGTGTGTGTGTGTGTGTGTGTGTGTGTGTGTGTGTGTGTGTGTGTGTGTGTGTGTGTGTGTGTGTGTGTGTGTGTGTGTGTGTGTGTGTGTGTGTGTGTGTGTGTGTGTGTGTGTGTGTGTGTGTGTGTGTGTGTGTGTGTGTGTGTGTGTGTGTGTGTGTGTGTGTGTGTGTGTGTGTGTGTGTGTGTGTGTGTGTGTGTGTGTGTGTGTGTGTGTGTGTGTGTGTGTGTGTGTGTGTGTGTGTGTGTGTGTGTGTGTGTGTGTGTGTGTGTGTGTGTGTGTGTGTGTGTGTGTGTGTGTGTGTGTGTGTGTGTGTGTGTGTGTGTGTGTGTGTGTGTGTGTGTGTGTGTGTGTGTGTGTGTGTGTGTGTGTGTGTGTGTGTGTGTGTGTGTGTGTGTGTGTGTGTGTGTGTGTGTGTGTGTGTGTGTGTGTGTGTGTGTGTGTGTGTGTGTGTGTGTGTGTGTGTGTGTGTGTGTGTGTGTGTGTGTGTGTGTGTGTGTGTGTGTGTGTGTGTGTGTGTGTGTGTGTGTGTGTGTGTGTGTGTGTGTGTGTGTGTGTGTGTGTGTGTGTGTGTGTGTGTGTGTGTGTGTGTGTGTGTGTGTGTGTGTGTGTGTGTGTGTGTGTGTGTGTGTGTGTGTGTGTGTGTGTGTGTGTGTGTGTGTGTGTGTGTGTGTGTGTGTGTGTGTGTGTGTGTGTGTGTGTGTGTGTGTGTGTGTGTGTGTGTGTGTGTGTGTGTGTGTGTGTGTGTGTGTGTGTGTGTGTGTGTCTGTGTGGATGTGTACAGAGCTAGAGCCCTAACCAATGGGCCGATTTTGATGAAATTTGGTATGTAGGTACTAATCCAGAATATCTCCAGGATTTTTTTCATTTTGTTGAATTTTTGATTTTTAAGGGTAATTATCCCCCCAAAACCACCAAAAAACATGAAAAATCAAAATTTCTGAAAAACGGCTCTAACGATTTTGATTAAACTTTAGTCGTTTGTAGAACTTTAGTTTTCCAACAAAATGACACCACCCGCATTCCTGTAAAAATTCGGGTTCAGAAATTATGGGACAAAACATCCAAAATTAAGTTTTTTGGATTTTTCATAAAAATACATAAATAAAAAAAAATTACTATTCACCATTAAAAAGAGCTCAAAAAACTAAATAATTTAGTATTTTGAATTACTATTCTACGATTGCTGGTTTCGGAGAAAATTGAAATTTTCATTTAGCGGTAAACGCAGTACGTTGTTCAATGTTATTCTTATGGGGAATACAAAAATTACTATTTCTCTCTTATTTACTGATCAATTTCATTCAAACTTGATATGCTTGTAAATTAAGCATTGACCAACAGAGTTAATTCGAAATATGTTGCCCCTTAATATCCCTGGGGGGGGAATAGGGGGCATTTCCCCTCTTAAAACCCCGAGTGTAGCAATGGATCCTGTAGTGCCTCCAAAGCAGGGATTTGGGTGGATGTTTTTTAAAACAACTCTTTTACAAGATTTTCTGTACATTCGACCGTGCTTTGTATTCTATATTTAGTAAATAAAAAGTAATTTATTCATTAAAGTTGGGCTAAAAGGGAGAAAGTATGTGTCAGTTTCCTGATACCGTTTATTTTTTGTTGTTTTTATTTTGTTCGTATTATACAGTACTAGCTGATGTACCCGTTATTCGCACAGGTGTTTTCTTTACCCATTCTTTAGTCAATGCAATTTCCATTTTAGTTAGCTTGAAACAGCTGTTCTTGCTTCTGCTCTTTAAGCTGTCAAATGGAAGTGTCCACAGCGGTTTGCATTACCGTTTCTGAATGTTTACTTTCTTCTGAAATGTAAACACTGAAACTTAGGACGTTCATGGGGCGTAGCCCGAGGGGATTTTAAGGAAGTGAATAGGCCTATGTGTTGCATGGGTTCAAGATCTACCTATGTGTAAAGTTTCAGCCCAGTCGGTTCAGTAGTTTTTGCGTTCACCCGGAACATCAGACAGACAGACAGACAGACAGAAACCACCTCTTCTTTATAATATTATAGATTGCTGGATATGATAATATTTTGAAGGTTAAGATGGTTTCAAATTAATTTACTCAATACGATCAGCACTGCCCCGGTCTCAGTGAGTGTTACGGGATGTATGCTTATCATTGTTGCCAACACTGAATCCTCCGATTACCCCCCACGCCAAGTTTAACGTAGGAAAAAACAAGGCTCAATAATGAAGATAATATTTCATTTATCAAAACATCACGTAAACTTATCACGAAAATAATGTACAAACGTCTACAATATAACCTACTTTTTACTACATTTCCAAATATTTAAATCTCTTTAAGAATATTTTTATGTGTGATAATATCAAATGCATCCGGAAAAAGAACATGTTTTAAAGTTTGAACTTTTAAAAATTTACCTTTGAATTAGCATTAAATTTTAGAAAATTATATTTTGCGTTGGCGTTGTCTATGTTATTTTGAGCATATAATTTATGATTTTTCAGCCAAGAAATGCCGAGAAAGAAGGAGTTTTTACCGTCTATACTGCATAAAATACTATTTAATAAAGTCTATCCAGCAGTATGTTGATCAACGACCTTTTAAAGAGTTCCAAATCAGTGTATTGAATTCAAACATATTGCTTTCATATGTGCTATATTTTTATTGTTTTCAATTATGTTAGTACAATGATTTTTGTGTAAAGCAATTACACGAGATGTTTCTTTTTTAATTTATAAATTGTTAGTTTAACTAGTCATAATGTTTTTTATTGTAAATTAACTTAATATATTTGTAGGTTGATGGATATAGGCTTGAGAGCTAAAACCAGACTAAATCTTGTAAGGAAAATTAAATTCGGCATTTTTATTTGCCAAATTTTTAAATTTGTCATAACTCATTAAAATTTGTTAATTATTATTTGTATATTCGGTGTATTTATTACAGACTAGACAATTAAAATTAATAAGGTTATATTACGGAATAAAGAAATAACTTTTGTATGTATACATTCATGCTTGTATTTATTTAGGGGGTTCCCATTTTCGTATTCGCCCGGGGCCCAGAGGTCCTAAATACGGCCCTGTCTTATATATTAAATCTCGAAAAATCTCGAAGGAATTTCGTTTTCGGCCCGCTACGTCGTTATTTCTCAACCGATTTGGACAATCGATGTGCCATTTTAAAGTTTTTACACTGCACATTAACAGAACAAATTACTCTTACCCTCACAGCCTGTTTTTGGGTAAAGACAGGCAGTCCTACTCTTAAACATGGTGTCTTGTGGTTTCGACGGACTGTCTTGGACCGTGACTATTGGTTTTATGTTAACTGTCCACTTGAGTCTCTAAAGTTGCTGTAAAGGAATTCAAGCAATACAAAATTCAGGACCTGACTGACATGGTTTACCAGAATATCTCCTGGTGGTAATGTATATTTTTGGAAACCATTTGCCTCCCTCCCTATCTGGGTACTACCAAACTGCACCCGTTTTTAGGGCACATCTGAAGTTTACAAACTTCACTATAGTAGACAAATATTTAATCATTGCTATACTAGGCCAATCATATATATATATATATATATATATATATATATATATATATACATATGTTACAGATAGGGGGAGTGTTTGCAAACATGCCAACATTGCTAGGCTATAGCTACAGTTAAAAGGTGCGTGAACGAAACTCGTGTTAAAAGTAGCTAATAAATGGCGTTTTTTGTAGAAGAGTTAACGTTTTTTAGTTCTTTTAACATTATTAGTGCGTACTTGTTTGAGATAAATTGTGATTTAAAGAGGAAATAAGCTTATTCATATTTTTACAATTAAGCATTTTGATATTAAACCGTGCCATTTACTTCCCAAAAACACAGAAAACTAAAACCAAAAGCCCGAAATACTAATGCTTAATCTGCAACGATATTTTAAGAACCACACAGATCAAAGTATATACTTATATTCGTTACAGAAGTTGTTAATGGTATGACCTTAAAACAGTGATGCATTTTGTAATAATTGCTTACAAGCTGATGGCCCATTCGCCGCACAGGGATCTTTCTGGCATAGAGCCGAATTATGCTTACAATTTTACAAAATAATCATATTACTAACTTAATAAAACAACTCCATAAAATTAACATTGAAATTTCGATTGCGATGGATGTTTGTAACACCCGAAAAGGCATTTATCGAGGGTAAGAGGTCTTGAGTGGTACCACACGTTTACAAAATAATAGTTTTAGGGGAATAAAATCGCCGAACAAAAGTCAAGATATTCTTTTCATGTAGGCTAGATAGATGGTGCCAAAAATCTCTCATAAAGGAACGATTTGCATTCACCCTTTGTATAATAGGAACAAAAGAACGTCCAATTTTATGGATTTTGTAAAAATTATGATCACGTAAAAACTACCGATAAAAGGGGAAGGCATCCAGAATATGCGACTTGATGCTGTAGTTGGTTTGATTACCATAGCCGATTTGCTCGTTGTAAGTTAAATCGATCCAAAGTCTGGCAGGCGTGTTGTAATCTTTACCTACAACACACTCATGATCACTCAATCTCAAAAACCAAACCGAGATCGCACGCAGCACGCTGACGTGAGGGAAGTGAATTTCCGCATTAAAATCTTTAACAAATCTAACAAAAGTTTTAAAACAACACTGGTAAAATTTTTTTGAAAATTTAAAAATGTTATTTTTTGACTGTTCTGATGCTCCTGGTTATATTTAAGTTCACTATTAGGATGGCAATGTTGTACAGTATAAGGTTGGGAGGAAGTATAGTCAGGATAACAAGTCGGTATAAGGGAGGTGATAAAACTACATCAATATATGAAAAACAGCCTTTTCCAGTGTAAAAGTCCTATAAGACAACGAACTGTGTTAAGACAATTAACATTTTCTTTAATAACTCGGTAAATACTTATATTAAAATGATGAGGGAGGGCTTACAACTTTTGGAATTTTACGAACAATAATTGAACATCCAAAAAGTTTTACATTCGGGGCTTTTCTGACCCGTTTTGGGGCCAAAAACTCAAATTTTGAAAAATTAAAATCCCAAATGGGGGTTAGAGTTGTCCAATTTTTTTGCCCAAAGAACTTGTCCAACTGTTTACAGAAGGAAAGGTTCCAACCAAATTTCTAGTAAATCGGACAAAAATTGCGACCGCTAGGGTGCGAACACACATCTATATATAAAGTTGTTAGCGACCCAAAACGTGTTCGGGGGGTCACGTTAGGAACTTCTATGGTGGTCCCAGGCTTAATTTTCACCGTGCGGGTCAAGCTAATGAGTAGTAGGGAAAGGGGACTTCTGGCTCACTTGATTGATGGCTTCCGGTCACGTGACCGGAAGCGCTGCGTCATGAAAGACGTCATCTGAGGCTGAGCCAGTGACGTAGGCGGTTTTGTGACGAAATGAGTAAAAGTTCAAAGTTCAAGGTCACGGTGAAGTTTTTTTAAAAAAATCTACCTCGCACTCGTAAAACGATTGTGATTCGATAGTTAATCGATAATAAATATCGAATGAAACAATCGAATGAAGCAATCGAATGATACGAGTGCGAGGTAGTACAATTACAAATATTACTTTATTTTATTTACAATAAGTTATGTTTACAATAATTCATGTTTACAATAGTTCCCCGTTGTTGGTTGTCATCGATGTTGTTGATCCGGACGAGTTGCGGCCATCACTTTGCTTTCTGATGAAAGACGGTAGATACTTCGATCCCTGCGCAGAGTCCATGTTGTTTTTTGATGCGTAAAGTTCCAAAGATAAATCGTAACCGGACGCAATAAGAAGTCTTAACTCTTCACTAAACACCTCGAGGTCTTGGAAAGTCACAAGATGAATAGAGTCATAATGAATACACCTAATTTTAATGGACATTTTAATATAATGTTTTACGTTTGTGGAGAGCACTCGATGTTCACCAGTCGAGAGCCGGAGGTGTACTGACTATTCGCTAGCTAACGTTCTGATATGAAACGAAATGGTGGGGGTAAAAGTGTGGTGGGGCGGAGAAGATGGCGGACAGCAGATGGCAGGCGGCAGGTGGCAGGTGGCAGCTGGTGCGAGGCAGATCGTTGCTACTACATTCGCCGCCACAGTAATGCAATCCTTCGCCGTAATTCTTGTATTTTATCTTGTCGGTTCATTTGATACGTTTTACATCTACATATGCAATAGCTGAAACACTTGCACTTACGACAAGCTTTCCCGTCAACTTGATCGCCTGGTATTTTAAAACATTGTAACTCGCAACAATATGTCTTCAAATTGTTATCGAAAAATAAATTGTTCATAGGTGGCACCGACATGTTAGCTGCAGCGTGTGTTAGACAAGACTGAGACTAACTTCACTGCTCCCTCTCTTTTATACCTCTTCATAAGTTAACCCTGAATGAAAGTTCAAGGTCATCCATTTGAATTTTAAAAAAAAGCAACACAGCAGTATATAAAATAATATACTGCTGTGTTGCTGTTTTCTTTATTTTTTTTATATTTTTTCTTTTCTTTACTAAACAAACATCTTACAATACAATAAACTTAAGTTTAACATTGATGACTAGAAATACAAACAATAAAATACAAACAGAGAAATACAAACAGAGACATTATGTACAAGGATGCATGATGTGCAGAGTGAGTTCCGTTGAGTTGTTGCCACTTACACCGTGTGATACCAAATACAACGTCCCCGGTTGAATATCTCGCAAATCTTCATTCTGTAGCAGTTGAACAAATCGTTTTGGAAGAAATACTTGAAACTTCGGCTCATCTCCTGAAGTTAAAGGTGCTTCGCTCAATGAAACTAGAATTGCTTCTCCATGTGTGGTTTCCACTTTCTTGATGTTATGAATAATGTAGTGTTTTTGTTCTTTTAATTCTGAACACTTTTTAGTTAGCAGAAGGTCGGATTTTGAATGAGTGTTGAATTGATCAACCAGTGTTTGTAGAAACTGTTGTGATGCCATCTTCGTCAGTGGTGGTTGCGATGTCTTCTGTGATGTTGCCTCTTCGGAGTCTCGAATAATACTCGTGCCGGAGCGGTGTTGGCTCCTCGTATTTATAGGCCCCGCTACCCCCACCACATTCCGGTTCTTTGCTACCCCCACCACATTTCTGCGTTTGTTCCAAGTAAGCAGCCAAACGATATGCGTTGTGCAATGCGCAGTTTAATTGTCCGTGTTTAGGATCTTTTGCAGCAACACAAATATTACCGAGATTAATGTTAAAGTCCTTACCGATGGTTATATCGAAAACATCACCGTGCGTGTACTTTTGTATCCAGTTCCTTTTTTCTAATCCTCTTGTGTATATATGTGAATATTGTTTGCAAAAGTTAAACATAATACTGTGCAGATTACTGTAGCTTATAAATCCTTCATACCAATGTATGTGATGAAAGTAGTTTGTTATCCATTTGTTTGTACTTTTTGCTTTGGCGTTAAGGTTGTTAAAAGAAAAAGGAGCTTCAAACGTGAATGGGTAAACTACAAATGTAAGCAAGTCTAAAATTACTAATTCCTTGATAATAAACCTATCATCATTATTTCGAAATGCTTGAAATTCTATTACACAAGGCTTTACACTCACTTCTTTATCCCCTCCGCTCATCATGGCACCTAGCGATCAACTAAACTGTTTTCCACACCACGGTAGGTTAAATACCAGGCCGTACAGTTGCAGGCGCGTTGGTGTATATTTAACGTGGGCACCGTCCCCAATAGGCCTACCCCACGTGTGTTCTTCTTTACTAAGTCAAACTTTAGTCTTTTTTAACTTCTTCTTCTTGTGTTTCGTTTTCTTCTTCTTCTTGTTTCTCCGTTTCTTCTTCCTGTGTTGTTTCTTCTGTAGCTTCTGTAGCGATTTCTACAAGTGGTTCAAAATCCTTTAACTTTCTCCACATGCAAACTTCATGAGGTATTCTATTAAAAATAGATGTATCCACAGGTCCGTACACGATGGTGCTATCAGGTTGTTTTTCCAAAGTATCGACCAAATATTCTTTAATAATAGCGCTTGCAAATACCAACTGTCTCATGTACCTTGTAATAGGTTCTGTTGCGTAGTTTAAAACGTAGAATTCTTCACGTGACAGTAGAATCTTATTTTCATGTTGAGTCAAGTCTCTAATTCGCACTTGTAGTTGTCCACGATGTTTAACAATATCGATTTCATTGTCACAATCCAAAAGTCGAATATGTGTTTTCCTTCCACACAAACTGTTAGTTAAATAACATTCTATTAAATGTACATGTTTCAAAAATGACTCCCAAGCATTTTGCGAAAATAAAACCTTTTTTGTTCCATGGTGTAGTATTACTGTAGGGGAATAATCCAATGACTTCATCAATCCAACTGATACACTTTTACTGATGCATGCTGAGATGGGGTAAAAGATTCGCAAAAATACTTCAGTTAAAATGTGAGGAGGAATATTTTCTTCAACTTTCTTCTTCCTCTTTGGTACTACCTTTGATGGGTCTGCATTACTTTCCTCCTCTCTATCTCTTTTACCAAACTTTAAAAATGCAGTTATTTCCTTGATGATTTCTTCTTCACTAGTATTATCACGTTCCAATAACGGTGCTACCTCTGCATCACCTTGTACAACAGATGGAGAACTCATTTTGTAGAAGATGTTGCCCATGCGACGATAGACGATCAACTGAAGACCTGCATTGTTGCTCCGCTATTTATAGGTTAGCGACAGTGGCGGTGCCGGTGGTGGTACAACGTTTTACAATACCGTCTTTACGATACCAGTCAACGGTGTGTATGTAACAATTTTATCGTGCAAAATTAAACAATACGCAGATGTATTTGCAGGTACGTTTTCTTGAAATTCCATTTCTATTTTTATATCAACACTAGACGATTTTACAGATTCGTTTTGTTTGGAGCAATCAATTACAACAATCGGAGCTTTCGATTCAAACTGTACGGGAGATAGTAGAGGTGTGTTTGTTTTGCCGTAATATGAATTTTGGAACCTAGCGTACATATCGTATAAAACACTGTACCTTTTTTTATCAAAAGAGATATTAAAGTTGTCGTAGGGAAAGAATTGTGAATTCAGGAACACTTTACAGTTTGTTAATTTACAATGGTCAAATTCACCAGCATTTTCAGTTAATATACTTTTTTTCTTTGTTTGTAATCCAAAGATTACATATCTCGCTTTTTCCAAATGAGTAGAAGTTTTTACAGTCCATGTATGCCGTTGTGTTGAAGGTAAAACGGGGTATTCATGAAACTCCCAGCTTCTGAATGGCATTACAATGTCTCGATCTGATTTTAACTTTCTTAATAATGTAATCCTGTGTTCATCATTTAGTCGCACATGTGGTACTCTCCAAACAATCTTGTCTAATGTTAGTTTCCAGTCTAAATTGGCTTCAGTTGTTCCAGCAGATGCTTTAATAATATCATTATCGTTTGATGACCTTAATAAAACTAGTTCTTGTTTTACATTTATTATTATTCTTCTGTAATCTTCAGCAAATCCTAAAAGTAATCTTAAAGGTACGTAAAAATCAAAGTTTCCCGAAGCGTCAGGAGTAATTATACTTTTGTCTGGTGCAACCCATCCTGCAACAGCTAACAGATTCTTCTCATTTGGTGTTAAAGACGCTAATCCTTTTAATGTACTGGAAATTCCAACCTTTTTTGTTGAATCGACTGTAACTCCTGAAATTTCATATCTAATCTCGTCAAACAAAAATGCCATAGGATTATTTATGAACGGAACAGTGGTTCCAACAGTACCGTCAGCTTTTGTTACTTTTCCTTCAATATATAAATAACTTTCGCATGGAAGAGTATAAATGTCTTGTTGTTGTATAGGAATCCTAATTTCATCGTTATTGTTTAATTTGGACGAAGCGTAAGGGTTGTGCGTGTGATATTCCTTTTCCCATAAGGTCTCGTCGAATGTTGGGCCCTGCGCTATATCCAGTATATCCATTGTTAATGACCTTTAATCCAATTTCTTCTAGAAAACGAATGTTGTCACTTGTTAATCCTTCTACAGCTGATGAGCTACTGACCTCTTTGCTGGTTGGCTCTCTCTTTTTAAATGATAACCCCATTATCTAAGCGGAAGATTTTATATGTATTCTTACAGTAATAGCTTCTCCTCGAAAGTCAATAAGGTTTCCGTCTTGATCCACTATGTTCAGCACGATGTCTGAAATGAAACTGGTGTTTAACGGTAGGTACACAAGGTTTTGAGGCTTTTCTACTATCTTGAAACCCGGTGCGACTGATGGGTAGAATGTGTGTAATATATGCCGATTTTCTCCATCTCTGTAGGATCCTTGTATAATGTTACATGTAATGTCTATGCTGTTTACTTTGATGATCGTCACAGTTCTATTCCCAGAATGAGTTGTATTAGGTTCTAATACCTTTGTTTCCTTAGAAAACCCCAATAAACTACCAATTGAACGTTCTTGGCCAAAATCAATATAATACTTAGAAGTAATTTCGGCTTTCATTGTATTGTTATTGCCTTTTATCGTTATATTTTCTTTTCCCATATGTTTTTGTATAACTTCATTTATATTATCAATTTCATAAGCTCCTGTTGGTAAACTGAATTCTTCCAAAGCTGAATATTTTCCTTTATTATCTTTTGTCTTGTAATAATGTATTTTGTTATTAATTCCTTCACTAACGTTTGGAATAGAGTTATATGTTGTTAAATCCAATAATGCGGCTTCCCATAGTCTTCCTTTTTGCAAACGTAGCGCTGGAAACAGAATACTGCGCAAAGTACATGAGTTACCGGTTAATGACACTGTATACGAAGACATCTTAAAGTTGACTAACACTTTTAGCTAAAAAGTCTAAACATAAATGACCGCAAATGGATGTATCATCAGGTTGTTTTCTTGTATAATTGTAAAAAACATTTTCTGCCGCACGAAAGTATTGTTGAAGTTCTTTCGGTGGTGGAAGGTTTCCAAAACTGTCGAAATAATAAATCGTTTCACCAAGTTTCTTGTAACACACCCAATGAGTGCCTAATCCTTCACTATTATCCAAATTTACTATACCAGTCTCATTTTTCCACATTTTAACCGGTAATTCATCTTTCATAAATACTCCTCTAAAAAATGGGATTTTCAAACAAGAAGCATATGTAATCAGTTCTTCATTGGTTAATTCTTTGTTTTTAATTATTAATTGCTCTTTCTTATTTAATACACACGATACGGTCTTAGGTATAGTCCTCCTCCCTTTTTTATCATTGACCATATTGTTGGTTTCTTTTTACCTTTACCACTAGTAGATCGACGTTTTCTTCTGATATTACCTCCTTGTTTCTTAGCGGGTCTTTTCCCACGCCTTCTTCTCTTTCCTCCTCCAAACGTAGTTTTTGCTTTCATTGCTGCTGTTACTGCTAAAGACGCTGCTTTTTCACCAATACTCGCGTCACTAGATTTTACTCTTTGCCAAGCTTTCTCAGAAAGTGCTCTATCTGCTATTGATCTATTTTTTGTATCACCAAATTTGGAATACGCTATATCGTGCTGTTTACAAGCCTGATCAAGCTTATTTATTCCAGGATCTCCTCTAGCAAGCCGTTTCTCTAATTTGGTTCCAGGACCACAATATTGATATCCTCCAGGTAAATGTAATTCCACAGGTAATAAATCAATCGCCTTGTTAACTATAGCTCCAACCGGTTTACTTAATAGAGAAAATGCTGTTGATGCTATTCCCCTTCCTCTCTGTAATCTCTCTCGATTATGACTGATGCGTTTAGCCCTCGGCATGACTATTTATAGCCAAACTTACAATCAGTAGGTGCACTCTATAAATGTTTTACAATGAATGTAATATTAGTCTTGGCTTCTTGTATTATATATACTGTTTAAAATCCATTTATTATATAGAAATGGATTAATTAATTAAATGTAGACATAATAAATAAAAGTAGTAAAAATATAAATAAGGTGTAATTGAAGATGTTTCAAATGTTTCTCCGCTGGTGATGGTATCGTTGTTTTCGGTAAAATGAATAAAATCTAAATAGTTGTCATGTTCCCTTAGAAACTTGCCACTTAATCGTTGGTAATTAAATAACACATTCCAGTCTAGTTTATCTTTAAAATTGTCAATGTAATTTTCAGAGAGATTTTGATATTTACTTATTACTTCCCAACAGTTATTAAAATTTGATGTCATCTCTACAAGGAAGTTTTCTGAAAACTGTTGTCTTTGTAAAATATGAATCCAGTTAACTCTGTGAAAATAAATTCTTAACATAGTCATTGTGAAGAGGTAGTGTATGGAAAGTTGTTCCCAATCCATATATCTATCAAACCGTTGAACAAAACCATCTGTCAGCACTCCTTGGGGAAATCTCGGCTCTTGAGATATTAAACTCCACGCAGTAATATTGGATTCCATCATCCTCTCTGTATCATCTCTCGAATATAACTGATGCTTTATCCCTTATCATGGGTATTTAAATTCTTTTTTCTCTTATATAATCTTCATCGTTTTCTGTTGGTTCATTAATCACATTCACTTTATCCCCCTTTCCTAATGTCTTGACTTTAGAAGGCTCAGACGGTTTATCTAATTGATTAGGTTTTTCTGGATTGTGTATCTTTTTCCAGTCTAAATAATTGTGGCTGTCAACATCTGAAGCTACAGCTCTTCCTGAAGCCCGATGGATATAATTAAATAAAGCTGCACCAAACCTTTCCATATGTTTTTCATATTCTGTAGTCCTTTTCTTGTGTACTATATCAAATATTTTCTTATTTACAGCGTCTCCATCCTGCTCACAATCACCTACATTTGACAATTTTAATTTTTTTACATCATAGCTTGTATCAGTTTCATTCTTTTTGTAAATCGTTAACAATTTTAAAGTCGCTAAATTTACTGCTTCACCATCATAAATGGGATGTTTTATATTGCTTAACCTTTTACCGGAAAATCCCCAATGGTCTTCGTGTACAATCGGGGTTCTTTTATCCATGTATTGTACCGTAACCGCATCAGAAGACAAAAGCGGATCACCAACATTTTGAATTACTTTTCCTTCAAAATTATAATTACCATCAGGTGTTAACGGAAACCCAGCTCTTTTTTCACTATATCCAGATTTTACTCCAAACTCGGAATACCGTCCAAACTTGTCCACACTCATGATGTAACTGAATCGCTATCGTTTAGGTTCTTACTATATATATATATATATATATATATATATACGTCTACTGAACAATTATTTCTCGTTTTCGCAGTTCATCAACCAAAGCTACCCATTCGTTTTCTAAACCAGTGTGCCCGGCTTCCATAGCTTCATGTAATAACCTCATTCGATCAACTAACTTATTTATATCGTTGTAATATATTATATTGGTTTTATACAATTTTTTTAATAATCCCCTTCCAGATGTAGTAGGATCAGTTGTTTTTCTTTTTTTATGCAAAACATTTAATTCAGCAGAAGATAAAGCTCTTCTTTTAATTGGAGCTTTATTTGATTTCGAGGGGAAAAGACTAGATATAATGTTTGTGTATTTTATTGACCTGTTTCTATGAATAGGTAGTTCTTTGGAATATTTTTTTCTATGTGCATTTGTATACTCTAGTATATTTTTAAACAATTGTAAATCCTTTTTAGTATATTTACCAGGATTATTTTTAAAGATGAGTTCAAACAAACCTGTTGTACCTTTATATTTTTTATCACCAATAACTATATCATCATTTTCGTTTATATCTAACTTTCTATCTCCAATCATTAATCCTTTATCCTCTATTCTAGCTCCATATGTATGATAATTTCGATTAGCATGTGTGCCATGTAACATTTTTAATGTATATTTTCTTCCAAGTGTTCCTTTAAACATAATATCTGTGCCTAATTTGCTTAAGTTGGATGGGTTGATATCCTCTTCTTCTGCTCTTGTATCTTCCGCACTTGTATCTTCTGTACTTGTATCTCCTGCAATGTTCTTTTCCCTTAAATCTCCTATATCTCCGCTTTCTTCATACTCGTCGCTTTCTTCAGATGTTTGTAACTGGTCAGAACTTTCATCATTCTGAAATTCTTCTTCATATTTGGAAATTGGTAGCATTTTGTCTCCTTCGAAGCGAATTGAAGGTCTTTCCATATTTTGTGCTAATCGCTTTAAAGGTTCAGTAACAGGTTTGAATGTTGTTTCTAAAAATTGCTCTCTTTCATTTATACCTGATTTTAAAGCTCGGTTTTTTTGTCTAATAGAATCACTAAGTGATTTTATTTCCTTTAATAGCTTTTCCTGGTTAACCATCTTCACACCTTGACGACTTGTACAGTAATACCGCTAATCAGTGTATTAAAACGAATTTATCAAAACCTATTCTATAACGACCATCTTTTATAGCTTGATCTTTCATAATAACCAAAAATCCATACTTTTCCGCCCATGCTTTTCCGCAAAGCTCTTTAAACTTTTCAAATGGCATATCCGCATTCACATGATCGTTATATATATGTTTTAGGTTAGTATCATCTTGTTTGAATACAATTAGAATATTTGCATTATCTCTGATAAGTTGTTTTGGGATTTTGCTATAAGTTTGTCCTATATATATGCTGTCGATGTTATTATGTCTTCCCATGGCAAAGTAGTTTCTAATAGTATCCTGATTTTCACAAGATACATCGTCAAATATAAATACAGAATACGGTTTCGCTTCGTTTGGTTGCATAATGCTATCACTAGCGTTAAATTTGTAAAAATTAACATCAGACACATCAGATAGGATTTTATCCAGCAATTGATACTTTGGTTGATGTAGAGACTTTGAAAAAATATATAGGTTACTAAACCTTAATCCCTGCGGATTAGTGATCAAATTAAAGACAACATTGGTCTTTCCACAGTTTGAGGGGCCACTTACTATACATCGAACAGTGTTTGGAAGTAAACTACCGTGTTTACCATTGTTGATTTTAACGTTATCCACAGTTAAATCATCTATGTTATTAATATTGAATCGATCTTTATGGTGAATAATCTCCATCCTGCTCAAAGGTTAACGATGAAATGAGTTGCTTGTATTAAACCAAGTCCTTTATAGGTATCCATGAATCCTCAGTTTTGTTAAACCCTAACCACCGCACTTTAACTGCGTCCTTTTTTCTTTGTAACACTTTTTCAACAAGATATACATCACCTACTGTTGACTTTAACATTTCATGTCCATAAAATGCACCTTGCAACAAATCTCCTTTGTTATCTTTTAGGATATACGTTTCAGGTACAGTCGGTTGCACTTTATACACTGTAAAAACTTCATTCGTCCAATTGGGAAGGTATTTTTTGGTAAACACTCCCTTATATTTACTAATCCGTACTTTATCACTTACATTAAATTTTCTTGGCTGCATTTTTTCTACTTTAGGCTTTGTATTTTTCTTTATGCGTTTTAATACATCTTTTGCATTTCTTCTATTTACTTTGTTAGGTTTCATACCAATAGTTCTATGAAACCTGTTGTTATAATCATTTATTAATTGTGGTAAAACATCATACCATACGTAAGAACCTCTTTTTGAAAATTGTTTATACAGTGCTCTTTTTAAGGTTCTATTAAATCTTTCTACAATAGCAGCTTTTTTCTCTGAATTTGTAGAATAATGATTTATTTTATATTTATTCATTAACTGTGCAAAGTTTGTATTAAAGTATTCTGTTCCATCATCAGTTTGTAAATGTTTAATTTTGTTTTTATCTCTTTTTATGGCTATTTCCATGGCTTCTGTTACGCTTTTACCAGTCTTGTCCTTTAGAGGCAAAGCGTCTGCAACTTTTGTAAAACAATTAATAATTGTGAGTATATATTTAAATCCTTTGTTTATTCTGCTATGCGGTCGCATTTCAATTAAATCCGCTTGATATAGATCATTTATCCCTTTTATAACAGTATTTCTTCTTGGAAACTTTATTCTTGCAGGTTTGTGTAGTTCATTAATAATCTTCTCCTTCAGGTCTGACATGATGGTTTCACGAAGGCAGCTGATATGGTATTAAATATTCTTTTGTATAAATCTGCTTATATATATACATATAGTTCAAGGTCATTCAAAACTTGTGTAAAAAAAGGGGAAACACAGCTTAACATTGCTGTGTTTCCCCTTTTTTTACGGAAAGGAAAAGGATAGAGGATCTAGGACGATGAAAGGGTTATTAGTCAATAGGGTTGAGGGAATAGTGACCGAATGGTAAAGTGTGGATGTTGTCTGGAAGGGTTTGTCTTTTGTCGTCATTACAGGATAGCGCCTTTTTAACTTCAGTCACGCTGTACAGCTGATGGTTAAAACTTCTGATGGTGTTGAATTTAGCTGTAATGATGTTATCCTCAAATAAGCATTGCTTGTAGTGTTCAAAATGCACTTTCTTCTTTAAATATAAACTCTTTACACCTTTAGCTTTCTTAATATAGCTATTCTTCTTTTCTTCTTCTTCTTCTTTTTCATTATAGAGTTTCAAAGAATATAGTTTAGACATCAGTGCAACAATCTCTTCAAGTAGAACACCATTAGCCTCATCCTTGAATTTGCCTAGTACTTTTTTGTGTCTGTCATTGTCGTAGTTTGGATGATCTTTTGGATAATCGGAGAAATCAAAGTCGTTCTTGTAAATAAATGTACGTAAATCTTTATACATGTCCAATGTTACTATGCGATATATAAAAGCGTCAGTGTCCATATATGTAATAGATATATTTTCTCTTCCGTAGAACGCCACCATTTTGTTGTAGTGAAAATCGTACATGTGTGTTTTTGAGATGTCCAAGATTGACATGCCTATATACAAAGGACGATCCATCTTCACACTCGTCTTCTTCATGGACACTGCTACAAGTTTTTCATTAATAATTATCGATGTTCCAAAATTTGGCTGCTGTACTAGTTTCTGTAATTTTTTTGCGTCGGTAACAAGTTTAACATTTTTATGTCTTCTTTTGTTTTCCAATGTTTTTCCAAATATCGCATTATTCATTAATTTAAAGAAATCTTTTTGAAAGTCTGATGTAGCTGCTGCTCTTCTGATGGTATTTGAATCAATGTAGGGTTTCAACCAGCATGATTGAGAAAATTCCAAAACTCTATTAATTTTTGTTAAACGTAGTCCTAATTCGATAGCTTGTTGAACCACCCAAAAGTGAGCCACGTAGCGTTGTTTATTATTTAATGTCATCATTAATTTGGGGTGTTTTCCAATTGGTGAAATTTCTGTTTTAGCAAGAAGTGGTAGGTCATAATGAAGATCATGTAAATTTTCTGGGTATTCAAAATCGCAATCCAAAATATATCCAGTGTCACCATGTTTCGGAATTTGTAAAATATCGCCAATAAAGTCGGGATTAATCCATTTAAAGTTATCAAAAGGAAGTGGGTTTGACATTGCCCAACCGTACAGGTTATTTGCATCGAAATATCCTAAATAGGTTGACGGTTTGGTTTCATCATAATCGGGTAGGTATTTGTTGTTGGCTTTGACATGTCTGGTAACACTTTGGGTCAATCCGCCTCTTACTCCAGCTTCAACCATTAAAACCATGTCAATGTCTGTTAAAAGTTGGAGTTTGCATTTTGTTTCTTTTAACATGGCTTGCCAAGCTAATCCTGGTGAAGTATACGAATGTAGAGGGTCCAAACCGTAGGCAGCAAAACAAGTGTTTCGGAATTCTTCCATTACATCACAAAGAAGAGTTACATCTAGTTTGACATAAAAGTCCGAGTAATCTCCTAAGGTCTTCATATCTAACTCGTTCCATACTCGACGTGCGTGTTGATAGTCCTCAAGTGATATTTCCGAATCATTAAGTTTGTTTTTGAAGTGTTCTGGTGGAGGTAGTGATGTTTCATCAAATCTATGCAGTCCATCGATGTAATCATAGGGGAAGACTCCTTTTCGAAGAACCAAATCCATTTTACTATTGGGTACAATTTTGCTTGTTTCTATCAAATCTGTTCTTCTTAGATTTTCAGATAATTTCATGAGGCTTGAAGGCATAAATCTAAATGAATCAACAAACCTTAATTTAATTTTACCCACCTTTTTTGAAAAGCTTATAAATTTTTCCATTGTAGTAGCCAAAACGTCTATTGCTCCATTATCTCTTCCTAGTTCGGGGATTATGAAGTGCGAATCATAACCACTCAGATTGTGCAGAACTACGGGGATGAAATATGGTAGTTTGTAGTTCAAGTTGCAAGCGTTACAGGCTGCACCTCTATACGCTCCCGTAAGATGATCGTGGTCACGAACTTTAACGTTATCCAGTGTAAAGGTGTTATTACACAAATAACACGTTGTTGTTGAATAATAATGTTGAAGCTCTTCTTCTTCCATAGGTGACATGGGTACCTTTGTTCCATACAGTTCTTCTACCTTTGCAGCTATTTCATACAGATCATCGACAAAGTATTTGGCTGCTTCTTCACCGCGATAAATCTTTGGAGAAGATGATAGTCCATATTTTTGAAGATGGTCTTCAGTCAACGTGGATTTAATTAGTATGCAATAACTGTTTGGTGAATGAAGTTGGTATTTGCTTCTTCTTGTAACGTCCTCTTCTTGTTGTTCAAGTGGATGTAAAGAAGACTCGAAATCAGCGTAAACAGCAACAGGTACACGGTATTGTTGTATTATTTTGTCAAATTTTATCTGCGCTCTGCTGGAATGTGGCAATTTAATTCTAACCTCATAGTTTCCATTACATAACCTTTGATGTTCTACTAACCATTCTGAACCTCCCCTTCTTAATGGTTTGCCTACATGACAAAAACATCTTTTACAAATGGTTTTCTCTCCGTGTTTTTTTGATATTTGTTTAGATACAAGAGCTGCAAAGTTTTTTATGTAGACATAGTGGGATATGTCCCCTTTAGTGATCAATAGCAAATCCGTATGATCTCTGCGCTCAATAGGTGTTATGCGCAAGGGGTACGCATTGTTTGACGAATCTAAGCCAAAAATGTTGACAGAAGCTGAAGGATTTTGCTTTTCAAATTTTGATATATCAGTAATTGCAACAGGGTAATTCATTCCCTGGAAATTATACTTATGTTGTATTTCTTCATATTTGTGACTTGGTCTTATCGGATTGTCTGTTACATATTTGACCAACATGGCATATTTAAAACATTCAGTATCTTGATTTTGTACGTTGACGCAGGAAAAGGTATTTCTAATCTTTGTTGGTAGAGGGATGTAGCTACTTCCTCGAATTCCATAGCCGTGTTTGTGTACTCTTAAGTCTAGCCCTGTGATGCTTAACAAACTCCATCCAGAGCCTCTTCCTTCATGTTCTTGTATTTTTGTCTTGAGCTCTTCAAAACATTCAGATACGATTGAATCAATATCTGACGAAAACATAATGGTACGGTTTTTTGTTAAAAACCCTCTCGGTGAAGTTTCATTTTGAATGTTTGTAAATAAAGCATCCATTAATAGTCCAAATTTGATAAAATTTAATCTTTTTAATTCATTTTGCAGAGTTTTACTTACCAATCCTTTTGCGTTATTTAAAAATTCTTCGAGTTGTAATTTTGCATTGTCAATTTTAAAGTGGGTTACTACATTACCCGGAAGTGCTCGGGCATGTAGTTCTACATTTACTGCTGTTGATGCTGAAGGACGGTGAAGTGTAGACAGAGCATGCGTAGAACTCGATGCAGCTGATGATGTTGAAGGACGATGAAATGTAGACAGAGCAGGCGTAGAAGTCGATGCAGCTGATGATGTTGAAGGAAGGTGAAGTGTAGACAGAGCAGAGGTAGAAGTCGATATTGATGGTGCATATTGAATTACAGTTGGTCTGGAATGTTGGTGTTGAGCTAACATTTGATCTATTTCTTTCAATTCTTCTTCTTCATATTTTTCATCTTGGTTGTTGTTATGTTTCAGTTCATTATGAATCATTAAAAGAAATTCATCCTTAAATGAAGACTTGCAAATATCGCAGCGATGCATAATGTAGGTGCGATCTCCACAAAGGTCAAGGCAATAATGAACAACACTGCAAATGCCCCTCTATTTATACCCTAGCAAAAGTGGTGGGGGTACGTATTACGTTAAGTTTACTATTTTTTTTTGCATTTTATATTTACTATTGTAGCTGAAGGCTACAAAGTTCTGTATTTAGGTCAAGGTCATTGAACATATTTGCCAAAACGGGGAATAGAGCAGTAAATGATTTCATATCAAACCATAAACTGATCTATTCCCCGCTCTGTATTTAACTAAGACAATTTTCTCCAACAGGAACATTTGATAGATTTTAAACTCGGATGTGAAGTCGGATTGTACACATTGCATCTCGATCAACTAAAAATTTCATAAAACAATAGGGATCTTCAGTTGTAGATTCATCTTTAACATATTCGATGGTCAACATTGCAGAACGAAGATCTTGTGGAATTACGTCGACTTTTATGAGTCGCCTTTCGAGTTCAAACCGTTTTGTTATTGATGTAAGTTTTATCACATCATCGATATCGATGAGGGGAAAGCTGTAGCAAACGGAGTTTCCTGGTGGGTTCATCATGCCGATATGATAAATATACACTGTTGCATCGACATTAAATAGACGTTCCCCCACCATTAAATTTATAAGTTACCCCCACTTTTTCTAAACAAAAAAAAAGCAAAAAAAAAAAAAAAAAATTGAAAGCTGGTAAATATTTTCTGTCTTGTAACTGGGTCAAGGTTATACAACGATATTACCAAAACGGGGAATAGAGCAGTAAGTAGTTCTCACTTTGACTACAAACTGATCTATTCCCCGCTCTGTATTTAAAGTTTGTCAGTTGACAAGAAAAAGACAACACTTAATCAGACTCATTTGATGAATCAGAATCAGTTGTATCAGAAGCATCGGAAAGAAATAGTCGTCGACGAATATGATATACCCCTCGTGCACTATCTAAAAATAACCCATCCAAACTACTACTACTAGTGGTTGGAGTTTCATCATGTATTTCTTCAGAACAGAGAAGATGCTGATAGATTCTATAGGTTTCAGATTCCCCGTCACTTAACGGTTCAATTTGTTCCATATATCCTGCTTCAAGATCATCACTGTTTATATCACTTAATAATTCAAAATCTTCCATTGCATCCATATCACTTAATAATTCAAAATCTTCCAATTCGTCTTCATTTTCATCCTCACTTTCAATCACAATATGTTTTATAATTCCTACGATTGATTTTGCAGAAGGAAATATATTATCCTTTGGTGACATAGCTGCTATATATTCTAGTGCTAACACAAGTAGCAGAATGAGATAAGCACTGATGAGAAATCTCTTTTTATATTCCCCGATTTAAGTGGTGGGGGTAACTAGTGATAAGAAATGGGTATTATTGTATCAAATATATGTAACAATGTTTATGAAACAAGGATGTTTAAGTCCTGTAAGTAGGTCAAGGTCGTTTTAACTTATTACCAGAACGGGGAATAGAGCAGTAAGCGATTCTCACTTTAACCGAAAACTGATCTATTCCCCGTTCTGTTTTCCCCCCGTTCAGTGTTTCCAAAACATCTTTAGTCAATTACGAATGCTAGAAGGTCTTCAGGAAGATCTTGTTGAAGTGATGCACCTTCTAACAACGTTTCTAACGCATTAATGTATTTTATCGCCTGTATCAAAATGGCATGCCTTGAACTTTTTTTATCCATAAACGGTAATTTTGATTGTAATAACTTATATGTTTGATTTATTTTTTTAATCCTTCCTCTTTCTCTAGCATTCCTTCTTCTTGCCTCATCATTCTTTTCCTTGTTATTTGTTGTAGGCTGCATCGATTTTGTAGGCTGCGTCGATGTTGTAGGCTGCATCAACTCTGCTGGGCTATTCATAGCTGAATAACTATACTCTAAAGCTGTACGCCTTATATATGTTTACCCCCACATATATAAGGGGGGGGGGGTGCAAGTTTTAGGGAGGAGATATTTTTGTAAGAAATATATATATATATTTCAATGTTGTTTTTTACTAAACGAAAATTGTCTAAGTCCCAAGGTCATCTGAACAAATTGCCAAAACGGGGAATAGAGCAGTAAGTGGTTCTCACTTGGACCGCAAACTGATCTATTCCCCGCTCTGTATTCTAAAGTAAACAATAAATCTTCTCACTATTGAGCAACCTTTGCTCTTTGAAGCTCAAGTTCTAAGTCTCCAACCAGGCGAAAGTCTGCATCGTGCTCCTCCCATTGTTCAGGAGAACGCGGTTGTGCACACCACTTTGTAAAGGCGTACCTCATTGCCTCATTATACTCCTCCAGGATAACATGATAGGGTCTTGGTTGCTGCGTTGTAGACTGCATCGATGATGTAGTTTGTTGCGGATGTGACTGAGCATCATTCTCCGCAACCTTATTAATCTTAAAAACTTCAGTCATTTCTGCAGCCTCAGCAATTGCGTACAACTCCTCTTCGTTAATTTCCTTTCCCCATGTGTTGCTGTTGACGCTCATGATGATACAACTAATAATTATATTCCGAATCGCTCGCTTAAATACCCGCTTACCCCCTCCCCTCTTTACTGTTGAATAATGACTTTAGTATAATATTTCTCCTTTTTCCTTTTAAGTTTATCTTTGACTTAGTGTAAATTATCCAAGTCCGTTATCTAGGTCAAGGTCGTTGTAACATTGCAAAAAAAGTGTGGACAACTTATTTACACTCTGCAGCATATGCTACAAATTGTAAATAGGTTGTCCACACTTTTTTTTAATTTGGAAAAAATGCTTTATTTAATTTGGAATAAACTTTTGGTCTTTTTATTTATATTATTATTTTAATGATTTCCACACAGTGATACCTGTATCATTTCGAATTAAATAGTCCTTGTGGGTAGGTTTTTTGACGTGGAGGTCCATGGCTCTAGGTAACTCTACATAGTACAGTTTACCTTCACATTGAACCAACACCTTTGCAAAGTCCTTTATTTTAACAAAGAAGTAGCGTTTGTTTTTACAAAGCCTGTTAATTCGAATTTTAATTGGCACCACTGTTGCACGTGGTGAAGAAGGAGATGCGCCATGGTTTAATTTTAAATGAAGACTGCACGTTTCTTCATTTAAAATACAACGTTTAACACAGCGTTCACCTTTCTTAGCACCTTTTTTGAATATATAATTACATTGTTGTGCAGGAAGCATGCACATCCTTTGTACAGATTTAAGTTGTTTAAATTTCTCTGAAGGAGATGAAGTATATGTGCAGATTACTGAAGGTTTGGTTGGAGAAGATGATTGGGTGGCTGGTTGGCTTGGTCTCGAACTTGATGTTGATGAGGATGAAGAAGCAGACGATTTGGAAGACTTTGATGAACATGTAGAACAACTTGAAGATGTAGAAGGACTTGGAGAAACAGCACGAGACGTTGACAAAGGACTTGGAGAAACAGCACAAGAAGTTGACGGAAGAGGTGAAGGACTTGGAGAAACAGCACGAGAAGTTGACGGAAGAGGTGAAGGACTTGTGTAAGTCGTTGACGCAGCAGGTAGTGGTGGACAGTTCTCCGGGACGATGTTAGCTAACATCAGGGCTGTCCGAAGGATGGATGGAACCGCAGAAGACGGAGTGGTAGAGGCGGGCGAAGACGAAGCAGAAGGTTTCAATTTGAGAGGTTGTGTCTGCTTCCTAATGTGTGCCATGGTGTGAGGTATAACAGCACAAGAGGAAGAATGATTTTACTAGTGCTGGGGGACCCTCTTTTATACATACTGATAGTGGTGGGGAGTGCAAGTGTTATACGGTGGGGGTAATAATGTTGTAACGAGTAAATATATATTACAATACGGGGATTTTCTAAGTCCCGAAGTGGGTCAAGGTCGTTTGATCATATTATTAAAACGGGAAATAGAGCAGTAAGTGATTCTCACTTGGACCACAAACCGATCTATTCCCCGCTTTGTACGTGAATTTTCTAAGTCCCAAGGTCATCTGAACATGAAGCCAAAGCGGGGAATAGAGCATAACATACTGCTCTATTCCCCGCTCTGTATTTGGGAAGGGGACAAAAGACAACAAACAAGAGACTGATTTTAAACAAGAGACTGACTTTATATTTTACAAGGTTTTCTCAGGCTAAGATGGGTAATGTCAACCGGTTTACGCGCCGTATTGACACAAGGTCGGTTTGCGCGCCATACCTTAGAGGGGTTAGGAAAAGGATGAGAAGCAAGATACATTACTTTGAAAATAAAGACTTTGCCAGCAACTATGTAAACAAAAATTAATCAGTTAACGTTACTTTTACAAGAACAGCCAAGGTCGGTTTTGCAAAGGTCAACAGTATCACTGAAACCCGGTGGGACGTAGACCCAAACACCCGGCGTCAGGCTGCTGCGAACCCAAGTTTTGACCAAGGTTGTTGAGGGACCTGTAGGGCCGGGAGTACATATTTCATTAGTAAATAAGACACTTCAAACCGATACCAAACATTAACATATATTAGACTAACTACATTACCTAGCAGCAAACTACAAGCGTTATCTAACATGCTTAACAAACTAACTAAACATGCAAGGGCGCGGATCTCTTAATTGCGCGTCGGGCCCAACGCACACTTAACAGACCTACGCTGCAGCAGAGTGCAACCCACTGGGACGTATACCCAAACAGCGGGCGGCAAGCTACTGCGACGAGACTGCGGACTGCTCCCGCTTATAAAGGCAAAGTGACGTCACCAAAGCGGAAGGGGGGATGTTACGTCAAAGGGGGGGGGGGATATTACAATACGAGGATTTTCTAAGTCCCGAAGTGGGTCAAGGTCGTTTGGTCATATTATTGAAACGGGGAATAGAGCAGTAATTGATTCTCACTTGGACCACAAACCGATCTATTCCCCGCTTTGTACGTGAATTTTCTAAGTCCCAAGGTCATCTGAACATGAAGCCAAAGCGGGGAATAGAGCATAACATACTGCTCTATTCCCCGCTCTGTATTTGGGAAGGGGACAAAAGACAACAAACAAGAGACTGATTTTAAACAAGAGACTGACTTTATATTTTACACAGTTTTCTCAGGCTAAGATGGGAAATGTCAACCGGTTTACGCGCCGTATTGACACAAGGTCGGTTTGCGCGCCATACCTTAGAGGGGTTAGGAAAAGGATGAGAAGCAAGATACATTACTTTGAAAATAAAGACTTTACCATCAACTATGTAAACAAAATTAATCAGTTAACGTTACTTTTACAAGAACAACCAAGGTCGGTTTTGCAAAGGTCAACAGTATCACTGAAACCCGGTGGGACGTAGACCCAAACACCCGGCGTCAGGCTGCTGCGAACCCAAGTTTTGACCAAGGTTGTTGAGGGACCTGTAGGGCCGGGAGTACATATTTCATTAGTAAATAAGACACTTCAAACCGATACCAAACACTAACATATATTAGACTAACTACATTACCTAGCAGCAAACTACAAGCGTTATCTAACATGCTTAACAAACTAACTAAACATGCAAGGGCGCGGATCTCTTAATTGCGCGTCGGGCCCAACGCACACTTAACAGACCTACGCTGCAGCAGAGTGCAACCCACTGGGACGTATACCCAAACAGCGGGCGGCAAGCTACTGCGACGAGACTGCGGACTGCTCCCGCTTATAAAGGCAAAGTGACGTCACCGAAGCGGAAGGGGGGATGTTACGTCACGGGGGGGGGGGGATGTTACGTCACGGGGGGGGGGATGTTACGTCACGGGGGGGGGGTGGTGACCTTGAACATGACCCAAAAAGGGGGGGGGGTGACCTTGAACATGACCAAAAAAAGGGGGGGGGGGGGAGGTTGTGTCGTCACGGGGGAAGGGGAACCGGATGTAGACCGGTTTTTAGCTTTCTACCCGTATATGGAAATGTCACGGTTACACTTGGCGACCCGCTTTGCTCCGTCTGGTACCTCATTCCAGCTTTGCCTTGCGAACTGAATACACCTCTGCGCTATGTCTTCTCCCATTACACCCGAGAAACTGCAACGTTTGAAGGAGACTTTGAAGAAGTCTTCGGAAAAAAGGAGCGGATTCAAAAGACCTAGTTCTTTTAAATCTTGCATACGGAAGAATTTTCGAAACCACCCACTTTACTTCGACCAACGGCCTTCGACGTCCACTGCATCTTCACCATCGCTATCACCTCGCCCTTCATCGCTTCGACCTTCATCGCCGCCACCAACTGTTGAGGAGATAATGAAGAGGACGGCTACGGTGAAACTTACCGAGTTGGTAACGCCGCTGGAGTCTGTCGCCGTCAAGTTTGCGCAGTTGAAATTAAACGTGGAGTATCTACTTGTGGGGAAGATCAGCGATGATGAGTACCTACTCCAACACCTCTTTGGCGGCGGCCGTTACGTCAAGGTCCACCTTCCAAGGTCCACTCTGCCACCTCCTGAGACCAAGTGCGACTTGATTTTAGTACGGCAGAAGGGACAAGTAAAGTGGGTTACAAAGGAAAAATAAACACTGACTACCGCTCACCGCTCCTTATCCACCATCTCCTTCAAACACAAACGGTCCTTTTCAGGACCACCCTAAGCATTTCAAGTTAGGGACTTGGCCTGTACATAGGCAGGAGACTATTAGTCTTATGTTTGTGTGCAGCCCACTTTGTGAAAATTTCTAAGTCCCAAGGTCCTTGACCTTGACCTTGACCTTGAACATGACCCAAAAAAGGGGGGGGGAAGGGGGGGGGGGTACACAGTTTGTGCAAAGTATGTCATGTGGGTACTCAAATTACGCGGATTGATCAGACGAACAAGTTGGCGCAAACAGAATTCAGATCCGACAAAGGGTATAGCAGCAACAGCGAAAAACAACTATTTTCAAGGGCAAGCCTAAATAACTTCTTTATTTACGGTTTAAAATATATTAAGTGGGTACTCAAATTACGCGGATTGATCAGACGAACAAGTTGGCGCAAACAGAATTCAGATCCGACAAAGGGTATAGCAGCAACAGCGAAAAACAACTATTTTCAAGGGCAAGCCTAAATAACTTCTTTATTTACGGTTTAAAATATATTAAGTGGGTACTCAAATTACGCGGATTGATCAGACGAACAAGTTGGTGCAAACAGAATTCAAATCCAACAAAGGGTATAGCAGCAACAGCGAAAAAACAACTATTTTCAAGGACAAACCTAAATAACTTCTTTGTTTTTGGTTCAAGGTCTAACATGTGGGTACTTCAATTACGCAGCTTGACAAGGCGAACAAGTAGGTGCAATTTAAATTTAAATCTAACCAACAGTATAGCATCCGTGGCGTAAAAACGATGGTTTGAAGGACAAGGTAACGTTGTGGTGGGGGTAGATGCCTATTATACACGATAACGCTACATCATTATTCTTCCAGCTCTTGTCGTATGAACATCTACCTAGACGGTCTGAAAAATGTCGCAGTTTTACAGGAACATGAGGAAGGTGACCTTCAGTAGTCCCCTTGACACTACTTTCTACTTCCCTGACGATGAAGACAGAAGGTCTACACTTTTAGTGGACAATGAGCGGTTTCGTCGAAGAATAATTGAGGTTGAAACACTTTTAACCAGTTGTTTGCTACGCAAAAAGAACCATATGAATACATGCACCGGTTTAGATCATAGTAGCTGTTATACTTATACAGCGTTGAAGCGCAAACATTATTGAGGTTTTTAGTTACGGAGGTAAGGTCTTGACAGTCTCAGAGCTAAACCCTAACTAACACATGTAAACTAGTTATTGTGCGATGTAAAACTTGGTGGGGAGACTGGTGTAGTGGGGGACTGGTGTAGTGGGGGACTACCATCTGCCGCACACTTGCCACCTGCCACCTGCCACCTGCCGCCGCCCATCTGCTGTCCACCATCTGCTTCGTTCTACTACACTTTTACCCCCACCATTTTGTTTGATACCAAAAACGCTAGCTAGCGAATAGTCAGTACACCTCCGGCTCTCGACCGGTGAACATCGAGCTCTCCGAGACGCTCTTCACAAAATAACAATATCATTTCACTCAAGGTCTGATAGATGTTTCTATTTCATTGCCGTCACGTATTCTTTCCTCCTGACAGCAATGAAATGCAAACACCTAACAGAACAGATAGGTGTCAAAAACACAACATGGACTCTGCGCAGGGATCGAAGTATCTACCGTCTTTCTTCAGAAAGCAAAGTGATGGCCGCAACTCGTCCGGATCAACAACATCGATGACAACCAACAACGGGGAACTATTGTAAACATGAATTATTGTAAACATAACTTATTGTAAATAAAATAAAGTAATATTTGTAATTGTACTACCTCGCACTCGTATCATTCGATTGCTTCATTCGATTGTTTCATTCGATATTTATTATCGATTAACTATCGAATCACAATCGTTTTACGAGTGCGAGGTAGATTTTTTTAAAAAAACTTCACCGTGACCTTGAACTTTGAACTTTTACTCATTTCGTCACAAAACCGCCTACGTCACTGGCTCAGCCTCAGATGACGTCTTTCATGACGCAGCGCTTCCGGTCACGTGACCGGAAGCCATCAATCAAGTGAGCCAGAAGTCCCCTTTCCCTACTACTCTAATGGTTCACTTTTTCAAAGGAAATTCACTAATAACTATGAGCCGAAAATTAGCATGGTGGTTCATCTTATGCTGTAGCTGTAGATGTGCAATAAGGCTGGGTTTTGCTGTCTAAGTTCCACGACATTTAATTAATTTTATCAGATGGTAGCATAAACAGTTGTATCTTTTTTAAACACCTAATATACCAAATTTAAAAACAAATCTATTTCCGTGTCGCAAATTTGTCGGGCTCCGCCCCGTGACCTTAACGGCATTATGAAGGTGGCGTCCGTCGTCATGTATGTTCCTTGAAAATTACTGAACCGATTGAGCTGAAATTTCTCATGATGCGGTTGTTATTATACTTATGGGTTCCGGAGAGGCATATGCGCATTTCAAAAATCCCTTAGGGTTACGGGTATTGGGGATTTAAAGTTCAAATTGTATTTTTATTTATATTAATTTGTTTATTGTTACCAAGGGAAACACTATTTTAAACATCAGGGGTTTTAAGAACTCTGTGCGAATAACAGGACACTGGCAGCACGACAATAACGTCACGCTTCATTCTGACTAGGCTATAATATAGTTTATGTGGACAAAGCCATGACGAGAGCTTTTTGGTTTTCTTGGTCGGCTAGTTGTTAATGCTGTAAATATCGTAGTTGCTGTGGTTGGGCGAGTATTGTAGAGCTCCCGTTACATTCCCACCACCTCGCTTTGCCGTTGCGTTTCAGTGGTTTCAGTGATAAGACGCCCGTTGCAACAAAAGGTCATGGACCCCGCGCACGCAGCTAAGTGTCCCAATTATCTAATACGCTGTTAATTTAAATTGAGTTCTACCGACAATGGTCTTCCCGTCTACCCGAGAAAGCCATTTTGTTGGCAAGTTAGAGTGAGGCCAACTTGAACGTCACCTTAATGGTTACAAATACAAAGCTCTAACTAATGTAATACCAGTTACGGTGGTGAAACACTTTTTAACCAGTGAACACTCTTGACAAGATGTGTAAAATTATTCAATTAAACATACAGGGCGAGTCAGACCACCCGACCAGCATGTATAACGGGAGGACGGTTTGGTCTAAAGTCGTCAAACAAAATTCTTCCCACTAAAACGCATATAAGGGCTATCTATTACAAATATTTTCATCAAAATCTATGTACAGCATGTTCCAAAACTGAAGGTCACGGGTTCGAATCCCAAAGTTTCCTTGTGTATACATAGGGACAATTATACATCATTTTAAAGGTCTTCTGAAAAGAAACATTTTGGTGAAAACCGAATTCACTTATCTTTATCCGTTTCAAAATGGCGGCCGTTTTTTTTTTTTGTAAAATATTTACGAAATTATTGTGTAAGCCACTACTCGTATATTTTTTCAAACTCAAATTTCTTACTCGTGATAAACTCAGATTTACTTTGGTTTGCTACATAAAAGGTTTTTTTGAGAAAATCTAAATAAAAAAAATGTTTTTGAAAATGCCTATTCGCCCAAAATTTAAAAAAAGTCAAATGGTATAGCGTATATCAAAAATCATACCATTGAAAAGGTCTTGTAAATCTTAGCACCTTTCTAATTTACACAAACTTTGTATCTCTTTTCGTTTTTCTGCAATCAGCAAAAAACATTATTTTCCCATATGAAATGCATGTCAATTGTCCATAACATATAAAACTAATGTGGCCACAGCATACATGCAAGCGTTATGCAAATTAACATGCGTTTCATATGGGAAAATAATGTTTATTGCTGATTGCAGAAAAACGAAAAGAGATAAGGTTGGTGTAAATTAGAAAGTAGCTAGGATTTATAAGACCTTTTCAATGGTAACCTTCAGCGACTTTCCCCTATAGGGAAGAAGCTATTACCGTAGGTGGCATGGTAAGACTTAAGCCCGAGACCATGATAACTTATCGTCTTGAGGCCCCCAGTTGCCAAAAACACCATTCGTTCAAATTTGGTATATATATATATATATATATATATATATATATATATATATATATATATATATATATATATATATATATATAAGCACGATAACTCTCGTAAAAAAGGTCCGATCTTGAAGAAATTTAGTACAGGCATGTAAAGTAGCATTTATTTGATTTATTTGAACGAGTTCGAAAACCAAACTGATCGGACCATCCGAAGGGGTATTTTGGGGGGTTTTGTTCCCAAAAAAAACGTTTTTTTTGGGTTTTTCACATGTAATTTTTATTAAAATAAAATTTAATTTACACCATTGAATTTGCATAAAAAAACAACTTGGGGTTTTTTCATTGCTCTACGTAAATTGGTTACCGAGATATTGAAAGTGCTAAACACAGTACGTTGTCTAATGTTGTTCTTATGGAGATAAAGAAAAATGTTATATCTCGGTTATTTATAAACACACACTGACGAAACTTGGTATATGGCTTCATCTGATTGTGGTCTTTTGTAATAAGCACAAAAACACAAAATTTTACTGATGATTCCCGCATACTCAGTCCCCATGTTATTCATATGGAGAAAAAGTAAAATATCATATCTCCCTGAAGTATGAACATAAATTAATAAAACTTGGTAATATGGCTTCACTTAGTTGAGTTCTATTTCTATTTGCATAAAAACCCATTATTTTGCGTTTCTTGTTGCAGCAAACCTGCGTATTCATCCCCATTGTTATTCTTATGGAGAATAATTAAAATCGTATATATCACTTATTTATGAATGTATATGGATGAAACTTGGTATGTGGCTACACTTAGTTGAGTTCTATTGATTTTTGCATAAAAACCCATTATTTTGTGATCCTTGTTGCAGCAAATCTGCGTACTCATACCCAATGTTATTCATAAGGAGAATAATAATTATTTTATATATCGCTTATCTGTGAATATATTTTTAAGGAATCTTGATAAGTGGCTTAATGTGTTATTAAGACATATGTGCATTGGAAATTCGCTGAGTACGCAGGTTTGCTGTGACGGGGGTATTGATATACGCTACCATTTGACTTTTTTTTTAATTTTGGCCAAATAGGCATTTTCAAAATAAATATTTTTTTTATTTAGATTTTTTTAACCTTTCATGTAGCATACCAAAGTAAAGCTGAGTTTATCACGAGTAAGAATATTGAATCGGAAAAAAATACAAGTAGTGGTTTAGGCAATACAGGGTTTTCCGCACATGTCTATATATTTTACACAAAAATGGCCGCCATTTTGAAACGGATAAAGATAAGTAAATTCTGTTTTCGCCAAAATTTTAAAATGGTGTATAATTGTCCTTATTTATTACATAAGAAAATGTTGAGATTCGAACCCATGACCTTCAGTTTTGGAACATTCGGTACATGGATTTTGATGAAAATATTTTTAACAGATAGCCCATATGCGTTTTAGTGGGGAAGAATATTGTTTGATGACTTTAGACCAAACCGTTCTCCCGTTATATATGCTGGACGGGTGGTCTGACTCACTCTGTATATCGATTTGAAAACTAGGTTAGATGTGCTCCCTGTCATTCAACATTCCGATCAAGCATAAGTAAATTTATAAATTTTGTTATTTTTTAACTTCTTAATAAGGCTTCTTATAATTTTCTATATAGCCAAAACCAAGCAAAGTATAAATTTCTATTAGAACTTACGGGTTACTAAAACATTATCAAACTTTTGACTAGTAAATTTCCTATTAAATTACAATGTTAAAGGTACATTGACATCTCGCCGCCTTGTTTGAAGGAAGATTAATTTGGTAGATACTAGATGACGTGTTGTTACAAAATCAATTAGTGAGTAAATAGTGTAATACAGAAATGTCTCTAGTAAACAACTCGTGGCGCAGTACAAACACGGAGCCACGAGCAACCTAGATCATCAGTTGCGCGGCGATGACCGCCTGATAACGAGATTTGCTGGTGAAACACTATCTGCGCTATCTGCTTCCTTCGCGTGGCTGCATCTTGCGTAAAACCATTCTAATGTGTATTTAATTCGATAAGATGAATGTCTTAACAAAAATAATTTCGTTTTTGTTTATCATTAAAGATCAAGCTACAACTTTTACTCTCTCCCCTAACTGAAATGTATACACCTGGGATTTTGCCAGCATCTATAAATTTAAATGTTGAACAGGGAAAGGATGTTGAGTTAAACTGCATAGCAAGCAAAAGACTGCGTCAGCACTTTCAACGTTTTATGACAAGTCCTGCTGCACTCAGAGATATGCACTATAACTGAGACAGAAGGCAGATCCCACTCAAACGCAGTGTCTCGGTTCACCAATCAAAGTAGGCCATGTCCTGTTCGAAATCTTCTTTTGTGGTCAGAGGATTCGTCCAAAATATCAAAAATATGTTTCCGGAAACACATTTGTATTTAGGGACATCAAAACAAAAATGTTTCGTGGTTTCGTGATCTCAACGTAGTATAGTGAAATAGTATATTTCGTTACTAGTCCGGAAAAGCGCTCTTTGCCAGTGCGAGATCGTGTTTACGTGCGAGACGAAGTCGAGCATGGAATTTAGATCAAGCACTGGCGAAGAGCTTTTCGGACGAGTATTGAACGATACTTTTCGTCATACTACAAAAAAGTCATATAATTACAAAAACACAATGCCATAATATGCTTCACACGTGTAACATCAATGAGAGGTTAACTTTGACCAATGATTTGACAATAATGAAAGTCAGCTGTTGCGTCGCGTTTTTAACTTCTAAAACTGATCGGAAAAGAACTGTCCGGTAAAAATAGGCTTTCACCGTAACATTAACATGTAGCTAATTTTAGTGATCGGAAAAGAAGTGATCGGAAAAGACAACAAAGAACCATATGTTATTTTAAATGAAAACAGCAAGTTTCCAGCCGCATTTTAGTATTGAAAGTCATATGTTCCCGCGTAGTATAAGAAAAAACAGTTGGCCAAAGTTAACCTCTCATTGATGTTACACTTGTGAAGCATATTATGACATTGTGTTTTTCTAATTATATGACTTTTTTGTATTATGACGAAAAGTATCGTTCAATACTCGTCCGAAAAGCTCTTTCTTTGCCAGTGCTTGATCTAAATTCCGTGCTCGACTTCGTCTCACACGTAAACACGATCTCGCACTGGCAAAGAGCGCTTTTCCGGACTAGTAACGAAATTTACTATTTCAGTTTGTACTACAGAACGTCACGATGTATCTTTACCGAACTTACAAAGCTTGAAAGACCGGAGTGGGCGTTCACGACCTTGCCGCCAGCAACAACGAGTTTTTCAACCGCCCAAGGACGGGGGAGAGTTTGCAGCGAGATTCCGCGCTCACTGAATCAACATACCGTTAAATCGTGTGCATTGTTGTTTGCAAGTTACCACCAATGTTTTTACTTAATAACTAGTTGTGTACCCGTCTTTCGAATGGGATGAATGTATAATTAATAGATTAATTATCAAATAAACAATAAATAAGTTTACAATATTTAAATTACATATTATTTTTTATTGTTTGATTGCTAGCCTCCGGATTGCTCCGGATATGTGTGTCCGTAAGCACGATAACTCTCGTAAAAAAGGTCCGATCTTAATGAAATTTGGTACAAATGTGTAAAGTACTATTTATTTGAATGAGTTCGAAAACCAGATGAATCGCACCATCCGAAGAGGGGTTTTTGGGGGGTTTGTACCCCAAAAATGTGTTTTTTTAAGTTTTCACATATAATTTTAATTTAAATAAAATTTTAATTTATACCATTGAATTCAGCTTAAAAAACAAACAATTTGGTATTTTGATCATTGCTCTCCGTCAATTGGTTACCGAGATATTGAAAGTGCTGAACACAGTACGTTGTCTAATGTTATTCTTATGGAGAAAAAGGAAAATTGTATATCTTGCTTATTTATGAACATAAACTGGCGAAATTTGGTATATGGCTTGATCTGGTTGTGGTTTATTGTTGTTTGCACAAAAAAAATGTTCGCCTATGGTTCCTGTAGCAGCAAACCCAGGTACTTGGTCCCCATGTTATACTTATGGAAAATACCTAAAATGTTATATATATTTATGAATGTATACGGATGAAACTTGGTATGTGACTTCACTAAGATGAGGTCTATTGATATTTGCATAAAAACCCATTATTTTGTAAGCCTTGTTGCAGCAAACCTGCGTACTCATCCCCAATGTTATTCTTATGGAGAATAATTAATATTTAAAATAAATATTGCTTGTTTGTGAATACATTTCTTATGAATCCTGTTAAGTGTTTTAATGTGTTATGTTATATAGTCATTGGAAATTCGCTGAGTATGCAGGTTTGCTGCGACGGGGGTATTTTACTCAAGTTATCGCATTCACGGACACATATGTAGATATATACTAGTGTCTTGAAGGGGCCATAGCCCCAACACTCCAATCTCTTTACTCTTTAAATGCTGAGTAAAACCATTGATTTTGAATACATAATCAATGGTAAAACAGTGTAAGTAGGAACTCATGTCAGTTCGTAAACAAAGTAGTCACTTAATCACATGTTTTTATGTAAACAGACGTTTTTAAATCCCCATGCTTTTCTTATGGGAGATGTTTTACGTTATTTCTGGTTTGATGGTAACATGTTGGAAATACTACTATTTTTCCCGAGTCCCTGGAATTTGAGCCCTCTCCCATTTTCCTGCGATTAGCCAAACTCCCACAATTTTGACTTTAAAATTTCGCTTACAGAATTATCTATAAATATATATATATATATATATATATATATATTATATTTATATATATATTATATTTATATATATATTATATTTATATATATATATATCTTTATAGATAATTCTGTAAGTGAAATTTTTAAGTCAAAATTGTGGGAGTTTGGCTAATCGCAGGAAAATGGGAGAGGGCTCAAATTAAATATAATATATATAAATATTATATATATATATATATATATATATATATATATATATATACATTTGAACGAATGTGTTTTTGTCATCTGGGGACCTCAAAACAAAAAGTTATCATGGTCTCGGGCTTAAGTCTTACCATGAGACCTACGGTAATAGCTTCTTCCCTATAGGGGAAATTCGCTAAAACGCCGGGAACATTAATGAAATGTTCCAATGAAATGTTTACTCTGGACTCTACCTCCGCCGGGATTGCATCGCCGTTGATCGAAAATCGGCCATATATGTTTCGTGTTAGTGTAATGTACGTGTCCGTCGTGTCGGTGTTATGTACTTTAATGTTCCCTTTTTTATTAATTCGGCGTTCTTCTTATGAAGATAACCACATCCTTGGACGGCCTGATGATGACTTCGTAGGAAGTCGAAACTAGTTGCCATTGCAACAATTTGAAACACCAATAAGCAGGTATTTAAACCACTATAATATTTTTACTGTACAATTAAATCAAAGTTAACGAAATATACTGGCAGATAGTTCGGGTACTGTTGCTAAGTCGAGGAACTCTGTCGGGTATTGACCGGCATGGACATGGTTAAAAGAAAGGTGTTAACAAATGTATGTGTTCGTTCATCGCTTTGGAAGAGACCTACCTTGGTGTTGATCTCCGATGCATGCTCATTGGTGGACGTAAGGATGACAATCACAGAGCCAGGCACTTTCCAAATTAAACTGTTTAAGAACCTCGAGAAAAAAACTGTTAATCAGTAAATCCTGTGATTCAACGATTGTGCTGAGTGAAGAAAATATGTTTATGAGACCACATTTGATTTCAATGTCCCGTTCTCAATTTTAAAAGGGCATAAGAAAACTCCTCAATACATTAATCTTAATATAGACCTTTTCTCCATAAGAATAATATCGCAACGTTGAAGCCAGTGGAGAGGAACTTTTTTTATAAGTTCGGGATTTTAAAAAAAGGTATCCAAACGTTGTAGATCAATTGGACAACTGGCTAAAATCGGCAACAAATTTGAAAAAATAACATAGGAACTTTGCCAGGGAGCGGAGCCTGGGCGGGACGTACCCACGTTGGGGCTTCATTCAAGAAATGTGGTTGGAATTATCCAAATAACCACATGTCACATATCACATGTCAAATTCGGAGGTCGGGAAGTGATAGGAGAATCCAGTGGGGTGGAGCCCTGAGGTCAGGGAAAAATTATCGGAATTTTGTTATCATCCTAACAACCTGGGAATTGTCCGGGAACAGATTTCGCAATCACCTCGAGTCCTCTGTTCTCCATAAAAATAACATGGCAAGGTTATAGCCAATGGGGCGGAGCCCTAAGGTTGGCATTATAAATAACGTATCCAAATGTTATGGATGGATGATAATTGGCTAATATCATGCATACAATCGGAAAGAATAATATCGAACTTTTGTTAGGGGGCGTAGCCCTAAGGTTGGTGGAGGGGGGACACATCCAACGTTGGGGAATCATTCAAGACATGAATCTTTAAAAAAACAATGCCAAAGAACCATCACACATAAAAATTGGATGTTTGGAAGTAATAGAAGAAGCTAGGGGGCGAAGCCCTGAGGTCGGGAAAAGATTATCCGAAGCCTGTTAGTCCCCCAACAACCTGGTATGGTTGGTATGGTTCGGGAGCAGATTTGAGGAGCCTTTTTCGCAATAACATGGAATACTCATTTTTCCATAAGAATAACCGTGGCAAAATTTTAGCGAGTGGGGCGGAGTCCTAAGAACGGGGTCATAACAAACCTTCCCAAATGTTATGGATCAATGACAATTGGCTAATATCACGCAAAAAACGGAAAGAATTAACACGACAATTTTGCCAGGGGGCGAATCCCTAAGGTTGGTGGGGGGACGTATCCAACGTTGGGACATCATTCGAGATATGCGGCTTTGCAAAACAAATCCAAAGAACCATCACACGTTCAAATTGGACGTCGGGAAATGATAGAAGCCAGAGGGGCGGTGCACTGAGGCCACGAATAGCCGACTAACAATGTTGTATGGTCCGGGAGCAGATTTTAAGAGCCGTTTTCGAGCCATTAGGTAAAACCTTTTCTCCATAAGAATAACATGGCAGCTTTTGGTGCTACTGGGACGCAGCCCTGAGGTTTGGGGGAAGAACAAAAAAATATTCACGTATAATGTTTTGGTCCTCTGTAACGTGGTATGGTCTGGGAGCAGTTTAGGAGTGCCGTTTTCGAAATTACCTGGGACACACACTCGCACACTACTTTATTAGTAGTGATTGATTCAACAAATTTCAAAATTTTGTCAAGTCCGTCAGACTACTGGGACTATTAGCATGATTCTCTTTTTTAAAAGATAGGTAATCATGCTTTATTTAATTATAGGTAATCATGCCTAGATATGTCATCACCCATCCAAACTAACATATCTTCAATGGGATCTTCCCTAGTGGCTCTTAAAGTCCCCATGTTAATCTTTTGAAGGAAGTTTGTTTACATCAGATGAGTACCTAAAACGTGTTTAACCAAGAGAGTTCGTTTGGTTCGCCGAAGAATAATACACCACATAATACAAGTACTTTATTCGCGGGTGTTTATACAGTCAAGAACGTTCATGAAATACGGTTATTATTGTACGATGTAAGTTAAGAAAATCTGCTACATGATCTATGTGTATTTGAATAAGGTCATTTTATGTTTTCAGGTTTTTCTATTAACAGTAGAGCTCTTTCAACAACTTCTATAACCGATTGACGTTTGTGTCACATGCATGATCATCTAATTCATTACGTTCCTTAATGAACCTCTCTACACAATTGTCTTTTCTTTTACGTTTCCAATATGTTTCTGGATTCTCTCTGAAAACTTCATAAAATAATTTTTCATTTTCCATATAAACCTTGGGGGTTCCCTAACGTGGGCTTTTGTATGTATTTTTGTGCGTGTGTATTTGTATTTAGCTACTTATTTTAAACCAGGCAATGTTTAGCATTCTGGTATTATTTCCAAAAGTTCTACAATGAACCCAAAAACAGGGCAACGAGCGTCAAAGCAAAAAACAATCCTAATGACTTTATTGGTTTAAAAGAATTCGGGGTGGATTTTATAAGTTTAGTTGTGTTTTTGTTGTTTAGTTGTCTAATTTTATTCAAGTGATTAGATTTTTCTATAAGTATTTTTCAGAAAATTAAAGTTATCATGGCTCTGTATGCACTTTACTTAAAACAAGAAAATAACGCTGCATCGGACTATACCATTAGATCACACAATGAGAAAAATCATAATTAATGATAAAATATTTGACTTTTAGCGAATTTCTGTAAAGGGAATAAACTATTACCGTAGACGGGGACGTATGTCTAGACCTATATAGGCCGGGGACGATGATAACTTCGCGTTTTGAGGTCCCCAGATGTCAACACCATTCGTTCAAATTTGTATACCGGTATATATTTTATCGTGTATCGTGTAATGAGATGAGCTTTCAAATTTCATTATGTCAAAAGTATGTATTTTCTTAGACATAGTGTGGCTAGAAATCTGACAGCGTGGCTGTAAAACTCGGTCTGTCAGCATTGTTTAAGTTATATACGCATGAACAATATAGTGAGTAGCCTCAACCATTCTAGAAGCCAGGCGTTTTAATACGTCCCACCTTAGAAGTGATTACTTTCTTTTAACAACCAGCATAGTGATCATAGATTATATAGCTATAACTGTTTTAAGCAGATAAACTGGCCATAGAAATCACAGCTGTTAAAGTAACACCCTGCTGCTGAACTCTAGCGGGAAAAATATTAGGTCTAACGATTTCAAGCATAAGAATAACATTGCCTTTATTTCTAGTTAAAACTGGTTAGTGTTTTCAGTGAACAAATTATAATTCTTTTCACTAAATATTTATATAACTTTGAAAAGAATTACCGCTAACAAAGAGTATTTTTAGATTTTACCATAAAAAATATGCATTATTTATTTAACCTTGATTAGCCTTTACACCAAAACTCAAGGTGCAACATTGACAGATGCTACAGAGCAGCGCGGGTTCTCTAGTATTAGTTAGCCTATACTTGATACGTTAATTAGACTATATAGTAAACAATAGTACTGTACTATTATTGCATTGTTATAACTTAAAATTTACTTTAATAACTGCTAAAATAAATAATGTTTAGAACTGAACTTATACTATTATAAGGCTGAACAAAATTGTCTTGTAAATTAAATTAAATCACAAATATTGCTTTAGTCCGATATGAAAACATAATTATTTATCAATAAATCGGATAAAAAACAATAAAACTGTCATTTAAATTGTATAAGCCAATTAAAATCGATCTCTCATAAGAACAGGGCCTCGTAAGTTATAAATATTAAGAAAGAGGTTTCAGTTCCATTGTCTATCATGGGTCTTAGTTCAATACCAGATATCCTGATGACAAAGTCTGTTTGATATCCTCTCAGGCCACTGATGTTGACTGTAAGCAAATTTCGTAATCCAATGATATTTGATCTTCTTTATTTGCCCATCAACTATAATAGACCTCTTATCAATGCAACTTCTAGACCTTTGCCTCCATTTGTTGCCTAATCTTCACCACTAGTCTTATCAAATTATTGACTTCATTAATTTCAACTTTGCAATTCCAAAACAATTAATTGTTAACAATAGGTTTAAGGTTTGTTTTCAGATAATATAATAGTAATTTGTAATAGTATATTTCATAACAAGAGTGGAAAGTGGGATTTTGCATGTTCGAGACCATATGTAAGTGCGAGACTTGTCGAACACTTCAAATGGTCGAGAACAAGCAAAACACTTTCAATTGAGTTTTGAACGACATTTTTTACTACACTACAGATATTAACCATCCATAAGACTAGTTATTTGTTTAAATAAAAACAGTCATTGGGATATTAACTTTTTATTACAATTAGGAACATTTCAAAACTGTTATAGTATATTTCATAACAAGAGTGGAAAGTGAAAATTTTCTACATTAATCATTACTTCCCACTGTAAACATTAGACATCTCTGTATAAATATGAAGTTTCACAAGTGATAAACACATAACGAAAACATCTGATCTCAACGTAGTGTAGTGAAATAGTATATTTCGTTACTAGTCCGGAAAAGCGCTCTTTGCCAGTGCGAGATCGTGTTTACGTGCGAGACGAAGTCGAGTGCGGAATTTAGAGCAAGCACTGGCCAAGAGCTTTTCGGACGAGTATTAAACGATACTTTTCGTCATACTACAAAAAAGTCATATAATTACAAAAACACAATGCCATAATATGCTTCACACGTGTAACATCAATGAGAGGTTAACTTTGGCCAATGATTTGACAACAATGAAAGTCAGCTGTTGCGTCGCGTTTGTAAATTCTAAAACTGATCGGCTTTCACCATAAGATTAACATGTAGCTAATTTTAGTGATCGGAAAAGACAACAAAGGACCATATGTTATTTTAAGTGAAAACAGCAAGTTTCCAGCCGCATTTTAGTATTGAAAGTCATATGTTCCCACGTAGTATGACGAAAAGTAATTTATGCTATAGTATCGTTTACTGTTTTATAAACAATGCATCGATTAGTAGATAAGAAATGGCAAAGAGACCCCGTAATCGGCGCTTTTTTCCCATGTTATTCTTATGGGGATCAGTTTTTGCGCCGACACCCGATCCCGCCCTACACAAGTTTCCTTGTTGGCCTGTACTAATGTCCAACCCTTGCCTATATTAAATATATTTTCCCAATCCCCATCCCTCCTCTATATTTTTTAAAATTAATTTTCAAATTCAGGCTAAAAAACTATCTTTAGTGTTTATAGTCCGATTTGTCTGCAATTTGGATATGTTACTGTCCTAGGCAAGTGTTTTAATAAATTCCACTTACATTTCCCAAATTCACTATAACGGTCAAATTAAAAAATATTTTTGAAAAATACTATAGTGCCAATTGCCACCTTCTTTATTAACTGTCTGATTTGTCTTCAATTTGGATATGTTATTGTCCTAGGCAAGTGGTTTAATAAATTCCACTTACATATCCCAAATTCACTATTACGGTAAAATTAAAAAATATTTTTGAAAAATACTGCCAATTGCCAACTTCTTTATTTACTGTCCGATTTATTTAAAATTTGGATATGTTATTGTCCTAGGCAAGTGTTTTAATAAATTCCACTTACATATCCCAAATTCACTATTACGGTCAAATTAAAAAATATTTTTGAAAAATACTGCCAATTGCCAACTTCTTTATTTACTGTCCGATTTGTTTAAAATTTAGATATGTTATTGTCCTAGGCAAGTGTTTTAATAAATTCCACTTACATTTCCCAAATTCACTATTACGGTCAAATTAAAAAATATTTTTGAAAAATACTGCCAATTGCCAACTTCTTTATTTACTGTCCGATTTGTTTAAAATTTAGATATGTTATTGTTATAGGCAAGTGTTTTAATAAATTAGCCTTACATTTCCCAAATTCACTATTACAGTCAAATTAAAAAATATTTTTGAAAAATACTGCCAATTGCCAACTTCTTTATTTACTGTCCGATTTGTTTAAAATTTGGATATGTTATTGTTGTAGGCCAGTGTATATGCACCATCCACATTTTACAAATATTGCGGTTAAATTTTAAAAAATTTGGAAAAATACTGCCAATTGGCAACTTCTTTATTTATGGTCTGATTTGTTTAAAATTTATATATGTCATTATTCTAGGCTAGTGTATATGTACCATACACATTTGACAAATTAACCATAATGGTCAAATTTAAAAAATATTTTGAAAAATATACTAACAATTTCAAACTTCTTTATTTACTGTCTGATTTATTTTCGGATATGTTATAGCTCTTATATAGGTAACAAGACCACACTACCACACGTTCCACTACTCTCTATAATACAGTATTTTGTCTTTTTTGTTTGTTTATTTTGCTGTAATCCCAAAACTGACTTTGCTGTTTATTGTCCGATTTGCCTACACTTTGGATATTGTCCTAAGCATTTATTGTCTGATTTATTTTTGGATATGTTATAGCCCCCAACTATTATATCTAAAATTACAATATTATTTCCACCTATAGTTGATGTGTTGTTTGTTTTGCCGCAACCTAAAAACTAACATTGGTATTTGTGTTTGTACAAAACTATATTTTGCGGTTGGATTAAAAAAAATAAATGCAAGCTTATTATATTTGCCACAAGCTTATTATATACATCCAACTGTTATATTTGCCACATTTCCAATATTGTTGTGACCCTCTCAATTACCTCTCATTGTAATATAATAAGTAACATATATCCACAATTATGGTCAGAACTGCCTAAATTTTGGATATGTTTTAAGCCAATGCGATAACAAAAATAAATTTTTAAAACCCAAAACAACTAAACACAAAACACTAATCTTTCTTTGTGCTTGTTTGGAGTAGTCTTTATTTTATTCAACTTAATTTTAATTTTGTAGTTAAAATCAAACTTCCCACATTCTAGCTCCCTTTCCAGCCAGTGGTTGGAGACATAAAGGTTACGAATATTTTCAAACTGTACAATATATCTTTTTCTACCCCTATGTTGGACTTGTTTAATAGCGCTTATTAATAATTCCGCACCATATTCCAAATCCTCCAGTCTACTACATTCTTTAAATTTAACATTGCCTTTAATATCTTGCATCTCTATGTCTTCTTGTCCAACATCCCACTCATTGTTACGGAAACTTAGGTTTTCTATTTTTGGAAAGGAATTGCCATAAAATGTTGCGGTTCCGTTAGTGTTAAAGCTTGCAAGTGGCTCGTTGGTAGGTAGATAAATAATGTCCAAATCACCACTGTATGGCAACACGCTATAACCTTGCCTATTCTTATTTATCTCTATAAATACAGTTTTACAAACACCTTTAACATAGTATACACCCCTCCCTCCATCCTTTTCTGCCAACACTCCCACAAACTTGTTGTTTACTACAAACGCATACACTATATAATGTCCATAATGCTCTAGATCCTCCCAACGTCGCAGGAAGTAATCTTTTAATTTATCCTCTCTTTCCCTTCTTTCTTGTTCTTTAGCCAACTGTGCTTTGTATTCCTCTGCAACAGTATTTTCCACATATTCCAATTTACGCTTATTACTGTCAATGTCTTCTAATTCCAATTTCCTCTTTTTGGAACAAATCTCTAAGAAAGGCTTGGAAAGTGGCTCTATTTCTTTAATAGTGTATGGGTACAGTTTATTGGTCCGGCTTCTTAAAACGTAGGGAGTAAGGTTAGGACTTTCCACTAAGCCTAATTCTTCTAAATTGATGTGTTTAGGTATAGTGGAGAAAGGTGTATTTGATTTTGTAAAACATGTGCCCCCAGATTTGATGCAACACTTATGCTTTACACTTATGGCATCAGGAAACTCCTCTATTACCTCTACATAGTTAGTTGGTAAACAGTTAAAGCTAAATGCAGATAGAGCATACTTTATTAACTTTTCCCTTTGTGTACTATCTTTTGGCAGTTTTAGTTGTACTCCAGTTATCTTCTTCGTATTACTATTACCCCAATATGCGTATTGTAATAAATCATTAAACACTAAACAACAACTGTTTTGTAATTGATTGGCAACTTTCACCCACATCTTATGCAGAGGTACAGCATAGAATGGAGCATTTTGAAAGTACCGTTTGTTGTCTTCTATTAGACTTAAACAATCTCTTAAAGGTTCAAACCCTTTACCAAAACCTCTACAATAGTTATAGATTGTTGCCTCTAACCTTGTTATTCCATTCTCTCTAGCTAGTTTAGACGAGAACGTTTCTTTTAGTCTCGCATCTGGACAGTTTATAAAGTTTATTATATGGTTTCCTATACTTTTAATTACTCCAGGGTTTGTAATCTGGCATATAAATTTATTATATATTTTTACCCTGCTATTTACATTAAACCATGTTAAACAGTCTTTACTAACATTATCTACAATAACATTATATCCATTCTTGTACGCCCCTTGGTAGCAAAAGTTAAAGTTTTCTGTAAGATATTGGCACATTTCCTCTTTATTAAATATTCCAGCCAAATCTAGTGTTATATCGAAATCCATAAGATAGTACATTTCTTTTTCCAGATCTTACAGTATCTTTGGAAGATCTTCCAACAAATCCTTAATTTTAACATTTGCAAGCTCTATTTTATAGGGAATTGCTATAGGATCATCATACTTTTGTTTAATTTGGTCAATATCTTTCTTTATTATTTGTAACACACCCTCGCTTTGGGAGAATGGTAGTTTGGCCACAACACCATGTCGAGCTAAAGAGAACTTTTTAAATATTCCTCGTAAGTAGCTATTAAACGAGCCACATATTTCCTTCTTAACTTTAAATTTATTCCGAACGTCCCCATCACAATCCGAAACATTGGTTATCTTAACTAACATTAAGTTATCACAAAACGCATCCGTTATAGATGTTAAGTTATTTAATTTTGGTTCGCCCTCGCAATAGTTTATATTACCTATGTCTGTAAGAAGGTTATTATTACGCAGATTTTCTAATAAAAACCATATACCGAATCTTTCGTTAGTAGGTTTAATACAATTTCCCAATAAATGGCTAACAGAGTACATTTCTTTTATACAAAAGTAGCGGAAACATGTAAACAGGACAGATTACACTATAGGCATATAGAGGTTGTAAATATATGGATATTGTATATAAACATAGGCGAGCGGTAAGTGTAACATGTACGTGGACACCCATATGCAAATATGGAATACCCACTATTAATATAATTCCAAATTCGACTAAATAAGTTTATAGTCTCAATATAATTAACATATTAACATTAGTACCCAAATTGTCGAAATTCTATAATTCTATTCTTAGTCCTTGTATTAGGTTTTGTACTATTAAACCCTACATTCTTATCCTGTGCAGTAGAGTAATATATGCATGTTATTTAATACGCACATTCTACAAGACCTGTACATCTGTTGTATAAGCAGCAGAATAGACGTCTCATTGTGTTGTTGTAAAGTAAAACATAAATGTAAATTGTGCTGGATACAACCGGTCAGATATTAGACAGGAAATGTGTTGGAAGTGTATTGCCAAAGACAAATCACATAGTGCAGCATGTACGCAATCCATTACTATTTAGACAAAGGTCAGTATTGGTACAACATCCGATATATTAGCCAAACCCAGTCCAAACATTGTGTCCTCAAAATGTTATGATTGTGTTAAATTTGTTTATATTACATATATTTCTTACACAATTTACAAACTATTTTTGTGTCAGTTGACAGAACCTGTAAAGTTGTGTAAAATGGCTGTAAACCAATATCTGTGCCTGTGTCCAAATGTGTTGGAGTGTGTTATTGTGTCTCTGCATTCGTGTTGTTTTATAAACTTTAAATATTACTATGTCCTTATACTCTTACTATTTCTGTTATTATAATATTATTTTTTTACTTTTTGTTTTCCAAGTTTGATTGTGGGTTTGGCTAATATATCGGATGTTGTACCAATACTGACCTTTGTCTAAATAGTAATGGATTGCGTACATGCTGCACTATGTGATTTGTCTTTGGCAATACACTTCCAACACATTTCCTGTCTAATATCTGACCGGTTGTATCCAGCACAATTTACATTTATGTTTTACTTTACAACAACACAATGAGACGTCTATTCTGCTGCTTATACAACAGATGTACAGGTCTTGTAGAATGTGCGTATTAAATAACATGCATATATTACTCTACTGCACAGGATAAGAATGTAGGGTTTAATAGTACAAAACCTAATACAAGGACTAAGAATAGAATTATAGAATTTCGACAATTTGGGTACTAATGTTAATATGTTAATTATATTGAGACTATAAACTTATTTAGTCGAATTTGGAATTATATTAATAGTGGGTATTCCATATTTGCATATGGGTGTCCACGTACATGTTACACTTACCGCTCGCCTATGTTTATATACAATATCCATATATTTACAACCTCTATATGCCTATAGTGTAATCTGTCCTGTTTACATGTTTCCGCTACTTTTGTATAAAAGAAATGTACTCTGTTAGCCATTTATTGGGAAATTGTATTAAACCTACTAACGAAAGATTCGGTATATGGTTTTTATTAGAAAATCTGCGTAATAATAACCTTCTTACAGACATAGGTAATATAAACTATTGCGAGGGCGAACCAAAATTAAATAACTTAACATCTATAACGGATGCGTTTTGTGATAACTTAATGTTAGTTAAGATAACCAATGTTTCGGATTGTGATGGGGACGTTCGGAATAAATTTAAAGTTAAGAAGGAAATATGTGGCTCGTTTAATAGCTACTTACGAGGAATATTTAAAAAGTTCTCTTTAGCTCGACATGGTGTTGTGGCCAAACTACCATTCTCCCAAAGCGAGGGTGTGTTACAAATAATAAAGAAAGATATTGACCAAATTAAACAAAAGTATGATGATCCTATAGCAATTCCCTATAAAATAGAGCTTGCAAATGTTAAAATTAAGGATTTGTTGGAAGATCTTCCAAAGATACTGCAAGATCTGGAAAAAGAAATGTACTATCTTATGGATTTCGATATAACACTAGATTTGGCTGGAATATTTAATAAAGAGGAAATGTGCCAATATCTTACAGAAAACTTTAACTTTTGCTACCAAGGGGCGTACAAGAATGGATATAATGTTATTGTAGATAATGTTAGTAAAGACTGTTTAACATGGTTTAATGTAAATAGCAGGGTAAAAATATATAATAAATTTATATGCCAGATTACAAACCCTGGAGTAATTAAAAGTATAGGAAACCATATAATAAACTTTATAAACTGTCCAGATGCGAGACTAAAAGAAACGTTCTCGTCTAAACTAGCTAGAGAGAATGGAATAACAAGGTTAGAGGCAACAATCTATAACTATTGTAGAGGTTTTGGTAAAGGGTTTGAACCTTTAAGAGATTGTTTAAGTCTAATAGAAGACAACAAACGGTACTTTCAAAATGCTCCATTCTATGCTGTACCTCTGCATAAGATGTGGGTGAAAGTTGCCAATCAATTACAAAACAGTTGTTGTTTAGTGTTTAATGATTTATTACAATACGCATATTGGGGTAATAGTAATACGAAGAAGATAACTGGAGTACAACTAAAACTGCCAAAAGATAGTACACAAAGGGAAAAGTTAATAAAGTATGCTCTATCTGCATTTAGCTTTAACTGTTTACCAACTAACTATGTAGAGGTAATAGAGGAGTTTCCTGATGCCATAAGTGTAAAGCATAAGTGTTGCATCAAATCTGGGGGCACATGTTTTACAAAATCAAATACACCTTTCTCCACTATACCTAAACACATCAATTTAGAAGAATTAGGCTTAGTGGAAAGTCCTAACCTTACTCCCTACGTTTTAAGAAGCCGGACCAATAAACTGTACCCATACACTATTAAAGAAATAGAGCCACTTTCCAAGCCTTTCTTAGAGATTTGTTCCAAAAAGAGGAAATTGGAATTAGAAGACATTGACAGTAATAAGCGTAAATTGGAATATGTGGAAAATACTGTTGCAGAGGAATACAAAGCACAGTTGGCTAAAGAACAAGAAAGAAGGGAAAGAGAGGATAAATTAAAAGATTACTTCCTGCGACGTTGGGAGGATCTAGAGCATTATGGACATTATATAGTGTATGCGTTTGTAGTAAACAACAAGTTTGTGGGAGTGTTGGCAGAAAAGGATGGAGGGAGGGGTGTATACTATGTTAAAGGTGTTTGTAAAACTGTATTTATAGAGATAAATAAGAATAGGCAAGGTTATAGCGTGTTGCCATACAGTGGTGATTTGGACATTATTTATCTACCTACCAACGAGCCACTTGCAAGCTTTAACACTAACGGAACCGCAACATTTTATGGCAATTCCTTTCCAAAAATAGAAAACCTAAGTTTCCGTAACAATGAGTGGGATGTTGGACAAGAAGACATAGAGATGCAAGATATTAAAGGCAATGTTAAATTTAAAGAATGTAGTAGACTGGAGGATTTGGAATATGGTGCGGAATTATTAATAAGCGCTATTAAACAAGTCCAACATAGGGGTAGAAAAAGATATATTGTACAGTTTGAAAATATTCGTAACCTTTATGTCTCCAACCACTGGCTGGAAAGGGAGCTAGAATGTGGGAAGTTTGATTTTAACTACAAAATTAAAATTAAGTTGGATAAAATAAAGACTACTCCAAACAAGCACAAAGAAAGATTAGTGTTTTGTGTTTAGTTGTTTTGGGTTTTAAAAATTTATTTTTGTTATCGCATTGGCTTAAAACATATCCAAAATTTAGGCAGTTCTGACCATAATTGTGGATATATGTTACTTATTATATTACAATGAGAGGTAATTGAGAGGGTCACAACAATATTGGAAATGTGGCAAATATAACAGTTGGATGTATATAATAAGCTTGTGGCAAATATAATAAGCTTGCATTTATTTTTTTTAATCCAACCGCAAAATATAGTTTTGTACAAACACAAATACCAATGTTAGTTTTTAGGTTGCGGCAAAACAAACAACACATCAACTATAGGTGGAAATAATATTGTAATTTTAGATATAATAGTTGGGGGCTATAACATATCCAAAAATAAATCAGACAATAAATGCTTAGGACAATATCCAAAGTGTAGGCAAATCGGACAATAAACAGCAAAGTCAGTTTTGGGATTACAGCAAAATAAACAAACAAAAAAGACAAAATACTGTATTATAGAGAGTAGTGGAACGTGTGGTAGTGTGGTCTTGTTACCTATATAAGAGCTATAACATATCCGAAAATAAATCAGACAGTAAATAAAGAAGTTTGAAATTGTTAGTATATTTTTCAAAATATTTTTTAAATTTGACCATTATGGTTAATTTGTCAAATGTGTATGGTACATATACACTAGCCTAGAATAATGACATATATAAATTTTAAACAAATCAGACCATAAATAAAGAAGTTGCCAATTGGCAGTATTTTTCCAAATTTTTTAAAATTTAACCGCAATATTTGTAAAATGTGGATGGTGCATATACACTGGCCTACAACAATAACATATCCAAATTTTAAACAAATCGGACAGTAAATAAAGAAGTTGGCAATTGGCAGTATTTTTCAAAAATATTTTTTAATTTGACTGTAATAGTGAATTTGGGAAATGTAAGGCTAATTTATTAAAACACTTGCCTATAACAATAACATATCTAAATTTTAAACAAATCGGACAGTAAATAAAGAAGTTGGCAATTGGCAGTATTTTTCAAAAATATTTTTTAATTTGACCGTAATAGTGAATTTGGGAAATGTAAGTGGAATTTATTAAAACACTTGCCTAGGACAATAAAATATCTAAATTTTAAACAAATCGGACAGTAAATAAAGAAGTTGGCAAATGGCAGTATTTTTCAAAAATATTTTTTAATTTGACCGTAATAGTGAATTTGGGATATGTAAGTGGAATTTATTAAAACACTTGCCTGGGACAATAACATATCCAAATTTTAAATAAATCGGACAGTAAATAAAGAAGTTGGCAATTGGCAGTATTTTTCAAAAATATTTTTTAATTTTACCGTAATAGTGAATTTGGGATATGTAAGTGGAATTTATTAAACCACTTGCCTAGGACAATAACATATCCAAATTGAAGACAAATCAGACAGTTAATAAAGAAGGTGGCAATTGGCACTATAGTATTTTTCAAAAATATTTTTTAATTTGACCGTTATAGTGAATTTGGGAAATGTAAGTGGAATTTATTAAAACACTTGCCTAGGACAGTAACATATCCAAATTGCAGACAAATCGGACTATAAACACTAAAGATAGTTTTTTAGCCTGAATTTGAAAATTAATTTTAAAAAATATAGAGGAGGGATGGGGATTGGGAAAATATATTTAATATAGGCAAGGGTTGGACATTAGTACAGGCCAACAAGGAAACTTGTGTAGGGCGGGATCGGGTGTCGGCGCAAAAACTGATCCCCATAAGAATAACATGGGAAAAAAGCGCCGATTACGGGGTCTCTTTGCCATTTCTTATCTACTTCGATTGAATAAAAAATTGTCTTTTTTAATAAAACAAAAACGAAAACTGAATGTGCTACAGAGAGTTAGTTGCACGTTTGAACATTTTAATCTACATTTACATACGTACAACATGCTATATAAAATTAATTGATCAATTTTTAAAATCGATGACCTGTAATTATCTAGAAATAACAATTACAATAACAGTAATAATTTAAATAAATATGAAAAATATAAGTTGTTTATGTTCAAATGTAAAGATATAAGTCGGTATTCTAACTGTTTTTGAACTTGTTGGAGGAAATACCGTGGACAAGTTATAATGATCAAACCGGTCAGGAAGACTTGTGTAATAATTTGAGAGTCGACTTTGCTGCAAGGGCATCTACTTTTAGTCTACGTCAAAACACTAAATTGCCATTTTGTATGACCAAAATAACTATTAATTATTTTCACATATAAACCCCATTTTTCCTTTATGGACTTTAAGAAAACATTTTTAAATGGGAAAAACTAAAACTAAAGCGACAAACCAATATAACGCTTACTTAACAGCTTTGTTGCAAATTAAAATTCACATGCCATAACCATTATTGTATTTTATGTCTTCGATAATGTTTGCATTACAGTCATACCTTAGCACCGCATTTATCAATGCGATCTCAAGAATGTTGTTCCTTAAAGTATTTTAAAATCTGAAAAAGGATTATAACCCTACTTAACATTTCTGTACTTGGATCTTAACAAATGCATCTCAATTTGATTCAGAATTATACCTTCTTATTTATTTGTGTATGTTATCAAGATGTTATCAAATAGTTAAGCTGTTTTCTTATAACGGCAATAACGTTGTCAAATATAAATTGAACTCTAGTTCATCAAGATCGCCATCTGATGGGGAGTTGCAATGATTATGAAATGTGATTTTAATGCCAACTGAGGGCGAAGGCCAATGATACCGAAATAAATATCGTAATCGTTCAGAGACTCGTCTAGTTGAACTTAGTAATGCATATATGACAATGCGAGTGCTGCGAGCGAGTGGTTGGCCACGTCCGTCCGTCCGTGTAAGAATGTGGGGAGTTTTTAGAATTCTCCCCAAGCCAACAATACCATTTATTCCAATACTATGGCAACAGTAATAATGCCCTTGTTTTAACATAAATGTCGCAAACATTAAAGTGCATGCAAGTGAAAACATAATATTTTCTTCTATTGTATTGATGTCAGCAGCATTTTTGTTCAAAGTACATTTCAAACGCTTATAGGGAAAGCGGTCCAAAGAGATGGCGGTCCAAACCCCTCAAATGTCTGTGGACACCCCGGCATTGTTTTTTTAGTGAATTTCCTTTGGAAAGTGAACTATTAGCATGACCCGCACGGTGAAACTTAAGCCCGGGACCACCATAGAAGTTGCTATCGTGACCCCCTGAACACGTTTTGGGGGGGTCGTTCAAAATTGTATATATATATATATATATATATAAGTAGTGGGGGTTTGCCGGTGCTGGCTCACTTGATTAATTGCTTCCGGAAGCGCTGCGTCATTAAATACGTCATCTGAGGCTGAGCCAGTGACGTAGGCGGTTTTGTGACGTAATGAGTGAAAGGTTAAAGTTCAAGGTCACGGGGAGGTAATTTTAAAAAAGTACTACCTCGCACGCGTAAAATCCGATTGTGATTCGATAGTTAATCGATAATAAATATCGAATAAATATCGAATGAAACAATCGAATGATACGAGTGCGAGGTAGTACTATTACAAATATTACTTTATTTACAATAATTCATGTTTACAATAGTTCCCCGTTGTTCGTTGTCATCGATGTTGTTGATCCGGACGAGTTGCGGCCATCACTTCGCTTTCTGAAGAAAGACGGTAGATACTTCGATCCCTGCGCAGAGTCCATGTTGTTTTTTGATGCGTAAAGTTCCAAAGATAAATCGTAACCGGACGCAATAAGAAGTCTTAACTCTTCACTAAACACCTCGAGGTCTTGGTAAGTCGCAAGATGAATAGAGTCATAATGAATACACCTAATTTTAATGGGCATTTTAATATAATGTTTTACGTTTGTGAAGAGCACTCGATGTTCACCAGTCGAGAGCCGGAGGTGTACTGACTATTCGCTAGCTAGCGTTTTGGTATCAAACAAAATGGTGGGGGTAAAAGTGTGGTGGGGCGGAGCAGATGGCGGGCGGCAGATGGCAGGCGGCAGGTGGCAGCTGGTGCGAGGCAGATGGTTGCTACTACATTCGCCGCCACAGTAATGCAATCCTTCGGCGTAATTCTTGTATTTTATCTTGTCGGTTCATTTGATACGTTTTACATCTACATATGCAATAGCTAAAACACTTGCACTTACGACAAGCTTTCCCGTCAACTTGATCGCCTGGTATTTTAAAACATTGTAACTCGCAACAATATGTCTTCAAATTGTTATCGAAAAATAAATTGTTCATAGGTGGCACCGACATGTTAGCTGCAGCGTGTGTTAGACAAGACTGAGACTAACTTCACTGCTCCCTCTCTTTTATACCTCTTCATAAGTTAACCCTGAATGAAAGTTCAAGGTCACCCATTCGAATTTTAAAAAAAAGCAACACAGCAGTATATAAAATAATATACTGCTGTGTTGCTGTTTTCTTTATTTTTTTTCATAGTTTTTTATTTTTTTTATTTTTCTTTTCTTTATTAAACAAACATTTTACAATACAATAAACTTAAGTTTAACATTGATGACTAGAAATACAAACAATAAAATACAAACAGAGAAATACAAACAGAGACATTATGTACAAGGATGCATGATGTGCAGAGTGAGTTCCGTTGAGTTGTTGCCGCTTACACCGTGTGATACCAAATACAACGTCCCCGGTTGAATATCTCGCAAATCTTCATTCTGTAGCAGTTGAACAAATCGTTTTGGAAGAAATACTTGAAACTTCGGCTCATCTCCTGAAGTTAAAGGTGCTTCGCTCAATGAAACTAGAATTGCTTCTCCATGTGTGGTTTCCACTTTCTTGATGTTATGAATAATGTAGTGTTTTTGTTCTTTTAATTCTGAACACTTTTTAGTTAGCAGAAGGTCGGATTTTGAATGAGTGTTGAATTGATCAACCAGTGTTTGTAGAAACTGTTGTGATGCCATCTTCGTCAGTGGTGGTTGCGATGTCTTCTGTGATGTTGCCTCTTCGGAGTCTCGAATAATACTCGTGCCGGAGCGGTGTTGGATCCTCGTATTTATAGGCCCCGCTACCCCCACCACATTTCTGCGTTTGTTCCAAGTAAGCAGCCAAACGATATGCGTTGTGCAATGCGCAGTTTGATTGTCCGTGTTTAGGATCTTTTGCAGCAACACAAATATTACCGAGATTAATGTTAAAGTCCTTACCGATAGTTATATCGAAAACATCACCGTGCGTGTACTTTTGTATCCAGTTCCTTTTTTCTAATCCTCTTGTGTATATATGTGAATATTGTTTGCAAAAGTTAAACATAATACTGTGCAGATTACTGTAGCTTATAAATCCTTCATACCAATGTATGTGATGAAAGTAGTTTGTTATCCATTTGTTTGTACTTTTTGCTTTGGCGTTAAGGTTGTTAAAAGAAAAAGGAGCTTCAAACGTGAATGGGTAAACTACAAATGTAAGCAAGTCTAAAATTACTAATTCCTTGATAATAAACCTATCATCATTATTTCGAAATGCTTGAAATTCTATTACACAAGGCTTTACACTCACTTCTTCATCCCCTCCGCTCATCATGACACCTAACGATCAACTAAACTGTTTTCCACACCACGGTAGGTTAAATACCAGGCCGTACAGTTGCAGGCGCGTTGGTGTATATTTAACGTGGGCACCGTCCCCAATAGGCCTACCCCACGTGTGTTCTTCTTTACTAAGTTAAACTTTAGTCTTTTTTAACTTCCTCTTCTCGTGTTTCGTTTTCTTCATCTTCTTTTTTCTCCGTTTCTTCTTCCTCTGTTGTTTCTTCTGTAGCTTCTGTAGCGATTTCTACAAGTGGTTCAAAATCCTTTAACTTTCTCCACATGCAAACTTCATGAGGTATTCTATTAAAAATAGATGTATCCACAGGTCCGTACACGATGGTGCTATCAGGTTGTTTTTCCAAAGTATCGACCAAATATTCTTTAATAATAGCGCTTGCAAATACCAACTGTCTCATGTACCTTGTAATAGGTTCCGTTGCGTAGTTTAAAACGTAGAATTCTTCACGTGACAGTAGAATCTTATTTTCATGTTGAGTCAAGTCTCTAATTCGCACTTGTAGTTGTCCGCGATGTTTAACAATATCGATTTCATTGTCACAATCCAAAAGTCGAATATGTGTTTTTCTTCCACACAAACTGTTAGTTAAATAACATTCTATTAAATGTACATGTTTCAAAAATGACTCCCAAGCATTTTGCGAAAATAAAACCTTTTTTGTTCCATGGTGTAAAATTACTGTAGGGGAATAATCCAATGACTTTATCAATCCAACTGATACACTTTTACTGATGCATGCTGAGATGGGGTAAAAGATTCGCAAAAACACTTCAGTTAAAATGTGAGGAGGAATATTTTCTTCAACTTTCTTCTTCCTTTTTGGTACTACCTTTGATGGGTCTGCATTACTTTCCTCCTCTCTATCTCTTTTACCAAACTTTAAAAATGCAGTTATTTCCTTGATAATTTCTGCTTCGCTGGTATTATCACGTTCCAATAACGGTGCTATTTCTGCATCACCTTGTACAACAGATGGAGAACTCATTTTGTAGAAGATGTTGCCCATGCGACGATAGACGATCAACTGAAGACCTGCATTGTTGCTCCGCTATTTATAGGTTAGCGACAGTGGCGGTGCCGGTGGTGGTACAACGTTTTACAATACCGTCTTTACGATACCAGTCAACGGTGTGTATGTAACAATTTTATCGTGCAAAATTAAACAATACGCAGATGTATTTGCAGGTACGTTTTCTTGAAATTCCATTTCTATCTTTATATCAACACTAGACGATTTTACAGATTCGTTTTGTTTGGAGCAATCAATTACAACAATCGGAGCTTTCGATTCAAACTGTACGGGAGATAGTAGAGGTGTGTTTGTTTTGCCGTAATATGAATTTTGGAACCTAGCGTACATATCGTATAAAACACTGTACCTTTTTTTATCAAAAGAGATATTAAAGTTGTCGTAGGGAAAGAATTGTGAATTCAGGAACACTTTACAGTTTGTTAATTTACAATGGTCAAATTCACCAGCATTTTCAGTTAATATACTTTTTTTCTTTGTTTGTAATCCAAAGATTACATATCTCGCTTTTTCCAAATGAGTAGAAGTTTTTACAGTCCATGTATGCCGTTGTGTTGAAGGTAAAACGGGGTATTCATGAAACTCCCAGCTTCTGAATGGTATTACAATGTCTCGATCTGATTTTAACTTTCTTAATAATGTAATCCTGTGTTCATCATTTAGTCGCACATGTGGTACTCTCCAAACAATCTTGTCTAATGTTAGTTTCCAGTCTAAATTGGCTTCAGTTGTTCCAGCAGATGCTTTAATAATATCATTATCGTTTGATGACCTTAATAAAACTAGTTCTTGTTTTACATTTATTATTATTCTTCTGTAATCTTCAGCAAATCCTAAAAGTAATCTTAAAGGTACGTAAAAATCAAAGTTTCCCGAAGCGTCAGGAGTAATTATACTTTTGTCTGGTGCAACCCATCCTGCAACAGCTAACAGATTCTTCTCATTTGGTGTTAAAGACGCTAATCCTTTTAATGTACTGGAAATTCCAACCTTTTTTGTTGAATCGACTGTAACTCCTGAAATTTCATATCTAATCTCGTCAAACAAAAATGCCATAGGATTATTTATGAACGGAACAGTGGTTCCAACAGTACCGTCAGCTTTTGTTACTTTTCCTTCAATATATAAATAACTTTCGCATGGAAGAGTATAAATGTCTTGTTGTTGTATAGGAATCCTAATTTCATCGTTATTGTTTAATTTGGACGAAGCGTAAGGGTTGTGCGTGTGATATTCCTTTTCCCATAAGGTCTCGTCGAATGTTGGGCCCTGCGCTATATCCAGTATATCCATTGTTAATGACCTTTAATCCAATTTCTTCTAGAAAACGAATGTTGTCACTTGTTAATCCTTCTACAGCTGATGAGCTACTGACCTCTTTGCTGGTTGGCTCTCTCTTTTTAAATGATAACCCCATTATCTAAGCGGATGATTTTATATGTATTCTTACAGTAATAGCTTCTCCTCGAAAGTCAATAAGGTTTCCGTCTTGATCCACTATGTTCAGCACGATGTCTGAAATGAAACTGGTGTTTAACGGTAGGTACACAAGGTTTTGAGGCTTTTCTACTATCTTGAAACCCGGTGCGACTGATGGGTAGAATGTGTGTAATATATGCCGATTTTCTCCATCTCTGTAGGATCCTTGTATAATGTTACATGTAATGTCTATGCTGTTTACTTTGATGATCGTCACAGTTCTATTCCCAGAATGAGTTGTATTAGGTTCTAATACCTTTGTTTCCTTAGAAAACCCCAATAAACTACCAATTGAACGTTCTTGGCCAAAATCAATATAATACTTAGAAGTAATTTCGGCTTTCATTGTATTGTTATTGCCTTTTATCGTTATATTTTCTTTTCCCATATGTTTTTGTATAACTTCATTTATATTATCAATTTCATAAGCTCCTGTTGGTAAACTGAATTCTTCCAAAGCTGAATATTTTCCTTTATTATCTTTTGTCTTGTAATAATGTATTTTGTTATTAATTCCTTCACTAACGTTTGGAATAGAGTTATATGTTGTTAAATCCAATAATGCGGCTTCCCATAGTCTTCCTTTTTGCAAACGTAGCGCTGGAAACAGAATACTGCGCAAAGTACATGAGTTACCGGTTAATGACACTGTATACGAAGACATCTTAAAGTTGACTAACACTTTTAGCTAAAAAGTCTAAACATAAATGACCGCAAATGGATGTATCATCAGGTTGTTTTCTTGTATAATTGTAAAAAACATTTTCTGCCGCACGAAAGTATTGTTGAAGTTCTTTCGGTGGTGGAAGGTTTCCAAAACTGTCGAAATAATAAATCGTTTCACCAAGTTTCTTGTAACACACCCAATGAGTGCCTAATCCTTCACTATTATCCAAATTTACTATACCAGTCTCATTTTTCCACATTTTAACCGGTAATTCATCTTTCATAAATACTCCTCTAAAAAATGGGATTTTCAAACAAGAAGCATATGTAATCAGTTCTTCATTGGTTAATTCTTTGTTTTTAATTATTAATTGCTCTTTCTTATTTAATACACACGATACGGTCTTAGGTATAGTCCTCCTCCCTTTTTTATCATTGACCATATTGTTGGTTTCTTTTTACCTTTACCACTAGTAGATCGACGTTTTCTTCTGATATTACCTCCTTGTTTCTTAGCGGGTCTTTTCCCACGCCTTCTTCTCTTTCCTCCTCCAAACGTAGTTTTTGCTTTCATTGCTGCTGTTACTGCTAAAGACGCTGCTTTTTCACCAATACTCGCGTCACTAGATTTTACTCTTTGCCAAGCTTTCTCAGAAAGTGCTCTATCCGCTATTGATCTATTTTTTGTATCACCAAATTTGGAATACGCTATATCGTGCTGTTTACAGGCCTGATCAAGCTTATTTATTCCAGGATCTCCTCTAGCAAGCCGTTTCTCTAATTTGGTTCCAGGACCACAATATTGATATCCTCCAGGTAAATGTAATTCCACAGGTAATAAATCAATCGCCTTGTTAACTATAGCTCCAACCGGTTTACTTAATAGAGAAAATGCTGTTGATGCTATTCCCCTTCCTCTCTGTAATCTCTCTCGATTATGACTGATGCGTTTAGCCCTCGGCATGACTATTTATAGCCAAACTTACAATCAGTAGGTGCACTCTATAAATGTTTTACAATGAATGTAATATTAGTCTTGGCTTCTTGTATTATATATACTGTTTAAAATCCATTTATTATATAGAAATGGATTAATTAATTAAATGTAGACATAATAAATAAAAGTAGTAAAAATAGAAATAAGGTGTAATTGAAGATGTTTTAAATGTTTCTCCGCTGGTGATGGTATCGTTGTTTTCGGTAAAATGAATAAAATCTAAATAGTTGTCATGTTCCCTTAGAAACTTGCCACTTAATCGTTGGTAATTAAATAACACATTCCAGTCTAGTTTATCTTTAAAATTGTCAATGTAATTTTCAGAGAGATTTTGATATTTACTTATTACTTCCCAACAGTTATTAAAATTTGATGTCATCTCTACAAGGAAGTCTTCTGAAAACTGTTGTCTTTGTAAAATATGAATCCAGTTAACTCTGTGAAAATAAATTCTTAACATAGTCATTGTGAAGAGGTAGTGTATGGAAAGTTGTTCCCAATCCATATATCTATCAAACCGTTGAACAAAACCATCTGTCAGCACTCCTTGGGGAAATCTCGACTCTTGAGATATTAAACTCCACGCAGTAATATTGGATTCCATCATCCTCTCTGTATTATCTCTCGAATATGACTGATGCTTTATCCCTTATCATGGGTATTTAAATTCTTTTTTCTCTTATATAATCTTCATCGTTTTCTGTTGGTTCATTAATCACATTCACTTTATCCCCCTTTCCTAATGTCTTGACTTTAGAAGGCTCAGACGGTTTATCTAATTGATTAGGTTTTTCTGGATTGTGTATCTTTTTCCAGTCTAAATAATTGTGGCTGTCAACATCTGAAGCTACAGCTCTTCCTGAAGCCCGATGGATATAATTAAATAAAGCTGCACCAAACCTTTCCATATGTTTTTCATATTCTGTAGTCCATTTCTTGTGTACTATATCAAATATTTTCTTATTTACAGCGTCTCCATCCTGCTCACAATCACCTACATTTGACAATTTTAATTTTTTTACATCATAGCTTGTATCAGTTTCATTCTTTTTGTAAATCGTTAACAATTTTAAAGTCGCTAAATTTACTGCTTCACCATCATAAATGGGATGTTTTATATTGCTTAACCTTTTACCGGAAAATCCCCAATGGTCTTCGTGTACAATCGGGGTTCTTTTATCCATATATTGTACCGTAACCGCATCAGAAGACAAAAGCGGATCACCAACATTTTGAATTACTTTTCCTTCAAAATTATAATTACCATCAGGTGTTAACGGAAACCCAGCTCTTTTTTCACTATATCCAGATTTTACTCCAAACTCGGAATACCGTCCAAACTTGTCCACACTCATGATGTAACTGAATCGCTATCGTTTAGGTTCTTACTATATATATATATATACGTCTACTGAACAATTATTTCTCGTTTTCGCAGTTCATCAACCAAAGCTACCCATTCGTTTTCTAAACCAGTGTGCCCGGCTTCCATAGCTTCATGTAATAACCTCATTCGATCAACTAACTTATTTATATCGTTGTAATATATTATATTGGTTTTATACAAATTTTTTAATAATCCCCTTCCAGATGTAGTAGGATCAGTTGTTTTTCTTTTTTTATGCAAAACATTTAATTCAGCAGAAGATAAAGCTCTTCTTTTAATTGGAGCTTTATTTGATTTCGAGGGGAAAAGACTAGATATAATGTTTGTGTATTTTATTGACCTGTTTCTATGAATAGATAGGTCTTTGGAATATTTTTTTCTATGTGCATTTGTATACTCTAGTATATTTTTAAACAATTGTAAATCCTTTTTAGTATATTTACCAGGATTATTTTTAAAGATGAGTTCAAACAAACCTGTTGTACCTTTATATTTCTTATCACCAATAACTATATCATCATTTTCGTTTATATCTAACTTTCTATCTCCAATCATTAATCCTTTATCCTCTATTCTAGCTCCATATGTATGATAATTTCGATTAGCATGTGTGCCATGTAACATTTTTAATGTATATTTTCTTCCAAGTGTTCCTTTAAACATAATATCTGTGCCTAATTTGCTTAAGTTGGATGGGTTGATATCCTCTTCTTCTGCTCTTGTATCTTCCGCACTTGTATCTTCTGTACTTGTATCTCCTGCAATGTTCTTTTCCCTTAAATCTCCTATATCTCCGCTTTCTTCATACTCGTCGCTTTCTTCAGATGTTTGTAACTGGTCAGAACTTTCATCATTTTGAAATTCTTCTTCATATTTGGAAATTGGTAGCATTTTGTCTCCTTCGAAGCGAATTGAAGGTTTTTCCATATTTTGTGCTAATCGCTTTAAAGGTTCAGTAACAGGTTTGAATGTTGTTTCTAAAAATTGCTCTCTTTCATTTATACCTGATTTTAAAGCTCGGTTTTTTTGTCTAATAGAATCACTAAGTGATTTTATTTCCTTTAATAGCTTTTCCTGGTTAACCATCTTCACACCTTGACGACTTGTACAGTAATACCGCTAATCAGTGTATTAAAACGAATTTATCAAAACCTATTCTATAACGACCATCTTTTATAGCTTGATCTTTCATAATAACCAAAAATCCATAATTTTCCGCCCATGCTTTTCCGCAAAGCTCTTTAAACTTTTCAAATGGCATATCCGCATTCACATGGTCGTTATATATATGTTTTAGGTTAGTATCATCTTGTTTGAATACAATTAGAATATTTGCATTATCTCTGATAAGTTGTTTTGGGATTTTGCTATAAGTTTGTCCTATATATATGCTGTCGATGTTATTATGTCTTCCCATGGCAAAGTAGTTTCTAATAGTATCCTGATTTTCACAAGATACATCGTCAAATATAAATACAGAATACGGTTTCGCTTCGTTTGGTTGCATAATGCTATCACTAGCGTTAAATTTGTAAAAATTAACATCAGACACATCAGATAGGATTTTATCCAGCAATTGATACTTTGGTTGATGTAGAGACTTTGAAAAAATATATAGGTTATTAAACCTTAATCCCTGCGGATTAGTGATCAAATTAAAGACAACATTGGTCTTTCCGCAGTTTGAGGGGCCACTTACTATACATCGAACAGTGTTTGGAAGTAAACTGCCGTGTTTACCATTGTTGATTTTAACGTTATCCACAGTTAAATCATCTATGTTATTAATATTGAATCGATCTTTATGGTGAATAATCTCCATCCTGCTCAAAGGTTAACGATGAAATGAGTTGCTTGCATTAAACCAAGTCCTTTATAGGTATCCATGAATCCTCAGTTTTGTTAAACCCTAACCACCGCACTTTAACTGCGTCCTTTTTTCTTTGTAACACTTTTTCAACAAGATATACATCACCTACTGTTGACTTTAACATTTCATGTCCATAAAATGCACCTTGCAACAAATCTCCTTTGTTATCTTTTAGAATATACGTTTCAGGTACAGTCGGTTGCACTTTATACACTGTAAAAACTTCATTCGTCCAATTGGGAAGGTATTTCTTGGTAAACACTCCCTTATATTTACTAATCCGTACTTTATCACTTACATTAAATTTTCTTGGCTGCATTTTTTCTACTTTAGGCTTTGTATTTTTCTTTATGCGTTTTAATACATCTTTTGCATTTCTTCTATTTACTTTGTTAGGTTTCATACCAATAGTTCTATGAAACCTGTTGTTATAATCATTTATTAATTGTGGTAAAACATCATACCATACGTAAGAACCTCTTTTTGAAAATTGTTTATACAGTGCTCCTTTCAAGGTTCTATTGAATCTTTCTACAATAGCTGCTTTTTTCTCTGAATTTGTAGAATAATGATTTATTTTATATTTATTCATTAACTGTGCAAAGTTTGTATTAAAGTATTCTGTTCCATCATCAGTTTGTAAATGTTTAATTTTGTTTTTATCTCTTTTTATGGCTATTTCCATGGCTTCTGTTACACTTTTACCAGTCTTGTCCTTTAGAGGCAAAGCGTCTGCAACTTTTGTAAAACAATTAATAATTGTGAGTATATATTTAAATCCTTTGTTTATTCTGCTATGCGGTCGCATTTCAATTAGATCCGCTTGATATAGATCATTTATCCCTTTTATAACAGTATTTCTTCTTGGAAACTTTATTCTTGCAGGTTTGTGTAGTTCATTAATAATCTTCTCCTTCAGGTCTGACATGATGGTTTCACGAAGGCAGCTGATATGGTATTAAATATTCGTTGGTATAAATCTCCTTATATATACATATAGTTCAAGGTCATTCAAAACTTGTGTAAAAAAGGGGAAACACAGCTTAACATTGCTGTGTTTCCCCTTTTTTACGGAAAGGAAAAGGATAAAGGATCTAGGACGATGAAAAGGTTACTCGTCAATAGGGTTGAGGGAGTAGTGGCCGAATGGTAAAGTGTGGATGTTGTCTGGAAGAATGTGTCGTTTATCATCATTGGAAGAAAGTGCTTTTTTAACTTCTGTTAGGCTGTATATCTGATGGTTAAAACTTCTAATTGTATTGAATTTAGCTGTAATGACTTTATCTTCAAATAAACATTGCTTGTATTGATCAAAAATAACTTTCTTTTCTAAATATAATTTCTTTACACCTTTAGCTTTCTTAATATAGCTATTCTTCTCGTCTTCTTTTTCATCATATAGTTTTAAGGAATACAGTTTTGACATAAGTGCAACAATCTCTTCAAGTAGAACTCCATTTGCTTCATCTTTAAATTTGCCCAGTACTTTTTTGTTTTTGTCTTGGTCGTAGTTAGGATGGGTCTTTGGGTAGTCAGAAAAATCGAATTCGTTTTTGTAAACAAATGTACGAAGATCTTGATACATATCATTTGTAATAATCCAATACACAAAAGCGTCTGTATCCATGTAGCTAATGCCAATGTTCTCTCTTCCATAGAAGGCAACCATTTTGTTATAATGAAAATCGTACATGTGTGTTTTTGAGATGTCCAAGATTGACATGCCTATATATAAAGGACGATCCATCTTCACACTCGTCTTCTTCATAGACACTGCTACAAGTCTTTCATTAATAATTATAGATGTTCCAAAGTTTGGCTGCTGTACGAGTTTCTGTAGCTTTTTTGCGTCAGTAACAAGTTTAACATTTTTGTGTCTTCTTTTGTTTTCCAATGTTTTTCCAAATATCGCATTATTCATTAATTTAAAAAAGTCTTTTTGAAATTCTGATGTAGCGGCTGCTCTTCTGGTGGTGTTTGAATCAATGTAAGGTTTTAACCAACATGACTGAGAAAATTCCAAAACTCTATTAATTTTTGTAATACGTAGTCCTAATTCGATGGCTTGTTGGACTACCCAAAAGTGAGCCACGTAGCGCTGTTTATTATTTAGAGTCATCATTAATTTAGGGTGTTTTCCAGTTGGAGAAACTTCTGTTTTAGCGAGGAGTGGGAGGTCGTAATGGAGATCGTGTAAATGTTCCGGGTATTCAAAATCGCAATCTAAAATATATCCAGTGTCACCATGTTTTGGAATTTGTGAAATATCGCCAATAGAGTCGGGGTTAACCCATTTGAAATTATCATATGGAAGTGGGTTTGACATAGCCCATCCGTATAAGTTGTTTGCATCGAAATATCCCAAATAGGTTGTTGGTTTAGTTTCGTCGTAATTAGGAAGGTATTTGTTGTTGGCCTTAACATGTCTGGTAACACTTTGAACCAATCCACCTCTTACACCTGCTTCAATCATTAAAACCATGTCAATATATGTTAAAAGTTGGAGTTTGCATTTTGTTTCTTTTAACATAGCTTGCCAAGCTAATCCTGGAGAAGTATACGAATGTAAAGGGTCCAATCCATATGCGGCAAAACAGGTGTTTCGAAATTCTTCAATCACATCACAAAGAAGGGTCACATCTAGTTTGACATAAAAGTCTGAGTAATCCCCTAAGGTCTCCATATTCATCTCGTTCCATACTCGAAGTGCATGTTGATAATCTTCAGGTTCTATTTCTTCATCATTAAGTTTGTTTTTGAATTTATCTGGTGTAGGAAGTGATGTTTCATCAAATCTATTCAGTCCGTCAATGTAATCATAGGGGAAGACTCCTTTTCGAAGAGCTAAATCCATTTTATCATTAGGCACAATTTTACTTGTTTCAATCAAATCTTGTCTTCTTAAATTTTTAGTTAATTTTGCAAGGCTAAAAGGCATAAATCTGAATGAATCAACAAATCTTAGTTTTATTTTACCAACTTTTTTAGAGAAGCTTATAAATTTTTCCATGGTTGTTGCCAAGACATCTATTTCTCCATTATCTCTGCCCAATTCTGGGATTATAAAGTGGGAGTCGTATCCACTAAGATTATGTAAAACAACGGGGATAAAGTTTGGAAGTTTATAGTTTAAATTGCATGAGTTACAGGCTGCACCTCTGTAAGCTCCTGTTAGATGGTCATGGTCTCGCACTTTACTGTTGGTCAGTGTAAAAGTGTTAATACACAAATAACATGTTGTTGCTGAGTCGTGTCGTTGAATTTCATCTTCATTCATAGGAATCATCGGTACCACATTTCTGTACATTTCTTCAACTTTCCCAGCTATGATATATAAGTCATCGACGAAGTTTCGAGCTGCTTCTTCACCGCGATATATCTTCGGTGTTGTTGTTAATTCATATCTTCGCAAATGTTCTTCAGACAGTGTTGATTTTATCATCAAACAGTAGCTGTTTGGTGTGTGCTGCTGGTATTTGCTTCTTCTTGTTACGTTTTCTTCTTGATGTTCGAGCGGAAGTAAAGACGCCTCAAAATCAGCATACACAACAACAGGTAAACGGTATTGTTGGATTACTTTGTCAAATTTTATCTGAGCTCTGCTAGGATGCGGCAATTTAATTCTTACTTCATAGTTTTCATTACATAGCCGTTGGTGTTCTACAAGCCAATCTGATCCTCCCCTTCTTAGTTCTTTGTTTACGTGACAAAAACATCTTTTGCAAATTGTCATCTTTTTTTCATGTTTGGATAATTGTTTAGAAACAAGACTTTCAAATTGTTTGATATACACAAAGTGTGAAATATCACCTTTAGTTATCAATAACAAATCGGTATGATCTCTGCGCTCATTTGGTGTTATACGCAAGGGGTACACATTGTTTGACGAATCCAATCCAAATAGGTTGATAGAAGCTGAAGGATTTTGTTTTTCAAATTTTAAAACGTCTGTTATAGCAACAGGGTAAGTCATCCCTTGAAAATTATATCTATGTTGTACTTCTTCATATTTGTGACTTGGTCTTATCGGATTGTCTGTTACATATTTGACCAACATGGCATATTTAAAACATTCAGTATCTTGATTTTGTACATTGATGCAGGATTTGGTATCACTAATCTTTTTTGGTAAAGGGATATAGCTACTGCCACGAATTCCATAACCGTGTTTGTTTACTCTTAAGTCTAGCCCTGTGATGCTTAACAAACTCCATCCTGAGCCTCTTCCTTCATGTTCTTGTATTTTTGTCATTAGCTCTTCAAAACATTCAGATACGATTGAATCAATATCTGACGAAAACATAATAGTTCGGTTTTTTGTTAAAAACCCTCTCGGTGAAGTTTCATTTTGAATGTTTGTAAATAAAGCATCCATTAATAGTCCAAATTTGATAAAATTTAATCTTTTTAATTCATTTTGCAAAGTGCTGATTACCAATCCTTTTGCGTTATTTAAAAATTCTTCGAGTTGTAATTTTGCGTTGTCAATTTTGAAGTGGGTTACTACATTACCCGGAAGTGCTCGGGCATGTAGTTTTACATTTACTGCTGTTGATGCTGAAGGACGGTGAAGTGTAGACAGAGCATGCGTAGAAGTCGATGCAGCTGATGATGTTGAAGGACGATGTAGTGTAGACAGAGCAGGCGTAGAAGTCGATGCAGATGATGATGTTGAAGGACGGTGAAGTGTAGACATAGCAGGCGTAGAAGTCGATGATGATGATGCATATTGAATAACACTTGGTCTGGAATGTTGGTGTTGAGCTAACATTCGATCTATTTCTTTCAATTCTTCTTCTTCATACTTTTCATCTTGGTTGTTGTTATGTTTTAATTCTTTATGAATCATTAAAATAAATTCATCCTTAAATGAAGACTTGCAAATATCGCAGCGATGCATAATGTAGGTGCGATCTCCACAAGGGTCAAGGCAATAATGAACAACACTGCAAATGCCCTTCTATTTATACCCTAGCAAAAGTGGTGGGGGTACGTTAAGTTTACTATTTGTTTTTGTTTTTGCATTTTATATTTACTATTGTAGCTGGAGGCTACAAATTTCTGTATTTAGGTCAAGGTCATTGAACAAATTTGCCAAAACGGGGAATAGAGCAGTAAGTGATTCTCACTATAACCACAAACTGATCTATTCCCCGCTTTGTATTTAAAGTAAACTATTTGAAGACAACAAAAATTTATTCAGATTCTTCCGATGAGCTCATATCACTAAATAACCGACGACGAACACAAAAGTTCCCTGTGACCGGATCTAAAACTACGTCATCGATATTAATACTGCTTGGAGGGGTTCCACTATCAACAAGGTCCATTTCCTCCAAACAGAGCAACTGATGATGACATTCTGGTTCATTATCATCATCGTCGTCGTCGTCAGTCAACAACTCCAACAGCTCCATCTCTCCAGCATATGGTTCACTGCTAGCAAACTCACTTAGTAGTTCAAGATCACTAAACAGTTCATCTTCCATCTCTGAATCGTCTTCGTCTTCATCTTCGTTTATATTTACTGGAATATTTTTAATCATTTCCAGTATAGTCTTCTTAGAAGGGAAAATGTTATCTCTGGGCGACATGATTCCAAGTAGCAGACTGATGTTACCACTAATACAAAACCACCTTTTATACCCCGATTCCGGTGGTGGTGGGGGTAAGTGATGAAAGTGCAAGTGGTAGGAAAAAGTAATAGGGAAGAGGTATTATTGTAACACAAATGATTAAGTCCTGTAAGTAGGTCAAGGTCGCCTTAACCTATTACCAGAACGGGGAATAGAGCAGTAAGTGATTCTTACTTTAACCACAAACTGATCTATTCCCCGTTCTGTCTTCCGCTGTTCAGTATTTCCAAAGTCTCTTAGTTAGTTGAAGAAAGTTGATCAATTTCCATCGTTAGCAATTCTTCAGGCAGTTGAAACGATGTATTTTGTGATAACATTTCCAACATATCAATATATTTTATGGCGTGTTTTATAGTAGAAAGTCTTGAAGCGTTCGGTTCGAGAAAAGGTAATTTTGTTCGTAATAAATTATAGGCTTCATTCAATATTGCAATCCTTTTTCTCTCTCTAGCACACCTTCTTTTCTCTCTATCATTCTCCTCCTTTCCTTTAACATCGAAGTTAGACGATCCTCCTGGGCTATCCATAGCTGAACAATAACTATACTCCGAAGCCGACTGCCTTATATATATATGTTTACCCCCACCCTTTTACAATGAATATAGCTGGTTCAATGTCTTGTTTGGGAAAAAGTCGCTAACCTAACGTGTAGTGTAATAAAGACACAAAACAAACCCCTCTTGTAATAATCGGTCTCTGCAACATCGCGCTTTAATACCCATCATGTAAGTGGGTCAAGGCCGTCTGATTATATTACCAAAACGGGGAATAGAGCAGTAGGCGATTCTCACTTTAACCGCAAACTGATCTATTCCCCACTCTGTATTTAAATTTTTTCCTTTTTTTTGATTCAGTTAAAGGTTTGGTTTGATATAGAACGTTATGTTGATTATCCATCCCTTTTCGATTAACCTAACCATATTAGCAAAAATTTTAAATAACTTCTTACTATCGTTTGTTTTGTATGCTTCATTTTCATTACTATACACTTCACCTGTTGGCCTCCACATGTACAGTTCACAACCAACCTCTATGACAAGATACTTGTGCAGTAATCTTCTTACAGCAAGCAGCTGATCGATGTTTTCAACTCTTCTGCTAACTACTAGAGTTGCTACAGAGATAGAAGGAGCCGATGCAGTCATTTTCAGCAGAATGATCTTTACCGGCAATGGAGACCCCCTTTATACTCGCTGTAGGTGGTGGGAGTAATAGGGTTAGGGAAGGGATTTTGTTGTAAAGAAATAATAATGATTTTTAATATTTTTCTTTTTGTACCAATTGATTATTTTCTAAGTCCTCAAGGTCGTTTGATCCTGTTGCCAAAACGGGGAATAGAGCAGTAAGCGGATCTCACTTTGTCCGCAAACTGATCTATTCCCCGCTTTGTATTTTAAAAGTCTTTAATTTGTTAAGCTTACGCATCCTGATCTTCATCCATGAGGAAGATTTGTTTGTAGGCTGAAGGGTTTTCAGCGAAGAAATGTTCATCCGCCAACTCATCCTCTTTAAGGAAAACTGCTTCAAAAGGTAGAGGGGTATTCGAGATTTCTTCGCGAATTGAAAGCGGATCTTGGAGCTGCGATTGAAGGTTTGCAATGTACTTTATTGTATTTTTTATAGTGGATAATTTAGAATCATACGGATTGGAGGATGGTAATATGGTTTTTAATATTTTATATCGGTCAGCGATTCTCGCTCTCAATTTCCGAGAACTAGCATTGCTTCTTTTGGCTTTGAGAGATCTCGAGTTGGAGTTTGGTGACGTACTACCTGTTTCTGGAAGAATGTGAGATAAAATCATAGCCTGGACAAGTATCGATGGGACAGCAGAGGATGAAACAGTACAAGAAGAGGTGGCAGAAGTTGGTTTTCTGATGTGCTCCATGGTGTCTGAGGTGAACGAACACAAGCAGCAGACTGATTTTATCATCGATAAGGTGTCTCTTTTATACCCAATGGAAGTGGTGGGGAGTGCAAGTTTTAGGGAGGAGATATATATATATATATATATTTTAATGTTGTTTTTTACCAAACAAAAATTTTCTAAGTCCCAAGGTCATCTGAACAAATTACCAAAACGGGGAATAGAGCAGTAAGTGGTTCTCACTTGGACCGCAAACTGATCTATTCCCCGCTCTGTATTCTAAAGTAAACAATAAATCTTCTCACTATTGAGCAACCTTTGCTCTTTGAAGCTCAAGTTCTAAGTCTCCAACCAGGCGAAAGTCTGCATCGTGCTCCTCCCATTGTTCAGGAGAACGCGGTTGTGCACACCACTTTGTAAAGGCGTACCTCATTGCCTCATTATACTCCTCCAGGATAACATGATAGGGTCTTGGTTGCTGCGTTGTAGACTGCATCGATGATGTAGTTTGTTGCGGATGTGACTGAGCATCATTCTCCGCAACCTTATTAATCTTAAAAACTTCAGTCATTTCTGCAGCCTCAGCAATTGCGTACAACTCCTCTTCGTTAATTTCCTTTCCCCATGTGTTGCTGTTGACGCTCATGATGATACAACTAATAATTATATTCCGAATCGCTCGCTTAAATACCCGCTTACCCCCTCCCCTCTTTACTGTTGAATAATGACTTTAGTATAATATTTCTCCTTTTTCCTTTTAAGTTTATCTTTGACTTAGTGTAAATTATCCAAGTCCGTTATCTAGGTCAAGGTCGTTGTAACATTGCAAAAAAAAGTGTGGACAACTTATTTACACTCTGCAGCATATGCTACAAATTGTAAATAGGTTGTCCACACTTTTTTTTTAATTTGGAAAAAATGCTTTATTTAATTTGGAATAAACTTTTGGTCTTTTTATTTATATTATTATTTTAATGATTTCCACACAGTGATACCTGTATCATTTCGAATTAAATAGTCCTTGTGGGTAGGTTTTTTGACGTGGAGGTCCATGGCTCTAGGTAACTCTACATAGTACAGTTTACCTTCACATTGAACCAACACCTTTGCAAAGTCCTTTATTTTAACAAAGAAGTAGCGTTTGTTTTTACAAAGCCTGTTAATTCGAATTTTAATTGGCACCACTGTTGCACGTGGTGAAGAAGGAGATGCGCCATGGTTTAATTTTAAATGAAGACTGCACGTTTCTTCATTTAAAATACAACGTTTAACACAGCGTTCACCTTTCTTAGCACCTTTTTTGAATATATAATTACATTGTTGTGCAGGAAGCATGCACATCCTTTGTACAGATTTAAGTTGTTTAAATTTCTCTGAAGGAGATGAAGTATATGTGCAGATTACTGAAGGTCTGGTTGGAGAAGATGATTGGGTGGCTGGTTGGCTTGGTCTCGAACTTGATGTTGATGAGGATGAAGAAGCAGACGATTTGGAAGACTTTGATGAACATGTAGAACAACTTGAAGATGTAGAAGGACTTGGAGAAACAGCACGAGACGTTGACAAAGGACTTGGAGAAACAGCACGAGAAGTTGACGGAAGAGGTGAAGGACTTGGAGAAACAGCACGAGAAGTTGACGGAAGAGGTGAAGGACTTGTGTAAGTCGTTGACGCAGCAGGTAGTGGTGGACAGTTCTCCGGGACGATGTTAGCTAACATCAGGGCTGTCCGAAGGATGGATGGAACCGCAGAAGACGGAGTGGTAGAGGCGGGCGAAGACGAAGCAGAAGGTTTCAATTTGAGAGGTTGTGTCTGCTTCCTAATGTGTGCCATGGTGTGAGGTATAACAGCACAAGAGGAAGAATGATTTTACTAGTGCTGGGGGACCCTCTTTTATACATACTGATAGTGGTGGGGAGTGCAAGTGTTATACGGTGGGGGTAATAATGTTGTAACGAGTAAATATATATTACAATACGGGGATTTTCTAAGTCCCGAAGTGGGTCAAGGTCGTTTGATCATATTATTAAAACGGGAAATAGAGCAGTAAGTGATTCTCACTTGGACCACAAACCGATCTATTCCCCGCTTTGTACGTGAATTTTCTAAGTCCCAAGGTCATCTGAACATGAAGCCAAAGCGGGGAATAGAGCATAACATACTGCTCTATTCCCCGCTCTGTATTTGGGAAGGGGACAAAAGACAACAAACAAGAGACTGATTTTAAACAAGAGACTGACTTTATATTTTACAAGGTTTTCTCAGGCTAAGATGGGTAATGTCAACCGGTTTACGCGCCGTATTGACACAAGGTCGGTTTGCGCGCCATACCTTAGAGGGGTTAGGAAAAGGATGAGAAGCAAGATACATTACTTTGAAAATAAAGACTTTGCCAGCAACTATGTAAACAAAAATTAATCAGTTAACGTTACTTTTACAAGAACAGCCAAGGTCGGTTTTGCAAAGGTCAACAGTATCACTGAAACCCGGTGGGACGTAGACCCAAACACCCGGCGTCAGGCTGCTGCGAACCCAAGTTTTGACCAAGGTTGTTGAGGGACCTGTAGGGCCGGGAGTACATATTTCATTAGTAAATAAGACACTTCAAACCGATACCAAACATTAACATATATTAGACTAACTACATTACCTAGCAGCAAACTACAAGCGTTATCTAACATGCTTAACAAACTAACTAAACATGCAAGGGCGCGGATCTCTTAATTGCGCGTCGGGCCCAACGCACACTTAACAGACCTACGCTGCAGCAGAGTGCAACCCACTGGGACGTATACCCAAACAGCGGGCGGCAAGCTACTGCGACGAGACTGCGGACTGCTCCCGCTTATAAAGGCAAAGTGACGTCACCAAAGCGGAAGGGGGGATGTTACGTCAAAGGGGGGGGGGGATATTACAATACGAGGATTTTCTAAGTCCCGAAGTGGGTCAAGGTCGTTTGGTCATATTATTGAAACGGGGAATAGAGCAGTAATTGATTCTCACTTGGACCACAAACCGATCTATTCCCCGCTTTGTACGTGAATTTTCTAAGTCCCAAGGTCATCTGAACATGAAGCCAAAGCGGGGAATAGAGCATAACATACTGCTCTATTCCCCGCTCTGTATTTGGGAAGGGGACAAAAGACAACAAACAAGAGACTGATTTTAAACAAGAGACTGACTTTATATTTTACACAGTTTTCTCAGGCTAAGATGGGAAATGTCAACCGGTTTACGCGCCGTATTGACACAAGGTCGGTTTGCGCGCCATACCTTAGAGGGGTTAGGAAAAGGATGAGAAGCAAGATACATTACTTTGAAAATAAAGACTTTACCATCAACTATGTAAACAAAATTAATCAGTTAACGTTACTTTTACAAGAACAACCAAGGTCGGTTTTGCAAAGGTCAACAGTATCACTGAAACCCGGTGGGACGTAGACCCAAACACCCGGCGTCAGGCTGCTGCGAACCCAAGTTTTGACCAAGGTTGTTGAGGGACCTGTAGGGCCGGGAGTACATATTTCATTAGTAAATAAGACACTTCAAACCGATACCAAACACTAACATATATTAGACTAACTACATTACCTAGCAGCAAACTACAAGCGTTATCTAACATGCTTAACAAACTAACTAAACATGCAAGGGCGCGGATCTCTTAATTGCGCGTCGGGCCCAACGCACACTTAACAGACCTACGCTGCAGCAGAGTGCAACCCACTGGGACGTATACCCAAACAGCGGGCGGCAAGCTACTGCGACGAGACTGCGGACTGCTCCCGCTTATAAAGGCAAAGTGACGTCACCGAAGCGGAAGGGGGGATGTTACGTCACGGGGGGGATGTTACGTCACGGGGGGGGGTGTGACCTTGAACATGACCCAAAAAGGGGGGGGGGGTGACCTTGAACATGACCCAAAAAAGGGGGGGGGGTGACCTTGAACATGACCCAAAGGGGGGGGGGAGGTTGTGTCGTCACGGGGGAAGGGGAACCGGATGTAGACCGGTTTTTAGCTTTCTACCCGTATATGGAAATGTCACGGTTACACTTGGCGACCCGCTTTGCTCCGTCTGGTACCTCATTCCAGCTTTGCCTTGCGAACTGAATACACCTCTGCGCTATGTCTTCTCCCATTACACCCGAGAAACTGCAACGTTTGAAGGAGACTTTGAAGAAGTCTTCGGAAAAAAGGAGCGGATTCAAAAGACCTAGTTCTTTTAAATCTTGCATACGGAAGAATTTTCGAAACCACCCACTTTACTTCGACCAACGGCCTTCGACGTCCACTGCATCTTCACCATCGCTATCACCTCGCCCTTCATCGCTTCGACCTTCATCGCCGCCACCAACTGTTGAGGAGATAATGAAGAGGACGGCTACGGTGAAACTTACCGAGTTGGTAACGCCGCTGGAGTCTGTCGCCGTCAAGTTTGCGCAGTTGAAATTAAACGTGGAGTATCTACTTGTGGGGAAGATCAGCGATGATGAGTACCTACTCCAACACCTCTTTGGCGGCGGCCGTTACGTCAAGGTCTACCTTCCAAGGTCCACTCTGCCACCTCCTGAGACCAAGTGCGACTTGATTTTAGTACGGCAGAAGGGACAAGTAAAGTGGGTTACAAAGGAAAAATAAACACTGACTACCGCTCACCGCTCCTTATCCACCATCTCCTTCAAACACAAACGGTCCTTTTCAGGACCACCCTAAGCATTTCAAGTTAGGGACTTGGCCTGTACATAGGCAGGAGACTATTAGTCTTATGTTTGTGTGCAGCCCACTTTGTGAAAATTTCTAAGTCCCAAGGTCCTTGACCTTGACCTTGACCTTGAACATGACCCAAAAAAAGGGGGGGGGTACACAGTTTGTGCAAAGTATGTCATGTGGGTACTCAAATTACGCGGATTGATCAGACGAACAAGTTGGCGCAAACAGAATTCAGATCCGACAAAGGGTATAGCAGCGACAGCGAAAAACAACTATTTTCAAGGGCAAGCCTAAATAACTTCTTTATTTACGGTTTAAAATATATTAAGTGGGTACTCAAATTACGCGGATTGATCAGACGAACAAGTTGGTGCAAACAGAATTCAGATCCAACAAAGGGTATAGCAGCAACAGCGAAAAAACAACTATTTTCAAGGATAGACCTAAATAACTTCTTTGTTTTTGGTTCAAGGTCTAACATGTGGGTACTTCAATTACGCAGCTTGACAAGGCGAACAAGTAGGTGCAATTTAAATTTAAATCTAACCAACAGTATAGCATCCGTGGCGTAAAAACGATGGTTTGAAGGACAAGGTAACGTTGTGGTGGGGGTAGATGCCTATTATACACGATAACGCTACATCATTATTCTTCCAGCTCTTGTCGTATAAACATCTACCTAGACGGTCTGAAAAATGTCGCAGTTTTACAGGAACATGAGGAAGGTGACCTTCAGTAGTCCCCTTGACACTACTTTCTACTTCCCTGACGATGAAGACAGAAGGTCTACACTTTTAGTGGACAATGAGCGGTTTCGTCGAAGAATAATTGAGGTTGAAACACTTTTAACCAGTTGTTTGCTACGCAAAAAGAACCATATGAATACATGCACCGGTTTAGATCATAGTAGCTGTTATACTTATACAGCGTTGAAGCGCAAACATTATTGAGGTTTTTAGTTACGGAGGTAAGGTCTTGACAGTCTAAGAGCTAAACCCTAACTAACACATGTAAACTAGTTATTGTGCGATGTAAAACTTGGTGGGGAGACTGGTGTAGTGGGGGACTGGTGTAGTGGGGGACTGGTGTAGTGGGGGACTACCATCTGCCGCACACTTGCCACCTGCCGCCTGCCACCTGCCGCCGCCCATCTGCTGTCCACCATCTGCTTCGTTCTACTACACTTTTACCCCCACCATTTTGTTTGATACCAAAAACGCTAGCTAGCGAATAGTCAGTACACCTCCGGCTCTCGACCGGTGAACATCGAGCTCTCCGAGACGCTCTTCACAAAATAACAATATCATTTCACTCAAGGTCTGATAGATGTTTCTATTTCATTGCCGTCACGTATTCTTTCCTCCTGACAGCAATGAAATGCAAACACCTAACAGAACAGATAGTTGTCAAAAACACAACATGGACTCTGCGCAGGGATCGAAGTATCTACCGTCTTTCTTCAGAAAGCGAAGTGATGGCCGCAACTCGTCCGGATCAACAACATCGATGACAACGAACAACGGGGAACTATTGTAAACATGAATTATTGTAAATAAAGTAATATTTGTAATAGTACTACCTCGCACTCGTATCATTCGATTGTTTCATTCGATATTTATTCGATATTTATTATCGATTAACTATCGAATCACAATCGGATTTTACGCGTGCGAGGTAGTACTTTTTTAAAATTACCTCCCCGTGACCTTGAACTTTAACCTTTCACTCATTACGTCACAAAACCGCCTACGTCACTGGCTCAGCCTCAGATGACGTATTTAATGACGCAGCGCTTCCGGAAGCAATTAATCAAGTGAGCCAGCACCGGCAAACCCCCACTACTTATATATATATATATATATATATATATATATATATATATATACATATATAAATATATATATGTGTTTGCACTCTAGCGGTCGCATTTTTTGTCCGATTTACTTCAAATTTGGTAGGGACGTTCCTTTCTGTAATCAGTTGGACAGGTTCGTTGGGCAAAGCAATCGGAAAACTTTAAACCCCTTTTTTGGGGGATTAATCTTTGAAATTTCGAGTTTTTGGGCCCAAAAAGGGTCAGAAAAGCCCCAGATGTAAAATAAAAGCATGGAAAAAGATGGAAATTAGAGAGGCGAAAGTTTTAAGCCCTCTCTCGTCATTCTAGCATAAACATTTACCGAGTTATTAAAGAAAATGTGTATCGACCAAACACAGTACGTTGTCTTATGAGGGTTTACACTAGAAAAGCCTGTTATTCCTTTGTTAGAGTACTTTTACCATCCCCAGCAACCTCACGTCTACTTTCAAGCCTGTCTGGACCTTCTCCTGACCTTATAATGTGCAAAATTTTATTCCCAGCTTTGCAAGTAAATGAAACCAGGAGTATCAGAACAGCCAAAAATCAGTGTTTTCAGATTTCAATAAAAATTTGACAAATGTATTGATTTTCAGTTTTAAAAGTTTTTATGTGGAAATTCACTTCCCTCACGTCAGCGTGCTGCGTTCGAACTCGTTTTTTCTAACATGAGACAAAGGTTTCCTGCAAATCAAAATTTCGTCTACAGCTTTAATTTGTTTGGTCAAACGTACAACGCATATATAAGGTGTAAAGGAACCGTTTTAAATATTAAACATAATCTAGTAAGATCATAAACTGATTTTTTTAGTTAAGTTGATATAAAAGTTCAGAAAAAGCAGTTCACACTGGCGCTTTATTAAAACCAGAACTAATATTGAAAATCCAAAATCTTGGTCCACATACATCTACTTATTTAAAAAAATCCTGCTTTTTGTTCACCCACTTCCTAAAGTTAATACTTAACTGATTTTGATGATTGTTTTTTAATTAAAAATATAAATTTAAGTTCTAAGTCACTGTCGAGCCCGAATTTCGATTTAGGCCCCAGGGCTCTGCCCCACGGAACTTCCAAGTTCCCATGTTTTTCATATGAAGGAGAGTTTTATTTAGTTTATATCACAAGTATTTTTTCTTGATTCAATAAACAACTGTTATAAGGATTATGTCCGAAAAATACTGAGGGGGAGCAGCTCGTTTCTATTTAAATTCAGTTGTTGTTTTTATCTGAGAATTTGTTCATGTTTAGTGTGGAAGTCTGTAGACCAATGCCAACGTATGTTGTGCAGTTCACTTTCCTAGAATAAAGCCCTAACGTTTGACAAAATCTTTTAGGATCGAAACTTTTCAAAAAAACATACTTTTTTAGGTCGCCTTGTTTCGGTTTCAAATTCTGAATTTTTTCAAATTTCTAAGCGGGTTTTACCATTGACTATGAATACTTCAGTATATCATAGTTAATGGTTTTACCTATTAAACGTTTACATTTGACCTTTTTCACTCGATTTGCTATCATCGAGACCCTCGCTGCAAGCGGCTAACGCCGCGACGGAAACCCAGATATCACTGAAGGCCATCATGTTCTTTGACCCTATGTGACCTTTGCCTGCTCAGTTAAAGGGAAATCAGCCGTAGAGGACATGTTGTAGATAACATGTTATATAAGGATTCAACATGTTATTGAAAGAAATTTACAATAATAAACTAGTAGCTAGCATATATTAAAATATGAATCTAGAACCAAACAACCAATAATATGTTATTTTGTGTTGTGGCATTGCAGTTTTTATGCTTCAGGAAGCCTCTCGAACCCATTATAAGCCCACTTGCTTCTCCATATTGTTAACATAGGCTGGGAATATGCATGCGCTTCTCGTTGAACTTGAAGTAAATTACTTATTTTGTATTGCTATTTATAAATATTAGTGATCTATTTATGCATATTAATAACTAGGGTTATCGCCGTTGGAGGGTTCGCTCCCAAACCCCTTTTTGGAGTTCGCATTGCTCACTTGCACTCCTCAGTTAACACAAGTTTAAATTAAACTCAACTATTGTAGTTCGTTAACCAAAGAATAAACTCTTTTTAACAAAAAGCAACATAAATTTCAGACCTCAAAAGTAAACATCAAAAGTAGAATTTGAACTCGAGACCTCATGATCGTGAATCTAACAACATATCCACTGGGCTACTGGGCTAAATTCATTCGGGTAGAACAAACCATTGGTTATTGACTTTCCGATATTGTAACAAACGATAATCACTATATTGAACCTCCCGAGTAGGCGATAATGTGCTCACCATGTTTTGTAACATCTGATTTATATAAACCTCATGGTGAGCAAATTATCGCCTACTCGGGAGGTTTATTTAAATCAGCTGAAACAAACATGTGGTATTAGCCCAAGATAGTGTTTCATGAAACAGCTTTTCAAACTTCTTACACATTTAAATGGACCAAACACTCAAAATTACTCCTTCTCTGATGAATAGCGGCTAAACGGATGATTGGATCTTAAATCTGACGGAAATTCGTTAGTTAGAAATTAAATTTTCCGCAACTTTTGTATTTAACATTTTTTGCCATCTCTTGCAGTTTCCGTACAACACGCGCACAAAGTGGACTAATTGAAAAAGAGGAATTTTTCCCACCCAAACTCAAAAATGTTAACTTTTGGTAATTTATCCGAGAGTTTCTCGTCAAGAGCTTTAATTCAAGTATGGGATCGAGGGGTGTTCGATTACGGGAAGTTCCTCATAGTTTATGTCAGTGAATCAGGGAATGAGTGAGTGAATGAACCCGTATAGCTTAATATAAGCAGATATATGAAACTGCTTATATTTATAGGAGCACATCATAAATCATAAAATATGTTAGTTTACATTACCAGTATTTCTCATAAAGCAAAAATAATTAGGCCTATAATAATTAGGCCTATTAATCGTGTTATTTACAATATAAACGAGCTGCATGTTATTTATTTTGAATGTAAGATGCGTCAATGTAATTTCACTCTTGTATCTATTTGAAACATTAAATAATAAACGGTATCAGGAAACTGACACATACTTTCTCCCTTTTAGCCAAACTTTAATGACAAAAATATTTGTTATTTACTAAATATAGAATATGAAGTATAGATAAATGTACAGAAAATTGTCTAAAATAGTTGTTTTCAGAAATATCCACCCAAATCCCTTTTTGGGAGGCACTATAGAGTCCGTTGCTACACACAGTGGTTTTGAGAGGGGAAATGCCCCCTTGCCCCCCCATGGTTAAATAGCAACACATTTTGAACATCATCTGTTGGTCAATGCTAACTTGACCTGCATATCAAATTTTAATGAAATTGATCAGTAAATAAGAGAGAAATAGTTATTTTTGTATTCCCCATAAGAATAACATTGGACAACGTACTGTGTTTACCGCTAAATGAAAATTTCAATTTTCTCCGCAACTAGCAATCGTAGAATAGTAATTTAAAATACTAATTTATTTAGTTTTTTGAGCTCTTTTTAATGGTGAATAGTAATATTTTTTAACATTTATGATTTTTTATGAAAAATCCAAAAAACTGAATGTTTGATTTTTTAAGTCCTGTAATTTCTGAACCCGCATTTTTGCAGAAATGCGGGTAGTGTCATTTTGTTGGAAACCTAAAGTTCTACAAACCACGAAAGTTTAATCAAAATCGTTAGAGCCGTTTTTGAGAAATTTGGATTTTTCATGTTTTTTGGCGGTTTTTGGGGGATAATTACCCTTAAAAATCAAAAATTCAAAAAAATGAAAAAAACGCCTGGAGATATCGTGGATTAGTACCTACATACCAAATTTCATAAAAATCGGCCCATAGGTTAGGGCTCTAGCTCTGTACACATCCACACAGACACACACACACACACACACACGGACACACACACACACACACACACACACAGACAGACATCACGTAAAAACCACTTTTTTGGGTTCAGGGAGCACCAAAACGAATATTTCCACTAACAACTCAAATTCGAAAATTTTTACGAAAACAATACTTTCTCCATATACTATGTATAGGGGGAGAAAGTAAAAAATTATATTTCACAATGTCACAATTACGATAGGCACCTCGCTAGCCTGACGTTCACAATGTCACAATTACGATAGGCGCCTCGTTAGCCTGACGTTCACAATGTCACAATTACGATAGGCACCTCGCTAGTCTGACGTTCACAATGTCACAATTACGATAGGCACCTCGCTAGCCTGACGTTCACAATGTCACAACTACGATAGGCACCTCGCTAGCCTGACGTTCACAATGTCACAATTACGATAGGCACCTCGCTAGCCTGACGTTCACAATGTCACAATTACGATAGGCACCTCGCTAGTCTGACGTTCACAATGTCACAATTACGATAGGTACCTCGCTAGCCTGACGTTCACAATGTCACAATTACGATAGGCACCTCGCTAGCCTGACGTTCACAATGTCACAATTACGATAGGCACCTCGCTAGTCTGACGTTCACAATGTCACAATTACGATAGGCACCTCGTTAGCCTGACGTTCACAATGTCACAATTACGATAGGCACCTCGCTAGTCTGACGTTCACAATGTCACAATTGATAGGCACCTCGCTAGCCTGACGTTCACAATGTCACAATTACGATAGGCACCTCGCTAGTCTGACGTTCACAATGTCACAATTACGATAGGCACCTCGCTAGCCTGACGTTCACAATGTCACAATTACGATAGGCACCTCGCTAGCCTGACGTTCACAATGTCACAATTACGATAGGCACCTCGCTAGCCTGACGTTCACAATGTCACAATTGATAGGCACCTCGCTAGCCTGACGTTCACAATGTCACAATTGCGATAGGCACCTCGCTAGCCTGACGTTCACAATGTCACAATTACGATAGGCACCTCGCTAGCCTGACGGATAGCGTCTTGGGTTTCGGAGCAAGAGGTTTCCTGAGGCTTGGGTTCGATTCCCGGAGCGCCCACTTGACTTCAAGAGATTTGTGACTATTGTCCTATAATAACGTTGAATTCAAATTGCTTCTGGCGTAGCCAAGCTATAAAGGCGAAAACAACTTGTTCATAGTTATTTGATATTGTGTATCGTTGTTTTATATTTAAAATACCAATAGTTGTAGTCCCAATGCCATACGTCAAGTGATTTCTATAGAAAGAATGTAGACCAAAATGTCCGATCACGTGAGTCATAGACCAACATTGGTTACGCCTGACCAATCATGGCCTTGGAACCGTGGCCACCGAATTGTGTAATTCCGCCCTATAAAGATCAGCTGATGATTAGGAGTGTGATTTTAATCAGCTGCCCGTGTCGCCCGCAGGTGTCGATGCCACATTGCCTTGTCTTGACCGGCCGTTTTTATACACTCAACAATTGTTTTATGTTTAAATACAAAATATAATAAACCCTGTAAAATTGTTTTATACTAACCTAGTTTTGTGTTTTCAAACGTGTTTTTACTTTCTTTTAATATATGTTTGTTTTAAAACAATTCTAATTCTGTCATGGGTTTTCATACCTGATAAATCATTGTTTTGCGTTGAATATTTTTACATACTGTTTGTTGTAAATAACAAAATATACTCGCTATTTTACACACTTAGCACATACCCTTTGGATTCATATTTCCTTGCTTCTGTACAAATATACAGCCATCAAACATATACTGTACTGTGTAACATTCAAATAATTCTTTTTTGGGAATTCAGTAGTATAAATTATGATTCACTGTTATACTCTATTTCAGGAAAGGACTTCTTCTTCAATTAATCGATCAACTTTTATATTTTTTCCACTGTTACCGTATTCCGTTTCATGTGATTTACACCTCGAAAGCGTCAGTAACATCCGCAACAACTACTTGACCGCTCCAGCGCAGTTCCTTCCGCAGTATTCTAGGTACAAGGGAGGAAGTTGGGCGTTTACTTTGTGTATTGTTTATTACTGAGAACCTGAACTGTGACTGTTTATTTTTTTATAGTTCGAATCTCAAAGGACTCAGGGAACCTAATTTTGAAATAGACTTGAAGAAAAAATAAAATAATCGTGAAATAATTTAAATCCTGCAGCATGAAACAAAAATGATATATATACTAGGTCAAATATTAAACGAATACAACAAAATAACTCATACTAAGTCCTCACATTGTTGTTGTTCGTAATACAATTTGAATGAACTTAAAACAAGACCTTTCTAAAACGATAGCCCTTAGAAATTGTTGTAAATAATAAAATCCATATAACGATTATTACCAGAAGAATATACGTTGTGGTTTTCTTAGAGTTTGAGAGTTACGGTTGTGGTTTTCCTAGAGTTTGAGAGTTACGGTATGCCGTACTGAAAACGAAGCAAGTTCAGCGCCTAGCTGCTAGTGTTTTGCTCAGCCGCGGCGGCAGGCGTACACTATTTATCGTCGACTTTGTTGGCCTCGTTGATAAATGTTTTTAGTAACTATCATTAATAATAACCCAACCCGGTCAATCCGGGTATCCGGGGATCCGTGTATCCGTAACTTTGCTAAACATTTGAAATATTAAATTGATTGAGGTGCTGTTTAAATTATGAATGAGATAATCTATTGTTAACATAAACAGTCACAAAATCCTGTGATCTTGTCCTGAAATGTATATTTAATCATTATGTTCCAAAATATTTTTAATAATTTATTATTATTATTTTGATAAATAAATAAATATATATATATATATATATATATATATATATATATATATAAATAATATATTTAAAATTAAAAAAATCTATTTTCTAAGGTTGTGAAAATAGATAACATACATATATCCGGATTATAATTAACAAGTTTGTTTAAAGTAGGGCGAATCATGGATCTGACAGATCATTTTTGTTAGTGGGTGTTTTCTTTTGCTCCATCACACAGTGGCAAAACACCAACAAAAACTTGGCACCGTTTTTTTGGGCCAAATCATTATTATGATCTAGTCAATGTTGTTATTTGTTACAAATTTGTGTTGCTTTAACCTCAATTTGGTTTTAGATTTTCAATTTGGTTTAGTCATTAGACGGTATTTTGAGGATAGCGTAGTGTCGTTAAAATATGTTTTTGCAAATGTTAGAATAAATGTATAGTTTACACTGCTCTACGATATTTGATGTAATAATAATCATACTATTATAGAATGAAGAATAAAGTATTATTTATTCTGTGATACTATTATGGTCATAAATGAGAATCTACGATCCTACGTTGTAACATGAGCCCCATCACCAAAATATATGTTTTCGCATATTAATTGAGACTGAAAATCTCACAAACATTACGTAATTAATGGTGTATTATTTAACTTTGCTTTAAACAAATTACAAATGTATTCTAAGAAGCTTAATTACATTTGTCAAAAATAAGAGGTTTTACATCAAGACTCTTATCATTGTAACTACATGTGGGGCATGCATCTCAATTGTACATTGGCTTTTATCTACCTATTTAATTACATTATTGTTATACATATTCATAGTACATTAAATTACCTAAGTTACAAAGCTATAGTGGCATTTCGGCACTTCATCGTTATAATAATACTCAAATACCCCCGTTGCAGCAAACCTGCATACTCAGCGAATTTCCAATGGAGATTTAAATGTCTTTAATACTACATTGAGCCACTTACCAAGTTTCATAAAAATATATTCACAAATAAGCGATATAGGCCCTATATACAAATTGAATTATTCTCCATAAGAATAACATTGGTGCTGAGTACGCAGGTTTGCTGCATCAAGGAACACAAAAAATGGGTTTTTATGCTAATATCAATATAATTCAACTAGGTTAAGTCATATACCAGTTTTTATTCATTTATGTTCATAATTAAGGGAGACATAGCATTTAATTATTATCCCTAAGAATAACATGGGGCTGAGTACGCAGGTTTGCTGCTACTGGAGCCTTTGGCAAAAATTTTAGTAAATATCAATAGACCACAACCAGATGAAGCCGTATACCAAGTTTCGTCAGTATACGTTCATGAGTAAGCGAGATATACAATTTTTCTTTTCCTCCATAAGAATAAAATTAGACGACGTACTGTGTTTAGCACTTTCAATATCTCGGTAACCAATTGACGTAGAGAAATGATCAAAATACCAAATTGTGTGTTTTTTAAGTTGAAACCAATAGTAAAAACTAACATTTGACTATTACAAAAATTATATGTACAACATTCAAAAAAACCATTTTCGGGGTACAAAAACCCCCCTTCGGATAGAGTGATCGGGCTGGTTTTCAAACCTAAAGTCCTAAATGTTGCATTACACGTTTATACCAAATTTAATCAAAATTGGATAACTTTTACGAGGGTTATCGTGCTTACGGACTCACAAACATATATATATACATTCGATGGTTCATAGACTACTAAAGGTACCAATGAGGAAGGGAGACTTTAAGAAAGAAAAAGATACCATAATATACCTGGCAATAAAAAACGGGTATAATCCAACAACAGTAGACAAAATGATTAACAAGGAAATAAAAAACTCAAGAAAGGAGAAAATAAAACAAAAAATAAGAGGAATACGAATACATTTGTCTACCTCATAACACTACACTAAATAAAGCTTTCCGAAAAACCTTTGAACATTCTAAACTGAAAACAGCTTTTAAGACAAAAAATAATTCTTTTAGAATGATCAACAATAAAAGTAAAGAAACAGCAGACAAGAACAAGGATTACAATAAATCTGGAATTTATCAAATCAACTGCGGTAGCTGTGATAATCTTTACATTGGACAAATAAAGCTTTACTGTAAGATATAAGGAACACATTCAAGCATACAAGTCCATAAATCTTACTACTATGAAATCAAACTACGCCGATCATCTTTTGATAACGAATCATAAATATACAAATATCGATGGAAATTTAAAAATACTAACATATGAAAGTGACAGAGAGAAACTAAATGTGAAAGAAGATTTATGGATTTATATAAATAATAACAACTGTCCACAACAGCTGTTAAAATACAACGCACTTATACCATAGAATAAATAATACAGTATTATTTATTCTATGCTTATACCAATAGAACACAATATTTGCAAAAATTACTGAAATGATGAATTAAAAATAAGAATTATCACATATGTAGAAGAATAAAATATCAAGAATATATTAAAATATACAACAAAGATTATATACTGTACATATAAGAAAAAATCATATGATTTACTATTGTCCTGTATATTTAGGATTTTATACATGTGATAGCTTTTAAATAATATATTTATTTGTTTATAGTTTGTTAGGTTATAAATAACTTGAAAATGACCTAAGAGTTGAAACTAGTCGTCAAAATAAACTAAATGAAAACGAGTTCGCACGCAGCACGCTGACGTGATGGAAGTGAATTTCCACATAAAAACGTTTTAAAGTAGAAATCAGTGTAAAAACATAAATTTGTCCAATTTTTATTTAAATCTGAAACCATTGATTTTTTGGCTGTTCTGATACTCCTGGTTTCATTTACTTGCAAAGCTGGGAATACAATTTTGCGCATTATAAGGTTAGGAGAAGGTCCAGACAGGCTTGAAAGTAGGCGTGAGGTTGCTGGGGCTAATAAAAGTACTCTAACAAAGGAATAACAGGCTTTTCTAGTGTAAAACCCCCATAAGACAACGTACTGTGTTTAGCCGATACACATTTTCTTTAATAACTCGGTAAATATTTATGCTAGAATGACAAAAGAGGGCTTAACTTTCGCCTCTCTAATTCCCATCTTTTTAAATGCATTAATTTTACATCTGGGGCTTTTCTGACCCTTTTTGGGCCCAAAAACTCGAAATTTGAAAGATTACCCCCAAAAAATGGGTTTACAGTTTTCCGATTGTTTTGCCCAACGAACTTGTCCAACAGATTATAGAAAGGAACGTCCCTACCAAATTTGAAGTAAATCGGACAAAAAATGCGACCGCTAGAGTGCATACACACATATATATATATATATATATATATATATATATATATATATATATATATATATATATATATATATATATATATATATATATATATATATATATATATATATTTTGAACGACCCCCCAAAACGTGTTCAGGGGGTCACGTTAGGAACTTCTATGGTGGTCCCGGGCTTAAGTTTCACCGTGCGGGTCATGCTAATAGTTCACTTTCCAAAGGAAATTCACTAATAAAAAAGGGTACTTGGTTTCAGTCATTTTTACAATGTTAATAAAAGTAATGTATATATAGGTACATATATATATATATATATATATATATATATATATATATATATATATATATATATATATATATATATATATACAGTTTCGAACGAATGGTGTTTTTGGGGTCTGGGGACCTCAAAACGAAAAGTTATCATGGTCCCGGGCCTAGGTCTTACCATGCCGACTTCGGTAATAGCTTCTTCCCTATAGGGGAAATTCGCTAAAATTCACAGTCATAATACAACTTTTGTTCAAGATTCAACGAACATCCCCAACAGTTAAAGTGACCTCAATAAATATAAAAAGAATATTAAAATTATACTTTTTAAATTAAGCTTATTATAAATCAGAACAATTCCTTGACGAAGACACTAAATTTTAAGATGAAATAGCTACTGAAATAAAATATTCCTTGGTAGGCCTAATTAATATTTTACTATAGCAAAATTAATTTAGTAAAAATGTCCATTTTTATTAATTGTACAAATTGTCCAAAGCAAAGTTGTTATTATTAAAGGTGGTGTCCATATCTCATATAAATTTCTCAATAACTTTGATTATCAATCCATATGAATCCTGTTCCTCAATTTTGGACAAAACTATTTTTCATTTTATGGAATTTATTTATAAATGAATGGGAAACCCCATCAGTACATAGTGTAACACAATAGTCCATAAGGTTTCTCCCGTTTCAAGAATCCATTTGGGCTCTGCCCCTCTAGCCGTCGGAATCCCCGTACTAATATTACTGTCATTAATTCTTTACCAGACCGATTGAGCTGAAATGTAGTAACAAGATAAGTACACCAGAATCAAATAGGCTAGGCCTATTCTCATTTATAGAATACAATGGGGCTTTGCCCCACAGGACACCGAAACGTCCGAAACCAACTTCTGAACCGACTGAGCTAAAGGGGGTGGAAGCGGTTTTAACATATAATAATAATTCAAACTCGACAAGTCTAACTAACGTTTTTCGTTTAGCTATTCTTCCTCTAAGATCGTGTAGAACGCACTGGCATATTCAAAAACAAGCAAAACATATTTTTGAGCGGAGCTCTTTTGCGTCCACTCTTATGGCACTCTTTGTGATCAAACTCCTCCCCCATTGGTTTCAAATTTTGCATGGTGTTAGTGACCATGCCGGTGAGTGCCAACATCTATTTAGTTTTACAAAATTCCCATAGGATTCCGCCCCACACGGTCTCAAATTTTACATGTTATTCTTATGGACATTTAAATTTGTTTACATTTGTTTAGATTTTTGCAGATGTTGTAACTTGTTAGTCGAAGTGATAGGACCCAAAAAGGTATAATTTTCTTGCCGGCTTGAAACTTATACAGCTGAATTAGATGTCCCAAAGGATGACAAAAATGGGAATTATAAACTTGAAAACTGGAGTTTAACAAGATGGCGGCCATTTAAAGATGGCGAATTTACGTTTTTAATAAATTAGTCATATCTCGGTTGTTATTTATCCAAATTTGCCAACTCTTTTTTTGTTGTGTAGATAATTTTATTTCTCAAATAAAGTGTTCTGACAATATTATCTGTGTATGGCTTGGTTTTCTATTTATTTAATAAAATATGTAAGAATTACAGGACATTAATTGCTTTAAACCAGTATATCTCCTAAACTGTACATTTTATTTGAAATACACTAATAATATAAAATATAGGATATATTATAAGCTTTACAATGATATATAACATAAGGGGGTGTAAACTACATATGCAAATATAAGAGGTGCAGAACTGCTGGATGGCAGCGCTCGGTGCGATGTGGTGACGCGGGCCGGCCTCAGCATAGTCCATGGCGTTAAGCCGATATTATGTCACATCTGGCTATTGGTACCAAATATGGTTCGATGTTTCTTCATCTAATTAACTTTTAAAATCCGCTGGGAGACACTCTCTCAGAGCTGCCTAACCCCCTGAGATGACCTCATCAATATGGCGGACTGGAAACTATACAGGGTTTGCTTTAAACGTTTGTAACTCCTTTACCTGTTGCTTGATTTGGACATTTAAGGTGTCAGTTTAAAGACCTTAACCTATTTAACATTCACCGTTAATATCAAGATCATTAAGTATTTTTTAGTTTGATTGTTCAAGTTTAATTCTACAAAATTCAGATTTTCTTTCGAATAACTCTGCAAAAAATATGCTATTACTGTACTGTAGTCAGCACCGTAAGACTTGGAGCCGTGACCATAATAACTTTACATTCAAACCAACCTAGCTACAATAAATATAATTTTTTGAACTTGTATCTGTAGATTTTGCATATGACCCTTCTGTAAATGTACAGCTTTTTAGATCAAGGCCGTTTACACTGAATATTTTAAGTAACCCTTCTATTTTGAATAAATTTAGTATGAACATGTGAGGCAGTATTTACTGTCGAGTTTGAAAACCAGAGAAACTGGATCAAGGGAAGAGGGTTTTACTGTGTTTTAAAGATTAAAAATATCCTTTAAATTTTACGGATTGACATTAAACCAATTTTATTATAATAAATCAAAATCTTTGACTTTTAAATTGTATGTTTTAAGCTAATCCGTTTCCGAGTTATTGAAATTGCTAAGCACAGTACGGGTGTATAATGTTATTTTTATGGAGGATAAATAACATGTTATATATTTTATGTATCTAAATAAATTTTAATGTAACATGGTATTTTTGATGAAGTTGCGGTTTAATAATAGTTGCATGAAAACTTATAATTTATAATCTCCATTCCAGTAAATCTACAAACTCAGCCCTTATGTTTACCCAAGGAGAATGAAAAAGTTGTTGCATCTAGCTTATTTATGAATAATGTTAATGGCCTTTGGCAAGACTTTTGTTGTGGTAGTGAGGTAACATATTTATAATAACCAAATATAAAAAAAATTAAAGGCAAAATAAATTGCTCTTTTGAGCTAAATTAGTAAAACCATATCTTAAGTCTTCATTAAACACTCGTTGTAAACACGCTTTATACCTATTCCCCATAAGATTAACATGAAGAATATTTTGAATAGGTTTCCTAGATTTTCTCCTCACCATAGTAAAATAATTGCAAATACCAAATTGTTTAGTTTTTAATGCTCTGTTTTAAAGCAAAAATTGTGTGCATTAAAAACTTGTATATGAAAAATCTAAAATTGTAATTTTTAATCTAATTAAAACACCATAAAACTCTCTTCCCTTGATCCAATTTCTCTGGTCTTCGAACTCAAGACAGTAAATACTGTCTCACATGTTCATACTAAATTTATTCAAAATCGAACGGTTACTTAAAAGTTTCAGTGTAAACGGTCTCGTATCTAAAAAGAAACTGTACATTTACAAAAGGGCCATATACAAAATTATACATATACAAGTTCTAACAAAATGTATATTTACTGTAGCTAGGATGGTACGTTTGAACGTAAAGTTATTTTATTGATGGATTTTAGCCTCCGGATTACTGTATAATACTTAAAAGTGATTTATATACCTGCATTTAACGAATTCAATTTGTTGTTTCATGCAACCGGTTTCATCTCTGTGGAGTCATCATCAGGCCGTTAGTACAAGGATAAAACAATCTCTTAATTTGAGTGTCGTCATGACGTTCATCACACAAACGAAAACACATACGGACATCGAACGGACAACGGACACGGACATTTAAGAAACCCTAAACACAAAAGGGGGCACCATTCACCATTAATTAGATGAAGAAACAACTAGCAAAATTTGGTACCGATAGCCAGATGTGAAATATTATCTAGACTTCACTTCCGCCTGGTTCGCGCCGCACCCCCGTTTTGTGTTAAGTGTTTTTTAAATGTCCGTGTCCGTTGTCCGTTCGATGTCCGTGTGTGTTTTTGTTTGCGTGATGAACGTCATGACGACCTCCAAATGAAGAGATTGTTTTATCGTTGTACCACGTTGTTTTATCGTTGCCTGATGATGACTCCACGGAGTTGAAACCGGTTGCATGAAGCAAAAAATTGGATTACTTAAATGCAGGTATATAAACCACTTTTAAATAAAGTTATTAAGGTCACGGGTCCAAGTCTTACCGTGCCGACTACAGGAATAGCGTATTTTTTGCAGAGTAATTCGAAAGAAATCTGAATTTGTAGAATTAACACTTGAACAAACAGACTACAAAATACTTAACGATCTTGATATTGACGGTGAATGTTAAATAGGTTATGTTCTTTAAAATGACACCTTAATTGTCAAAATACAGCAACTGGTAAAGGAGTTACAAACGTTTAAAGCAAACCCTGTATAGTTTCCAGTCCGCCATATTGATGAGGTCAACTCAGGGGGTTAGGCAGCTCTGAAAGAGTGTCTCCCAGCGGATTTTAAAAGTTAATTAGATGAAGAAACATCGAACCATATTTGGTACCAATAGCCAGATGTGACATAATATCGGCTTAACGCCATGGACTATGCTGAGGCCGGCCCGCGTCACCACATCGCACCGAGCGCTGCCATCCAGCAGTTCTGCACCTCTTATATTTGTATATGTAGTTTACACCCCCTTATTTTATATATCATTGTAAAGCTTATAATATATCCTATATTTTATATTATTAGTATATTTCAAATAAAATGTACAGTTTAGGAGATATACTGGTTTAAAGCAATTAATGCCCTGTAATTCTTACATATTTTATTAAATAAATAGAAAACCAAGCCATACACAGATAATATTGTCAGAACACTTTATTTGAGGAATAAGATTATCTACACAACAAAAAAAGAGTTGGCAAATTTGGATAAATAATAACCGAGATATGACTAATTTATTAAAAACGTAAATTCGCCATCTTTAAATGGCCGCCATCTTGTTAAACTCCAGTTTTCAAGTTTATAATGCCCATTTTTGTCATCCTTTGGGACATCTAATTCAGCTGTATTAGTTTCAGGCCGGCAAGAAAATTATACCTTTTTGGGTCCTATCACTTCGACTATGTAGACTTTAAAATGTTGTAACAGCTGTTCGTTTGTTGTTTGTTTGTTGTTTATTTACATAACCAAATAGTTTACAATATTTTCTATTAAAGTGTCTTATTTTTAGTGAATTTCCTTTGGAAAGTGAACTATTAGCATGACCCGCACGGTGAAACTTAAGCCCGGGACCACCATAGAAGTTCCTAACGTGACCCCCTGAACACGTTTTGGGGGGTCGTTCAAAATTGTATATATATATAAATAAGTAATATGTAATATATATATATATATATATATATATATATATATATATATGTGTGTGTGTGTGTGTGTGTGTGTATGCTCTCTAGCGGTCGTATTTTTTATCCGATTAACTTCAAATTTGGTAGGGTCGTTCCTTTTTATAATCAGTTGAACAAGTTCGTTGGGCAAAACAATCGGAAAACACTAAACCCCTTTTTTGGGGATTAATCTTTCAAATTTCGAGTTTTTGGCCCTAAAAGGGTCAGAAAAGCCCTGGATGTAAAGTTAATGCATGTAGAAAGATGGGAATTAGTGAGGCGAAAGTTTTAAGGCCTCTCTCGTCATTCTAGCATAAATATTTATCGAGTTATTAAAGAAAATGTGTTTCGACTAAACACAGTACGTTGTCTTATGGGGGTTTTACTATAGAAAAGCCTGTTATTCCTTTGTTAGAGTACTTTTATCATCCCAAGAAACTCACGCCTACTTTCAAGCCTGCCTGGACCTTCTCCTTACATTATAATGCGCAAAATTGTATTCCCAGCTTTGCAGGTAAATGAAACCAGGCGCATCAGAACAGCCAAAAAATCAATGTTTTTAGATTTAAATACAAATTGGTATAAATGTGTGTTTTTACACAGATTTTGAGTTTTAAAAGTTTTTTTGTGGAAATTCACTTCCCTCACGTCAGCGTGCTGCGTGCGAACTCGTTTTAAGTACATTATAGTTTGAAATGCCTCGACTAGCCACAATCCTGGATTTCTGAGGGATCGCTTGATGAAAATTAACTATAGTTCAGTTTGGCAACACAAACGTTCTGATTATAAGCGTTTGAAAACATTATCATAACGATATTATCTTACAGTCAGTGCGAACCTTTCCATTGCAGGGATTAGTCGTGAAATTGTGTTTGGAGAAGGTTAACTCCAACTTATAATTACTTGTAAGGTTTCTGCACTATCACACCATTTCCTAATGTTTATCCCCCTTCTCATGTTGGGCTGTGTTGTATTTAAAGCATAAAATATTTATATTCATTTTAATTAATTTACATATCTACTTCACATTCATAAGAGAAAACGTAAACTTTTACTTTAACTTAGTACAAAATGCCAGCCTAATGTGAAAACAACATATGTGAATATCTATCTAGGGACAGGATAAAAGGAAACGTCGATATGCATAATTACTGTCCGCTCAATTTTGTGGGCGCTTTCGCGAACGCTACCTAGTTTACAGTGCTTTAAATTGTTGATTATAAAATTGTCATAGCTTAGACAGAGAAAATAATTAAATCGGTGTCATTCAAGTTTATATATATTTAAATTTAAAATGCTAATTTTGGAATCCATGCAAATGGGAAATCCGCCGCGCCAAATCTGAAGGTTTTATCCTGACAAAACCCAACAACATATAGCACATCGAAATTTTCGTTGACCAACCCGCGTCAATAATGAGAAAATTCCTAAAATTACCCCAGGACTTTCCAAAATGTGGTTTTCCACCTTACTGTGGCATTCCCCACATAATGACCGTGGCCGTGACTCCGGCCTGCTCAGCATGAGCGTTCCATGGTACCACCAAGCGAGCGCAGCGCCAAGGCCGCTTCCCGGAAGACCGGCGGACTCACACGCTCGCGAAAAGCTAATCACAGCTTTCAGTCCAGTGCGCGGGCTCTTCATGCCAACATGAGATTTTTCACCAGACTTGTCAACAGAAAGTAGGTTTATTATTGGTTGTTTGTGCATGAACATATTTTAAGGTAAATATGGTGATTCTTGTAGGAGTTTAAGATTGAAGTTCCTCAGCAGTTAAAAGGATGTTTGGACGGAGTTATTGTTGATTGTTCTAAAATGGTCCGATGTTTATTTATGGTAACTTCTAATCATATGAATCATCTACAGACAGGACAGGAGAGGTAACTGGCAAAGTTGTAGGACAAGGGATATGAGGGGGCCTCATATGCACCACCAACCATCGAACCATTTCCGAGCGGGCCTCAGTCAGTCCTTGTAATAAGTATAGTACATACCATTTTGATAACTATTCAAATTTATTTGCTTAACTGTGTCTGTCGATTTCGCCTGGTTATACACGATATAAGTGTCCCAGCGACCCACCTTGAGAATCGAGGGGTGGCTAGGGCGTGGCGCCATCTCAGATTGATTGAAGTCAAACTCATTAATACTTGACACCGAAGGAAATTATTCTGCTGTTTCTGGTGTCATCATTTATAAAATTACCAGCTGTAGTTGTTTGTCAGTTAGGGCAAAGGAAGTGATATGGCAAAACTAAACAAAGATTTGATAATTCTGGTCAGGTTATTATTTTAATGTGTTTAATGTGTTAATTTGCAGAGGGTAACAGCTAGCAAGTAATAAAAGTCAATCATTTTAGCCAATTGTTTACAAGGTAACCAACATACCATGCAGCTTGGTTGCGCCAATTAAGAAGGAGTCAAGTATTTTAATAAGAGTTCTAAAGAGTTGCCTCATGTTCATGTTACTGTAAATCTTAAATCCATATAGGACTAGCGGTTATTAATTTAGCACTCTTCTAGGTTTTACCAATCGAAATTAAACTTAAAGAATATTTGTTTCTGTTATTGTGCATTACCATTAATTTTAGTAATACACCAACATTAAGTTTGTGAGTAATGGATAATGGTAAACTGATGTAGATTAATTTTGATTAAGATAAATTAATCCTTACAGTTTGTCTAAACAAATTAATTTGAAACATTTTATAAGATATGAAACTATAAACAATTAAACTCATTTTTTGTTGAGATGGAAGAAATGAACAAACCAGTACTAATTTTAGAGAGTAGGATTAAACAAAGTAAAACATGTTTTTATACACACTATAAACCAAAACTCATAACCGTTCCTATTTCCGAATTCATACATAGAAATTAAATAACATTTCTAAAAACTAAGTCGCGTAATATTGTTGATTTAAAGACCCATAAGTTGATTTATATCGTCATTGTTTGATGTGAAAGTGTGCTATTCTGGCGGATCCCCAGAATAACAAGACTGCATGGCATGGGGTGTTGGAAATAGCTCAGTATTCGGTTGACAGTTGGTGAGCCCTTCACACATGCTCTTATGGAATCCCCCCTGCTCCAGCCTCGGTGAGTCTATAGTGTCTTGTTGGCAGAATTTGCAAACTTTTTTTGTAATAAACGTTAATCTCCCTATATGTGGAAATATGCGTTAAAAAAGATTGAACGCGTTGTTTACTTTCACGTTGTAAAAGCATTTTGACAACTAAATGTTTTATATCTTACTTTTGTTCTAAACTATTTCAATCTTACTTCTGAATTACCTAAGGAATTTTGTTTCGGTCAACTAGGTTTTTATTTAATTTTCTCCTGATAACTCAAAAGTAATTGATTTTCTCCTAGGACCTTGGAGCTCTCTGCCCCAGTGGCCCTAAAGAAAAAGGGATTTTATTTAATTTTTCACATGTGATTTAATCTCACTCACTTCATATAAAGAAATGTAATCAAATTCGATAAATGTATCTAACAATAGACTTTCAGTGGTGTATTGTTTACATTTTAAGTTTCTTCTGAGTTTCATTTTCTGCGAGATCCCTCTTGTGAGAACGGGACAGCGGATAGTCTTAAACTAAAGCAGGAAAAAGACTTCCGGAGCATGTTATTCTGTCAAAATATGATTAATTAATAATATTTACGAGGATTAACAAGTTATAAGAAGGTTTAGTTTCTGTTAAATTGACTATACTTTCTATGGTGAATCATTTATGTGCTGAATTATGAAGTGAACCAATGAAATCTTAAGGCTGCACATGCTTACATACAATATTAAGATTATGACGATTAGAGTTCTATTTGGTCAGATAAACATGAACAGCTGGTACATTATACAGACATTATATAAAATAAATAATTACTGCAATGACAACTCACTACGCGCAATATGTTATGTGTTACAAATCCAGAAGCACGAGGAGAATATTTGGTTGAGTTCGAGCAGGAGGATCTTCTACTATATACATTAAAACTGAAAATGCCAATATAGTTAAGCCTTTTTAAGGATTGTATATTATTTTTCAAATATTAAATCATAACTAACATGTTGCTATCTATATCATAGGGGAGGGGGAGTGTGTATCGTGTTTGCCGCAATAATCCCAGCCGTCTTTAATCCCAACTGTTCTGCTTCTTTTGTTTTGATTTTCTGTCAAATGTTATTTAAATGGGCCAAAACCGTCCTTTGAGGGCTTCCCAAGGGTTTCTGGTTCCACGCACTGGCTTGGGACCCCCAAAATGCACATCTAGACGTTAAGGGCTTTCAAACGACACGTAAATCATCAATTTACAATTTTTGTTCCGCGGATCATCTATTTCATTACATTAGTTTGAAGGTTAGCGTTTTAAAATGTATATTTTAAATAACGAAAATAAAACTTCTGAAAATCGTTAGTTGTACTTATGGATGATATAAAACTATTAGATGTTTTAGGTTTATAGGTCTTCACAGGGGTGCCCATTCCCCCCCCCAGCCTCATGGCGTCATTTCCCCCCAAATGTGGCTACCCTTCCCCCCTCCCCCCCGTTATAAGCAATAAACTTTAACCTTAGTAGCTCAACATTTTTGTGACAGTGAATGAACTGAACCTAGCGCACTGTATATTTTACACCTACAGTAAAATCGACGTGGAGGAGGAGGGGGGGCGACCACCCCAAGATTCGGCTGTAGCCAAATCACCACCCATTTTTGGGTATATTTGAAATAGCTAAACCGCCACCCTCATTAGTGAGGATTAGGAAGGGCCAACTCGCAAGATCCGAAATTACCAAATCGCTACCCTCGCTCGGCTAGGCAGCCGGGTCAGGAAGTTTCAGATGTGGAAAAACGAGATTTTGTTTGTCCCCACAGTCTCCCTGCAATTTATGCATATTGCTATTGGTTGCAGACAGTCGAATAGCCTGTTAAAGAGTTGATGACTTTACACTTTACACCGATGTCGAAAGCAATTTGCTTACAGCAACAGCTTTTGATAACTATCAAATAAAGTAATTACAATTTGCTGACCTCAGGAAAACAAGTTGTTTAACACGTTGGGTACGGCAAATATGTTTATAAATGCTAATTACCATTGTATCCCATGGTAAAAAATAAGTTAAATTATAACTGGTGACTGGCTAGCACCGCAAGTGGCAATCTAAATGTTTGACTTAATTTTCTTGCAATACTTCTTTAGCGGTTAAATAGTTACTATCAAACCATATGTTTGTATCTCTAATCCCAGCTGTTCTGCTTTTTTTGCTTTGATTTGCTGTCCAATCCTATATTCTAATATGAGTAAGGTTTGCTTGTATCATAGAAAAATAAACTCATGTTATTTATGATCATTAATTAACATGTGGTTTCCTGAGAGAAGAGATTAAAAGATTTGAGTGAATATTACATATATAGAGTAGTAAAATAAATCAAAGGTACATTGAGCTATAAATAACAACTGGAGTGACCTTAAAAATTTATAAAAGAGGCAATTGAGTTATAAAAATCTGATTATCAGTAGGGAGAAGTGGTGAAATATTACTCCAAGTCATCTAAACAAAACTAACTGGCCTTCCCCTGAGCAAAGATCGGCCCCCAAGTACTGTTATTTAAATGGGCCAAAACCGTACTTTGAGGGTTTCCCAAGGGTTTCTGGTTCCACACACTGACTTGAGACTCCCAAAAGGCACATCTAGACGTTAAGGGCTTTCAAACGACAAGTAAATCATAAAAATCGACCCAGTAGTTTGGCCATAATCTTCTGCACAAAAATCGCCGTATTATTTTAATATAATGATACTGTAGTGCCATACTGTGTTTATATTAAATTTTTAATGCAATATGAACATGTTTAGTTGATAATTAAGTACCAAAAGTCTGATAGTATTTCATGAATGTTTACGTTTACCAGTGTATCAGTGATATCTATCCATCTATAATATTATAAAGAAGAGGTGGTTTCTGTCTGTCTGTCTATCTATCTGTCTGTCTGATTTTCCGAGAAACGCAAAAACTACTGAACCGACTGGGTTGAAACTTTACACTAAGGTAGATCTTGAACCCATGCAACACATAGGCCTATTCACTTCCTTAAAATCCCCTCGGGCTACGCCCCGTGAACGTCCTAAGTTTCAATGTTTACATTTCAGAAGAAAGTAAACGTTCAGAAACTGTAATTCAAACAGCAGAGGGCACTTCCATTTGATAGCTTAAAGAGCAGAAGCAAGAACAGCTATTTCAAGCTAACTAAAATGCAAATTGCATTGACTATAGAACGGGTAAAGAAAACCCCTGTGCGAAGAACGGGTGCATCAGCTAGTAATATTATAAAGAAGAGGTGGTTTCTGACTGTCTGTCTGGCTGTCTGTCTGTCTGTCTGTCTGTCTCGAAATCGAGTAAAGTTTATCCATCTCTTATCATTACCGGAAGTTGCCGGATGCCATCTTATTGTTTTGTTCCATAAGGCCAATGTTAACTTTGTGACTCCGCTACTCCTCACCTGATCGTCACAAACAATGAATTTTGGTGTCAAATTAAAGGTTTCGTCGTCCTCTAGGGAAATACAATAGTCGAATTTGGGTTTTGTTACAAACTAATGATAACATGTACAGTGTTTCAGTTCAAAATTAAACTATTTATGATGAAACTGATACCCAAATTAAGAAATTTGATATTGTAATTTCCCTAGAGGGCGACGAAACCTTTAATTTGACACCAAAATGAATTTTATGTAACGATCAAGTGAGGAGTAAAGGAGGCACAAAGTTAACATTGGCCTTATGGAACAAAACTCCAGATGGCGTCTAGCAACTTCCGATGATGAAGACTTGTCATAAAATGTAAGCTGTCAAAAGTACAAAACACAGTTTTCCTCAGAGTTCTGTTACATTGAAAATATAACAATTATTTCTTCATTTGTCATATTTTATTTCACAAAATTCCAATACTTAGAAATTCTTAATGTTAAAACTGAAATTGTTCCTATAAATTTTCCACTTCGACCTATATCGCTAATGATTTATTGTTGTTAACGATTAAATGTTTTCAGAATGATATATTCAGTTTATCAAATAGAAAATATGCTACAATTTAACACTAACAACCCGGAAGACCGGAATGTTAACAGTTCACTTCCACCGTGGGCCCCGATTCTGATTCTGTCTGGCGATTCAGATGCAAGAATATGAAGAACATTTTATACCGCCTTCACAACTGAGATGCTTCCCGCAAATCTGAACTGTTTGTATGTTGCCTCACTTTATTAAAGGAGCTAACCGGGAACTGTTCCTGCACGTAGTAGTTGTGTCTTACGAAATGTTTCTTGATTGCAATCATTATAATTTTCTTCTCAGCAGTCACACGTTTAATACATATTGTATTCAACTGGTTTTAGTGTGAGTTATTTTATTCGTGCTACTTTCGTCGAATGAGTTATCTCTTATGTTAATCGTATGGGAAAAAGGTTTTTAGGCTTTTCCTCACTTATTTTAATGTAAACTTCACATTTGCTTTTACCAACCAACTCAGCTCCACAAAACTATCATTTTGGTGTTTAAATTATAATTCTACGTCCAACCGTTTCAGAGATATTCAAAGTGCTAAACACAGTACGTTGTCCAATGTTATCCTTATGGAGAATAAATAAAATTTGATATATCCATTATTTATGAATGTATATTGATGAAACTTGGTATGTGGCTTCACGTAGTATTGGTATATTGATATTTGCACAAAAAATTGAATTTTTGTTGATTATCTCCGTAGCAGCGAACCTGCATACTCAGCCCTAATGTTATTCTTATGGAGAATAACTAAATTATATCTCCCTTAATTATGAACATAAATTAATCAAACTTAGTAAACAGCTTCACCTGGTTGAGTTATATTGATAATTGCACAAAAACATATTTCTTCTCTTTTTTACAGCAAACCTGCGTACTCAGCCCTAATGTTATTCTTATGGAGAATAAATAAAATACTATAGATCACTTTTTTGTTTATGTATTTTTATGAAACTTGGTAAGTGGCTTTATGTGGTAGTGAGAAACATATGCATGCATTGGAAATTCGCTGAGTACGCAGGTTTGCTGCGACGGGGGTATTTTATATTCAAGGAGTATTAAATTAATTTGTAGTAAGGGTGGTACCATTTTTAAATAACATAGTATTAATAATTGGGGTAAGGAATATTATGCAATATTTTGTTGTTTATTGGGCAGCACTCACTATTGTGATTCGAAGTGAATCCGTCGTCATCCATTCAAACATAAACACAAACAATTACACGAAAACAACAGAACAACAGACTTTAGATTATACACGACGATTCGCGAAACAACAACATCGACCCGCGTTTTAGTTCTCAAGTACTTGTATCGTGACGAGATGGTTGTTATTTCAGATACGTTTCCTAAGGTTAGCAGATTTATCATTGACCCTGAAAAACAGATATTATTTAAATGTCCATTACAGGTTACAGAGCATCTAATCATTGTACACACCATAATAACATCTCAGTTCTCGCGAGATATTGAGTAGATCGGCAACCGAAATAGGGGTAAATACGGGTAAACCGCATGAATACTGTCCAAAGAGGCAAGTAAAATTTTGCTTATTGATATAACTCATTTTATACAGCAGTGATTATAGCCTATAATTCATCCTTTAAAATGTTAACAGCATTAAAATGTTTCCAACCAGACAGATAAAAACTGCTAATATTTACCTTAAATTTGTGGCCTAAGAATGCATTTAACTAAATTATTAAACCAACAATTACTAATTCTTACCATAGCTTTGGAAAAGGATGAAAGCGCTCTCCCAGAAGTTGCGATATCCGCCTTCTGTCAATACTGTTACGTGCTGACTTCCATTCAGCAATCACGTTGACACAGACGGGGAATCTTTAAACCATCAGTCATTTGGCAATGAAGAATTTTGGAATTTTATTTTACTTTTTGATCTTCATCTGTGTTTTTGAGGGCTCACTATACTATATAATTCATGAAGAGCAATTACTGGCTAACTTTTATTTGTCTTTCTATAACTTCTCACATTCTTCGGTTTTTTGACAGATTTCACAGGGGATCATCTAATGTTTTCACGGCCACTATCCCATGCCTCCCGAGTGGGAAACACCCAGATTGCAATAAGGATGGGGTAGCGGAGTAAAGAAGCCTAACTGAGATACTTCTCTTTTCTTAGTCTTGTTTATATTTCCAAACTCTTGTCTTCGTTGGTTTCTTGACATAGTTTTCTTAGATTTTTCGACATAAATTTCTTCGGGGATCATCCAATGTCACTCGCGCCCCCTACCCCGTGCCTCCCGGGCGGGGAAACACCCGGATTTCATCGAGGATATATGGGAGCGCAGTAAAGGGTTAATACTTTTCTCAATCATCCTTGTATTTTTATCCTCACTTCCGGGTCACACCTGATATTTCTGGTTTTCCTTGTGTAACGGTCTCACTGAAATACCTATATTTTCTTTGTTCCCATATAACTTATTTCCTTATTCAGTTTTCCGACATAATTTTCTATGGGAAAATCTAATCTTACTCACGCCCCCTACCACGTGCCTCCCGAGTGGGGGAACATCTGGATTGCAACGAGGACATGGGAGCGGAGTACTGTATACAGACCTGCCTTGGATACTTTTATTTGCTTGTCTTGTTTGAATTTCCAAACTCTTGACATCCTTAGTTTCTTGACATAGGTTTCTTTAGGGGATATTCTGATACGCCCCTTGTATGTCTGGGTTTCCTTGTATAATGGTCTCACATTTACCTATATTTTCTTTGTTTTGTTCATTTCCTCCTTCAGTTTTTCATTCTTTGTATTTTTCTTTCCTCCTTCAGTTTTACATTTGTATTTTTATTTCTTCATTCGGTTAAAAATAACAAATATAGTGAATCCTATGAGGTTGCTCACACCCCCTACCCCGTGCCTCCCGGGTGGTGGATCACCCAGATTGCGACAAGGATAGGGGAGCAGAGTAAAGGGGTTCGAATTATTTTCTTTATCTTCCTTCTTTTATAGTATTTTAAGCTTCCCTTCCTAGTGTCACCTTAAATTTCTGGCTTTCCATGTATAATGGTCTCCTGGAAATACCAGTCTTTTATTTGTATTTTTATAACTTATTTCCTTATTATTTCTTTGGGATGATCTAATGTCACTGCCGCCACCTACCTGGGGAGTGACCTACAGACTACAGCGAGGGTAGGGGAGCAGGGTAGAGTGTCTTGGATACTTCTTTCCTTTTTAATTCTTGTATTTTTAGCCCCACGCCCCGGCCTCACCTTATACTTTTGACAAAACTCTAACATATTGAAAATCAAAGTATCCGTCGGAGTTCATAGATGACAAAAAATTAGAGAATGACCTTCACGTATTCGGCCCGATTGCCTTAAAATTTGTATGTTTACTTATGACACTCGATGTTTTATTTAGTCAGGTGATTACAGGGTGTTTTTTAATTGCTTATTTTTCCTAAAAAAATAAAAGAGTTAAAAAGTACAGTAAGCCGGAAACATATATGCCCATTGGGGGGTAAATTTTTATCTTAACTTTTATCTTATTCAGCCCCCTCTCCCCCCACACCCCAAACTTAAAAAATTATTATAGTAAAGTAACCCATGTAACATATTAAATTAAAGATAGTTCAAAAATAAACTTTTTGGTAGAAACAAAATTAAAATCGGATAATTTGTTTTTGAGACATTAACATTCATTTAATGTATTACAAATTTCGCTGTGACATACTGTTTTATTTTAAGCATACATGTTACTGGGAGGGCGAAATAGGATGAAGATTTAAGTTTACATTTGTGTTAGTTAGCAACAACGACTAGGCGTACTTAACAATTACAAATTATTGGTGCTACTATTAAACTTTAACCGGCTTTTGCATTTATTATAAAATTTCAAATAAGATTTTAAAGATGTTCACTATGTCTTTCCATACATTAATTTTCAGCTAGTTCTCAAGCTCATCCCTAACAATTTGTTTTTAATATTCCTCTCTGAAAACCTCTACATTCCATTACTATTAGATTTCTCAGGCCTGTTAAATAACATGCGGTGTTTAAACACACTTAAAATCGGTAGTTTTCAAAACAATGCCCGTTGATTCAGCAGATCTGAGAAATTGAATAGTAGTGGAATGTAGAGGTGTTCAAAGAGAAACGTTTAAAATCAACCAAGGGTGAGTTTCAGAACAAGCTGTATTTATTGCATAGAAATTTTGAACATTTTAAAAATCGTCTGAAATTTTATAATAAATGAAAAAAGTTGGTTAAGTATTAAAATAGCACCAATAATTTGTAATTCTTAAGTACGCCTATTCTTTGTTGCTAACTAACACAAATTTAAACTTAAATCTTAATTATGTTTCGCCTAGCCAGTAACACGTGCATGCTTAAAGCAAACTGTATGTCACAAAGCGAAAGTTTTGTGTAATAAATTAAATAATGTACACTATCTCAAAAACAAATTATCCAATTTCAATTTAGATTTCACCGAACAGTTTATTGTTTAATCCTCTTTAATGTGTTATGTCACATGGGTTCCTTTACTATTTCAATTTGTTAAGTTTTAAATATGAAGTCATAGGGGGTTAGTTAAATGGGGCACTCACTTTTAAAATACGGTATATAAGCAGTTTTCCCCCAATGGGATATATGTTTCCCGCTTACTGTACATTTTTATCTGTTATAGTTTTTTTTTTAGATATAATCCCTTGTTTGTGAATGTTGGTCGTAAAATGTCATTAGTTCCTCCACAGTGTGCAGCACAGCACAACCAAATGTGTTTCGCACTCCTTGTATCTCCCCGGTGTAGGCCTATACAGGATCGTCAACCCTCCTCTCTTTGACTTCCTTGCATTTATGGCCTCACTTCTAGCCTCAGTATGTATGTCCTTGTTTTCCAGGCTTCCTTGTTTATTGGGGCCTCACTGAAAGACTTATTTTTTCTTTGGCTTTATATAACTTCGTGCCTTCTTCAGTTTTCCGAAATAAAACTCTTCAGGGGTTCATCTTATGTTTTTGGCATTAGTATAAATCTCATATTAATGTTTTTGTCTTTCTTTTATTTTAAACTTTTTAATTGTTCAACGTGTCGACGGATCAGGGGTTCTCTGTGCTTTTTATTTGCTGTCCTCCTGGCTGATTTCCAGTTTGAAGTCCTCTTCGTCCTGAAAACAAGAAATAAAAAAAATGAAAATACTATTCGAAGTTTTTGTTCATACTAGTCCTAGTGGTAAATAATAATTTATTTGTAACATTTTAAACTGTCAAACCTATAAATAATGCTTCATAAAATAAAATGTGTTTAGTAATTTTTCACCTTAAATATTTGTTGTTAAATGCAGCCGTTTTCATATGTATTCATATTATTTGTCAGCATTTGAATGATTTAAAATGGTTTAAAAATTTAACAAGGTATAAGTTTTATAACCATCAGGATATTAAAATAAACGCTTTTCATCTACCTTTGCGTTTTTGGGATTTGTGTAAACATTAACCCTCACAGGATACCATAATTCGAATATTAATCTCATGGTTTTGATAGTTAATAGGATTAATTAATTCATTCATTCATTATGATAACATCGTGTGACCTAACACGTGGTTAAATTCTGTTCACAGGACGGTTCGTTTTCATTAGTCTTTACGTGGAATACATGTGGATTAATTTTAATATTTGAAATATTTATAGATTAATAAACATTCCTCAGTACTCCACTTGTCTGAAATTAATGTATTTTTTCCATTGCAGATGCTTTAGAAAAATATAATAAATCGTTTATTATATTAAGCAACACTTTACTGTAACGTCCACATGTACCTTCTTTGATTATCAAATTGAAATATTCGTATTAATTAATAATGACCATGAACATTTGCTTTAAACCAATCTAAAACTAATTTTAGAAATAATAACCAAATAACAGAAATCAAATTTACCTACCGAAAGTTCTTCCAGTGTGTCTCTCTCCAAAGCTGGTGATGTTTTACTACAGCTAAAGAAGAATTAGGCTTACACTGTCTGGTTGGAAACAGACAGTCGTTTACTCAGTTTCCTTAAACACCTATATTAGATTGAATCTCTTGCAAATTAGTAATTTAGATGCTAACATTATACAAGGTCAAAGGCATAGGCGTAATTCGGGGGTGACGAGGGGGGCAGTCCCCCCAATAATTTGTAGGAAATATTATTGTAATATATGAAAAGCCACAATAATCACGATCACCACAATTGTTGCCCCTCCAATCGAAATACTGAAATTACGCTTATGCTCAAAGGCGAATCAAGGAAACAGTATCGTTAGTTGTAAATTATAAATTATGTAACAGTTCTGGTTTTTAATAATCAATTTAACTTACTAGTAGCCTGTCGTCGCAAGCTCGTGATTGTAGAATGTATTTCAAAATGTGTTGGTTAAACAAAGATCAATTTAATTTTTATACTATGTTGTACTCTGTATCCTCCCACCACATTTCAGTTCAATCTTTCCAGTAAACACTTAGTAACATTGATAGTCTATTAATAAGACGACCGATTGACATGGACATTATTTGGTGAGGAGCAAGGCATATATATCTGATTTTGTGCGGTGGCAGATTCAAAATACGGCATTTCCGGCACTTGGCGCTCAAAGGGTTAATCTTATGGACAACAACTAACTTTGAAGAGCCACCCAGGTCCTTAAGATTGAAAATATAAAAATAATCCTTTTTGACTACGAATCAGCGCAACCGTTTTTGATACCTTAATCGTTGAATCGGTTCAGAAATAACGGATGAATTCTACTATAGTAGGAGAACACTCTTTAACGCATTAAGTTGATGAACTCACATTTCCATTACCTTCATCAATGTTTCTTATTACAACAGAAATATAGCTGAGCACAGATAAGTCAAGAATTTAACTGTTTTTATCATTGAAGGTGCAAGGTTATTAATCCAAATAATATCACATGTTGTTTTAAAACTTCTCTTGGATATTAAAATTGTCTCCTTAAAAATCGCATTGCACTTTGTCCTAGCGTTCTTGATCTTGTCTATAACCCACACACACGACACATGAACGGCCACTGAAACTTCTAAATCAATCCTGGATTTCTTTGGCTCATCCAGCTACGCTCTTTTAAAACGTAAGCTAATGAGCTCACAGTAACATTACAAACAAAAACGTTTAGTATTGCAAAAGACACAATGCTGAGCACAACTACCATAGTCAAGTAGCGGATTGTGTTATCACCGCAGTAGCGATATACACCAAGAATGTAAAGTAAACATTGGTCGGTAAAAGTCGAAAGGCATGGTACAGGTCTAATATAAAATACCCCCGTAGCAGCAAACCTGCGTACTCAGCGAATTTCCAATGCATATATATGTATCTTAATACCAAATAAAGCCACATACCAAGTTTCATCAATATACATTCATAAAAAAACGATTTATGACATTTTAATTATTCTCCATAAGAATAACATGGCAACTGAGTATGCAGGTTTGCTGAAGTAAGGAACACAAAAAATGGGGTTTTATACAAATATCAATATAACTCATGTAGGTAAAGCCACATACCAAATTTCATTAATTTATTTTCATAATGAAGGCAGATAACACGTTACTTATTCTCCATAAGAATAACATGGGGCTGAGTACGCAGGTTTGCTGCTACGGGAGCCTTGGGTAAAAAATTGTTTTTTTGAGCAAATATCAATGGTCCACAACCAGATGAAGCCGTATACCAAGTTTCGTCAGTATACGTTCATAAATAAGCGAGATATAAAATTTTTATTTTCCTCCATAAGAATAACATTAGACAACGTACTGTGTTTAGCACTTTTAATATCTCGGTAACTAATTGACGTAGAGAAATGATCAAAATACCAAATTGTGTGTTTTTTTAAGCTGAATCCAATGGGAAAAAATGAAATTTGACCACTTCCAAAATTATATGTAAAAAATTCGAAAAACCCATTTTTGGGGTACAAAACCCCCCCAAAATACCCCTTCGGATAAAGCGATCTGGCTGGTTTTCGAACTTAAAGTCATAAATGTTGCTTTACACGTTTATACCAAATTTCATCAAAATCGGATAATTTTTACGAGAGTTATCGTGCTCACGGACACACATATATATATATATATATATATATATATATATATATATATATGTATATATATACAGTTTCGAACGAATGGTGTTTTTGGGGTCTGGGGACCTCAAAACGAAAAGTTATCATGGTCCCGGGCCTAGGTCTTACCATGCCGACTACGGTAATAGCTTCTTCCCTATAGGGGAAATTCGCTAAGATAAAAAAAGTTGATAGATTTAATAACTTAAATCAAAGCATGATGATATTGCATAGAGTTAAAACTTTTTTATATGTTTTTCCAAATAACAATAGTCCACGTTCTCCAGATTTCAGGTTTTTGTGTAGTTTAGTTGATGTCAACATAATACAGATCTCGAAATCATGTTAAACATTTTTCCCTACAAATTTCTTTATGTGCTAAAGAAATGCCTTGTCAAGAAGCTAAAACTTATATGATAAAACTGTCATTTGAGATTCAATTGTAAAACAGTAACCAATTGCATCTTTATTTTATGTAAACTGGAACGTTAGATTTTGCAAATGATTTCTTGTTATTTTAAATACCCCCGTAGCAGCAAACCTGCGTACTCAGCGAATTTCCAATGCATGTATATGTATCTTAATACCACATAAATCCACATACCAAGTTTCATCAATATACTTTCATAAATAAACGATTTATGACATTTTAATTATTCCCCATAAGAATAACATGGCGGCTGAGTATGCAGGTATGCTGAAGCAAGAAACACAAAAATTGGGTTTTATACAAATATCAATATAACTCAAGTAGGTAAAGCCACATACCAAATTTTATTAATTTATGTTCATAATTAAGGGAGATAACACTTACTTATTCTCCATAAGAATAACATGGGGCTGAGTATGCAGGTTTGCTGCTACGGGAAATATCGGCCACAAATTTTTTTTAGTGCAAATAATAATAGACAATAACGATATGAAGCAATATACCAAGTTTCATCAGGATACGTTGATAAATAAGTGAGATATACAATTTTTCGTATTCACCATAAGAATAACATTGGACAACGTTCTGTGTTTAGCACTTTCAATATCTCTGTAACCATTTGACGTAGAGCAATGATCAAAACACCAAATTGTGCGTATTTTTAAGCTAATGTCAATGGAAAAAACTAAATTTTGACTTTTTCAAAAATTATATGTAAAAAACTCAAAAAATCCAATTTTGGGGTACAAATCCCCCCCCCCAAATACCCCTTTGGATAGGTCGATCTGTCAGGTTTTCGAACTTAAAGTCATAAATGCTGCTTGATAGTTTATACCAAATTTCGTCAAAATCGGATTATTTTTACGAGAGTTATCGTGCTCAGGACATATATATATATATATATATATACAGTTTTGAAATAATGGTGTTTTTGACATCTGGGGACCTCAAAACGATAAGTTATCATGGTCTCGGGCCTAGTTCTTACCATGCCGACTACGGTAATAGCTTTTTCCCTATAGGGGAAATTCGCTAAAAGGTAATACAACACCTTACAAATGTAGAACAGAGAAGCATTAAATACATTTTAAAAGCACTTCCGCCCCGACAATATTGAGCAGCCCATCTCTAATAGTAGCCAGTACAGTACACGACAAATAAACAAAATGTATACTGTAACATTGATAGAAAAATTACTTAACAAATTGGCTTGTCCGTCTAAATAGTATACTATAAAATTAGACATTTAAATTAGCTTTTTTGCCACGACTTGGACTCATATTTCAGTGAGTAAGCCCCTATTTACTGTGCAGAATCAAACTAAATAGAATAAAATTGAATTGTAAAATACCCTCGTTGCAGCAAACCTGCATACTCAGCGAATTTCCAATGAATATACAACATAAAACATTAAGCCACTTGACAGGATTCATAAGAAATATATTCACAAACAAGCGATATTTAAAATATTAATTATTCTCCATAAGAATAACATTGGGGATGAGTACACAGGTTTGCTGCAACAAGGAACACAAAATAATGTTTTTTTATGCAAATATCAATAGATATTTAGACTTCTTCATCTAAGTGAAGTCACATACCAAGTTTCATTCATATACATTCATAAATAAGCTATATATAACACTTTAATTATTTTCCATAAGAATAACATGGGGACCGAGTACCTAGGTTTGCTGCTAGGGGAACCATTGGCGAAAATTATTTTTTTTGTGCAAACAACAATAAACCACAACCAGATGAATCCATATACCAAATTTTGTCAGTTTATGATCATAAATAAGGGAGATATACAATTTGTCTTTTTCTCCATAAGAATAACATTAGACAACGTACTGTGTTAAGCACTTCCAATATCTCAGTAACAAATTGACGTAGAGCAATGATCAAAATACCAAATTGTTTGTTTTTTCATGCTGAATTCAACGGTGAACACTAAAATTTGATTAAAATAAAAATTACATGTGGAAACCCCAAAAAACCCATTGTATATATACAAATTTGAACGAATGGTGAATTGGCATCTGGGGACCTCAAAATGAAAATTTATCATGGTCTCGGGCTTAAGTCTTACCATGAGACCTACGGTAATAGCTTCTTCCCTATAGGGAAAATTCGCTAAACAAAATTAAGATTACATTAAACATGATTTCATACAAAACTGTTATAAATTTCTTAATGCAGAATACTTATATTTTACATTATGTGAAGAAAAAATTATGGAATAATGCGGAGTAATGCGTAGCTTGAGATTGAGAATGCAATAAACCAATGTTCTTTCATTCAAAGAGTGTTAAGCAGTGTTCATCATAGTGTCGACCTTAGAGATTCTGTGATAGCTTAGCAACGACTAGCGAGGATTTACATCGTTTTGGGATGTAAATTTATTTTCTCGCGCTCTACAATCTACATATTAGCATATTAGGGGACTCTTTGGTGTATAGCCTAGCAATGAATGGTTAAAGCAATATTGTGGTATAGCTACTAAAACGCTGAAATTGTTTAAAGACATACGATATTTCAAGAAGTCAAAAATAATTGTATAGTTGCAGTAATTTGGAGGCTGTACTTGCAAGTCGGAGAGAGCCAGAGGTTTCTTATGATCAGTGCTGTTGTCGATGACGGTCGTAATGTTGAAGTTGCACTGGGGGGTGTAGTGTCTGTCGTAATGTTGAAGTTGCACAGGGGGGTGTAGTGTCTGTCGTAATGTTGAAGTTGCACTGGGGGGTGTAGTGTCTGTCGTAATGTTGAAGTTGCACTGGGGGGTGTAGTGTCTGTCGTAATGTTGAAGTTGCACTGGGGGTGTAGTGTCTGTCGTAATGTTGAAGTTGCACTGGGGGGTGTAGTGTCTGTCGTAATGTTGAAGTTGCACTGGGGGGTGTAGTGTCTAGGTCGCGGTCGGTGGAGCTCAGTGGCACACTCGCTGGGGAACAAATCCATTATTAAACATTAAGTTTACAACATTTGGTAAATTTTAAGAATTATATTTTGTAATAGATTCTTGTTACAAAGTCAAGAATTATTACAATACCTGGTACTAGTAAACGTCACTAAAAATTACAGGAAGGTGTGAAAAATTCAAAATTTGTATTTAACTAGGCACATTTACTTTAGGCATATTTGAATCTATAATTTAGGTAATTGAGATATTTATATTTTAGAATTTAGTTAATGAACATTGGACCGCATTTCTACTGTGGCGTAAAAGTGCCAAAAAAACTTTGCTTTGGCATGTTGATATTAAATAAAAATACATAGTAAACTTGATAAACAACTGTATTACTGTAATAAACAAATATTTGTCAAAACAAAGATATAAAAAAGTAGTTCAACTCACCGAGTTTCCTGCAACGGTTAGCAGCAGATCGCCGGAACACCGGCCGGTTAGACGCTTTATACATCTTCAAATTTTATAGAAATTTTATATTAATTTGTGAGCTTTAAATTGCCTAGCAACAGTTTTAACTATTTAACAATAAACTTAACAATAATACTCTACATAAATCGTGTCTTGTTTTTATTTACTATAATACTACTTTGTATCCTTTTAACCCTAAACTGTATCTGGCGAGAGTAACGTCCGAAACACCATTTGTTGGCGTTGCGGCGAATGCCACTTTAACTACTGTATCTCGCACGAAATGTTAATGTTAAAAACGTTTATACAAGTTTTTAATGTGAATACTATGGTTCTGTCTTTATGTAAAAAGAACATTAATGACTACTTGTCATAATACAAGTCTGCCACATAGTTTTGTGAAAATGTTAAGTCTGCCCTCTCAAAGTAGCGTGATTTCTTGACCTGAGATGCAAGACAGATGCTATAGGATAACATTACGATTATAGGCCTCAAGGACCGCCTGGCGAGGGTTTCGCCCACAGTTTAGGTCAAGGTTTGAGGTGCAGTGGGAACGTTCCCCAGCAACGCTTTGTATTGTGTCGCCGACCTCGGTCGTAGTGGTGGCCAGAGGGCAGAATCGAGTTGAAAAGAAGTTTAGGTTAACTGGAGTTGTAATGATGGGCTAGTTGAAAAAAGGTAGGAAAACGTCATTGTGGAAATATTAATAAATATCCAACTTCGAGTCATACCGCGATAGTAGGCCTACATCGTATTTTTCTCGCATACCCGTTTATAACCTTTATGCCATCGTTCGTGAACTTGCGTACGTCTGCACGTTTGCTTGGTTGACACTGATAGTCACAGTTATAATTATTGAAAGGAATTGGTTTTACGACTAACGTAAAAAATATGTAAAATAAATAGAAACCGTTTAAAATTGTGTAAAAGTAAAATTTTACCAACAAACTGGAGGTAGGATTAAAACTTTATAATACACATTGGGTGTCCTGCATACCAGTTAAGGGCCCAAGCAGAAATCGAATACGTAAAACGTCTTATTCATAGTCATTATTTTTAATAAAATTGTAATCTTTTAAAACTGATTTCCTGATCACTACTACCCCAGATTTCCTGAACACTACTACCCCAAATTTCCTGATAACTACTACCCCAGAGAACTGTAAATTGCGGCTATTGTACATCACTTGGACTTCAATTACCAAGACGCGTGACTTCTAAAGGAGAGGGGACTGCTAGTTTAAATATACCAAAAAATACTATGGATTTATTGTGTTTTCTTGTAGGTAAATCTGTCTCAGAGTACAACGAAAAATTCAAAACTAAAGTGTACAACGTAAAAGTGCAACATTAAAATCCATATAACGAAATACTATTTAAACAATTTCCTCGTATAATTGTTAATTCACTTCCGTACAATCAGTTCCTTCCTCATGAGTCCGCAGCAAAATGGCGGAGGCGAAGTGCTGATGCGACCATGAGTCATCGCTGATGTTAGACTATGGAACTGTCAGTGCGGGGAGGGGGAGGGGGAGTATGGTCCATGGTGCCAGTGTGTCCGCGTCTCAGCTCCGTATCGAACCATACCGTCCACCGCGGTGCAGTTCGTAGCGCCGCAGTCCATAACGGCACAGTCCATAGCGTAACGTGGCGTAGCGTAACGTAACGCCATGGAGGAGCAGATGTGGAAACAGTTCTACGACAAGCTGCAGGAGAAGGAAAGCAAGCCGGAGGAGGAGAAAACCGAGCGTGAAATCCGGTAAGAGGATTGCATTTGTGTATGTGGAAAAATTTCGTCTTTGTCAAAGTACTTGCTGGTTAATACCAGCAGGTTAATACCCATTCTGGCTATACCTATTCTGGTTAATAAAGTGGTTCGATTTTTAACTATTAACAATTTAAATTTGAATCAGTTCGACCCTTGCAAAACTATATACAAACCGGATATGTATTTATATTTCGTTTCGTCATCTTGCAAATCAATTTTTTCCAATAATATTTGCTGTTACCATTTTTAACAAAAATAACTTACTTTTTAGGAAACAAATTTTGATTACAATTATAATTGGATCGTTTCTGTTTTAAACTAACAACATGTTTAGCTGAAGTGTAAACTCTGCCTGTTGAACGTGTTCCAACAGATTGACATTCTCGTACTGATTGTAAACTGTAAACTACTTCATTCTGTCGGTATTCTCCATTGCTTCTGTTGCTTGTTATCATCAAAGTTTATCCACCGACCGGTTTTTATGTCTTCAAATGTTTTGTTACGTTGTCTCTTACAATTTGTACACTATACTTTTAAATGTTCCGCTCACACGGAAACCTCAAATTAAATTTGGAATTTCATTTATCAAAGTTAGTAAGAGATCTTGAATAAACGTATATTTGGTAAACTTAGTGTTAAAATGAGTAATCATAAAACATGACGAATAACAGTTACAAATAACTAATAGTTCATGAATACGTTCGAGGGTATCTGCTTCAGAATAACTGTTCTTCGGGAGGATTTGTCATAATTTGGGATCAGATTGAAGACCACAGCATCAAATATTGGCACTGTTTTCAAATTAATTATAATTATAATAATAATAATTATTATAATTATAATTATGATAAAGGTCGTTTTGCGTATGCTTTCAGCAACACATCTAACAGTGTATTTTTAATTTCAATACCAATTCTAATTACACAAAGTTATTGTTATTAAACTCTGCCTTTTATATATTTTTAGTAGTTGTTGTATTTATTATAATGTAATTCTTCTTACCTTGAATTTAAAGAAAAATCAACTAGTTAAATTTATTTGACTAGCACATAACCCTCCATTATCATAGTTTAAGTTGTTCGTCAACTTCGTGAACCGAAGGATGGAATGATCGATAGTTAGTTAAACGTTAAAATACATTGACCCTGCTCCATGATTGACGGGTCATCATCGCAGACTTGTCGTCACTCGGGTGTCTCGACGACAAAGTTCCTACCAGATCAACATCGGTATATAAAAACTAGCCGGCGAGGTGTGGCAGCACTAACCTATCCCAATATATAACCCACTCTGGTTGTCTTACCACGGACGATACAACTTGCTTTTAATTGTTTAATTTGTTTACTTAAAAATTAAAATACACAATGTTTACCCTACCGCAGGTACCTTAGAGTTCTACAATGTAATGTGCAATAATTGCGGGTAATCAAAATAGTGTTGTAGTCCGCTGAACTACAATTTGTGTCAAAACCCACAAACTTTCTTATCGTCGGAATGTGGCTGCGTGTTCAAGCGATGTAACTGATACCCAGATCGTCGATGATTCACTTTATTAATTACTTTTTCCCAGTATCTGACTAGAGGAGGATTACTTTGAGAGAAACTCTTCACAGAGCCACTTGTAACACCACAGAGTAGCAACATGTATCACCGTTAGTTTCACCGACACCGTAAAAACTTTATTCGTAAAGATAAATATATCCTCTCATCTGGCCCTTTACGAGGGTTTATGAATGTATTCGAATTTTTGTATGCAGTGACAATAAACAGTTGTAAGATTTTTTGCGTGTTTAATTTAAAGACGACTGCCCAGTCATTTCTAGGAAATTGCCTTCATTGTCAACTGCAAAATGATGAATGTAGGTTGATAGAATAATTGGATCTCCGTCCAACAACCTGGCCTATCACTGCCATCATCACTGTCATTGACTGCTAGGCTGCACAAACTAGACCTTTGACCCGTATGGGATAAGCCCACTCCTGCTACCTTACAAGACGAGTTGTTTGTGAAATTTGTATTACATTGTACAGTCGTTTTATATACCATAGGTGTTTTGGTCAGCTCAGCAACAGCCCAAACCCTATATCTTAATATTAAGAAATACCATGAATTATTTCCGTTTGTTATTGTCACATAAAGTTGTTGGATTTTAGTAGTTTTTTAAGGGCCACCACGATCGTACCCATCATATTTTTAATGCGCTGACATTTTCTGTTCAAGAAATCAGTTGTATAGAAAGTATAACACGATAAGGGCTGGTAAGGGTTTGTGGTGTAACACATAGTGTGTCTTCAAATTTAAATTAAATCCTAATGTGAGGAAAAGTCTTTAATCGCTAAATACTAACAATTATTCAGGTTGGTGCCATTGCAATAAATTATTAAAATAAATAGCGATAACTGTACTAAAGATGTGTCTTAAAAACCAATGTCTTGTCCCATTATGTATTTTGTATTTTATTAGGTTTTAGTTGGACTTTCAGATACTATGTTGCTGGTTTTTCCTAAAATTTACATTAGGCTCTGTTGGTTGTCACTACGTTTATACCTAGAAAATTATATATCAGAAAAATGATCGTTGGTGAGACAGGAAATGTACGGTTTACAATGAGTACCAAACCATGTCTTACGTCGCGCGTCGGCGTCAGGACACAGGTCTGGTGTTCTGTGGTTGTGGTCTGAAGTGGTTGTGATTCTGAGCTGATGAGCATTCATTACATTGGACCATCCGGTCCACGGTCCCGCTCTGATTCCGCAAAACCAAGCAGAAATAATTATCGTTGCGGTCCTGCTGTTGGTTTTTTGCTGTTCTCGAGTCGTTTAAATCCTTAACAATACAACTTATTATAATTTAAATTGTACGTATAACATTTCTGACCATGTATTAAATATGTTGTTTTTCTTTAATTTGTAAAGCTTCTTTTTATTTCAGTAAAACTTTTGTATGATTAATATGAATGTTCATTGTTTGGTTCGATTATAAAGTGTGGGTTTACCTGGGAGGAAGTGGTGATTAGCCTAACAATTGCATTTTTATTTTTCTTATCTTCTGGACGACAAGAGATGTTGGTGGAGGGTTGCTTCAGCGTTATTTTGCTCTTAATTTACGAATTGCAATTACGACAAATGTTTTACGTATCACGTACATAATCCGTAATATTCAGCCCTGTTTAATGGGACCAAACAAGTGGCAAAGGTACCAATCTGGTTTTTCAGAACTAACAAAAAATCTTACTGCGAGAATCAAAATAATATGAAATACATTGGTTTTCATTGATTTAGATGATATTGTTCCCCACATGTCAATGTGATCATGGCGACCTCTTGATAACACAATGGCAAAAGGCCATCTGCAGATTACAGCATCGACTCACACTTCACCTCTAATTTTAAACATTCAATAGCTGTGTGAGTGTTAACAAGCTTAATGTAGAGAGAGAGATACCAGCTTAGCCACAGCTTGTGGGAGAGCCCCCAGACACCCAGTCTCCCTGCGGACGCCCACGGGAGGCCCCCTGGCTCCCTGGCTCCCCCTCGCGCGGTGGCCTTGTGTGCACTGACCGAGACGTCGACTGGGAACTCCCATCACAACACTTGCTTCTTATAACTGTGCTCTCTATTACATTGTGATAATATTTTTCATTTTCCATTTATTAAAAACAAGGGTTTAGATTCTTACATAAAATAAATTCCAACTTGTAATATAATTTCTCGCTATACACTGCAGAATATAAATTGCTTTTGTAACAACATTGATTTAAAAACGTCCCACAGAGTAAACTCTCTTTATAAATAAACATAATTTAAAATTTAAAAAGGCTACCTGATAAAATATAACGGGTTGTTTCTGAACCCACGGAAATGTTGAAAAATATTTCATGAATATGTTTAAGAAATGTGCAGTTTCATTCTCTGTTAAGAATATCGGTTAGCAGTGGAATACAAGGGGTAGTTTATTGCTGCTATCTACCCTCAAGCTCCGTTCAATCAGAAAAATCCTATAGACAAAATACCAGAACATCCAATAATGTTTAAAAACAATATACGAGAATATACCCCCTCCTCTTTTTTTTATTGCATTGATTATTAATGGTACTAACCGAAAACCCAGGAACCCATTTATAGACATCGTCATGATAGTATTCTGACGCTGACGATATATGACACTTCCAAATAAACAAAAATGTTGGTGTGTGATGTCAGATACATCTTCAAAAATACATAGCGGGTTTTTGGCGATGCCACACAAATTTCGTATATTTAGTTCCTTTGTCAAAACCAAAACACAATTGAGATAACCACCGTGTTAAAAAAATTGTGTAGCTTCGTAAACGCTACGCAACATTAAATAATGATTTGATTTGCTTGTTAGCTTCAGTACCCGCAGCTTCACCGGGGATGACATAAGTTGTGTGTTCTGTAGTCGGTGGAGAACCTTCTAAACTTGGTAGAACAATAACCATCTTGTCCAAGAAGTTTAACCCATGCTTAATAGATCTTTGAAGGCCGAAGGAGCAGGATGTGTTTTTTTTTTTTAGCGTTGGGTGTTTCTTTCCACAGAATTTCAGCTTTATCGGTCGAATAGTTTGTGCTTGATGGAACAAAAAACAGACATTACGATATCTTATATTTTGTAGGATTTATTACTTGTTCACTTTGAACCTTGATATAAAAAGCATTACGTAACCATGAGGTATGAACGGACTGCTAAGTAGGTCGGCCTGCAGTCATGCATGAGATCATTGTGTTGCGTTGCTCCTTATCTATGGCATCGATAAACATAAAGGACTGCTTTAAAATTTGTAGATCGTAAACTTAAATGGTAACAGTTGGGTACCCTAGGATTGTATATGATTTATCAAATCTACAAGGGTTGTCTCAACAAAACTGTAGTTGCACTTGTAGTGTGACTTTGGTCTGTTCGCTGGTATACTGATTTCATAGATATACGCAGGTAGACTTTGAAATAGTTAGTGTATATTTGAGTTTTAGGGAATTACGATCAAATCTTCCGCAGGATTAAAGACCCTACACACTACGTTTCCCGGTCCGGCCGCGGGGCGCATTGCTAGGCCGGACCGGGAAACGTATGGTGTGGAGGCACAAATTTCTGGCCGGACGAGCGGCCGGATAAGTATGAACTTGCAATCAGTTTTTAGCCAGTTTTTGGCTAAATCGTACAGAGTGAAGGCAACGTACGATAGATCGTCCGGCCTCGGGATTTTCTTGTGTTTCATCTCCCCACAAAGGATCCTCTTCATCACTTTTTCCCTTTTCTTCAATACTTTTCCATGCATTTAAACATGTTTCCGATCGTTTGTTATGTTGCATTTGGTACGATTACCAAACTATTTGAAACTGTGGACGTTTTAAGATGACCGAAAAATAGTTCCGCTACTTATTAGTAATGTGCTCCATAACAATTATCATTAGCGCTACACACTCACAATGTACAAATTTAAGAGGGGGCATTGAAGCTGTGTAATCTTTGGAAAATAGGAGAGGCTTTGTTTAAATTGTGTATCATAAATAGAGAAGTAACGCTATGAACCTACAGAATCGTCGTTCCGACTTCAAATATTGCAAAAGGTATAAAGAAGATATCCTGCTTTATGTTTTGAATAATTTTAGTGATGTCTTCCTTCCCTACATTGCTACCTCTTCCGGCCTGCAACCTGTATCGTACCCTCGCGGTATTGTAGACGTGGAATAAATACAGCATTGTATTTAAAAAATACAATTTTTATACTTATTCTACATTTTTAGTATTAAATTTTGTTTGTTCTATGGTGACTTGGTTTGAACACTTAGGCCTACTTAAATAAACATCGAAACGAACGATCGTTATTCTGAGTTCGATTTGATCGTTTTTCATGTGATCATTGTTCACAAGAAACCTTCGAATGATGGATATGGTAAGTGTTACCTTTATAGAAAACATTTAACCCCCCCCCCCCCCGATACCGGTCAGGGTGTCTGTGGCTCCGGAAATACCACCAAGGAATTGTTGGTATTTTAAAAGAGGGGGGTCTCTTGGTCTCTATACCATACTGCCCAGGGAGACCTTATTAATGTATTACAATACCTATGATATATACCAATATTATATTTTGTATTACTATACCATGATGTGTTGTTTGACCTTATTTATTGAATATATTTATTCAAACATAAAATCCAACATTAGGGACCTAGAAAATTTACTTTAGTAAAAACTTCTAGCTAATTGTAATTTGCATACATCTAACCATTAAATAAGTACATCTGTATAATTTGTTATATTATTCTGCATAATGCCGCGCAGCGCAGTTGGTATAGTGTCCGAGGAGGGAACCTTTTGACCGCGCGGCGCAGCTGGTGAGGATAATTAGTGATTTTCTGACCGCGCAGCGCAGTTGTTATAGTGCCCGAGGAGGGAACCTTTTGACCACGTGGTGCAGCTGGAGAGGATAATTAGTAATTTTCTGACCGCGCAGCGCAGTTGGTATAGTGCCCGAGGAGGGAACCTTTTGACCGCGCGGCGCAGCTGGTGAGGATAATTAGTAATTTTCTGACCGCGCAGCGCAGTTGTTATAGTGCCTGAGGAGGGAACCTTTTGACCGCGCGGCGCAGCTGGTGAGGATAATTAGTATTTTTCTGACCGCGCAGCGCAGTTGGTATAGTGCCCGAGGAGGGAACCTTTTGACCGCGCGGCGCAGCTGGTGAGGGTAATTAGTAATTTTCTGACCGCGCAGCGCAGTTGGTATAGTGCCCGAGGAGGGAACCTTTTGACCGCGCGGCGCAGCTGGTGAGGGTAATTAGTAATTTTCTGACCGCGCAGCGCAGTTGGTATAGTGCCCGAGGAGGGAACCTTTTGACCGCGCGGCGCAGCTGGTGAGGGTAATTAGTAATTTTCTGACCGTGCAGCTCAGTTGGTATAGTGCCCGAGGAGGGAACCTTTTGACCGCGCGGCGCAGCTGGTGAGGATAATTAGTAATTTTCTGACCGCGCAGCGCAGTTGGTATAGTGCCCGAGGAGGGAACCTTTTCACCGCGCGGTGCAGCTGGTGAGGGTAATTAGTAATTTTCTGACCGCGCAGCGCAGTTGGTATAGTGCCCGAGGAGGGAACCTTTTGACCGCGCGGCGCAGCTGGTGAGGGTAATTAGTAATTTTCTGACCGCGCAGCGCAGTTGGTATAGTGCCCGAGGAGGGAACCTTTTGACCGCGCGGCGCAGCTGGTGAGGGTAATTAGTAATTTTCTGACCGCGCAGCGCAGTTGGTATAGTGCCCGAGGAGGGAACCTTTTGACCGCGCGGCGCAGCTGGTGAGGATAATTAGTAATTTTCTGACCGCGCAGCGCAGTTGGTATAGTGCCCGAGGAGGGAACCTTTTGACCGCGCGGCGCAGCTGGTGAGGGTAATTAGTAATTTTCTGACCGTGCGGCGCAGTTGGTATAGTGCCCGAGGAGGGAACCTTTTGACCGCGCGGCGCAGCTGGTGAGGGTAATTAGTAATTTTCTGACCGCGCAGCGCAGTTGGTATAGTGCCCGAGGAGGGAACCTTTTGACCGCGTGGCGCAGCTGGTGAGGGTAATTAGTAATTTTCTGACCGCGCAGCGCAGTTGGTATAGTGCCCGAGGAGGGAACCTTTTGACCGCACGGCGCAGCTGGTGAGGGTAATTAGTAATTTTCTGACCGTGTGGCGCAGTTAGTAGATCTCCCTTTCGCAGAGTTTGTGTGGGGGTTGAGGGGAATTATTGTTTTCTGGGCTAATAACTCGCATATTTTATCAAAGACTCCCCAAGAGAAATGGAGTCATTAGTAGGTAAACCGGAACCACCTAAGTATTAGATGTTAAATCTTCCTAAACATAAGAAAACTATATAGATTTGATTGGTTTATGATTAAAATAGGCTGATAAATTAGTAATTAAATCGGTAAATATTTGATTTTATTTCGATCGACAACTATTTATCTGAATATATAACAAACGTATCCCCTCATACTCAGTGGCCGATTGCGGATGCTTCAAGATCTTCGCGACCACGACCTTTGCGGTGATCGACCGGCGCGTTGGCCTTCATCCCGGCGTAACCTTAACATAACCTTACACTAGACGCTCGTCAGTGTCTCTACGTTTCCCTCAGCTATACGGTCCTAGTCCATACATGACGTCACCACGTCGCAGCGGTAGGAAGGTGTTAGACCTCCGCAAGTGGATGAAGGTGGGAGGTCTCTGACGTCACGAGAGTTATCCGTAAGTCAGTCACGTCTGTGACGTCATAACTATGTCCTTGCCTTTCTACCTTCGTGACTGTGTAGCTCACCGACCGACACCATCTCTCCCACTACAATCTTCATCTCTTAGTCCGCCGTTCCGTGAATATTGCCGAGCCATCGTTAAGATGTAAATGTGATTCACGGCCACTCCGTCGCGTTCCATTGTCGCTAGATTATCTGTTTGTGTTGACAGGTCGATGAAAGTAATTGAGCTGAAGACCTTCAATAGCTTCTCTAGACTTTCCAATTGTACATGTCTTCGCTAACTTGAAATGGAAAGAAACGTTTTTGCAACACATATTACGCTTACACAGGTGAGATTTGTTGCCAAAAATCTGCGAACCATATTTCTTTGGTAACAATCAGAACTATCTGTCGAAAATAGTTTGTCATCCTGAATATTTTTAGTGAAAAAACTGGAAGGCCAGTCTTTGTACTGCAATGCTCCCTACACTGTCCTTAGACAGACACTGTTATGCAAAATAAGGTTACATTATATGAATCAAAGGAAAAATAATTTCGAAATACCTATATTTCATTGCTTAGTTGTAATTTATAGTTTAGCTGACACGTATGTTCTTCCTTTGTTTAATACAAATTTCCGATCGTCGCTCTGGGATAACTGATATCAACTATAGACCCCGGCTAGGCACACGTCACCCAGGAAGCAAAGGAATAGGCCTACTTACTAAATGTTTTCAAATATTAGCCAATAACACTAAAAAACAATGCTATAGTATTGTGCTACTGAATTGTCTACAAGTTTTTGTATTATATCCAGGAATATACAGAAATATTTTTCAAAACAGGAAAACCACCAGAAAACGTTTGGAAGTCAAAATATCTGAATGACATGTCAAAATTTGTTTGAATAATTCCAAGAAACTTAAAAAATTAGGACAATCTGTAAGTGCCTCAAAACTGTAAATATGAAATCCTTTATACAATGTTGCCTAAACTCATTATTGATAACGTCACAATTTATTTTGGAAATTGGGAACTTGATTAGAAGTCCTGTCCTAATGGCAACGAGTAATACACTCACGAAGTGAAAACCCCACGAGTCATCCAGCGCTTGGAGATAGCTCGCGTTACTGCCTACAGTATCACCATCATAATTCGGAACACGATTAAATGAGTTCATATAACAACAATATAAGAGAAAAATGTTTCTTTACATTTTTATGGTTAAGAGTCATGTTCCCTATAATAGATTCTGATATCCTTATACATACCAATTTAAGAAGCTAATGTTTACGTACCTTTTTAGCGAATTTCCCCTATAGGGAAGAAGCTATATTACCGTAGTTGGCATGGTAAGACCTAGGCCCGGGACCATGATAAAGGTCCCCAGATGCCAAAAACACCATTCGTTCGAAACTGTATGTATATATATATATATACACACCACTGTCAAAATATATATATACATATATAAACGGTATATATATATATATATATATATATATATATATATACACCACTTATACCACCATTTTGACTGTTCGAAAACCAGCCAGATCGCTCTATCCAAAGGGGTATTTTGGAGGGTTTTGTACCCCAAAATGGGTTTTTTGAGTTTTTTTACAGGTAATATGTTAGTGAATCGAATTTCACTTTTCGTCATTGGATTTGGCTTAAAAAGATGAACAATTTGGTGTTTTTATCACTTCTCTTCGTCAATTAGTTACAGATATATTGAAAGTACTAAACACAGTATGTTGTCCAATTTTATTCTTATGGAGAATAAGAAAATTGTATATCTCGCATATTTATCAACTTATCCTGACAAAACTTGGTATATTGCTTTATATTGTTGTGGTCTATTGATATTTGCACAAAAAAACAATTGTTTTCCCGATAGTTCCCGTAGCAGCAAACCAGCGTACTCAGTCCCGATGTTATTCTTATGGAGAATAAGACAAATGTTATCTCCCTTAATTATGAATATAAATTAATAAAACTTGGTATGTGGCTTTACCTAGTTGGATCATATTGATATTTGTATAAATACCCCCGTCGCAGCAAACCTGCGTACTCAGCGAATTTCCAATGCATATATATGGGTATCATTACTACCTAGAGCCACTCACCAAGTTTCACGAAAATACATTCATTAATAAGTGATTTTATTTATTCTCCATTAGAATAACATTATAATTGAGTACGCAGGTTTGCTGCAACAAGGAAGATAAGAAATGTATTTTTTTGCAATTATCAATATAACTCAACCCGGTGAAGCTACATACCAAGTTATATTAATTTGGGTTGATAACTAAGGGAGATATAAAACTTCACTTATCATCCATATGAATAACATGGGGCACGAGTATGCAGGTTTGCTGCTACTGGGAAAATCAAGAAAAACTTTTTTTGTGCTAATATCAATATACCACAACTAGTTGAAGCCACATACCAAGTTTCATCAATATGCATGCATAAATAATCAAAATATAACATTTTATTTATTCTCCATAAGGATAACTTTGGACAACGTACTGTGTTTAGCACTTTGAATATCACTGTAACGGTTGGACGTAAAATAACAATTAAAACGCCAAAATGATTGTTTTGTAAAGCTAAACTGATTGGTAGAAAGAAATGTGGAGTTTATATGAAATTATCTGAGGAAAATCTAAAAACCGTATTCCCATAAGATTAACATGGGAAAATGTGCCCATAAATTATGGGCACATTTTTTGACTTTTCTCCACAACCACTAAACCTAGCTTAATGATTCAAAATACTAAATTGTTTGTTTTTAAGCTCTATAAAATGGCTATAACCAAAATCTAGTGTTTTTAAAATTTTAGGGTGAAAAGTTCAAAAAACTGATTTTTGAAAAATTTGAAACCCCCATAAAACCCCCTTCCCATAGACCGATCAATCTGGTTTTCGAACTTGTCATAAATGTTACTCTCCACATTTGTGTCAAATTTCATCAAAATCGGGCGCTTCTTTCAAAAGTTATCGTGGTAACGGACACACACACACACATATATATATACATATATATAAATTTGAACGAATTGTGTTTTTGGCATCTGAGGACCTCATAACAAAAAGTTGTCATGGTCTCGGGCTTAACTCTTACCATGCCACCTACGGTAAATAGCTTCTTCCCTATAGGGGAAATTCGCTAAAACCCATTTTTTGTGTTCCCTGTTTCAGCAAACCTGCATACTCAGCCGCCATGTTATTCTTATGGAGAAAAATAAAAAAATGTGATAAATACTGTAGTTTATTTATGAATGTATATAGATGAAACTTGGTATGTAGCTTTATGTGGCAATAAGATACATGCGTATGTACTGGAAATTCGCTGAGTACGCAGGTTTGCTGCTATGGGGGTATTATTAATATAAATGATATTGACTTTCAGAATTATTTATAATTTTGGATCGCCATTCAAGTCAAACTATAAATAATTTCTCATAGAATAATAACCTCATTCCCACGCACACACACATTAATTATGTTTGATCATCGAATTTAATTGTTAGTAATCCGAATAAGTTACTAAGAAGTTTATAAAATTAAAAACTCTAATTTATCGAATGTTATGAAATAAGGAATCTTCTTAACGAATGTAATATTTCCACATGCACAGTATTTGTTCGCTGTTTTGCTAACCATATCCAACCTGTGTAGAATTGCATCAAGGACTCGGCTTCCCCCGAGAAAGTGTTGTAAATGTGACATTTATAGACTGTCGGGCAAGGTCCTGAACAAAGCGGTGACGATCGGTAGCCTAGTAATACTTTCCCTCCAGATCTGCACTGTAAACAAGCAAACATATTTTCCCTACGAACCGTAACTAAATTTGTCATTATTATACAAACTTATAAAAGAACGATGGACTAGTCATGAACAACTTTCAATAGGAAAAGTCTAGGTAGGTGGAAGCTTCTACCAAACGACACAACAGCAACAACCACCTAAGCCAATGTTAGTCCCCAATTAAAAACCAGATTCATAATGAAATACTTTGTCTTGTACTAATTGTTGGCGTGGGACCTACCAATTGTCGACGCGCAGCACTGCAAGTCCTTGACTGTTAGTTACCCAACAACAGCAATCCCTTCTTTGTTCTGACCTTGTCCGCTGTATCATGTCGCCACAGTGACAGCATCACGTTTTTGCTCGAAACACACGTTCCACGTTCCTTTGTCGTTTTATGCATGGCAATAATGTAGAAAGACTAATTCTTCACCAAAATACATCACACCAAAACAGAAATTTACGAAAATTATGAATCTCCCAAATGTCCATAGAATTTATCTTTATATTCATCTGATTAATAAAGCGAGTATGAGGAAACGCTTGGGAAAACAGATTTTTAATGCTGTTTTTTAATCCAAATTAGATTTGTTTAAAATTGTGTTATTTAAGTAAAACCCAAAAGAGTCCAAAAATGTGTGACCTTATGTACTACATATATACAGCATACATGAGTGCTCTATGTATGCTGGCTTAGCACATGAACCTTTTGCGAGCGCAGCAAAGAAGTTACGATAGAACCAAACAATTAGAGCTCCTCCTCTAACTAGCTGACACCTTGCATATTCATACTGGCGACTGCGTACCAATGGGAAGAATATTCATTTGTTCGTTCACTATTTTGGATGCAAGCTGAACTTTCTGTTGAAATGCACGCAATTATAAGTATTATTGTTTTAGCTAAGTAAGAAAATGGTATGAAATAACATACTTACATACTGTAAACGGTTTTCTTTAGATTTGCTGTGATTTAAATAACAACTTGCTAAGTATTTTTACAGTTATTCCAGCAGAGAAAGAAGAACGTTTAATTTAAAAACAAAGTATCTTATATCCTCTTTAATGCTATATGATTAATTTTTATTTCCAATCCAGATTGTTTGTGGGGCAAGTAAGCACTGAACCCAAATTTGAAGATAAACTCCGAAATATTACGTTTCTTATCTTTTATAATCTTTTTAAATCGCAGTTATTTAGAATTAAGAAATGTATTACTTAATCATTTATGGTATACTGTACAACGTGTTGATATGTTTATAAACTGTTGTATGTTGTATTATGTAAACTGTTGTATGTTTTATAAAGTGTTGTTATGTTTTTGTTTATAAACTAACAAGTAACAAATCTATTGTTAACAATATCATGAAAGTATTTAATCAAGTCTGGTTTCACATTAGCAGAATTACAGTGTAAATATCGATATTGATATAGATTGTTCGATCAGGACAGGTTTGCAGTAAGTTGCAGGCAATATTTATAACAAACTTCAATCAGAACTAACTAATCATAATCCGTTTCCCGAAGATGTGAAGTTGTGCTGAAATTACCACATAGTCATTTGTCATGTGATAAGTTGTGACTGTTCGGGAAACCTTAAAACCCGATACCGGTATCCCTAACAAGGTTTACTCATTACTGAAATGCGCATTACCGTGATTCCCACTTCCTGTGTTTAACACTGATAACACGACACCTCCTATCAGTAGGAGACAAGGTCGGTCCTCCGGCGCGGCGGAGTGTAGCCTCAGTCTGCCGCGAGTGTTCGACAGAGGCGCACCTCTGGACCGCGTGGTCGTGGTAGAGAGTGTAGGGTGCATAGTCTGGACAAGGGGTCGACCAGGGTCACGTATCTGGTGTTAGCTTCAGTGTCCGTGGAGCGCCATGGAGTACGCCCACTGGGTAGGGAGTCTACCCGCCAAGACCCTCCGCATCGTCTGGACCCCTGTGGATCATATGCGTAGCTATCTTCCCAATTGGAAGTGAGTTTGATGATTTCAATCCAGTGTATAGACTTTTAATCGAGCAAAAATAATCTACGCTAAAAGAAGGCCCCTAATCAAAATACCTCCGTCGCAGCAAACCTGCATACTCAGCGAATTTCCAATGGAGATATAAATGTCTTAATACTACATAAACCCACTGACCAAGTTTCATAAAAATATATTCACAAATAAGCAATATATACAATTTTAATTATTCTCCATAAAAATAACATTGGGGCTGAGTACGCAGGTTTGCTGCTGCGGGAGCCTTTTGCAAAAATTGTTTTTTGAGCAAATATCAATAGACCGCAACCAGATGAAGCCTTATACCAAATTTTGTCAGTATACGTTCATAAATAAGCGAGATATAACAGTTTTCCTTTCCTCCATAAGAATAACATTAGATAACGTACTGTGTCTAGCAGTTTCAATATCTCAGTAACCTATTGACGTAGAGGAATTATCAAAATACCAAATTGTGTGTTTTTTAAGCTGATTCCAATGGTAAAAACCAATATTTGACTTTTTCAAAAATCGTATGTAAAAAATTAAAAAAAAAAACATTTTTAGGGTACAAACCCCCCCCCCAAAATACCCCTTCGGATGGAGCGATCTGGCTGGTTTTCGAACTTTAAGTCATAAATGTTGCTTTACACGTTTATACCAAATTTCATCAAAATCGGATCAATTTTACGAGAGTTATCGTGCTCACGGACACACACACACACACACACACACACACACACACACACACACACACACACACACACACACACACACATATATATATATATATATATATATATATACAGTTTCAAACTAATGGTGTTTTTGGGGTCTGGGGACCTCAAAACGAAAAGTTAGCATGGTCCCGGGCCTAGGTCTTACCATGCTCACTACGGTAATAGCTTCTTCCCTATAGGGGAAATCCCTATAGCAGGAAGTTAGCGTAAGAAATCAAGCGACATATCAGCTGTTTAGTTGGTATCTCAGCTCGCTAGTTGCCTTCGAAGGCTCGTAAATTGATAACCGATAAACAAATACATTTAACTATGACTCAGAAATTGTGTACTTTAGTACAGTTTACAGTAATTAGGCAATTGTTTGTAAAGGTCATTAAAATCTGACAATTAACACGATCGTTTATACATTAATGAATGAAAGTGTTAAATGAAGAAGTTTCGACGCTTGAGTTATTTTATATAATATACTTATTTACTATTTTAAATCATTCATAGATTACTTTGTGTTAATTTAATTGTTACATTCACCCTGAAGTTTGCAGATCGCATTGGTATAGGGTTTAGAAGACCCAAGGATTAACGTTAAGTCTCGGCGATCTCTTTAACACATACAAATTACGGGAAAGTTACAATAAATATACGTAGTAAATTGTAGTGTGAAATCCTTTCAACTCTTGAAGAATGCAATCTAATTTTCTCTTGTGTTTGATGCAATGCGTATATGTAACTAGCAATTTATGTAAAAAATTGAATAATAAATTACATTTTGAAGCTAATATTAATAAGTTTAAAATTGAAAGTACAAATATTGTAAAGAATTGCAATAGTTTTGCCGTATACAAAGATAAGCATGCTGTGACTGGTATCTACAAATTTTAAGAAAATGGGTTTTTCTTTTTCATCCAGGAACAATATTGAAATGTCTTTTTAAATGTAAAATAAATTAGGCTTTGATTTATTTTTAGACCTTCCTTTGAGGAAATTTAAACTAGGCAAAGTACCGTATAGCCAAATATTTTATTTTCCTAAGATAATGTTGTTTCAGATGTGTATTAGTTCAAAATGAGAAATGAGACCAACATTATAATATTTCAAAATTCAGCAATAAGACGTAATCATAAATCTAAAAGATTGTGATAAAGATGTTAAATGATTGACGGATGTCATTTTAATTGGTTCCGTCCTAGATTTCCCAATAATGTTGAGATAAGATTATTCAACAACTCTGAAACCCAAGAATGCAATTTTAAAATTAAACCAATCAACTCAGTTACTCTTAATTTACAGATTTTCAAATGTATAAACTAACGAGTTATGCACAATAAACAAACTAAAACATTGATATATATATATATATATATATATATATATATATATATATATATATATATATATATACAACATACAATATAGAAAACCTTGATCGATCTTTTGAATCTTGTTTAAATACCGTCAGATGGGGCTACTTTGAACTGTGGGGTTGCTTTGAACAAAAAGTAGGAAAATGTTTCTAATGCGTATTACACCTGCTAAATATGTAATAATCCCCTTCAAATATATATTTTCTGATTCCTTAGAACATCTACTTTAGGAATATATCAACAAGTTTAGTATAATATTTCATGAACAAAATATAAATTTGAACATATTTTTCCCCAGTCCCACGCTATCAGCTGGATCGTGGGTAGTTGTGAAATAGGCCTTTAAACGGGAAATTTACCACCAGGATGGTCTGCCGTTACACTTTAGACGCATAAATGAGCGAAGCAACAGTTACAGCGTTAAAGCGCGAACAAAGAAGATCTACGGGGAAGAACGCTGCATTTAGTAAACAAACTTAAAAATAATGTAAACAAAACAGTGACAATTTTGAACAGCTGTTTATTTAATTTAAATGAAGTCAGTTAAAATCATGCGACATAAACCCAATAAAAGATTCTTCTATTACAATTGCATGTGAACTTTAAGACCCAGTGGCGCGTAACCTAGGAGGAATTTTGCAAATCTCTCTAAAGAAAAACCTTCTCCTCGGTATCACCTAGCTACTGGCCAAATTTCATATCAATCGGAGCCATTACACTGTGATGTCGTTACAAAGAAGTGACTAAGTGAGGAAAAGATAGCTTCGCTCAATTATTTCACTGGCCAAGTTATGCATAAATATGAAACAGGGGCGAAAGTCAAATTCCTCAGAAACCAGAGAAATTTTAAATTTATCTGGCCTCCTAAAGATGACTTGGACAATGTCCCTTACAACGACATTGTCAAAGTACTACCCGAACCAACAATGGTCTCCTCCAGAGGTTCCAGGATTTTCTCATTCAGTGTTTATCTTAGCATTAAAGATCTACTATCCATTTATCCACACTATCCACACTATCAGAAAAAATTGTAAATACTGTACTGAATATAAGCAATTCTTGTTGTAACTTCAGCAGAGGTCGCTATTTTATATGTGTTTTTACGATCGTTTTAAAGACGCTTTGGAGTGGACATTATAAACATTATATTTTTTTCCTGGACAAGAATTCATTTAATAATTCGTTTAAAGGAAATGTATGACATTAACAGTCATCTATTATAGTTAGAATAAATTACATTTATGGAGGAGTAAATTCCGTTTTTTTCAGCAAGTTGTTTATTTTGTTATGTAAATATTTAAATTTTTAATATTTTAAAACAATTTCTATATGTAATTTTTTATTGAAACCCGTAGCGTTTTAATGGTGTTATAAAGTGGCTCTTAGGTTTAAAAGTGCAAGAGATATATTCAATTTAAAAACCTGTTCATAGTAGCCCCATCTGCGGGGCTATTTGAACAGCCGTAATCAAATTTGTAAAAAAATAAAAGCATCAACAATTTGTTTAACCTGCTAAAGTTGTAGGTAACACCAGTGCACATAATTTGGTAAAAGAATGATTTATTTTATACATTGGGTTTTCGTTTAATGTCAAAAATTCTTTTTTTTTACAAAGTAGCCCGTCTGACGGTACATTTTATTCAGAGATTTCTGTATTTTTCCTATTTATAAAAGTTAGGCAACAATAGCCTGTATTTCTTCCCAACAAGAATAGACCCCAACAGTCCAAGAGTTTTATATTTTATATTTTTCTGTTATTATTTTCTTCTAAAATTCTTAAACACTTAACACTTAAATCAATTAAATCGAAACATCGCCTACTACTATTAAAGTATTCTAAGCTAACTAGGCACAACGATTAAGTTTTAAGACACGGGTAAAAAATGATGTCTTTAAATTTAGCTTTCCCTAATAATAAATTCAACTTTGGAAGAAATTAATTGCAATTTTGCCTGTTTTGGTTAGTAAATTCTCTGATCAAATATTACATCTTATAAACCACATCCAAAGAAAATGCTTGTACAGGGATTGGCTCACAGGACTTGTGTTACTGCCCCCGGGACTGCGAGGACTCATTCTCTCTAGAATGTCCCAACCTCGAGCTTTGACAAACATTGGTCTTTCATACATCGCGTGGTCGATCGTTTGACTTGCGTACGCCCTTGAGTAGACAACATCCCACTGTCAGACTGTCTGCAATCATTTGCAGCTTCGCGCCTTGTGATGACATCATCGCTTTCAGTATGTTGGGTGTTCAGTATACGCTGACTATCAAGATTACTAAATGAAATGAACCTGGAGTACTGAAAATCAGCTACAGTTTATTTATGAAAGATTTCAAACAGAATCTAACAGTTTACAAAGTTCACATCCCATCTGCTCATAACCAGCCTTAATCCTAATTATTTCTCCGCAAAACACACGTGAATATTTAAATCAATACGTAAACTAACCTCAAGGTTGTTGAGACTTTGCAGATAGGAAATACCTTTGTTCTCTTTTGACACAGTTCATCTCATCGTCATGTTAGTTTATATTCTAAATGTCTACCTCCATCTTCATATATAAGATTAGGCCTAGGTTCATTAACATTGTTCCCCCTTTGGTTGATGTGATAAATTCAGTTAATTAAACATACGAGTACTCGAGTTATTTTATCAGTAAGGTATACATGTTAAGAGAAAAATGTCCTTGCAACAAGTCTAGTTCATGGGTCGTGATGGGTTTAATCCTTGTGTACACGTCGTGTATTTCGAGTTTAGTTATAATCTGAATAAACAATAATGTTAAACCAATAATACATAGCACATGAAGACGTACTTCGTGCCGGTTTGAATAGATTATAAAGTTCGCCTCTGGGTCGAATTCATTTTTACACCTGAAATTTGAATTTTTTAATTTGAAATTGGACCACAATATTGAGATTTCATACTCTTTTCTAATCCAATATTAATTTGTTTTTGCTGGAAAATTTACCTAATCCAACTGTTGTTCTTGTTGGCCCAGTACAAACACTAACGTTCCCGTCACTGTTTACAGGATCCAGGAGTTGGACGGGGGCTTCTTCGAGAGGTTTGGGTCACTGGGGTTGAAGGAGCAGCAGCCCGCCCCCGAGGATGACCCGGAGCCGCCGCAGGACGAGGTCGAGGAAGAGGCAGTCCACAAGGAGGTCAAGAAGGATCTCCTGGCAGAGGCCGTCGGACTCAACGTGAGTAACGTGGGCTCCAAACGATTCGTTATATTTTTTTTATTTCAAATTCTTCTTTTATTCAAAAGCTTCTCCACTGATTGTTATTAACCTGTTTGAGTTTTTGTAGGTTTATACATAGAGTTAAAACTAAAATTAATTACATAAATTTTCAAAACATTATTAAAAGAAGTTTAAAGGAAAGTGATATTAGTAGTACCTGTTTGGTTATTCTGTCCCAAATGTCAAAGAAATTATTTTTTTGGCCAACGCCTTAGATCAGTATCATTTTATATCCAATAAAATCAGAATTTGTTATCCCACCTGTACTAATAATGTTTTAATTTGAATGATTTGTCTCATCTGAATCCTACCTATCAAAATAGGGGTGACGTAAATCTTAGGTAGGTAAACGAATGTTACTCACTGGAATGTTTAAATAATTGATAATAGCTCTGAAAGACTTCAAATTCACTCAAAAACAAAAATGGGACTTTCAACTACCGGTACTAGTAATTTATAATTTTTATTTGACACCAACCCAAGGGTTACAAATGTGAAAACTCTTAAATGCAGACTTTAAAAAGAGCATTAATCAAAATGCAATAAACATATTTTGCATTCTAATTAAATAATGATATAAAGAGTTGCCAGTGAGTTTTCACATACATTTCACTAGCATTTGACAAACATGTTATGCCGTTAAAGTTAAACGATGGAATGAATACATACTTCCCGCCCCGCCTATCCTACTTATCCTATTGAGTCATTGTCAATATACCCAGGAAGTGTTACGAGATGGCTGTCAAATGGCAGTTCCTGTTAAATGTCACCGATTTCCCAGTGACTAACTACATTGCTTTATATATGTAATGATGTAAGAAAACTAATTAACAATTTAAAACGTAACATGTTTGTGAAGCCATCAAACAGATTTTTCTATACAAGTTGTTTGAATAGTTAAATATATTGTATCAAGAGCATTCATCTCCCGTTTTTAAGGGAGGGAGCCGAAAGTGAACACAGCCAAAAAAAATACAAATTCTTGTTTCCAATAAATTTCTCATCGAGAGCTTTAAATGTACTTATTATTATTTAATTTAGTTGGATTTTTAGTATTGAGAGGTTTTCCGGTGAGCATTGGAGTTAAAAATTACAATTGTTAAACGAATTGGAATTATAAAATACAAGTGGCTTTTCACACTTTATAAACAAACCAAAAACTGTCCTATACTCAGATTACATCACAAATAATGTAGGGAAGTAGTTTTGTGATGCAATCTGTTATCAGTTGTATACTCATACAATACATCAATAATGACATCGGCTCAGTTACGTTAATTTTCTCCTCCATCGTTGTTGCCTTCTAGTTAAGTTCCATCTTCCGGTTTCATCAGACTTGGGTACAAACAGTCGCTTATCAACAAAGCCAAAGCCATTACATTTTGATGTTATAACTTAAGCAAAATAAACTATTCAAAATACAAAATGAATAGTTTCAATGTAAATTCTTTAAACATTTACATTACTGGATTAAATTTAGTTTGGATTTGAATTTAACTTCTTGTGAGCTGCAATATTTGCAGGCATATAGCATCCTTGCTTAGAAAACTCCTCTACGTCTCTCAAAATCTAATAGAAATGTTAAGCTTAATTATTTCATTATATAATATGCCTTTTATTATATTCTTCCGGTTGTGTGGTCGCACAAAACCATTATTTGTTAAAGCTGTACATTTGTTTGATTGTTAACAAATAATTCACGTTTTGTTTAGTTAAAGTAAATTCAAAAGAATTTTGTATTTTGTATTTGATTTATACAGTATTTAGTATTTACTAGCTGTTACCCGCAGGCTTCGCCCCGCGAATTGTTTATAAAAACTATGGCAGTTTTGTGTGCTGCATTCTGTGGTTAGCCAGTGGAACTACTTCGATCAAGACCAGCTGTTTGTATTTTCATCAGCTCAAACAAAAATGAATGTCCATGAGGAATACATGGGAACTTTGAACCCCTGTGGGGCATAGCCCTTGTGGAGTTTCAAAATAAAAATAGGCCCATGACCATCTCTGGTATATTGGCTCTATTCCTGCAGAATTTCAGCTCAATCGGTCCAGCAGTTTTCACGTGATAGGAGAGTTGCGCACAAACATTCATACTTTTACATTTATAATATTAGTATGATGATTAGTAAATATACTTTGACGAAGACTTTAGGTTAATAATTGAAAATAATATAATATCCCTTGAGTTTATAGCAGTGGCGTAGGTACGGGGGGGATCAGGGGGATGTATCCCCTCCCCCTTGAAACGTGGAAAAATAAGAATTTATATCCTCCTGAAATCAAGCTTATGCCTTTTGATTAAAAAGAAATGCTGTTACTGAAAAACAAAAAATATGTGTGCAATGTCTCCAAAATATCTTATTTATTTATTACAAATATTGTTCGTGTACAATAAATAGTAGCAATGAACTGCACCGGCACACGGCACGGTATTTGCGCATTGCGTATTTGGGACTGAGTCACCGAACAGTCTACCCTCACCCCTTAGCAGCCAGTTCGTCAACTAGCTCATCTGACCTTGACCTTGACGTCTAGATGGTCTTAGTGATGTGATTAACTGCACATGTGTAATTTAATTAACTACAGGGAGTTATATAAATCTTCATACTGATTTTCAGCGTTCTATAACCGCAAATATATGTAAAAGTCAACGATATTTCCCGACGAAATAAAGCCAAAGAGTAACAAATAATAGAGGTTAGATTGAACAGGGAAAAAAGAGATTAGCTTATTTGGCAATCGTTGCATGACGATGAAGTTGCAAACGTAAATACATTTTCGTTTACAGATAGGATTTCAACACAACATTTGTGCTATTCAACGCTTTTTTGGGAACAGTTTAAAAAGGGGAGATTTTTTATTTTTCAAGGAAATTCCCCGGAGCTATATTTTTATCTTAAAACTCCAGTAATCTCTTGGGAAATCTGGTGACTTGACAACTCTAGCTTAACGATTACTTTCCAGCTTTCCAGTACTTATTACAACTGACACGAGTACTTTTTAGTCCTGTTACAAATACTGATTACTTAGTATCAATGGTTTATGTCTTGGATGTGTAGGCCTATATCAATAATTAAGAATGTAAGGGACACGTCAATGATGTCTTCAACTTTGTACACCGGTATCCGCGCTAGTCACGAACACAGTTTTTGTTTTGTATTCCCTAATGAGATATCCACTCCACCCCTCCTTGACAAAGGTCTATCTACGCCGCTGGTTTATAGTTTTACACACAGTATTATAAAAAAAGTATGGAGTAACAAAATCTTATTTGTGTACACTCGCGCTTCCAATATAAAATACAGTCGGCTTTTTGAAGTCTAGATCACTTAAAAGATAAACTAGTTCGCACGCAGACGCTGACGTGAGGGAAGTGAATTTCCACAAACAGAACTTTTAAAACTCAAAACCAGTGTAAAAACATACACTTATTCCAATTTTATTGAATTCTGAAAACATTGATTTTGTGGCTGTTCTGATGCTCTGGTTTAATTTACCTGCAATGCTACGAATACAATTTGTCGCATTATAAGGTTAGGTTTAGAAGGTCCAGTCAGACTTGAAAGTATGCGCGAGGTTGCTGGGGATGATACAAATACACCAACAAATGAATAACATGCTTTTCTAATGTAAAAACCCCATAAGACAACGTACTGTATTTAGCCGACATACATTTTCTTTAATAACTCGGTAAATATTTATGCTAGAATGACGACAGAGGGCTTAAAACTTTCGCTTCACTAATTCCCATCTTAAAACATGCATTACTTTTACGTTCGGGCTGACCCTTTTTGGGCCCATAAACTCGAAATTTGAAAGCATAACCCCCAAAAAAGGGGTTTAGAGTTTTCCGATTGTTTTGCCCAACGAACTTGTCCAACTTATTATAGATAGAACGTCCCTACAACATTTTAAGTAAATCGGACAAAAAATGCGACCGCTAGAGTGCATACACATGTGTATATATATCATAATATATATAATATTTTCTTATATATAATATATCATTATATATATATATAATTTTGAACGACCCCCAAAATGTATTAGGAACTTCTATGGCGGTCCCGGGCTTAAGTTTCACCGTACGGGTCATGCTAATAGTTCACTTACCATAGGAAATTCACTAACAAGACTGCATCAAGTAGGCTACTTTACAGCAAAACCTTTCCTGCCTCTATCGAAGATGAATATTTTTTCATTAAATCAAGCTATTCCCGTAGTCGAGATGGTGAGACCTAGGTCAGGGCCTATGATATGATAACTTTTAATTTTAAGGTACCGATATGCCAAATAACACACTTTGTTTAAATTGTTATACCTGAGTCCGATAAAAAGAGGACCAATATTGACAAAATTTGGTCCAGTTTTGGAAGATAGTATTTATTTGAGCGAGATTGAAACCATACAGAGCGCACTGTCTAAAAGGGGGTTTTGTGTGGATTTTAAAATGTTTACAATCAACGTTTTGTAAAACAGTCAAATTTTAATTTTTACCTTTATTTTTAATGTTAAAAAACAAACAATTTAGTAACTACAATTATTAGTGCTAAATACAGAATATTATACTCAACTAGGTAGAGAAAGAAAGCATACTGGACCGGGTGCTGGGAGGTTACAAATTACGTCTTAAGGTCCACATGAAAAACCTATGCCATTTTGAAGGGGCATCTATGGGGATGACGAAAATGTTTGTGAACCGTCAATCTGGGGGCTTTCTCCCGGTGGACAAAATTAAAAATTTGAAAAAGTGAAATTGTACGTCATAAGGTCTATTATTTACGGATTTGACTAATGCCATTTCGTTGTATACGTTTTGGGGATCACAAAAACACCTGGGTGGACAAGATTTTTGGGGGCTTTTCCCCAGGTGGCCCAACTTGAAAATCCAAAATTTTACATCATAAGGTCCACAAATAAAATAGGTGGCATTTCATCATTCCTCAGATATTCAGGGACCCAAAACCACTTGGGTGGACAAGATTTACGGGGTGGACAAGATTGAAAATTTAATGTTTGGAATTTCGGATTTCTTTTGCTAAAAAGTTCATTTTTTAATTATTGATTACTTTGCCCCCCCTAAAAAAGTCTAAAAGGGTCAAAAATATGTTGTAACTATCTATACATGATTAAATACACTGTCTAAAGCTAAGTATAACAAATTATCAACAGCAAATTTACGTTTCAAAATGGCTCCCAATTTATCTTATTTTTATTTTTGTTATAAATGTATTTTTATGAAACTTGGTAAATGGCTTTATGTGTTAGGGAGAAACACATACATACTTGGGAAATTCGCTGAGTACGTGGGTTTGCTGCGACGACGGGGGTATTTTTAAATAAAAAAATAAGATAAATTGGGCGTCATTTTGAAACGGAAATTTTTTGTTGATAATTTTTTATTCTGGGCAGTTAAACATATAAGCTTTTGATCCCGCATCATTATGCTGAACCTCACGATTAACCTCTTTCTCCCTCTCCTCCTCATTACCCTCTCCCCCTCTTTAACCTCTCCCTCAGGTTTATTTTTATTTGGAATTAAAGCAGATAACTGAAGGGCGTTGCCATTCTAGTAGTTAGTAGTACTTTTATTTACATTATGCCTGAAACAGCTGTTCTGTTAGCATTTTCTATTATAACAACAGCTTTATAATAACATTTCATTGATTACTGTTCTTCCATAAGATTAACATTGAAACTTTGAAGGCCTGTGGGGCGAAGCCCTGAGGTACGATGTAAATTATAAAGGGTTTCTGCACATCTACACGATAATACCTTTCCAACGATATGCGTGAATTTCTTCTGCACACACTCTGAGAAAAAAAGAGGGACAGTTTTGTGCTTGCCTATTAATAATGATGATGACACTGCTAAGCTAACATCTTATTAGTTTCTCAATATCCTAGTATTTGGATTAAAAAATAGACATCGTCTGTCGGAGTGTTTCTGTCAGTCTGTGAGTTTGTTAATGGTATCGGCCAAACGTAAATACATCAATTAGGGGTGGTTAGCCAAGAGTGACGTCATCACTAGGGCTACAAATAGCGCGGCCCACATTGAGCTTATCGCTTATATCTGCAGCCCGTGCATCCATGACGTAACCTTCCAACTAGTACACAGGATTAGTACTGTAACCGACGTTCTGAGAAACGATGACAGGCTTTAGTTCGAGGAGATAATGTATACCTACATTCATTGCGGTATAACTTCTGTTGTGTATACTTTCAGCAAGCTGATGATTACCTGTAATTTTCACATCCGAATTCTTACAGTACGATTTTAAATATTATATTTGGACTGCCGTTATTGACAGTGATGACCGGAGGGAACGGAGCAATGATGTGTTCTGCTATCAAAATCGTGTCCCGATATTCTAATACGGTGTTACTTGCCGTGTTCTTACTGTAGGACTACTATATTATCCTCAATTGGAAAATGTCATTCAGTAACCTATTTCTGAATTGACTCCTCCAATATGATCCTTCTTGAGTCTACAATAATTATCTATACATCTTACTATCGGGAGCGATTTAATTGCATATTTTACATATTCTTTTACAAAAGTTGTATTATCTAGACTTAAAAAATTGGATTGTTCCTAAACTCAAAATTCATTAAACATAATTCGATGTTTCTAAAATATAGATACTCTGTTAGACAATACCTACGTTATTATATTTAGATAATATTTTTCACTTTCGACCATCAACTGTGAAAGTAATAATAAAACACAACTAATTAAATGTTTTTATTTAAACTATATTAAAAATTTCCTGAAAGTTATTGTTTTAAAGCGATCTTAGTAAGTTTTGTACTTGAATTAAGCATAGGTTTACAAGCAAAATTAGTATAAAAAGGTAAATATTATGCTAAGGACAAAGTTATGTATCATTTCGTTAGTAACATTTATTTTATTAGTACCCTACTTAATAAAATTCATTAGTTCAATAATGTTAGTGTTCTTGTAATTAAATTGTTATGGACGTTTAACCATTGACTATAGATACTTCAGTATCTTTAGTCAATGGTTTAACGTTCTGGAACAAACAACAAGCAGTAAAGATTATTCACCTCATATTTTTAATTTAAAAATTTGATTTTTATAACTTCAAGGATTTGAATAGTATTTAGTTGTATTATGCTTCCTATAATATGAAAAACAATTTTGTTGTACTGAATTAAGAAAAGTTTTGTTTTGTACCATCAAAATAAAAATCGTAACAAATAAAAATATTTATTTCTATAATTGACACCTTCATAAAGAATATTTTTTAAATATGTTAAAAAGCCAATTACTTCTAGAAACCGTAAATATATTTGTTATACAAATACATACATTTTTACGAAAAATAATAAATAATTTGAAGCTACCGGACCAGTCGGACCTTGCCCTCTCCTATTGAAGCTATTGTTAGCCCGGCGCATGCCACCTTGCTTGCCAACGCTGCGATACCTTTGGAGAAGATTAGTTTTGGTGGTCAGCTTCGCAGGTCCGCGTCCTCTCCACTTTCCGTTTCGTTCACTTTGTCGTATTTTATTTTTCTTTCAGCTATGGACAAATGTAATGATTTTTTTTTATTTGATAAATAAAATATAAATTATATTTTAACGATTTCACGATAGTTCACCATTTTACAGTGTTGTGTTTAATTTGAGTTATTAGTTTAAGCTATTATTTTTAGAAATCAGTTCAAGTTAACCTAGAATATTTTCCTACAAGTTAAAAATAAACTTATTTAGCCCAATAAAAAATGTAAACAAATTCACATCGGAAAATTATTTTACTTGTTCTTAAAACTGGTGACAAGTGGTAGCGTTTGGTTATCTGTGGTTTGTTGATACTCGTTATGAAGATGAAGACCATCGAAAGGCCTCACAATCGGTTTCGTGGTCTTAAAAAGAATGAACTTCAGAGGCAAACCAGTTTGGCGATTCAGTCTATGACTGTAAGTTTAGTTTTATTTAATGCACAAATTTATAAATTATTGGTTTTCAATCAAGTCGAGGTATCTCAACCAATTCGGTGGGTCGAAGGTCGAAGGCCTCAGTTTAACTTTTCTTGAGTCCGGGATTTAAGCATCAAGGTCGTTGCTTGTCATTACCAATCAGCTGTTCACCAATGAAAATGTTGAAGTGGTCAATTTGTGAAAATGCCCACGCCACAAATTACAGGCTTGTTGTTGTTTAGTAACAAGTTGACTTTTGGTTTATTTCTATTGCATTTTGATGCGGCGAATATGGGAAATTATTTATCGTCTGGATGTTTTAATATTGAAAGTGCTTTGCTGCTTTGATTCTAGTTTTTATTTATAATTCAATTTTGAAGATATCAACTTGAGTATACAACATGTCCTCTTAATCTCATAGTAAAAAAACGTCAAACTCTTGGTATAAAAGTTGTATAAAATTTAGAACTTAGTAAAAACGTGTACCAATTAGAAAACTAGAAAAGGAGAGCAAATCGTGCTTATTCAATATTACTCTCCCTTATCAATACTCAACATTGTTGATATTTGCATAAACTAAAACACTATTTTTTATAATGTTGCTTTATATTATGTTTATAAATATTATGTGGATTCACTCACGAATAAATAGCTAAAACCGTATACTTTTTATCACCTAGCATAATCTTATCTATTAATACGCTAAGCCGATTTTTGTTAAGAGAACTCCGTTATTTCTGAACCGATTTTAACGATTGTGGTACCAAAATCTTCGTCCTGATTTGTAGTTGTGCTGTTGTGCATAAAGGTTTTCATTTTTCGATAGTATTAATCTGAAGGGCACGGGCTACCCTCAAAGTTTGTTTTTTCCCATAAGATTTATATGGGGATAATTTTATTTGAATTGCAGCTGTTAATACATTTTGGATAGATTATTGGCAATACCAGATGTTACAGTTAAATCTATCCTATACTCTAATATGAGTAAGGTTTGCTTGCTTGCTTGCGACATGGATCCCAAAAACTGCTCCAACGATTTCCTTCAAATGTTCGAAATAACTAATTTCCGGGATAAAAATAAGTTCTAGACAGGCCTCAACCCCAGGAAAAATCAAATAATGTAAACAAACTAAAATGAAAAGTAAAAAAAAATAACATTGGGCTTATGGAGTTTCAAATCAAACCAAAAGAATTGTAACAGCTGTTCTTAATCAACCAGGGAACTGTCAAAGTAATACTCATGTTGTTTATGTTTATCAACATATGGTTTCCTGAGAGCAGAGATTAAAAGATTTGAGTGTCGATTAGATAAATAGAGTAGTAAAATAAATCAAAGGGACATTGAGCTATAAATAACAACTGGAGTGACCTTAAAAATGTAGAAAAGAGGCAAATGAGTTATACAATTCTGATTATCAGTAGGAGGAAGTGGTGAAATATTACTACAAGTCATCTAAACAAACTGACTGGCCTTCTCCCGAGCAAAGCTCGGCCCCCAGGTACTATAAATAAAATAAGTTTATTTTCTATATTGCTTTGAGCAGTGAAATGTTGTGTGCAGCGGAGACATTTATTTTATTGCTAACATTTGTTTATCCGTCTGTCTGTTTATGAGCCGCATGTTTCACATAAAAAAAACTGTACTGAAAGAAATAAAACATTTTGTCCATTTTCGTGTAGATGAGGAAACGTTTTGTTTGTATTAAATCATAGTACATTAGGGTTATGCTCCTTTTTCCGGCACTGCTATAAAGTAGATTTTAAGGGTACAGGTTACTCAACCTTTCACTACAGAATGCACCATATTTGTTCTAATGAGCATTTAGTCAGATAATTATCTTTTATCGCAGAGTGGAGGAAACACGTCTGCTTTACTACCTACAAAGGTATAATAAACCATATAAAATAACAGCATGGCAATGAAACATTGGGTATGGAACACATAATCCCTTGCAACATGACAAGCTCAGTTTATCTAGGTAGCCATTGTGATTACATATTTTATGAGTTTTTAAGTCCACCATCTATAAGTCCAACAATCTTCAGGTGTTTTTCAGCAGATATTAGGAAGAAGATGGGTCCATCCCAAAAAATATTTTGGCTTATTCCCGTTCCAATGAGGTTCGGCCCTAACGATCTTCAACATGTCCATGTTAGTCATATGCTACTAGATGCTACCGATTGAGTAAAGATTTGGTAGGAATACAGCAGGCAGTGCACTATAATCAGAATCAAGCCTATCAGGCAGAAACTGACTCATCTGCTTCGTTGGCCTTTAAAATTTTAATTTAATCATCACTGACGTTAGTAGTTAACTGGACCGAAAACACTTACATTTGTTAGGAGGATAGTTAATACATCAGAATAAAACCTTTGCCTACTCCTGCTCCAAAAATGCTTTACTGTAGGGCTTGAACTATCAAATTGATAGGCTAATAAATGTGTTCTAATCAGGCCTCACCCCTGGAAAAATGCAGTTTTGTCTAGACAATTATTCCAAAAAACTGACATTGGGGTTATGGTTAAGATTTGTAAATAAAAACAAAGGAATCAAAACAGCTGTTCAAATCAACTATTCAACTGTAAAAATAATACTCAATTGGCAAAGTACCATGTGATTTTTTTAGAATAATAATAGAGCTAATGTACACATAACTTTAAAATACATGATTATGTTGTATGTATAAATTGCGAGAACCATTAAAACTAAAACCGTTAAAACTGAAGATTGAATAAAAACGGTAATGTCCAAAATGAATTGAAACAAGCAAATAAGCGAAAAATATATGCTTGACTTGGAGAGGAACAGTTAATATAAGTATTCTTGGCATTTTGGACAAACTGCCTGTTTTTGAGAGCAAAGCTCGGTCCCCCAGGTGCTTTTTAACAATTGTAACTAACTTCTCAAACATAATATTGTATTGAGAACTCGAGTGAAGCCGCGACAGGCTACTAGTTATAAGTATAATATACAATTTGTACAATTTGAAAATTTTAACTTTTACAGTTTCTGAAATAAAAAAAAAAACTAAATTCCTCTAATATCAGGTATGTTGAAACATTTTTAAATGTAGTTGTAACTAAAAAGTTAGATATACTTATCTATTCTACCTAACTACAGTTAAAGCAATGACTACATAAACTACAATTTTGTAGTCATTGGTTAAAGTTAGATAAACACATTCACTCTACGTTGGAGGTAAGATTTGAAGATTTTTATTATAATATAAATATAAATATTTGGAGATTCTTCATTACACCAAAATTACATCAAATGGATTAGAAAATCCAAATGGATTACCTCGACTTTTTATTACAGATTATAATTAATTATAGACCATTGACAATGGCCGCTGTTAGAATCCTCACCAAATTTCACTTCATTTACTGCTGTTTGTCCATGTACAGTTTGCCTCTAAACAACGTGTATCCGCCAAGAAAATCATTACAAATAACAAATTAAACATTATATTTGTAAAAATTTCATCTGATGTTTCGAGGTCTAGCTAAAAGTTTTTAATATAAATGTTGAAAGTTTCAAAAAGGGCCACATCTAGTATTTCAGCACGGCTAGGTATGGAAATTATAGTATTTAATGAAAACATCAATCATAGTTTTTAGTTAACGGTATGTGTTTTGTTTAAACATCTCAAAATATTAAGTACAAGGACCAAGGAGAGTTTAGCGCACCTCTCTGCGTGCCTGTAGTCTTTCATAAGCGCAGCCACAAGTTCCAGTGGAGGTAAACACTCCCAAAACAGCAGCCAAGAGGTTTGTTTACGGTTGTGAAATGGGAATCAGGTCAACACTAAACATACAGAAGCCCCTGAAAGATGACTCCAGATGTTCTCTTGGCTTTTAAGAACAAAATCACTTTAAAATTATCTCTATGCTTGAAATTAGGTACTTGATAGTATGTTGCTTTTTGGTAAATACATCATACATTGTTTACAATTCTATAAGCGTTTTTTTAATGACAGTTTTTAACATAATTATTCTGTAGTTAATTTATATGTTCATGCATATAAATAACCAAATATATAGCTGAGGTATAAACAACCCCCTTAATATGGTCAGCTCGAAATAAATTGATTTGTAACTGATATATACTATTCATAATCTGAAGTGCAGGGCGAACCTTCTAAAACTCTGACGAGTGCCACTGGTGGCGCACAGTTTCTTCTATTAAAAGCAGGTTTTAACTAGCAATTGTATTATTGCGAGGGATTTAAACTAAGTACTCACAAAAAAATCATAAAATATACAGTAATTTCTTACAACATACAAAAAAGGTTGGGTTAAAATATGTTAAAATTGTAAAAATTAATTTTGCTTCTCAAAATCATTAACTCTTTAATAAAACTAATTCTGAAATTTATTTATTTGTTATATTGTTTTTCTCTAATTTTAACTAGCCTACAGTTTTATTTATAATTAAATTACTCACCTGCTTTCTCATGAGAACATCTACAAACTATTATTGAAACACGGGAAAAAGTCCTAAAGTTCCTAAGGTTCATTGAAGAAGGATAGTAATGTGATTCTGTTATAAATTCACTGAGTACGCAGGGATGTATTTTTATCATACTATCCATTTTTTTAATTACAATTTGTCAAGTAATATTTTAACTGTCATAGAATTTAAGAATTTTTACTGTCAAATTTAGTGTTGGCTATTCTTAAATAAATGTTCACTCATTCGCCTACTTGATTGAGCTTATGCCTAAAATTAATCTTAGTTGCTAGTTATGCTTTGTTTAAAAAGATTTAACCCAGAAGGAAACTTGATCTTTAATGCCAATGGAGTGCATATTACAATTTCCCGCTGTCAGTTGGTTACACTAAACGATTTATTGTAGTTGTTTTTGTTTTTCAGTGAGATAATTAAAAGACATAGTGTGAATTTAAAAATTACAAAAACGGTTACTTTCTCTGATGTTTGACATTAATATCGAATAACTCAAATTTATATTAAAAATACTAACAAAATGCAGCACTTACCGGAACTTTCACTCAAAGTACAAAAAAAAATACTGGAATACAGGGCCACCGAGAGCCATGGTGGGCCCCGGGGCAAGAGCTGTCTCTAGGTCTTCCGACTCCACATAGCTTAGCTTTTATTTTTTGACTCACACGCCGATCAGAATAACTTCCTCTGTTTCACAATATTAAAATTTTTTGTGTCACGTAAACTTGAAACAAATAATAAAAACTCGTATCTAGGCCTATATAACAAAATTTGAAATTGTCATTCTTCATTCTACAGTATTATCGTCGGGCCTGCTGGAATAATAATAATTCCAAATACTTTATTGTTTAAATTAAATTTATTTATTTAGTTTAATTTTCATAATACAAACATCCAATTTGGCATTGAAATGGAATGTAAGGGACTGTTGATGGATTTTTAACTTCTGCCCAATATGTAAGAGTTTTGGCCAGAGACATGGACCATATATTTAATTGGTCCTTGTGCCATGCTGTATATTTGTGTGCAGTATTTGTTTACAAACGATTGTAAACCTCTATTGCAATACCAATCCACCTAAATTTCTTCTGTGACCCACTAGTTAGGGATCCTTGCTTTATCAGCATATTTCAGGAATAGATAACATAAAATATATCATTGAATATTAGCACAATCTACCATTAAACTGTGTCAGGAACTTTTCAGACACCTAGAAGTCTGACACCCATAAACCTCCTATTTTAACAAATATTATTACCTCTGATGGAATCATTATTTTGCAAATAAAACCTCTTAAGGACATGTCAAATAAAAGGGTCATATTAAAATATATTTCAAAATAATGCAAATTCATCAGGAGCATAGTTTGATCTTATTCTAGAGAAAAATCAGATGAATGAGCGAAGCTCCTGGGCCCAGCTAGCACCAAATAAAGGTTTTACTTTTATTCAAAGTATTTTCCCAGAGTTTTGACTGATTTAGTGGCTAATCATAATTGGCCAAATTTGATAAATGATGATTTTGTTTTAGGGACTTAAGTTAATGAAAAAATATATAGCAGGTTAGCAAGTTATAAATTCAACGCCGATGTAAAATGTGATTTGTAGTCTTGATTTCCTTTACATGAACTAGTTTAGAAAGATTAAACATGACTTTGTTGAACAGTTTGTTGCTGAATGTCACAACTGAAATTTAGAATGCATATCAAGCAGCAAATATTTCAGAATAGCACAAACAGATCACTGCTTAACAAGTCCAGAAATAATATCACTGTTGTACTGGTACTTACCAGTACCAGAACATACCCTGGTACCAGTACTTACACTGATTACTAATATTTGACTTATTCTTTCAGTATTTAAACTGAGTGCAATTATACCAGTTTAGTACCAGGACCAGTTTGTCTTTAGTTATGAACTGGTATTTTGATGGCAATCTTCATTTAATACAATGGAGACTTCCATCTCAGATATCTTAAATTGATAACGATAATTTCAACTTTTTTGTAATTTTCATTCCAATTCATAATTCTAAAAAAAAGTGTACTATGTGAGCTTCAGTTATTTTGCGTATAATTATTTTGTGATGAATTAGCTGATTGCAGGCTTGAAGTGCTGGGACCTCATTGAATGAGGTGTTACACCAAGATGAAGATGCTCATGTTCTTTAGGCTTGATATCTAGAATACTATTCATCTCTAAAAAATTGCAATTAAATTGGTTTAGTTATAATTTTGGCAGATAACAGTTACAAATTAACATCTAAGAATTTTCTATTTTGATTCGCTATTTTTTCCTGAGATGCAACATTCAACAAGTTAATAACTATTTTCAGATTATGACTTAAAGTGTGTTTGACTGTGTATTCACTCCCTGTCCAGATTGAGGAGTTGTACCTGGAAGTGCTCTACGAGGTGATCCACACGGTCGGCTGCATGAAGGAGGCCGGGGAGCAGGAGGTCTTGTTCCAGTACCTGCAGAAAGCCTTCAGAATGGACCCCGATAAACACGAAGCGCTTCTTGAGCAAGCTATGAGTAAAGAGGTTAGAACAATTTAAAACCCTTAAAATTATTATTTCCCATTTTTAATTGTATTTGCTTCCTTATTTTACTAGAGAAGTGCAATAAAGAACATTGGATACAATTTGTTTTACAATTTTGATATTGAGGTATGTCAAATGCATAAGATATTCTTAGTTGAAGTATAAATGTTATTTAAATAGAAGATTCAAGTATTTTGTAATACTAACCCTTTATTGTATCACCCATGAAACATCATTATGCTTAATACAAAAAAATCAATTTCACCAAAACTTAAACTTAATTAAAGTTTTGTTTATCCGACATTAAATGGAAAAATTACAATTTATATTTTAGTAAAATATAACATTTTCTATGTATAAAAGTTGAAAAATGTATGAGGCAATCACCTTTTCATACAGAGAGTGAATTTTGTTCAACATCTCCCTTCTTGACATACGATAGTAGTAATCGTTTTCTTATAACAGCCAGTTAGTTATAGTAAATTAAAAATAAGTGAATATTTAAATTGTCGTTTAAAACACAGATGTACAGAGTTGAATAATGGTTGCATTTAGTATTCCCAATGGAAGGACTTCTTTACCGAAGGAGCTCTTTTTGAGAAATTAATAAATGTTTTAATTTAAAAAATATATAATTATCATTGAAAGTTTGACTCAAAGGGATATGTGACCTTTAGAATTTCTAACTGTGCCTTTGAAAAAGAGTGATGTTTTTTGTAAGATCAACATTAATATTTGTAATTATTATATTCAGCAGGGATTTAAACAAACATGAGAGATATCTATCTTTTGTTTATTTGATTTCTCTTTTCAGCCTCCAAATATTCTGCTGAATGTGCAGATTGTGGAAGCCAAGGAACTTCGGCCCAAAGATGCAAATGGTAATTTATTTTAATAAATAAACCATCATACAGATTAACATATGTAAATAAAGAACCGACTTGAGACAGTTGGATAACAATAAGCTAATAGGGCCTTGGTCAGAATCAGAATCGTTTACAGTATTTGTCATTAGACATTACAGAAATGTATTGACAATTGTCACATATATATCAAGACTACTCTCAAGATGATTACTAAAACATGATACCGGTACAAGTAACTATCTTGAAAACATAAAATGCTGTGCATTGCATTTTATGAATTTACATTCATTGAGTTATAATTATATAAATAAAATATTACATTAAAGATTTATTTTATAAATATAATAATAACTAGTAAACCATATGCTTATATCCTTAATCCCAGCTGTTCTGCTTCTTTTGTTTTGATTTGCTGTCCAATGTTATTTAAATGGGCCAAAACCGTACTTTGAGGGCTTCCCAAGGGTTTCTGGTTCCACACACTAAATTGAGACCCCCAAAAGGCACATCTAGACGTTAAGGGCTTTAAACTACATGTAAATCATCAAAATCGACCTAGTAGATTGGCCATAATCTTCTGCACAAAAATCGCCTCATTATTTTAATATAATGATGATATGAATCACAATTCAGATAAAATTAACAATTTCAACAAATAAATAAATATTAAAAAATTATAAACAATTTATGATAACAATAATTTGATATAACAATGAATAACTATTTAATGGTATTCATTTTTCTCAAAGACATTTAATACCTTCTGTACCAAAGCATCAGTGACATCTGTGGTGGATTTGCCATTGCAAAATCCATAGTAAGACATACAAATCAAATTATTAGTTTTATTGCCTGTTTAGTTAGCATTGCATAATCTTAAATAAATTCCAGCTCATGAATAGGTTTGAGCATTGCTCCTCTCGGTGATCGTTATTTTTGGATCAAATAATGAATAAACTTACAGATAATACAGCAACAGAGTGTCATGTAAAAGGGGTGTACTGGCTATACAAATTTTCCAAGTTCTATATCTAATATTGAACTTAAAATAAAGAATACATTTTTTTATACTGCTACATTATGTCTATATGTATGTGTATTTAGCAAATTTCCTATGGAAAAGGAAGATTGAAGCATGATCGACACAGTGAGACTTAAATCCAGGACCACCATAGAACTTTCTAACATGACACCCTGAACACATTTTGGGGAGAGGCAAAAAGCTATATATATTTATATGTGTTTGCACTCTAACAGTCACATTTTTTATCCAATTTACTTAAAATCTGGTAGGGACCTTTCTTTCTATAAACAGTTAGATGAGTTTATTTTGGTATAACGATCATAAATCTCTAACCTTCTTTTTTTGGATAAAAAATCTGATTTTGAATTGTTTTGCCCTAAAGGGTTAAATACGCTCCAGATATCAAAATATTGTATTTAACATAAACAACTTATTATTTTTTAGTTATTAGAATCAATTTGTTACTACTTAATACGTATATGTATATGAGCTGATGTCTGAAATAAGTAAATAAATGTCTACAGGCCTCAGTGATCCATTCTGCACCCTGTACCTGTGCTCTGACCCAAGACATCGTTACAACACCTCCGTCAAGGAGCAGACACTCAGCCCTGTATGGGAGGAGCACTTCTCACTGTAAGTTTTATTGTCTCACCTTTACAATTCACTGAAATTAAAAAAGATTGGACAAACATATTTAAAGATATAAAAAAAAACTAATAGATAAAAATCAAAACTAGTACAGATAAAAAATTACATAAAACACCATTTACCATTATCTATGGGGAGAGTGAGAAAGATATTGACTGCCCCCCTCCATCTGCTGTTCGCTGTCTCTATTGTGTTCCGCTTTAGTTGATATAATTTGGTTTTTTATTTTGATTTTTGATTTTCATCTACAAGATAACGTGGGCAGTAATTTTAGTTAAATTTTATGGCAAATAGCTGATGGCACGGTAAAACAAAGAACTTGATGTGGGATAAGTTTTATAAATAATACAATAATGGTAATGTTTACTAAAAATATAGTTATAAAATATGTGTAGTATAAGTAAAACTAGCGTACCACCCGTTGAAAAATCAACAGGGATTTTTATCATTATGTGACATTAACAACAAATCAACAACAATTAAATCGTTTAGTTCTGAAAAATTAATCACGGGTGTCTCGATGATCTAAATTGAGTCCTTAAAGAGGATTTATATTGCCTTCTATAAGAATCACACAATCGAGTTTGGAAGCGAGGACCTTTAATTAGAAAACAACTTACAATAAGTAACAAATATCACATTGCAACTATAATTATGTACATTTTAAAATTTAAGGTCATAATTCAAATTTTAAAAATAGGTTAATGCAACTAAAAGAACCCTCGATTTTGCTGAATAATTTATATTGGTAAACCTTGAAATTTTAGAGTTTGGAAATATCGTTCACCTTCCTAAGATGCATCCCCGATCATGCACTACAGTTTTAAATAATACATATGTAGACCTAATTGATAAACTCGGTGTCTTCATCCAAATTAATCCGTGTAGGATGCTTAGTTAACTTTAGTTTTAGAATTGTCTTCCCATGACGGTTAATGTACCATATGTATTTGAAGCCACTTTTTACCTCTTTACTCTTTTTTTGCTTTAAGCAATTTTTGTAAATTATAGCATAAATCCCCAAATGAAGGAGCCCCCAAAAAAGTACTCGCAATTTCAAGCAATAAGGAAAAAACAGTTTACTTTTTGAAAAATATCATCAGTTATAGAGTGAAGCACGTTATAGAGATTAACCCTTTGGATGCCACGCCATTTTGGTCAACTGTGTCACCAGTGCCAACCGAATATGACAGTTGCACACCAAGCGTGCCAAGCCCGATCAGCTGTTCTTTGTATTGTTTTAGATAAAGTCTCATAACTTTTCTCAGAATTCAGCTATGCTAATAATTTTTATGTTTATTTTTAAACCATTGTGTCAGCTACAAAGTTAATGTTCTTTTGAAGCCATTATAGAAATTATTTTGGTATATTATATAAAATAAAATAAAAAAAAATTTTAATTTTTTTTATTTTTTATTTCTAAACCAAAAAACACAATTTTAATATAAATTTAAATAATAACTTGATACTGTACTAAAAACGTAATTTTATTTTCTATATGTGGTACAAATTTCAAAACCATATCTCAGTTTTTTATGTTTTTTTTATAAAATAAACCTATAATAACAAATAACCTTTACTTTGAAAAATCAATATTTTAAAAACTTGAACATTTTCTTTCACACTCTTTTCTCGGCATCAATCTTATTGTTATAATGCTAAAATGAAAGTTTAGAAACAATTTTTCAATACACTGTAAGATTATATGTATATAAAATATTATATATATACGTAATATATAAAATAATAAAAGTAAATCAAATTACATGTGAAATTACTTACATGAGCTAATATGAAGGAGCAACATACTCAAAATTCTTGCGGTGAAACAAAATAGTTTTTACACTACACATAAAACACACTTATTATATACGAAAAAAAGTTGATCTATTTACAATATTTACAAAGTCCCAAATGTCTGCTGGACTTTCACTCACGTACAGCGGTGGCGAGTGTGGCAGTCGAGGTGGACTCCGGCTCCACAGTTGATGCAAACTGTCTTAGAGCGCCGCCTCTTCCCTTCGGGGTTGTTTTTCCCACTGCACACGGAACAGTTCTTTTCTTTTGTGCCTTCAAGTTTGATTAGCCCAATTCGTTTTGAGGGTTGTGCTGGGTTTCGTTGTGGGGTGTTTTGTTGGTTATCCCCGCCTGCCATGTCCTGAGTTCGATTTTTCGCTGCTAATCATGCTCGAGCTAAGTCCTCGATTACGCTAATGTTGAAGTGCAGCCTACTCATTTTTTTCCCTGTAGTGTTGCCACAGTAAAGAACATATGCATTTAACATCATCCTACCAAACACATTAAAAACGACCTTCTTCCAGTATTTCATGCACCGCCGCTCATCCAGATAAGTGTACAACATCTGATCGGTGCCGTCAATGCCACCCATTCCATTGTTGTATCGGTGTACAATCTGGGGTTTAGTTTTAACAATGATGTTTCCCCTTCTTCGTTTTGAATACCTTACATTACGGGCTGTGGCATCACTTGAGAGTAGAATAAACTGACTTTTATTTGTAGCTTTCTCTCTGTACGCTAAGAGGAGTAGTGGTCCTTTCCTCATATACTTTTTTTGCCCTATTGCGAATCTTCCTAATAATGGCCGAGGGATACCTTTCCTGTCCAGTCTCAGTGTTCCTGTTATCCAGGTTTGGTTTGTGTACAAATATTCTGCCAGGGGTATGCTGGTAAAAAAATTGTCCAAAAATAAATGAAAACCTTTACCCAAGTAGTTGCCCATTTCTAGCAGTCTTTTCACAACAGTGAAGCCAAGTCCATTTCTTTTTATTTCTTCTCTGTCTTCTGGGGTTTTGTCAACGCTTCCTTTGTAGCAAAAAAATTTCAAACAGTACTTAGTTGTCGAATCGCACAGGACCCACAGCTTTATACCCCACCTATGGTGTTTCTTCTTCGGAAGGTATTGAGTTAAAGCTGTTTGTTTTTTTGTTCCCACAAGGGATTCATCCACAGATAATGATTTATTTGGGGTGTAGTGAAACTTGAAAAGTCGGTTTGCGTGGTCGATGATCGGCTGGAATCGCCCACATGGGTCATAGTCTGGGTCACCATGTCCCGTCAGAGTATTATTATCAACGATGTGAAAGAACTTCAGAATAAGTTGGAAACGATTTCTGCTGAACATTTTCGGAAACCAATCAGTTGATTGGGAAGAGTTCGTTGACCAGTAACTCCAGATGTTCGGTTTTCTAATTATTCCCATGTTCATTATAACAGAGATGAAACCTTTAATTTCTTCAATTGAAACGTTCACCCACTCTCTAATACGACTTCGAGGGGAAAGGTGTTCTTGGGATTGAATGTACTGTCGGGCATACCTATTTGTTTCACGGACAAATGTTTCCAAAAGTGATACTGTAAAAAAAAGATAGAAGTAATCAATTGGTTTTGAATTTGGGGGAGGGCAATGTTTAGGTCCTGTCATTTCTGAAAAACGAAAGTTATGGTTTGAGCCAGGGTCATTTTCTTCTTCTACATCTTCCCATCCATCATTATTGGTATCGTTTGTGCCATTTACAATTGAAGCTGCAACATTCTCAGTGCGTGTGGGCCTAATACCTCTATCTCCTCTGTTTCTTCCCCCTCTAGTCCTTACCCTACGTCGGGTACCAAGAGATAGTCCTCTGTTTACAGCATATCTATTTGCGGGCCCTGGCAAAGGCTCAGGGAAAGTCAGAGGTGCAGGTTCAAAAAATACGTTTGAGGGCCCTGGCGTAGGCTCAGGGTAATGCTGGGGTTCTAGGTCAACAAAGTCGTTTGAGGGCCCTGGCAAAGGTTCAGGTAAGGGCAGAGGTTCAGGGTCATCTGGGTCGTTATCATCATACATCATTGTATCATTATTCACAATTTGAACATTATTAATAATAGGTGGGTCATCGTTTTCACTGTCAGAACCACTTACAGGTAATCGGCTTATCTCTGGATCTGGCTCAAAGGTCGGATCGTCATCTGTGTTATCACTGAATAGTGAACTAGATGAACTAGAGAAAATTTCAGAATCAGAGTCACCAATGGAACCGTCATTGTCATCACCAATAAAGTTTATACCACTAGACTGGACAACACTATTTATAAGCGTATCTTCACTAACTGGAGAATGAGAACGTCGTCTTTTACTCATTTTATTCTTTACTCTTTTACTCACTTAGTAAAATTTAAAATAAAAATTCCACTAATAAAAATGTAAACTAACCACAACACTCTTTTCGCACTAACAACAATGTAAACACCCGTTTTGGGGGGAATTCCCAAGGTCAACAATCAGCTGTTTACTAACCCGCCAGACTGCTTGGCGCCGACCAACGAAACAGACGCGCGAGACTGCGTGGCGCCAGACCGGAAGAAATACGTCGAGCGCTTGTAATATAACAATCGTATGATATAATTTCATGCGTTATAATACTTATATTCGTGTGTAAAACTTTGTTACTATTGTATTAGTGTAAATATTGAGGTAAATATAAGTAAAACCTAATAATAAATAAATAAAAACAACGATGCCGATCTCATCGGCTCGCGGCATTCTTCGCATAAATTGGCAGGCGATGACATCGGCTCTCGGCATTTCTCGCGTTCGACTATGAGCCGATGTCATCGGCTCTCGGCACTCAAAGGGTTAAGAAATTACAAATCCAAAAGAGTTATCAAGAATTAAGCACGCACTTAGTTCTTAGTTCTTTCATACAAAATTCTTGTAATTACTGTTTATAAATAATATAACATCAATTATTCTAAACCACTTTCTATAAGATTGGAGATAAAACATTCAGATAACACTGATTTGGCATTTAAATAAAAGTGATGTAGTTATATTTTAATCAGCTGATCATACAAATCATATAGAAATTTACTCTACTGGATAAGCAAGTGTTTAATCAAATAACAAAATTATTAGTTTTCACACAATCATAGAATAAATAAGTCTTTGTCCTATTGCTTTTGCTGGTTAACAGGTATGTGAAAACTCATCACATAAGCAGTAAATAGTAATTTAACATGTCACCAATTATTAAGCATAGGTCAAAATAAAATTGTAAAAAAATGTGTTTCAACTTGATTGCTTGAGGATAAATAGACTACAGTTATTGATTTGCGACTCTTAAACTAATTATTATGTTAACATTTATTTAAAATATAATTTATTGTTTTAAACAGCAGTTTGAATCGTAAATTGTCATAAATAATATACTGTTTACTTATATCAATCAACTGATTGAAGTCGGTTGTTTTTAAATACACTTCAATATTACAAAATCATCACAAAACATATAGTAAGATAATGAAATAGTAATGTACTTGCCAGGAAGAAACTGAAAACCATATGGTTGTTGTAAATTTTCTAATATGAACTTTTCATCACAAATCAGCTGTTTCCTTGAAACGGAAAATATATTCGTAAATATAGATAGACATATTTGGTTATAACAACCAACTAACGAATGTAGCATTAAAAAACATATGTTTCTTGTTATTCTAAATGGCGAAATTTCAAAATTTAATTAATATTTTACCCTAGGGGGCCTTAGATAATGATTTTTTTAAATAGCTTCCTGCACCCCTACGACCTACAAACTATTTATATGTTAAATCTTGTAATTGGGGCACTTCTGGCTACTGTGAAAATTTGATCCGGACATCGGACAAAAAAATACTGGTGATTATATAATAAGATTAAGGAATAACTTAACAATGAACAATTAAATAATTTGTGTGAATCCACTACTTCAGAGTTTGTGTTATGCCAAATTTAGTGTGGGAGTGTCTCAGCACAGAACTAAAACATATGTTGTAAAACAAAACCTGAACAGGTATGCAATTGTTTGACAGATCATTTGAATTACAAATTTTGAGTAATAGTTTCAAACATTGCCTCATTTTATCAGAGGTGTAACAGCTATAGAGGGAGGGGGTGGGGCTTAAGAGGGAGAGTCCATGTGGACTTCGGTATAGTAAAGAATACTCCCCCTCCTCTGCAACCACAACTAGAAGTGCAAAATATTCTTATGCTGGATGCTTGTTCCCCGCCCAACATTGTTTATAGTTCATAGATTTTATTTCAGATAGCACATGATATCCTATTAAGCCCATTTAAGTCCCAAAATGTCCAAGGATATCTGCAGGACAGTTTGGGACATCCAGCGGATATAGAAATATCATCCAGAATATCAATTTTCCCCCAGAACAAACAGGATAGCCTATGGACATCCATATGATGTCATATCTAAGTTGTCCGTTTTAGGGAATTCGACAATCTCCTTTGGACATCGGCAGTATCCTCCACTTCATAAAGCACATTTTTTTGGATAGTATTTTAATGCCATCCGAGGTGACATTATTTCATATTGTAGCTGTTAGCAAAAATCCTAATTAATATTTTATATTATAGTTAAATTGTATAATAAGGTTTTGTACATGATTTACTAAAAAAATTTAAGTTATTTATGAGGTAGTTTACTAAATATTATTACTTTAATTACTTTTATTCCATCCCGCTTAACTTATGTATAACAACGACTTAGGTACTTAGGTAGTACATATTCAACGGTAGGCCAACAAACTGCAAAAAGCAGCTTTAGAATTTTTTAGAACGTTGGTAGACTAACTGGTAATATTTTATCCCAGCCCCAAACCTGAAATTCTTGTGAGTCAGAATAGCCGAGGGAGTTAAGACGTGGACAGTGATAGGGAATAATATTCTTGATGGCTTTTTTATTTGAATGTGACATTGGACAAATGGATTTTTTCCCCTTTAACACTTTGACTGTCCGTGGGACGTGGGCGTGTTCCTGCCACGCGGCAACTATTCCGATAGGCATGGTCACATTTTCAATTCCCGGCTAACAAATGACAAAAACACTGTACGGTGCTGTACTGCGTTACAATACAACTGGACGTTGTTCTACAAAGCGCCAACAGATTTCAGCACAATCCAGATAGCAGTAGTCAACCAGGGTCGCCATCTAGAGGGACTAAGTGGGATGAAAACAAATGCAGGGAAGTCCCGTGACGGCCAATAAATTGGGGGAAATTTACTACCAACCTAAACCAAAACAAAGCTCGCATTCTGAGCGACACACGAAAAAAATATCGTCCTCCTCCGGCCCAGCCTGAGCTCACACTGAGTCGTTGTTGCTAGGCAGACTTGGTGGGAAGCCCGCGTCCCACGCGCATTCCAAGTGTTAAACAGGATTACACCTTAGAAGAACCATACAGCAAGGGTTTTTTATCAAGGAGATAATTATTTGATTCACAGTCAATGCATGAACTGTAGTTTTCTCAAATGATAATGGGTACATTTATGGTTTTAATATATAGGTAAGATGGCAATACCTAACCAATTATTGAGGCTTCTGTACACAATATAAAAATGTTAGTATTTAGCCAAGTTAGTATTGAATCCATCTATTATAAAGGGAAAGTGGTGTCAGTCTGTGATTTATGTTCCGTTTCAACACAGCTTCAGAACCGATTGAGCGAACTTTTGCATGAAGGTAGTTAATACATAAGGGCTCTGGAGAGGACTATTTAAGTTTAAAAAAATCCCGTAGGGCTAAGTTTTAATGTTATTATTATAGACATTTACTTTTTCAGATGATTATAAAAAAAGTTGTTCTCTGTCCGACATAGGTCAGAAGGTTAATCACATAATGAAGCATACACAAATGTTACACCAATAACAAAATGTACACATGTGGTATTTCGCTAGTGACGCAGGAACTGCTGCTACTGTAATGGGATGACTTGGTGACCAGCAACTAAACATAGGAGTGCAGGAAAAGTTACTCCTTCCACGTTCATACCCTGTTTATTTACATTGCTATAACTCTCAGTGACATGTAACTGTGATAAAACCTTGCATTAAAAAACAAATCAAATCACTTTGTTCATTAGCAAAAGTGATCAAGGTTTATAGTAGGACTAACTTCCTCTCCACCCTTATGTTTACTTACTGGTCATCCCCATTCTGCAGTTATAAATCTTTGAATTACATAAAATGCAATTTTATTTAATGGCTTCCCTCATAATTAAACATTATGTTTTTTCCTTTTAGGCCAGTTGACAGTCCAGCACAAGATTCCCTTTGTATTGAAGTTTGGTAAGTTTGTTATTTATTTTTGTTGTAGTTTATAGATACTTATAATACAAGTTTATTATATGACAATAAGTAAGCTTGTTGAGCTCTTTGAATTGATATTCCGTGAGAAAATAAACAGTATCAGGAAACTGATACATACTTTCTCCCTTTTAGCCCAACTTTAATGAATAAATTACTTTTTACTTACTAAATATAGAATACAAAGGACGGTTGAATGTACAGAAAATATTGTAAACAAGTTGTTTTCAAAAATATCCACCCAAATTCCTGTTTAGGAGGCACTACAGAACCCATTTCTACACAAGTGGTTTTAAGAGGGGAAATGCCCCCTATTCCCCCTGCAGGGTAATTAAGGGGAAACATATTTCGAATTTCCTCTATTGGTCAATGCTAACTTGACAAGCATATCAAGTTTGAACGAAATTGATCACTAAATGATAGAGAAATAGTAATTTTTTATTCCCCATAAGAATAACATTGGACAACGTACTGCATTTACCGCAAAATTTAAATTTAAATTTTCTCCGCAACCAGTAATCGTAGAATAGTGATTCAAAATACCAAATTGTTTAGTTTTTTAAGCTCTTTTTAATAGTGAATGGTAATATTTTTTATATTTATGTTTTTGTATGAAAAAAAAACTGAATTTCTTATATTTTAAGTTTTGTAATTTCTGAACCCGAATGTTTACAGAAATGCAGATGGTGTCATTTTGTTGGAAAACTAAAGTTCTACAAACGACTAAAGTTTAATCAAAATCGTTGGAGCCGTTTTTGAGAAATTTTGATTTTTCATGTTTTTTGGCGGTTTTTGGGGGATAATTACCCTTAAAAATCCAAAATTCCAAAAAATGAAAAAAGCGCCTGGAGATATTGTGGATTTGAACCTATATACCAAATTTCATAAAAATCGGACCATTGGTTAGGGCTCTAGCTCTGTACACATCCATACAGATAGACAGACAGACAGACACACAGACATCACGTAAAAATCACTTTTTTGGGTTCAGGAAGCACCAAAACGAATATTTCCACAAACAACTCAAATTCGAAAATTTTGACAAAAACAATTAATTCTTTCTCCAATACTACGTGGGGGAGAAAGTAAAAGTAATGTAATTAAATTAGTATGGTTAATCGGACAATATTTCTTATTTCCTCCATGAAATCTTGAATATGGCCAATAACTGTCATTATATACTGCTTATAAATTCGTATATGTACTGCAAAATGTTCAGACTTATACGCTAATATAACAGTAATTAAATTAAATTAATAGTTACTAACATTAAATACACAAAAATTAACCTGTACAACAAATTACCATGATTTTCAACTAACTACTGTAACTTTAGCAAATTTTCTCTACAGGGAAGAAGCTATTACCGTAGTCAGCATGGTAAGACCTAGGCCCAGGACCATGATAACTTTTCGTTTTGAGGTCCCCAGATGCCAAAAACACCATCCGTTCAAAATTGTGTATATATGTAGATGTATATATATACAAGGTTGGGCAAAAGTCTGGAGTATAGTTAATAACTCCTGAACTACTAACCAGTATTTGATAAAACTTGGTGTTTTTGTATTTGATATTGTCACCCACATCTACAAATGATTCACTGATTTGCTGCATGACCAGGGTACGGGCCATGGAGGAAGTCGTAACATTTTAAAATAGAAGCCTATGTCGAGTTACACCTAATTTTAATGGTATTTTTTAATAAAACACAACGGTGCAACTCCGGTTGTAAGGGGTTGACCCAGTCAAAAGTTACAGCTTCTCAAAGTTTTCAATATTTGATTAGTTTAAAACAGCTGGTGTGTTTTGTTGATTTTAAATCAGCCAGTGGCGTAACTGCCGGGCCCGCAGGGCCCACGGTGCAGGGGGGCCCATGGGCCTTAGGGGGCCCACGAGCCGAGGCGGCAGGGCCCGCGGGCCAAGTTAAAAGCTCTGGCGGGGCATTGTGGGATGAAATTGTTATATTTAATGTTGAAAACAGCATTAATGTTGTTAGTAAACTTTTAGAATTAATTTATTTTTAGCCTAGTAATAATATATTTAATTCATTCTGCTCAGGGCCCATTTTTAACAAAAGACACACTTTAAAACTGCAATAAGTTGTATTATTTTAATTTTCCTCAATTGTAACTACTGTACTTTCAAAAACTATAAAGTGTTTTAACAAATATTTCACCATTTTGCAAAACAATTTTAAAACAGTCGTTAGTACCTAGTGTCAGTAATGTTTTTGATCTGAGTAGTAAAAATCTGTGATGTAAATTCACTTTGAATAGCATTAGTAGTACTGTACTTAGTCTATAGTATATGTACAGGATAGAAGTGGTAAATGATAAATCGGCGGCTCATGATAGGATCCGTTTCAAAACCTCAAAGTACAACCGTAAACGCTATAGCCGGCGATTTCACCAATTCTACGTACAATCAGGAGTCACTACTCTTGGTTTAAAAAGCGTGCCGTTGTGAAATCCAATTTTTCAGTCAAATGCCATTATGAAATCCGTTATATAGGGAGTAGATCTGGTGGGACGGAGTCAAAATCTCTCATTCGGTTCAATGTAAAAACTATGCAATTCAAATAAGTCTTCAAATATCTTGTCACATTTTAGTTGAAACTTAATGTTAAACTTAACTTTATAATCTTGAGACATATTGTAGACGGAATTTTATTGTTTATCTCAAAGAAAAGTTATGATTTGAGTTAAATTAAAACACCCTTGTAATGTGGCTTTGGAAATAGTGTTGATAACAAGCCGTCCTGTATGTCGAATGACAGCGTCCCATCAACAAGTTGACATCACGACAGAACAAAATACCAACTACGACATACGACGGCATACTTTTTGAAGGTTATTTGGTCAGAGAGTAGTGACTCCTGTGTTATATTTTAACTAATTACATTTTACTCCAGACTGAGCCTGAATCCACTCCAAATACCTTTTCCACATTTGGATAGGAACAGAACGAGTTACTGACCTGGGACCTGGACGTTACAACACTTTGTTTTGACACTTGTTGACTTAACTCTTAGGTCTTTTATACTTCAATGATGAGACGAAGCTTAATTTAAAACATTATAGCTCAAATAAGAACATTTTGGCGTTATTAAATCACAATTGTGGCTAAAATGGAACAATGTTGGAGCTGACGTTATGTAACTGGAGGTTAGGGATCGTCTGGCTCAAGCAACCTTATCCCAAAATCTATAGGAAATGGATAGGGATAGGTAGGATAAGTACGAATATGTTAAATGGGGGGGGGGGGCTAAAAATAAGTTTGCTGGGGGGAGGGACAAAAAAATCAGTTACACCACTGAAATCAGCTGTCTGATTTAATTTCAAACACGTGTTTCATTGTTGTTCACCTATTTCAATTTAAATTTGTATACGTGGTTGTGATTAAATCAGACAGCTGATTTAAAGTCAACAAAACACGCTAGCTGTTTTTAAGCTAATAAAATCTTGAAAACTTTGAGAAGCTGTAACTTTTGATTGGATCAACCCTTTGCAACCGGAGTTGGACTGTTGTGTTTTATTAATGAAGACCTTTAAAATGAGGTGTATCCCGAAGAATCTTTTAAGATTTATTTTTTTTATAACATGCTTGACAAAATTTGTATTTTCTTACTTTTTTAAACAGCTGATTTCTCACTGAATCAGCTGTTTTATGCAAATCAGCTGTAAAATATAAAATTAATACTTTTATGCTGGAGCCAGTGCAAAATATCCAACAAATTGTTGCTAAAAAACGGTTGTTGTTCAGTTAGACTTATTTTATGAACAATATACTACATGAGTGGTATTTTTGTAATCAGGGAAAAAACTTCTTTCAAATAAAAGTATAAAAATACTATAATTGCATTACAGATTTTGGACTTGACCATTTTATATGAGCAACCGAGTATATTATTTAATTTTAAGCTTTATATTCAAATGTTATGAACAATTTCATGCAACTTTGATCTGACAAGTTTCTTTGTATCTTGGAAAATAAGTAAGTTATAAGCAATTTTTGTTTTTGGTCAAAAATGGTTTTTTGAGCGTAGCGAACGTGTTTGACGGAATATTCTTGATTTCTTTGTGACATTTTATTTAGTTTATAATTACGTACTACTTTGCTCATTTAACCTTCCTTGCAACTATCATGGTTTACGAGATCCCAATGGTGAGCACAAAAAAATGAACACACTGTATATACAGGGTGAGTTTCTACTCGCTACATTAACTTCGCCAGTGAGTTCTACTCACTAAAAGGAACAACAATTTTCCTATAGACCCATTTCCAATTCTCAACCGTTTGGCTGTGATTGGGAATTTTGAATTTTTTATAACTTACTTGACGTGGCCTTATAAATTGAGCTATACAATTGTAACCTGTTATTCTACCCAATGCCACTTAACCCCAATAGAAAAAGCATTAAATTTTCAATAAGTCTGAGGTCTTACAAAATGATGTGTGTTTGAAAACACTAGGTTGTAACGAAAATAAAGTAAAATACCCCCGTAGCAGCAAACCTGCATACTCAGCGAATTTCCAATGCATATATATGTATCTTAATACCACATAAAGCCACATACCAAGTTTCATCAATATACATTCATAAATAAACGATTTATGACATTTTAATTATTCTCCATAAGAATAACATGGCGGCTGAGTATGCAGGTTTGCTGAAGGAAGGAACACAAAAAAATGGGGTTTTATACAAATATCAATATAACCCATTTATGTAAAGCCACATACCAAATTTCATTAATTTATTTTCATAATTAAGGGAGATAACACGTTACTTATTCTCCATAAGAATAACATGGGGCTGAGTACGCAGGTTTGCTGCTACGGAAGCCTTTGGCAAAAAATTGTTTTTTTGAGCAAATATCAATGGTCCACAACCAGATGAAGCCGTATACCAAGTTTCGTCAGTATACGTTCATAAATAAGCGAGATATAAAATTTTTCTTTTTCTCCATAAGAATAACATTAGACAACGTACTGTGTTTAGCACTTTCAATATCTCGGTAACCAATTGATGTATAGAAATGATCAAAATACCAAATTGTGTGTTTTTTTAAGCTGAATCCAATGGTAAAACCCAAAATTTGACTATTTCCAAAATTATATGTAAAAAATTCAAAAAACCCATTTTTCCGGTACAAAACCCCCCAAAATACCCCTTCGGATGGAGCGATCTGGCTGGTTTTCGAACTTAAAGTCATAAATGTTGCTTTACATGTTTATACCAAATTTCATCAAAATCGGATATTTTATACGAGAGTTATCGTGCTCACGGACACATATATATATATATATATATACAGTTTCGAACGAATGGTGTTTTTGGGGTCTGGGGACCTCAAAACGAAAAGTTATCATGGTCCCGGGCCTAGGTCTTACCATGCCGACTACGGTAATAGCTTCTTCCCTATAGGGGAAATTCGCTAATAGGGGAAATTCGCTAAAATACTCTTAAATAATCTTTTTATTGCAATTTCAAGGCCTCATTTTATCACCTAAAAGTTATGCTGTGTGATGTGAAGTTAAACGAAAAACTTCCTTATTTAATCACCTTTAAAATGATGTCCTATTAATAAGGTGTTGTTTGTCAAAAAGATAGTATAACTAACTAAATAATTAACAAAAACCTTGTTTACCATTTATTCTTTCAATGATATTAACGGATTTAAGTAAATTTAGACGTTTAGCTAGTTAACAAAGTTATTAGAGTATTTTTATTAACAGAGTATTTTTACTTTATTTTCGTTACAACCTGGTGTTTTCAAACACACATCCTTTTCTAAATCCACAGATTTATTACAAATTTAATGCTTTTTCTATTGGTGTTAAGTGGAATTGGGTAGAATAACGGGTTACAATTTTATAGTTCAACTAGCTGACACAGCAAAAGTTGTTTTGCCATTTAAATTATTTCTAGTGAATATTTTGGTAGTTTAATTAAAAATTAACTAACTTATTGTTAGTGCGGATTGTAAGTGTGTGTTGATGGAGTGGTGGTGGGAGAAAGTGTGGTGGGAGAAGGTGGTGGAGGGAGTGACACGTGCGCTCAGGTCGGCGAGAATTCCTGGAACTATAATGCTGACACATGGTGTCTCAAATTAGAAAAAAAAATATATATATATAGGGGAGGGGGTTGAGAGGGGGGCAAAATATAAAATGGGGGGGTCATTGAGATTGGTTTGGGGGGAGCGCGCAGAGTTCCCCAATACTCCCTACTCTCGCCTATTGAAAAAAGAGTTTGAGTTGCCATTCAAGTAGTTTTTTAATTTCTATTATGGGAGTTAACGGTGTCCCGACAGACGTTGTCCTGTCTTAATGTCACTGAATTTGTTTTGTGTCAAATACTCGTGCTGACACATGGTGTCTCAAATTGCAAAAAAATATACAAAAATATCAGGGAAAGTGGGAGAAGGGGAGGGGGCAAAAATATAAAATGGGGGGCAATAAATATAAAATTGTGGGCGAGGGCAAAAATATAAAATGGGGGGATATAAAATAATAATATCAAATTGAAGGGGGGCAAAAATATAAAATCGGTGGGGGAGTCATTAAGATTGGGTGGGGGGGAGCACGCAGAGTTCCCCAATGCTCCCTACTCTCACCTATTGAAAAAAGAGTTTGAGTTGCCATTCAAGTAGATTTTTTATTTCCATTATGAGAGTTAATGGTGTCCCGACAGACGATGTCCTGTCCTAATGTCATTGAATTTGTTTCATGTCAAATACTCGTTCATTTTCAATATGAGCTCGTTCGCTACGCTCACTCGCCTATGGAAAAAAGAGTTTGAGTTGCCATTCAAATAGTTTTTTATTTCCATTATGAGAGTTGCCATTTGAGTAGGTTTTTTTATTTCCATAATGATAAACAGCTGTTTACAATATTTTAAGTTATAGATATCACCTGATAAAATCAACAGATATCTTTCTTCCAGAAGATTAACGTTGAAACTTTGAAGTCCAGTGGAGCACAGCTCTTAGGTCGGATTTTTGTGAAAATAGCTTACGTCCTTTTCTCACACCTACCTAATATACACACAGAATTTCAGAAGAATCGGTCAAGCCGTTTCGGAGGAGTTTAGCCACAAACACTGTGACAAGAGAATTTTATATATTAGATTAATAAGGCCAAGTCAAGTAAGTTATAAAAAATGCAAAATTCCCAATTACAGCCAAAAACAATTTAGAATCGGACATGGGTATATAGAAAAATTTTTGTTCCTTTTAGTGAGTAGAACTCACTGGCGAAGTTAATGTAGCGAGTAGAAACTCACCCTATATATAATATAGAGGGTGCACTGGCTATATTTTTGTCCGATTCTATACTCAAAAATAAGAAAAAAATGTATAGTGACATTTTTTGAAATTCCGCTCTGTTTTATATATATATATATATATATATATATATATATATATATATATATATATCTGTATATATTATAAATGTTACAATTATTATAATAAGAACTGAGTACCCTTGGTTTTTATTTTTTATTGAAGACTGGCATGTTTCGATACCTTTAGGTCATTTTCAAGGTAAAAATGATCTAACCTAATATAAATTACATAATATTATTTTTAATTTAAATTGATCAGCTGGGTTAGCTTTGGTAGAGTATTTGACTTAATTTCAAATAATTTCTAAATTTCAGATATGAGATTGTTCACTTGATTTGGTTATTAATTAAGTTGTTTGGTTCTTCTTTGTATTTTATGAATATATTTAATAATTCTTTTGAGACTAATTTTTCACCCTTTGGCATATCCTTTATTATTTTAAGGTTTTCTTCCATACCCTTATTTGTGTGGTTATTTCTCCGCAAAGTTTGATTTCATCGTTGTTATATTATTGCTTTTAAGAACACTTTGATGTAATATGTCTGTGGGTGCAATAACTCTCGTAAAAATGGTCCGATTTTGATGAAATGTGTACAAACATCTAAAGCAACATTTATGCCTTTTAGTTCGAAAACCAGCCAGATCGCTTTTCTCCAAAGGGCTATTTGGGGGGGGTTTTGTACCCCAAAAATTTTTTTTAGTTTTTACATAGAATATTTTAGTAAATCAGATTTTATTTTTCACCTTTTAATTTAGCTTTAAAAAACAAAAAAAATGGTGTTTTGATCATTGCTCTACGTAAATTGGTTGCAGAGACATTGAAAGTGCTAAACACAGTACGTTGTCCAATGTTATTCTTATAGAGAATAAGGGACATTTTATATCTTGCTTACTTATACGTATGCTAACGAAACTTGGTATTCGGCTTCATCTGGTTGTGCTCTATTGTTATTTGCACAAAATAATCAATTTTCACCAATTATTCCCATAGCAGCAAACCTACGTACTCAGCCCGCATGTTATTCTTATGGAGAATAAGTAAAATGTTATCTCCGTTAACTATGAACATAAATTAATAAAACTTGGTCTGTGGCTTTACCTAGTTGAGTTATATTGATATTTGTATAAAAACCAATTTCTTGTATTCCTTGTTTCAGCAAACCTGCACACTCAGCCGGCATGATATTCTTATGGAGAATAATTAAAATGTCATAAATCGTTTATTTATGAATGTATATTGATGAAACTTGGTATGTGGATTTATGTGGTTTTAAGATACATATATATATATACATTTGAAATTTGCTGAGTATGCAAGTTTGCTACTATGGGGGTATTAATTTACATATGATAATTTATAAATTGAATATTAGAAGAACACTACTTGTATGCAGAAAGTCCCTTTAGTTGTTGAGTTGTTGAGGGTTTGTTTTCCAATTGAATCAGCTTACAGTGATCTTTTAAAACACCACAAGTAAATCAATGAACGTTTTTTGTATTCAGGGACTTTGATCCTGCAGAAACAGTTAGGGAGAAGATGACAAAGATAACTGATGTGAAGGGAGTCAAAGGCCTTCGGAAACTGATGAAGGAGATTGCCGTCACAGCTTCCACTGGCAAACATGACAATGAACTTATTGGCAATGCAGTTGTTCATCTAAAGGTATGATAAGGGGAACATCACAAGCTTCACTTGGCACACACAGTATTAATACACTCTACTAGTACTAAAGTACTAATATTTTTTTAATAATTTCCAATCCATTCACACTTAATTACACAAATTTTCTCAAGAGCTTTTCAAAAGACATTAAGATCAGTAATTGTTGTTTCAAAATGTAGTTCACATTCCTTGTTCAGTGATATGGAAGAATTCTTTTGCACTTTAAGCTATATATACTGTATAGTTTCACTGTTATTTTACAACTATTGTGCATTACCAATTATTTTAGAATAATAGAGCCGTAGTTCTTTAGTCTTGTGAGACCAATGTTGGATTTTTGCCACTTGAATGTCACTAGCTAAAGTGAGAACACTGAACATGAATACTTAAAAACGAAATTGAGTAGGACGGAAATTGAAAATGAATCATCGGGAACTTTAATGTTGAACATAACAGGTGTTTAATATAACCCCAGTGATGTGCAGGGAGAAGAGAGGGGCGAGATGTCCATTGTATCCCTAATGTCCAGCATCCACGGTGTCTAGCTCTTATGCGTAATGATCTCCCATGAGAGAGCAATTCATCTTCCCCTAATTAGACACATATTTAATGAGTCTACTACGCACAGTTGGAATCTATACAGAAAATTGAAATGTTCACAATATCTGGAAAATATGACAGCCAAGTTCAAGAAAGTACTGCATTAATTTAAAAATGAGTGGTCGTATCACTGATGTCAGACTATAAAATATCCGGAACTGTTGAGCGCTGTACGATATAGTTCCTATTATACTTTAGTTTCCATCAAATTGTATAATTTAGAGTAAATTGTTTAGCGTATCAGTAAAATGTAAAGAATAAACAGATGAGAACCTTTCTTTTCAGAGCATACCTGCGACTGGACAAGTCATGTGGGTGAATCTAGAAAAGAAAAGCAAGGTTCGCCGTCAAGGCATTGTCAGAGTGAAAATTGCCTTTAGTTCAGAGAAAAATTCTCAAGTTGCGACACAGGAACACAGACACCTTCTGAGGATATTTGCCCTGCATGAAATTGAGTCTTCACAGGTAAAAAATCAACATATTAATTTTGCAATCTAATTAGCTGTTATTTTTTATAAAGTTAATGCTTTGCCTATTAATTTTGCTATTTATTATTTTTTATAAATTTGTTCTGGGCTTATTTAATTTGTTTCAATAATAACATTGGAAATTATTTGGATATTAGCCTTCCCAAAGTGTTTTGCTAAGATTAAAATTATAGTCTTTTGATACTATCTTCCTTTTTATCTATCGATGGGGCAAAATCTAAATTCATACATTTTAAATCAAAATGACGTATTTCGCATGGATTGTTAATCATTTTATATGAGCTTTACAGGGTACTCGAAAAGAACTGTGGTTGACAATTTTTTCCAGCTAACTTAAATCACTAGTTAACTCTACTCGTAAAAACAATCACATTCTGATAAAGCACTAGAACACAGAATAATATTCTTTATCACAGACAAAATTTACAAAGACATAAGATATTGTACTCAGTAATCATTGTTGACTAAAATGTACAATGTCCTCCAGACAGAGGAAGACGTAGAGTGGAACGGTGGGTTTAGCGCAGCCGCCGAGAGTGTGCTGCAGCAACACGTGGCTCAGAGCAGCATGACGGAGACAGACGAAGCATTGGCGCAGTGGGTCGAGTACGCAGCCATCAACATGACCCACACAGTCAGCTGCGCGACCTTCCACTCTGTGCTGCAGAAGCTGATCCGGTCTATCAGCAACGGACTGCTCACTGACGAGGAGGTACTAGTACAAACAATACCAAAACGAGTTTGCATGCAGCACGCTGACGGGAGGGAAGTGAATTTTCGCATTAAAACCTTTAAAAACTATAATAAAGGGTTGAAAACAACTCTGGTACCAGTTTTTATAAAATTGAAAAATGTTATTTTTTGGCTGTTCTGATGCTCCTGGTTATATTTAAATTCACTATTAGGATGGCAATGTTGCACAATAAGGTTATTAGGAGGTATAGTCAGGATCAAAAGTTGGTATAGGGGTATTGGGGGTGATAAAACTACATCAAGATATGAAAAACAGCCTTTTCCAGTGAAAATCCCCATAAGACAACGTACTATTAACATTATTAACATATTAACATATTATTAACAGTTTATTTAATAACTAGTTAAATACATGTGTTAGAATGATGAAGGAGGGCTTAAAACTTTTGGCATTATGTGCAATATTTTTACTTTTGGGGCTTTTCTGACCCTTTTTGGGCCCAAAAACTCAAAATTTGAAAACTTAAAATCCCTAAAAAGGGGGTTAGAGGTGTCAGATTGTTTTGCCCAACGAACTTGTCCAACTGTTTACAGAAGGGAAGGTTCCTACCAAATTTCAAGTAAATCGGACAAAAATTACGACTGCTAGAGTGTGAACACAAATATATAAAGTTGTTAGCGAACCCCCAAAACGTGTTCAGGGGATCACGTTAGGAACTTCTATGGTGTTCTTAAGTTTCACCTTGCAGGTCATGCTAATAGTTCACTTTCCTATAGGAAATTCACTAATAACAAAATTGTAGTGAGATATTTATCCATGAGTGTTGTTTGGACAGCACAGCGCCGTCTTAGGGTCCTGTGCACAGTGCTCAAAAAAGAGAGTTATCTCTAATATATGAGTGGGGAGGGTGAATCATCCTTGCTCAGGATTTTGAGACTCTTTAGTTTGCAGAGAAAATTGTATTTGGCCTTTAAATTTATCGGTTACATACATATGAACCTTACAAGACATTTTTTTACTTTCTCCCCCTATACATAGTATATGGAGAAAGTATTGTTTTCGTAAAAATTTTCGAATTTGAGTTGTTAGTGGAAATATTCGTTTTGGTGCTCCATGAACCCAAAAAAGTGGTTTTTACGTGATGTCTGTCTCTGTGTGTGTGTGTCCGTGTGTGTGTGTGTGTGTGTGTGTGTGTGTGGATGTTTACAGAGCTAGAGCCCTAACCTATGGGCCGATTTTTATGAAATTTGGTATGTAGGTACTAATCCACGATATCTCCAGGCGTTTTTTTCATTTTTTTGGATTTTTGATTTTTAAGGGTAATTATCCCCCAAAAACCGCCAAAAAACATGAAAAATCCAAATTTCTCAAAAACGGCTCTAACGATTTTGATTAAACTTTCGTGGTTTGTAGAACTTTAGGTTTGCAACAAAATGACACCACCCGCATTTCTTAAAAAATTCGGGTTCAGAAATTACAGGACTTAAAACATCCAAAATTCAATTTTTTTGGATTTTTTATAAAAAATCATAAATGTTAAAAAAGATTACTATTCACCATTAAAAAGAGCTCAAAAAATTAAATAAATTAGTATTTTAAATTACTATTCTACGATTGCTAGTTACGGAGAAAATTGAAATTTTCATTTAGCGGTAAACACAGTACGTTGTTCAATGTTATTCTTATGGGGAATACAAATATAACTATTTCTCTCTTATTTACTGATCAATTTCATTAAAATTTGATATGCAGGTCAAGTTAGCATTGACCAACAGATGATGTTCGAAATGTGTTGCTATTTAACCCTGGGGGGGCAAGAGGGCATTTCCCCTCTCAAAACCACTGTGTGTAGCAACGGACTCTATAGTGCCTCCCAAAAAGGGATTTGGTAATTATCAAAATTTTATGAACAGGAATTTCAGAATTAATGATAAGATTTGGTAATTGTAGATGATATGTTTATGGAATATAAATAAAAAAGTATCCCTCTTACAGATTAAATCGTTTTGGGATGCTGCAAGGAAAATTTTACCATCTTGTTTCAATACAATTAAAAAGCTACGGAAATTACCTCCAGCAGAAAAGAGCACAAACGTCCTTCTTACAAATACCTTAAGGTAAGATCTGAGTCTTCTTAAAATAAATAAGAAACATTGATTGTATTTGTATTAAACAATCATAATACAAAAATGAAATAGCAGTCACATCTGGAATCTTACAGTAATCAACCCTCTATCAGCCTCATAATGGAGGTTTCATTTAGATTGACAGTTTTTATGATTTTTTTTTGCTAATTCCATAAAGGTGAAATGGTAAGACCTAAGTTAGAGACTACAGTAATTTTCTTGGATAAAAAAACATAATTTGTTAAAATATATCTTCAATAATGGAAGTGATTGTTTGTGAGTGTGTCTGTGTGCAATGCTCACCCACATCTACAGCATGTAGATGTCTGAAATATTAAATGTAGGTAGAAAGAAAGGTGTCCTAACAAACGAATCTCTATAGGTCTCTTTTATGTTTTCCTCATAAAGGTCCATCAGTCTTCAGATTTAGTAACTTTGCCAAGTTATTTCATGCATTTTATTCCAGGTATGTTACACTTTTACATTATTTTGTACTAAACTAAAAACTCCACTCGTCTATATTATTAAATGAATTTCTTGATTTTTGTTGGTGATTTTCAACCTCTAAAACTAATATTTTGTATGTTTGGTATCAATGAAAAGCTCTTACTCTCTAGATGTGCCTTTCGGGGGTTTGAAAAATCTCCACCTATAGAGCTTTGCCCCATATAGGCTTTTAAATTGCCAATGTTAATCTTATAAAGTTATATTTTATTTTGAAAATCAGCTGATTACAATTTAACGTCTGGCTTTATGCCTGCTAACCTGTGTGCGGAGAACGGGACATTAGCTAGTTACTTTTTATATATTTTTGTAATCTGATAGCACTATCAAAATTCAACACAGATTGCACTTGATGTATTTCATAAATAACTATGCCATACAAAATATTACAATAAATTATGGATATATATTAAAAGCTTTTCAAACTTGTCATTATTTGTAAACTTTCAAAGCCTTTTTTCATAAAGCCTCCTATATCAGAATCCCTTCCCATCCTGTTTTTCATTAACCTTCCTATGTGAAATATCCAACTGAAAAATGTTCTGCACATGATAGTTGTTAAAGTTATACATACATTTGTTCATATAGCATTCTGTCAACGCTGAATTCAATGCAGTTGCCAAGGGGGTTGGATCTGTTCCCTGAGGCAGTATACGGCTGGCTCACCCGTTCCACCAACTGTGACATTCGTACGGTTGTTGAGGAGGCCATCACACAGGCAGCAATAGACTGGTAGGTCGTAGAATGGTGTCATTTACATGGAATGTATTTTCAAAATTTGTATTATAGCAATGGATTTGCTATTTGTTATTAGATTTGGTATTTTACCTATCCACCCTAGAAATAAACACTAGAAGGGTAAAGTCTAAACAAATCTAATAATAAAATGGGGCCAGCATATAAAGCTGTGCGTTCATTCATAGTGGTGCCTATACTGTAGATTGCGTTTTAAGGTGGCTCTAAAGGTCCGTGGCCACAGTGGAGTACAACGATCTGTGTCCCACAAAGCTCCACGTAGTTTCAATTTTCACAAGTGGCCGCGCTAGGCGAGCCACCCTCTAAACCGGTTTTTCGCATTACTGCCAACCGAAAGGGAATCCATGGATTCGTGGGGAAGTTGAACGAACAACGGTAACTCCCGATGCCGCCAGTGGCAGGAGGCAGGCTGATGTCTTGGCTGTCACCTCACTGCTTCTATATTCTTTTAAAATTCTCTTTGAGAATCTCACTTTGGATTTAGCCCCGAACTCAAAATGTTTGTCTCGACCATTTTGCATGAATAACAAATGTATAAACATTAAAATGTATGAATGCATAGAAAATTCATGTAGTTCTCACGTAGTTGTCAATAAAAATGTCCGTAGGATATAAAATGTACCCTCTATGATAAAACATGTGAGATTATTTAAAGATTAAGAATAGATCCAAGAACAAATAATAATTGTGAAATTAGATTATATAAATAATAGTTGTAAAAACTTAAGATATTATATAACTTAATTTCGGAATAGTAACGTTGCAATTGTGTAATATTATGGAATCATTACTCAGATAAATAGTTATCAATCACGTTGTATAAGGGATGAAGAAAAACAAGTTGTAAAGTAAGAACCCGACTGTATTGCACATAGGTATTGTATACAGTGTACTGTAATATGCTACAGAATTTCTGGGATTAGGTTAGACTGCAACATTTTAACTGTTAATAAAAAACATGAAAAGTAGCCCGATGTAACAATCACTAATAAACATTGAATTGGTTATAGTTTATGGTTTTAAAGATAAAAATTGGCACTAAGATACAAAATACTTCGTTTGGAATTAAAGACATTTCAGTAATAAAAAGGAAAATTATATCAATTAAAATAAAATGGTAATAATCAGTACCGGCTTTAGGGCAGTGCAAGCCGTGCTCCAGCACGGCGCGGCACATTTTTCGGGGGGTGGGGTACGCTAGGCGCTCATGACGGGTCGCGGGGTGCGGGTGGAGTGCGTAATCCGTAGTTGTAAAATAAATAAATTGTAAATATGTAATATTAACCCGGCTGATTTTATATTAGTATTTTTAAGTTGTTGAAAGGCATTACCGTATTGGGAAGAAAGTTGTGTATTCACCATGTTGCACCTTCATTATATTTAAGAGAGTATTGGAGAGTATTCAACTGGGGTTTCATCTTTAATTGAAGTTTAATGATTCGAGTTTAATATTGCTATTATACGTAATAAGGGAGAAAATATGATGCGCCCCCATCCGATTTTGGCGCCCCTTTCGATCGTTACTTGTAAGGTCTACGGTTTTGCGATAATGAAAAAACATTCTTTTGACCAGACAAAATTATTTAGTATTTTTTGTCCAGGGAATCTTTTTTCGTATTACACTATGTCTATACATGCGAGGGGAGAAAGTAAAACATAGATAATATGATAAAAGGGATAAAGTATGACAATAATCAATCAATCAATCAATCAGTCATTAATTCCTTTATTGCCTTAAAACTTGTACAAGCATTGGCATGAGTCATTTAAAAAATGACAGAATATGATTCATATCATCGTCTGCAATCCGCTTCCGCATTATTATCACTAGTAAACAGAAATGAAACATCTTGAGTATGATAACAGACTTATTATTATCATCTGTTATAATAATCATGATCCAAACGCTTCCATCCTCATTCCTTGAGGTTTCCACATGACGAAACGGCAATATTTCTGCCTTTTTACACACTGGGGGTATTTTCACTGTCACAAAGATCAACTGATGAACTGAAGGTTTGCGGACAAGGAAAATGCTGTAGGGGATGATCTTCCAGGAAGTGAGGTGATGCACTCCCACCCTTGGTCGAGGGGCGCCTCGTCACTTCTCGGCTCAGTGCTCTTGGAAATCGGCGCGGCCGCCGCGCCGCGTTATACAAGTATTTTAAAACCACACACACTTTGAAAATGACATGAAACAGATTGTGATGAAGTTGGCTAAAGCCACGTTGTACCTACGCCGAGTTACAATTATGATTGTTAATGAGAAACTTCTTACTATACGGTTAACAAAAACCAATATAAAACGGGTTGCACTTGGTAACGTTAAATGTAATTGTTACTATTTGTATCAACTGTAAACATTAATAACTAGAACAATCTTAATTTTTGTAGAAAAAATATTGTTTAAGGAAGGATTAATTTTATTCAAATTGTTGGTGTATTAAAGTATATTAGGTTTAATCATTTAATTATATTGAATGATATTGATCACATTCTTGAACGGTAAAAAGCCCAGATAATGTCATTTGAAATTTGATTTAGCTATATCATCAAGAAGGACGGTATGGTACGACGGGCAAATATTGTGTCTTTAGAGTAGTTTGAAGCAAGGACACAGAGGACCTTTCTGGGGAATTACGTCCGTCCGATGTCCCAATAAGTAGAGAAACAGAGGTTGGCGACATTGACGAATGTCTCATTGGCGGTGGTAGTTCCATCGCCGCTCGCCAGAGCGTCCTCTGTACGGGGGTGTTTTGCGAAGCGCTTTTCAGAAACAACCCTCACAAATTACTCGATTTATGAGATAAATATTGGTTTTTATGAAATCCTGCCTAGCGGGAAATGATCTTGAATAACTAATAAGGGTTTTAAAACAGAAAAACTTTCTAATTTGAACTTAACTGTTTGACATTTACGTAGTAGAAAATGGTCAATTTTTACTGAGTTTAACCCCGAATAAAATATGTATAACAATAACTTAAAACCTTAAAATAACTTTGTTAACCTAGTTAATTTCATGAGAAACATTTTATCGTTCACTGGAGGTCGCTAGGTGCTTTAATAACCTCAGAATTTGAGTAATACGAAGGTGTGTTTTTCAGCCGTTTGGCGAAGGTTTAGAGCCCTCTTAAGGTTTTTAGCGAATTTCCCCTATAGGGAAGAAGCTATTACCGTAGTCGGCATGGTAAGACCTAGGCCCGGGACCATGATAGCTTTTCGTTTTGAGGTCGCCAGATAACAGAAACATCATTCGTTCAAAACTGTATATATATATATATATATATATATATATATATATATATATATATATATAATCTCCCTTAATTATGAACATAAATTAATAAAATTTGTTAAGTGGCTTTACCTAGTTGAGTTATACAAAAATTTGTATAAAAACACATTTGTGTGTACCTTGTTTCAGCAAACCTGCATCCTCAGACGCCATGTTATTCTTATAGAGAATAATTAAAATGCCATAAATCATTTATTTATGAATGAATATTGATGAAACTTGGTATGTGGCTTTAACCCATTGAGGTAGTAATTTTATTCTATTTGTAGTAGCCTATAACGGGAATTGATTGGTGCTGCACTCTAGTAGCAAAATATGTAACTAATGACCGCGGGCGTCTACGGTTCTATCCGCTAGGGGCGCGGACTGACTGAAAACCCTTAATATCGCCGCCAGGCCTTTGGTCGTGTTAGCTGAGTTGGCTACGTCGTGGAAACACCTTGGCCAGGTGGCGATACGATGTTCGTGGGTTCGATTCCCGCACACGACCAAAACTGACCAGTTGTGCAACTCTCAATGAGTTAACCGGTCTGTGGCAACGTTGGTGGGAGGGCCCAAGTAAAATTAACGGTGGCAGGCTTGCTTGGAAGTTGACGGGATCGGTTAATTCTTTGAGACTTGCACATGGTCAACACTGATTTTGCTAATTTTTACTTATGTCTACTGTGTGTGTGTCAATGCGACTCTCTAAACTGAAAGAAAACAATATTTTAATTAAAATATGCCATTAATCCATTTAAAAACACCAATTTTATACTCCAATCCACACGTTAATAAAATTACAAGTAAGGAACGAGACCTGCTCGTATGTCTACGCCAATGGGTTAAGTGGTATTAAGATACATATATATACCACTTGGTTGTTCTTGTATATATATATATCTTTTTGCAAAGAATGTGAAAAGAAACCTTTTTAGTTTTAGCGAATTCCCCTGTAGGGAAGAAGCTATTACCGTAGTCGGCATGGTAAGACCTAGGCCTGGGACCATGGTAACTTTTCGTTTTGAGGTCTCCAGATGCCAAAAACACCATTCGTTCAAAACTGTAAATATATATATATATATATATGTGTGTGTGTCCGTGGGTGCGATAACTCCCGTTAAAATGTTCCGATCTTGATAAAATTTGGTACAAATAAGTAAAACCACATTTATGACTTAAGTTCGAAAACCAGCCAGATCGCTTTATCCTAAGGGGTATTTTGGGGGTGTTTTGCACCCCAAAAATGTGTTTTTTTTAGTTTTTTACATATAATATTTTATCAAATCAAATTTTACTTTTCACTATTGAATTCAGCTTAAAAAACAAACAATTTGGTGTTTGATCATTGCTCTACGTCAATTAGTTACAGAGATATTGAAAGTGCTAAACGCAGTACGCTGTCCAATGTTATTCTTATGGAGGATAAGTAAAAGGTTATCTTCGATACTTATAAACATAACTAATTAAACTTGGTATGTGGCTTTACCTAGTTAAGCTATATTGATTTTTGTATTAAAACCCATTTTTTGTGTTCCTTTTTCAGCTAACCTGCATTCTCAGCCGCCATGATATTCTTATGGAGAATAATTAAAATGTCATATTAAGTAGTTTATTTGTGAATTTATATTGATGAAACTTGGTATGTGGCTTTATGTTGTATTAAGATACGTATATATACATTGGAAATTTGTTGAGCACGCAGGTTTGCTGCTACGGGGGTATTAGGATCATATATGGACATCTTTTAAATTGACTAAATAATTCCAAACAAGTTATATTAGTTTTAAAAGTTGTTCCTTTTTTGAGACACTTTGAAATAATTTGGTAAAAATAATGTTTGAAAAATGTGTTTATTACTACAACACTTTTCATTGACACAGAACAAATAATTTAACTTTTCTTACTTTATAAATATTTTGTCAAAATGTTTCATAATCTAACTATCTATTACAGGTACAATCACATAACAGATCATAACAAGCCAGAAGACAGTTCAGAAAAAGCACATTTGAAGCAAAAAATAAAAATCATTCAACTCATTAGGACGGATCTGCAAAAGGCAATAGAGTTTCATGAAAAACTATTTGTCACGTGAGTACGAGAAAATAATTTGTCATAAGTTTTGTTTATAATAAATGTATGCTTTTTATTTATTAATTTGGTATAGAAAATAAATAAATTTAAATGTACAGTATTAAAGAGAACTGGTGGCTTGCAGGGGCTATAGCCCCTAACATATGATTTTTGTGTAAGTGGTCATTTTGCTTTTTTATAAAAACAATGTAGTGATATTTCCATAAGAAAATCATTGGATCTTTGAAGTCCAGTGGGGCGTAGCCCACATAATTTTTGACATTTCTGATATTTTTCCCACCGTCCTTGGCCCTCAAGCTTTAAAATGAATCATCATAACCTAACTTAACTTCTTTCTAGCTCGAGATATTTCGTGGGCACCAATTCGCTTACGGAATTAAATATAAAGATAAGTTAAAGTCTCTAATGTAAAATAATTAAGGGAAGAACTAGCATTTGCACCATACTGAAAGAATAAAACTGTACAACAATCCAAATAGCTATAAAATAAAATGCATATATAGCATATGAAATAATTTAAATGTACCTATAAATATTATTTATATATTTATATTAAAAATTTGCTAATATTGTACCTTTTTCATACATTTTGAAGTAGCTTCTCTTGCTTCATAGTGAGGGTTTTAGGTGATCTCTTTTTTAGTTCAGCTGATACTATGAGTAAAAATGAATATTGTAGTACTTGTCATATTTTGAAGTAATTATAATTGAGATTTATTAAATATCTTTTTCAGGATGCTGCAAGTTCCTTATGCAAAGACATTGTACACAATATTTGAGTGTAAAGTAAGTACACTATCTACTAACTTTTACCAATACCACTTTGTAAAAAGTATAAAAGATTATTACTTAAGCTAGGTTTAATCTGTTGAGTTTTTATATTCGCAGAAGACACTTTGTGTGATTTTTCTCCGATAGTTACCGTCTGAAAAGTTTTTGTAAGTATTATCAAGAAATGTCTGAGAGTGTTTTGAGAGTTGATGACAAAAGCTTTTCACATATGTAGCACATCAGTGAGAGTGTGTCTGGGAGCTCCTGGCTCACTCTTGGCGGTATAGTCATTGGTTGTGGTTGTCTGCTCAATCTCTAGCCCAGTCAAACAAAGAAAAAGTATTGCCCTGTATCAAAAATAATTAACAAAAAGTTGATTTTTTTGCAGATTCTAGAACATCTTTTGATATATATATTTATTCCAAAGTCCCCGGTTTTCATCCTTTTGCTCTCCCCCCCCAACCACCCATCCGAAAAGTCATAAAATGTATGCAAGCTTTTACTAAATTGTTTATAGCACTAACACTAAACCCTAATAATCCTAATAATATGGTTTTATTATATTTGATTGCCTATAACAAATACTGAGTACATTATTCTGATAAACAAACTAAATGTTATTCAATGTTGCAAAATTAACAAAACGTCACACATTTTCATGAGGGGATTTTGGTTTTTATTTTATAACAATTTTAAATGTCAAAATACTGAAAATATTCCTATATGGTATAGTTTCTTCAGAACATATTCATCTATAAAAGTAAAGGGTTGAGTTGACCGTTGACCAGTGGTCAAGCGCAACATGATCCTGTGTACTCACCGCAGGCGGGAGGCCATCATGGCCGCATACTGACAATTTGGTGGGGGGGGAGGCATCACATAAGCCATCTCAGTCATTCAACATGCTCATACTCGCCTTAAAACACGTGTGTCGCCATCTTACACAGTGATACAGTGATACCGACGTCCTGTGGTGTTAACTGAGAAGTGTAATACGTAAAATGTGATGTAGGGGGTGCAATACCAAGTTAAGTCTAGTAAAAAAAATAAATAAAAAGAGCTTGTTTATCTGTGGACCAATACACTGTATGTACAGTTCAAGGCACTTTTTATTGTATTTTATGAAGTAATCATATAATAAACTTTTATCTTACTTTCCAGGTAAGTGAAATGACTGAGCCTCTTGTAAATGACATCTGCACAACTCTGAAGCCCCTGAGATACAAGGAGAGGTCTCAGCCCAACAGTGTTGTGGAGGACGATCCTCTAGCACTTGGGACGAGCTTGTTTGAGCTCTACCTCGCACTCCAGAGGTTTGCTGTGTAAGTCATCAGAGATTAGATTTACTTAATTGTTGAGGCCAAAATAAGTCCAGTAATTTTATTATACAGCTTACTTTATGATATTTTTTATGACTGAAACCTAACTAGTGTTTTAAAAATATTTTATGTATCACAACTGGAGTGAACCCTTCCTGAGGTTTGATGTGTCAGACTACATTTTTCATAGCAAGGGTTTGAAAATAAATAATCTCAATTTGAAACATTAAAGTTTATGATGGATTAACACATCAAAATATAATTTAGTCTTTGAAAATGTGTTACTGTGATAGTTCAGTAAATTTAAGCCATCACTCTGTTATTAAAAATATCTCATACTAAAGTTTATACTGGCATGGAAACACATGTATAAAAGAAATAGAACCTGTAATTTTATACATAATTTTGTCTACTATCAGAGTATAGTGTAAAAATAACACACAAAAAAAACATTAACCACTACAAAAGGTTTTAATTGCTTATGTCCTACCCCGTCAAAAAACCTTTGAGACTAGGTAAAATTGATATCAGAGTGTAATTTTTACGTTTTTGCCTTTCAAAGTTTACAAAAAGTCATCTGCATGGGAAATTTACCACAGTTGATGACTGGTTGATTAAGGTTGCCAGATGTCTAGGTGGATTTAAGTAAGGTGTCCTATTCAGAAGGACGAATTTGAGCATGTTCTGCGCTGCCTCCAGATGACGTCACGTTGTTTATTTGATAAGCTGGTTTACAGTGACAGCTGTTGTTACTCTCGGCTAGAGCCTATCCAAAAACCCAGGTCAGGAGCGGAACGTCTACCCTCCCTCCATCTCCATTCACAACACTGCGGCCGCGACTAAACTTGCAGAGTTTCGCTCCCACTGCCACAGCTCCAAATTACGCTGATTTAATTGGAAAAACCCTTATATCTTTCTGGCCTGCATGGAACAGGCTTAATAACGGTATAAGTTTTGTATTCCAAATACCAAAACTGCTTATTTTAAGTGATGGTAAACTATTACCATGTTTTACTTGTGCATTGTAAAATACAAGCCTCTGTGGCACTTCTTATTTTTTTGTAAATGGGACATTTTTAGATTAGCAAATTGAAACATAAATGTATATTTTACATTTTTTGTTTCAAGGTTTTTTCTGTTGGAGTTTCGGTTTGGCCAGTACAAGGACACTTTTAGGTAAATTTCAATGTTGGCGCGTCAAGACCAAACGCAGGAAGGTTGTGAGAGGCAGCAGCTTCTTTTTCCTAGAGGAAATTCGCTAGCAAAGTACATATAAACAAAATAGATGACGCCCCACTCAACGACAACGGTGTGGTGGTGATGGACGGAGGGTAGACGTTCTGATCCCGACCTGATTTTTTGGATAGGCAGATGAGCCTCACGAAAAAACCGACGAGGCTCAAGCCGCCGCCGCCGCTGAAGTTTCCCATTGTTGCAAACTCGTTCCTAAAAAAGCGTGTCACCGAAGTATACTGACTACCCCATGTCCCCCACTCCTTCACATAGGATAGTCAGAATACATTGGTGACGCGCTTCCGCCTCCAGATGACGTCACGCTACGATGCGCAATAGCACACCTTACTTAAATCCACCTAGGTCAGATGTAGCCTACAATGTTTAATACAAGATATGAGGATTGTGAGATGTTACAAGGTTATCTCATCCGATATTTGGGTTTTACTCTCTTGAGTGTTTTAACCTCATTTTTCATACTTCCACTCCTCCCTTAGCTCTGTTTTGCCCTCTTAACATTCAAATTGTTTTCAGATGCTTACTAATTTCAAATGTATGTATCAGTTTAGGGACTGCTATCTGTCCAACGGATGCTGAGAACTTCCACATCACCAAGTTCCACAATTGGTTCCATCGCGGCGTCGCACACTGGCTTGATATTGCTGTGTACAAAGCGATGCATCGTATAGAGCGAGCTGTCGAACTTGATGAACTCATTCCTATCGACTCCACTGTCAAGTACTCGTCTTCTGCTGTTGACACACTTCACATATACTACCAGGTAACCTTGGAGACAAAGTAGTTTTAAGATACTTGGTTCTTGGGACACTCGCAGAGAGAAGTAATACTTTCATTTTCATTTTGAAAAGTCATAGGTCGGCCATTTTTGGGCCATCAAAATGAAGATGCCCTTTCTTTCTGAGCATTTGAAGTAACATGAGTTTTGGAACCAAAATATAAGATTATTACGTCTCTGTAAGTCCAAATGCTCACGGATATCACTTGCCCTGCATAAACAAAATGAAATAGTAAACAATAATATGAGAGATAAATTAAGGGGAAGACGCACAGTATCTACATATAAATTAGAAGTGTCGCTAGAAAAATAATAATCTAAACAAAAAAAGTTGTTTTTGAGTGTTGTGGTTATGTAGATGAAATAATAGTTTTAATTTTGATTAACTTCATTATACTTTGTCAAAAATAAACTTGAACATAATCAAAAGACTTAAATAATAAATCCTTACTCTAAATAGTGATATTTTCAAAATCCATTTCTCAAAACCATAAAAATACTGTTAGTAAGCAATATAAACAACTTTTTCATGTATATATAAAAAAAAACATACAAACCCACTCATAGTCGTGTATTGTATTTTTATTTGATTTAGCTCAAAATTATAAGCTAATTTCAACCTTTATCATATTAAACCACACATTTTATGAGTGATAATATCTGGGACTTCTTTGCAGATAAAAACGTTCTGGCAACAACTGTCATGGCCTGATGTTGAAGGATCCTACACATTTGTTGCAAAAATTATGGATGTAAGTAAATTTTTTTCAATAGTTAATATTATTAATGTTTTTATGAAAATGCTGCTCCTTAAATTTATACATAGTATAGAATATTATTAATGTTTTTATGAAAAATGCTGCTCCTTAAATTTATACACAGAATAGATTCCACTTATTCAATATTTCAAATTTGTCTTCTTTAGTTCATTGTTATTTATCATGGTTAAAATAGTATTAACGAAACATTTAAACTCCTTAACACGTTCTCTGCGTTAATCAAGATAATTGCTTTTGTTTCCTTATATATTTTTTATTTTTAGCGAATTTCCCCTATAGGGAAGAAGCCATTACCGTAGGTCTCATGGTAAGACTTGAGCCCGAGACCATGATAACTTTTCATTTTGAGGTCCCCAGATGCCAAAATCATATATATATATATATATATATATATATATATATATATATATGTGTGTGTGTGTGTGTGTGTGTGTGTGCCTGTAAGCACGATAACTCTCGTAAAAAAGCTCTGATCATAATGAAATTTGGTACAAATGTGTAAAGTACCATTTATTTGAACGAGTTCGAAAACCAGATGAATCGCACCATCCAAAAGCAGGATTTTACGGGAAATACCTAACCTAGTTTTGCAATTTTAAAATTATTACAAAAACAGACATATAAGGAAATTATGTAGCAGATGTTTCAGTTTGATGAACAAGTTTTGTATCTATCTATTCTCATTTTCCTTATCTTTTCAAATATTGGATTATTTGTACTAATTTGAGTATTTAGTAATTTCTAAGGCATTCAATTCTTCTGCTGAGTTCATTTTCTCGCCTTTGGACATATAGCTCATTATCTTTAAATTCTTGTCTATGCTCTTATAAATATGGTTTGTTGTCAGGAGATGCTCAGCAAAGTTGGATTTCATTGAGGTTTTGTTAGTGCTTGTATATGTTCCTTCAGCGTCAAACTACCCGTGGAAGTATAAAATGGCTGGATTACGCTCAATGGTGAATCAATTAGTAATGGTCCCGAAACATGTAGTCAGAAAAATAAAGAAATTCCATAGGAGTACTCAGTTAAAATAATGTTTTATTTGATTATTATTATATTAGTAGTCCTAACAAATGAATGCAATATAAATATATATATGTATATATATATATAGTACTTACGGACATATATATATATATATATATATATATATATATATATATATATATATATATATATGTATGTGTCCGTAAGCACGAAAACTCTCGTAAAAAAGGTCCGATCTTAATGAAATTTGGTTCAAATGTGTAAAGTACCATTTATTGAACGAGTTTGAAAACCAGACGAATCACACCATCCGAAGGGGGGTTTTTGGAGGTTTTTGTACCCCAAAAATGGGTTTTTTGGGGTTTCCACATGTAATTTTTATTTAAATCAAATTTTAATTTTTACAATTGAGTTCAGCATAAAAAAACAAACAATTTGGTATTTTGACCATTGCTCTATGTCAATTGGTTACTGAGATATTGAAAATGCTAAACACAGTACTTTGTTTAATGCTATTCTTATGGAGAAAAAGAAAAATTGTATATCTCGCTTATTTATGAACACAAACTGACAAAATTTGGTATATGGTTGTGGTTTATTGTTGTCTGCACAAACAAAATTTTTCGTCTATGATTCCCGTAGCAGCAAACCTAGGTACTTGGTCCCCATGTTGTTCTTATGGAAAATAATTAAAATGTTATACATCGCTTATTTATGAATGTATGTGGATGAAACTTGGTATGTGACTTCACTAAGATGAGTCCTGTTGTTATTTGCATAAAAACCCATTATTTTGTGTTCTTTGTTGCAGTGAACCTGCGTACTCATCCCCATGTTATTCTTGTATAGAATAATTAATATTTTAAATATCGCTTGTTTGTGAATATATTTCTGATGAATCCTGTTAAGTGGTTTAATGTGTTATGTTATATATTCATTGGAAATTCGCTGAGTATGCAGGTTTGCTGCGACGGGATTTATATTTGATATGGCTAAGCAACTGCCAGAAATCCTGTGTGCCGTACTGAACATGTTAACTTAAACTCCAATTGTTTTTTTTCTTACAAGTAAAACAGCAACATTCTATTGTTTCCAGGACATATGTCGATGTTCAGTTCACTATGCAGACATCATGGCTTTAAAAGTGGACAAAATGGGCGATACCCAAACTGTCTATGAGAAGAAGTTTGAGGTCACAAATGAGGTATGTTATAACATTGTTAAGTTCATTCTGTCAAACAAAAATTATTTTGATCACTTGGGTAGTGTAGTGTTAGAGTACTCGCCAAGTACAGTAAGAGTCGCCAGATCGATCCTGAGCAAAATCTTTAAAAAATGCAGATGGTTCTTAACTGGATCAGGCTGATGTTCGTTGGTATTGGGCTATTAATTAAGCTGTCCACCTAATGGTTAACATTTTATAGTAGCATAGTAGCAAGTAGCAAGATTAGGGTTAGAGATGTTCCCTATCAAAAGTTTAAAAACTATTTGTATTAACTCACAAACTAACAAAATATATAGAATTAGTAATATCAAAATCTAGCTAGTATCATTCACTAAACTGATGTATAACAATTTAATTGAATAAAAGTATCACATCACAAGTTTCAGTAGTTGAAATAATATTTGCATACAGAAATTACATTGCTGAATTATTTTTGTTACTTTAATGTTGTAAATTTGTTAGGATAACTTGTCGGACCTAAACAAACTTAAGTCATTAACAAATTTAGTAAAAAATGCCTGATTAAAAATAAACTACTTAAAAAAATAGTTTTCTTAACTTTTATTAAAAGAAATCAATGATTTTGAACAGTATACATAACAATGTGATACAGTATTGCCTGTGCAACCATTGCATTAACTGTTTGATCTTTATGAAATTGTAATACCATATGCAGTAGTCATATAGTTGTAAATTTTGATACAACTACACTACACGATTTTAGACATTGATTGTATTTTGGGGAAGGGGTTCATGATCTAATAGACCCCTGCTAAAGAAACAAGCTTGGATATGGTGGGGGCATAACCATTTGATATCTATAATAAGTATAAAAGTATAAATGTGCGAGTTCTCAAAATTTCGAGTTCGAGCCGAGTTCGGCACTGAAACTCGAAAGTTTCGAGCGACTTTACTCCCACTGTGTACCCGCGCTACAACGGGTTGTCCGTGGCCGCGCGTCTGTAAATTCAAAATGAGTGTGAACCCATTTGAGGTGTAAGAACCGCTACAGAACTTTCTCAATCTCCAGAGGTGTATAGCTAGCAGGATGCATTTTTATGTTAATTAGATCTTAACTGATTTATCATCCTCCTTAACAAGTTATTACTCAAAACAAAGAAATTAAGAAGGGGCACCAGTCACGAGACTTTGGCATTTCTACCTGCTTCTCTCATAATGTTTAATGTTATCTGTCTAGTTCCATCCAGTAATTATTTGTGAATATATAGTTTTAACATTTTGTAGAAATGTTGTACTGGTGATTATCTAGCGAATTCAGAAAAAACATTTTCGATTTACGCATTCAATTTCGATAACAAAATTAGTTTTGAATATTTTAAGTAGAGATGTGCGAGTACTCAAAATTTTGAGTTCGAGCCAAGTTCAGCATTGAAACTCGAGGTTTTACTGAAACTCAAAAGTTTAGAGCGAGTCAACCTTCCTATACTCCCGCTGTTTCCCTGCGCTAGAAAGGGTCGTCCGCGGCCGCACGTCTGTAAATTCAAATTGAGTGTGAACACATTTGAGGTGATAAGAGTTGTGATGTGGATTTTAGTCTTTTATTAATAAATAAGTAAGTTGTGGCTCATAAATTTGTGTTACTCTTTACACCAAAATAGAGGATTTACCAGGACCTTCAAATTAAGTTGTATGAACACTGTCTGTATAGCCCACTTTTAGGTTAACCTAATCTTTTTAAAGTAAAATATCAAAAACATATCTGTAATGAAATGCAATAGGTAAGCATAAGAAGTTTGTGCTTGTTTTTTGTTCCGTAATAATTTAAATTGAGTCAAATCCATTAATTTTAGGCTCAACTGTACTTTGGCATTGAGCTGTTTTTAAAGACTAGTGATTTGTTTTGGCCTTGTTTAATGATTTTTTAAATAATTTGTAATGTTTTAAAACTCTATTTAAGACATGGCTTCAATTTCATCAATAGATCTGCCAGGCACTTTCAAACATATCTTCATGTTGTTACTAACTGATTGTTCTTATTAGGACTATTAGTGTTAAAATTGATGCTGCTTTATTAGAAAAAGGTAAGTACATTTATCTGAAAATAAATCATACCAAAGTTAATGCACATTTTGCCATGAAGATAAATTACTTTTAATCTTTTGTTATTAAGTTTGTTATAGCCAAAATAAAAAAGAGGAAATAAAATAAAAAACTGAGATTATTTTTAATGAAGCTGTTAATTAATACCATATAGGCTATAACAACCTTAATACCAAAAGATTAAAAGTATTTTAACGTCATGGCAAAATGTTATGCATTAACTTTGGTGTGATTTATTTTCAGATAAATGTACTTACCTTTTTCCAATGAAGCAGGAATCCATATATTTTACTTACTGTTATTATTTTCAGGTCATAGTGACTATAAAAGAATTGTTTAATAACTCATAAATGGAACCCGATACACTGTTTTATACAATTCAACTCGACCTATGTGTTTTTTTAGTGAATTTCCCCTATAGGGAAGAAGCTATTACCGTCGGTGGCATGGTAAGAGTTAAGCCCGAGACCATGTTAACTTTTTGTTTTGTGACCCCCAAATGCTATAAACACTATTCGTTCAAATTTATATATGTGTGCCCGTTAACACAATAACTTGAGTAAAAAATGTCTGATTTTGATTAAATTTGGCTCAAATGTATAAAATGACATTCATGACTTTAAATTCGAAAACCAGAAAAATCGGACCATGGGAAGGGGGGTTTATGGGGGTTTTAAATTTTCCAAAACTCAGTTTTTTGCATTTTTCACCTTTAGACTATTTTATAGAGCTTAAAAAAAAACAAATAATATAGTATTCTGAATCATTAACCTAGGTTAAGTGGTTGCGGAGAAAACCCAAAAAAAGTGCTCATAAAATCTTCCATCTTAATTTTATGGGAAAAAGGTTTTTAGCTTTTTTCCTCAGTTAATTTTAATATAAACCTAACATTTGCTTTTACCAATCAGTTCAGCTCTACGAAACAATCATTTTGCTGTTTAAATTGTGATTCTACTTCCAACCATTGCATAGATATTCAAAGTGCTAAACACAGTACGTTGTCCAATGTTATCCGTATGGAGAATAATTAAAATTTGATATCTCGATTATTTATGAATGCATGTTGATTAAACTTGGTATGTGGCTCCACTTAGTACTGGTATATTGATATTTGCACAAAAAATAATGTTTTGCCGATTTTCCCTGCAGTAGCAAACCTACATACTCAGCCTCCATGTTATTCTTATGGAGAATAAGTAATATGTAATGTCTCCGTTAATTATGAAAATAAATTAATAAAACTTGGTATGCAGCTTCGATTGGTTAAGTTATATTGATAATTGTATAAAAAATATATGTTGTGTTCCTGGTTGCAGCAAACCTGCTTACTCATCTTTCAATGTTATTATTATGGAGAGTAAATAAAATGCTATATATATCACTTATTTATTCGTGTATTTTTATGAAACTTGGTGAGTGGCTGTATGTGGTATTGAGAAACATATACACGCATTGGAAATTTGCTAAGTACACAGGTTTGCTGCTACGGGGGTATTTTATTTGTATACTCGACTCAAACTCGAGATTCAAATATTTTGCCATTTACTCGACTCGACTCGACTTAAAAAACCTGTACTCGCACATCTCTATAAAAAATTGCCCGTGGACCGAGTTTTACTTGGAGAAAAGTCACATATTGTTCACCATGTGACAGCTCACTGGAAGTTTTTGATCAGCAGTTATTTTTTTGTTATGAGTTGAAATTTAAAATGTTAAAACTTTCAATTCTCAAATGAGTCTTCCAGAAAAATTTGGTTTTCCTGGGGTTAATGACTTACCAATCAGTTTCTGAGGATTAAAAACAAAAACCCATTTATTTTCCAAGTCCAAACCAAACTTTTTGCAGGATTATGAGATCCATTTTGCACACATAAAGACATAGCTCATTTACGAGTAATATAAACAAACATAATAGGAATATAAAATTCACATAGTTTCTTAATTTCTTTTTCTTTTTCCAGTGGTGCTTGGCAATCAACAATATAGACTATGTGCGTCAGTCAATTCTTCCGTTTGTCAAAGAACTGGGCTTGGATGACATTATAAAAAAACTGGCTGAGTTCCAAAGCCCCTCAGCCGCTGAACATTGTAGGGCCACACTGCAACTAGTCATGGATAATGCTGTCGAAACTGTCAAGAACAAAATACTAGATCTTCTAGAGACTGTCGCTGAGAAGGTGAGTGAGGTTTTCAAACAGGTCAATATTACTTGCTAATTTTTACATTGAAACTAAATGGTACTAATATTTTGTGATGAGGTTTGTTCTTTAATTTTGCTGCAAATATTCCTTTTTCATTACTTTGTGGTTTTTGTATAACTTTTTTCTGAACTGGAAGTAAAGCAAATGAGCAATACAAATTCATCCTCCTAGGTAAGAAAAAGGTAAATACGTCCTCAATCAGAAAAGGCAAATTAGTGTGCAGTGAATATTCCTTGTATGAAAAAATCAATCAACCTTAGAAGCTCGTATTAAAAAGTTATCTTATATATTTATTAGCTAAGGAATTTAGTTTTTTTCGGCCTACTATGTCTTTATTTTTCAACTGATTTGGACAATTGATGTGTCATTTTAAAGGTTTTACACTGCAGATTAACAGAAAATTGTAAAACACCAAAAATTACGCTTGAGTTTTTAAAATATTGACAGTTAAAAAATTACTCCATGGTATTTAAATGGAAGTATATTTTTAAAGGAACTCGGCCTTAGTTTGAGAATACCAGGCAACGTGTGGTCATGGAATTTGTGCCAATTTGAAGCTTAAGCATTCCGATGTTCCCCAAAATTGTAAGATTTATCATTTTCTCTCTTTAAGTTCATTAAATCATACAATGTATTAAGTCCTCAAATTTCCCCATGTTAATCATATGGGAGAAATTTTGACCAGGAACTCGGACTTAGTTTGAGAAAACCAGTCACCGTGTATTCATTGAGTTTGTACCAATTTGTAGCTTAACCATTCCGATACTACCCAAAATTGTCAGATTTATCTTTTTCTCCTTTTAAGTTTGTTAAATGATACAAAGTACAAAGTCCTAAAATTGTTCCATGTTATTCATATGGGAGAATTTGTTAAGGAACTCGGCCTTAGTTTGAGAAAAACAGGTAACGTGTGGTCATGGGATTCATACCAATTTGAAGTTAAAACATTCCGATACTCCCCAAAATTGTCGGAATTAAAATTTTCTCCTTTTAAGTTTGTTAAATGACACAAAATGTTAAATGTCTACAAACCGTTTTGGACGGATTTGTAGTATGTTTTGTTAACAACAAACAGCTGATTATAAACCTGACCAATCTGGCTGTCCAATCTGTGTTTTTCATTGGGCAGCTGATCAGCTCAACAAGCTTTTGATTTATTTTCGTGTATTATCTATCTATACTAATAAAGTAGTTGTGAGTGTGTGTGTGTGTGTGTGTGTGTGTGTGTGTGTGTGTGTGTGTGTGTGTGTGTGTGTGTGTGTGTGTGTGTGTGTGTGTGTGTGTGTGTGTGTGTGTCCCAAGTGATTTCGAAAACGGCGTTGTAGGGGACCAACACATTTTAGCTATGTATTTTTGTTGCTTTTCCCCTAAACCTCAGGCTGCGCCCCTGTGGCACCAAAAGCTGCCATGTTATTCTTAGGGAGAAAAGGTTTTTCCTAATGCTCAAATACTTCTCTTCAAATCTGCTCACGGACGATACCACGTTAGCCACGTTGTCTTTGAATATTTTGTTTGCGGCCTCAGGGCTCCCACTGGCTTCTTTTATCACTTCCCGACGTTCAATTTGGACGTGTGATGGTTCTTTGGGTTTGTTTTACAATGCCGTATGTCTTGAATGATATCCCAACGTTGGATACGTCCCCCCTACAAACCTTAGGGCTCTGCCCCCCTGGCAAAATTATCGTGTTATTTTCCCGTTTTTTTCGTGAGTTTAGCCAACTGTCAAAGATCCATAACATTTAGGTAGGTTTTTTATGACCCCGACCTTAGAGTTCCGCCCCAGTCGCTAAAACATTGCCATGGTTATTCTTATGGAAATATGAGTACTCCAGGTTATTGCAAAAAGTGCACTTCAATTTGCTCCCGGACCATAATATGTTGTTAGAAGACTAAAGGTCTTCAAATAATTTGTTCGCGACCTTATGGCTCCGCCCCACTGGCTTCTTATATTACTTCCTGACATCCAATTTGGACGTTTTATGGTTCTTTGGATTTGTTTTATAAACCTGCATGTTTTGAATGATGTCCCAACGTTGGACACGTCCCCCCACAAATCTTAGGCCTCCGCCCACCTGGCAAAATTGTCATTTTATTCTTTAAGTTTTTTTTTTTTGTAATTAAAACCAATTGTCATTAATCCATAACATTAGGGTAACGTAGGTTTTTTATGACCCCGACCTTAGGAATCCGCCCCTGTCGCTAAAACATTGTCATGGTTATTCTTAAGGAAAAAAGAGTTCTCTGGGTTATTGCGAAAAAGGCTCATCAAATCTGCTCCTGGACCATGCCATAGATTATTAGGGAACTTAAAGACTTCAGAGCATTTTTTCCCGAAAAAAATGAGATTATATCAGGGCTCTGCCTCACTGGCATCTTCTATCACTTCCCAACATCCAACTTTGATTTGTGATGGTTCTATGGAATATCTTTTCAAAGATTCTTGTCTTGAATGATGCCCCAACGTTGGATGTGTACGCCCCCCCCCCACCAACATTTTATACAATTTTGCCATGTTATTTTAATGGAGAACAGAGTACTCCAGACAATAGCGATAAATGCTCCTCAAATCTAATTCCAGACAATATAGGTTGTTAGGAGAATAGAAAACTTTGGATAATTTTTTCCACACATCAGGGCTCCACCTCACTGGCTTCTCCTATCACTTCCCGACCTCTGATTTTGACATGTGTCATACATCATCAAATAAAATGTGGTTATTTGGATTAGTTTTAAAACCGCATTTCATGAATGAAGCCCCAACGTGGATACGTCCCACCCAGCATCTTCACGGCTCCGCCCCCTGGCAAAGTTCATATGTATTTTTTTTATTTGTTGCCGATTTTATTAATGTATTGTATCCGTCAAATTTTGACGGTCACCTACTAGTTTATTTTGTGTATTGAAAAAGTACTATTCCCAAAAGTGCAGCATCTTCGTAATCTAGTTATTAAATTTACAAAAATAAGTTATTTGGTATTCATAATTATTCTGACAGTTACAATCCATAACTACATCGGAGTATCATGTTCAGAAATAAGTCTTGTCCCTACTGATATATAACGAATCAATTTATTAAATTGTACTAGCTGATGTCCCCTTTTACGCCCAGGAATCTAGCAGACTTAGAGATATGTTTTGAAAATTTTATATTGATCAGCTGACTGTTACAAGTTCAAACTCAAACTTGCCGCCATATCGGAAACATCTAGAAGACACTAACGCGCATAGAAGGACCTAATAAGAATGCAGTCACGTGACCCGCCTCGCTCATAAAACTGACTGACCGCGGCTACTCGTTCTCTTAGCTCGGAACAATTCGGCGTAACAGCATCTAAAACCTTTTTCTAAATTTAATACCGCGTTTCTTTGCCAATTCTAAAAGTTCGTCGATTTGTTAATGGGGTGCATCCCATACGTTCTCTATTTCGCGAATTATTTTAAAGAAAAGGCCGAAATCCGCGGTACAATCTCGCATTCGTATAAATTAATTTATCAAACCTTTTCAAAATTACACGTGCTAAGAGCAGGTTTTAACACTGCCATTCTTGTCGTTTTTTGGGGATTAAACATCTGGTATTATTAGTATTTAGTGCATTAATAGTGTTACAGTGTATTTATATTGTGTGCGTATTGTGTATGTAATTTTCTACAATGGTCATGTGAGTAATATTTATTTGTTTTACATACTTGGTCATATTTCATCAGAGCACATGTCATAATTGGTACTGATCAATGTTTAATAATTGTTAAGTTTGAATTCATTTATCATTGTTAATTTATTTGATTTAATTTCATATTCACAGATCATTTAACGCAACTCTATTTATTGTAATCCAACTTGAAAACGTAATTGCTGTACAAGAATTAATTTATATTTAAGCAAGAATACTTTTGAAAAATATTTAAATTTAATAACATTGTCTCAAATCTAAAATAATTGTGAGAGCTGGAAATTGAGTAGAATCCGAAATTCTAGGAAATTTAGTACTTATATAACAGAGTGTTACTGTTTGGTTGATTTAAAAAAAAAGAGTATAAAATTAATTAATTTGCAGTTCAGAGCTCAAATCAGGATTCACAACAGATTTTAATAAGTTAATCATGAATCATTCGAATGTGTAATTTTATTTGGTGGTAAAATGATATAGGAGGATAGAGTGTGTCGGAGGTCAGGAGGTTTAGTTAGGAGGACTAGAAAATATTATTATTTATTCCCGACCACTCGCTTGTTTTTATGAACCACTATTTGATTAACTAGGATTTCCTGATTACCACAACTTGATACTTTCACTTGAGAACTGCTTTTGATTATTTAAAATACAAAATATAAAAAAAAATATTAAAACTAAAAAGGCCAGAAATTGACCAAAGCCATAACCTCTAAGGTGATCCATTTCAGATCAATTTAAAATACTCTTTTCCGGCTCTGATTTAGGCATGTATATGTTGTAATGTTTTTTCCTAGATATAAATAAAATAGTTTCTTGCAATCAGTTTTTTAATTCAAGCAACCCACAACTAAATCAGAGATCCACGAGTGTTTTTGGGCCCAGCAACACTCGCTCTGCATTACTGTAATTGACAGATTAATGAAATTGAAATATATTGAGTTTTCGTTCTTGTAACATAACAAGTAGTTTCATTCATATTCTTGTTTTTCATTCTTGTAACAGCACAAGATGGTAACAGACCATATCACATGACTACCTAAATAAAATATTACTCCATAAGGTTAACATTGGTACTTTGAAGGCCTGAAAGTTGATGTTTTTCATCCGTCATTGGTAGTGAAGCCCTGAAAGTGGATGTTTTTCAAACCCCCAAAAGGCACATCTAGAGGGTAAGAGCTTTTGGACTGATACCAAAATGTGTATTAAACTGTGTATTTAAAATAATAGTTTTAAGGATCGAAAATCGCCGAACAAAAATATCAATTCTTTTAATAATGTAGACTGTAACAATCCTGTGAATAACATGACACACGATAGTTTGGAAGTTGGTGAATACAGTTGCCATGTTACAGATGAGTCCAGCTGTGAGGAGGTTCCTGATGGAGGGGGCGGAGTTGGCTGACCAGGAGAACAACTGTGTCGATCGGCTGATGCAGTACTTGGACGAGAATCTGACCACTCTCAGCTCACAACTCAATCCTGACAACTTCGACAGAACACTAACCATCACCTTCGACAAGCTGTCCCGTATCATGTACGAGTTGGTCGAGAATGGGCTTGAGGTATAGTAACAACGATAAGTTATTCACCAAATTTAAGTTTTTAGCTCAAAGAGCATAATCTGAGGTCTGGTTATGTCATCATCACAATAAAGTAGGTAACTGAGATTTTGAGTATATTTAAAATTATTGGGTAAAAGTACCAAGCTAGACATTAAAAATTAAAAGCTATGTTGTCGAGCTTTTGCGGAAAGCACAAGCACTAAGCGCCTTTCTCCATCTTGCATAAACAGCATCATCACATTCCATGCGACATCTAAACCTGTATTTCACATTAAAAAAATCGTATTTACTATTTATCTAACGATGAATTTTCTTCACCGTGTCCCCGTGTGCTTTTTGAGATATTGTGGGTAAGAGATTGAGAAGACAGTAGTGAGCGAGATAACTTCCCCCACTCCAGCATATTTGGAAAAGAAGTTAGCCAATCACAGTCTTTGCAGACTTGTCACTTGTCAAATCAATATAATTACTTATCAATGTTTTACTACAGCTATTAATTATACATTGTAATGTTCGTATTTTTCCATATCTGTTACTTTTTAACTGTTGATGACAAATATTTTATAATAAATCTCAGTCATTTCAAAGAGAATTGGTGCAAGAGTGATGCGAGACAGGGGCGGATACAGACTATCATTTTAGGGGGGGGGTCATGAGGTCGTGAGTAAAAATCATAGTATCGAGCAACAAGCTTAATACACCTAGTGCTACTATACAAATATAAATCTCCAAAAAAAGTGAAGCCTACATGGTGATGCCATTTTCCCCTCCGTTCCTACAGAAAAACAACTAACCATAGATCATAAAATAATGTAATCTGCAATTTATGACAACCGTTTTCCATCAAGCAATAAAAAGGTTTTCCTGAACACCATATTTAACAATTTTTGTGTTTAACCCGTTCAGCCCGATGGAAAATGATAGTCAGTTTTTGAACTTCCAAAAATCCTGACGTGCGCCACCGGTGGCGCACGGCAAACTTTCTAAAACTCAGACTTGTACCACCTGTGGCACACTGTTTCCATTTGATTTGATGCCTTTTTAAAGTGCATTCGGAGTTTTGCTGAGTTATTTAAACTATGTATTTGTGGTTTAGGTTTATATGGACACACCGTGGCCACCGGTGGCGCACTTGTAATTTTTTTGTCAGAATTATGTTCTTGAAAAATAATGCTCCGTTTTTTTGATCAGATTACTGTTTGCTGTATCGTATTTTTAATCACTTCAAAAATTCCGATGTGTACCACCGGTGGTACATATCGGGCTGGACGTATTAAGATTAAATCATTTGAATCGTTAATGAATATGGAACACAAGAAGGAAAACATATTTACTTTTCAAATACAACTTTTATATAAAACATATTTTCGATCAAAAATATTGTTTTTCTGTATTTTTTTACAAACATATCTTTAATGAGGCTTCACTTTTTCAGCCCAGAAGAGCTTAAGATGTATTAACCTCGTTGGTGTTGAGTATACGTTTTCCTAGGGGGTCTGGCAGTCAAGGAAAAATGGAAAATCCTTCTTCAGGGACCGGAATAAATGGTTGTGAAAAACATTAGCCTACATAAAGTTATGTGATTTTTAGGCCGGAGAAGTTTATTTCATATTTCACGGCTTTATTAAAAGAACTTACGAATTTACTGAATTAATTGTATAACTTGTAATATTTTTATGCAATTAGCTACTATTATGTCATATAATTAAAAACTAATAATTATTATATTATTTCCTATGGTTAAAAAGTTTATAAACGACCAACCAATAAAAATATTGTAGAACTAACTTGACTCATATGAACACAGTTCAGTGGATGCATTATGCAATGACAACTTAGATTTAATGAAGATTAAACTTAATTTTGTTAGATTTAATGAAGAGAAAATCCTTCTTCAAAGGGCCTAAAACCCCTCCTTAAGCCATGCCTCATAGAACAATACATTTTAAATTGTACACCCAACGCATTGACTACTGAAAAAAGGTCACATAGGCCTAACCTAAAAGTATGATGACGTTTATGGTTATTATCAAAGGAGGTCTTTTGGTTATACAGGAGACAACACTGCCTAACGATTTGTGTCAAAAAAGTCATCAGTCGGTGATTTGGTTAGGTTAGTCATCTGTACTATATATGAATAAATGAAATAATCTCATTCTTTAAACTGCAGTAATGGATTCTTCTAAACAAACGGTCATTCAAATCAGTATAATAAAAGTAATCAAAATTGAAGCAAATTAATTTTGTTTGCTTGCTTCACATATCTATTCTTGCAATGAAAAAGAATAAACTATGAACAGTTCATCAAATAAAATGTTACTAACCAAAATATACCTCCTTAGTTGTGGTATACGGTATTTAATTTGTTATTTGGAGATTTTAGGTTAACACCTGACTTGCAAAAATGCGAGAGCTAGCGTCGCAATGTTCATTTAGTGGTCATGAGTGCTAAGTCTTTTTCACTCATGAAGTACTAAAAACTGTCATAAGTGTTCCAAAAACGACCAACTGATGAAATGTAATTATCTTTACGGTGAACAATATGTAAAATATGTGGAAGGTCTGAGGCTTTTGGGGGGTCATGACCCCCATGACCCCCCCCCCCCCGCCTGACGTAAGAATTCAAGTTGCAGTGGTGGTTATTATTAAATAACACTAAGTTTATCTGACCATTGATTGCGTATAAACAGTGGAATAGAAAACACTTCCTCTCACCTCTCTATACAATTAGTAGGGCTAGAGGAAGGAAGTGGAAGGGATCCGCATTTTCCTCTTGTAATGCGGAAATTTCTTTCATGCTGATTAAGATAGTTCAGTTATAGTAAAAAGCACAAACTTCTCAACTACCCTTAAAGGAATATACTCTTCAATTTCACGCTTGGTTGCTAAGCTCAACCTTGTAAAATATATCATACTCCAAATATTTGAAAAATTATTTAGATTGGAATCATATAATTAATGAGGATACAAATATTTTGTTTACTGAATTTTCATTTATGATATATAATCTGATCCTCTTCTGCTTACTAGATTTAACATTCTGGAAAAGGAGGGGTTTGTTTAAACTGTTACAAAACATTATAGGCGTTTGGATTCTGTTGGTTGCGATACAATAACAAACTTTTGTAGCCTTTTACCAAAATAAATATATAAATTTAGTCATCAAAAAACCTTATCAATGCAAACATTATTTAAATAAAAAAAACTTGAAAACTTCTTCAGTAGGAAGGTTATACAAATTTAACTATCCAATTTGAATGATAAAAGTTTATTAAAGTGCGTACATGTTTTCATGATTTATATTTTGACCTACTTAGTTATTTATTTAAAATTCCTAATAATATTCTTACAGAAAAGGAGGCCTCCGTCCTTCTTTGCCAATCTACACAAGACTCTGCACGTGCTGATGGGCTTCTTTCGCCAAGGGGAGAATGCACAGAACGAGATGCTTTCTCAGATAGAACGGCTGCTTACTCTACACGGGATGGACACCACAGAGCTCATCATGCAGGTAACCCAGTCACTAGGATAACACCACCAAGGATGCCAGTTCAGTATATCCCATTGGAGGATTAGTAAAAGAAATAGAAACTTGAAAGTTATGAAGTAGTTAGTACAATTTACACTTTGTAAATCCTCGACTTTATCAAGACACTGTCGTAAAACTCTATACTGATAAATAGAGCTCTGGATAAACTTGGCAATAGATGCCACTGCCCACTGCTAACGACATTTTGAGAGGTTCTAGCCTCTCAAACATTAACATATATATAACATTACATTAACATATAACGTTAACTTGAGCGCCTTCATGCTGGTCATGATGTGCTGGTTCATGACAGTTGATGCAGCCTGCATGATGACACAAAGTGCACAGCTTAGATAGAATCATGGTTCTCTCCAATTAAGACCTGTACTACAATATAATGTGATTCCTTACATAAATGTAAAAAAAAAACTAAAACTAACCATTTCAAGTATTTATTTTTAACTAAGGGTAAACAAATGAGTTAAATATCGAGTCATATCTATCAGAGCGCTATCAATATGTTGAAATAAATACTTTTCATCAGAATAGGGTCGCAGGTGCAGCGTCGGACCTGTGTTTGGTCTCTTGTGGTGTTCCACAGGGATCTATTCTGGGTCTGCTGCTGTTTCTGTGCTACCTAACCGGTTTTTCAAAGTCTCTTCAAAATGTCACGCAAAATAATCTATGCCTATATGCTGATGATACAAACTTAAAAATCTCAGCAGTAAACCAGGATAATATTGAACTCTTAAGTTTCTTGGAATTGTCTAATGTCAAACAGTTCTTAGACACAAATGGTCTATTGTTGAATTCTGAAAAGACAAACTTTATGGTATTCTCAACAAAGTAAAACCGGAGAAAAATAGCCCCAAATATAATTATTGAAGAAAAAATCATTGAACAAGTTAACAAGACAAAACTCTTAGGGTTGAATATTGATGAAAACCTTTGCTGGGATCATCATATTGAACATATAGTTAATAAAATTAGCTCCAGTTTATATGCACTTAAACGTATGGCCAGTTTGTGTAATATTAATATCCTTACAAAAATCTATTTTGCCCTCATACACTCACATATATCATATGGTATTTGTTTGTATGGAGCAACAACAAAATTAAATCTTGATAAAATCTTAAAACTGCAAAAAAAGCCATAAGATCTATTTGTAATCTAAAACGTGACAAATCTGCCAAAGAATACTTTAAGAATCTTGAAATCTTAACAGTATATGGTCAGTATATTTTTGAATGTATATTATATTTTAAAACGAATACGAAATTACAAATCAAAATTACAACACATCAGTACGACACAAGAAGAAAAATGGAAAAAAATCTTGATAAACATAGATTAGAATTCTACACAAAAAAAACTACCTACATGGGGAACAAATTTTTTAAAGCACTCCCAGATGAACTAAGATTAGAACACAATTTAAATAAATTTAAATCCAAATTAAAATCCTTCATAATAAATAAACATTTATATTCTTTTCAGGAGTTTTACAATAAAAATTAGATTTAAATCGTATTGGGAGCAGCATGTGCTTGCTTTGGGGTTGGTGGGCGCTGGTCCTATGTATATGTTAAATATAAGTATGACGCCATTTATTGTATTATATTTACAAAGACAAATAAAGATTTTTATGTATGTATGTATGTATGTATTTGTATAAAATAGAGAATACATTTTAAATGAAATCATTAAAGCCAATATAACTGAATGGCTGTCATTTTTGTTACTGAAATAGTAGTAACTCTGATACCTTTAAAGTTGTATGGTCAATGTGGTGCTCCATAAAGTGTGACTGTAACTGAACTATTTATAAAGATAACTAACCTACTTCTTAATTGTAACTCTCAATAAAATATAAAGTTATGTATGTGTAGATTGTATGGTGTTTTTGTCAGCCTCCATTGTATACAAACTTATGAATTTACTATTTGCTAAACAACCACTCCTCCCTTTGCAGGTTCATATCACACGACTGGAAGAGCAGAGGAAGATGGAGAGTTCAACCATCGGTTTACTGACTGTGCGACTGCAGTTTGTTCACGACACTCTGCGCATAGAGGTCATGAACGCTAGGAACCTCAAGCCCATGGACTCTAATGGTACGAAATCATCAAGTCACATTTTAATTTTTTTTATATGAGCAGAAGAGTGAATCGTCTTAGTTAGTAGACTATCAGAAAACCAATATAATCAACTGTAAAGAGTATCAGGAATTTGTCTTTGTAAAAAAAATAGAATGTTGTGGGTCCTGACATTTTAGATTAATGTAACAGCATATTTTTTCCAAGATTATTTAGATAAAGATATTTTTCCTTGCCAACAAAACACTTTATGATATATTATTATTTTTATATACCGAGTAGATAGAAAACCCTCTGTCAGGAACAGTCAACGCGCGGACCCCGCTGCGTTCAAAAATAATAATATAGGTAATATGAACCTGATTTAGTGACAGTAAGAGTCTTTTGGGAAGCAAGGGCCATAAATTATTGTTAACTTAAACATGATCAAATAAACCACGTCTCACGACACTGCAAAATATATTTTAATAGTTACTGGGATTAAAACTAATCCATCAAAATTTTTCCAAAAATAGTTAGTTTTCTATAATCAGCCGTATAATAAAAAACTGTACAATTATTGTAATCAAAACTTTGTTTGCTGATGTACTTTATTTGTACAATTGTTTTCCTTATACTAACTATATTCAGTGATATAAAGAATCATTCCCAAATTGATAAAATTATGTGTTACATTGCAATATATTTAAAATTGGTGTTTCGAGCGTTATTACCTAAAGTTGGGCGATAAAAAATATAGTTTACTCAACAGCAAAGTAAACAGGCTTCAAGACCGAAGTATATTGTTTGTAGCTCTTTGATAATAAATAAATATAAAACCATGTGAAATTATTTAGTTCCCCCCCATGAAATTGAGGCTAGTAGAATTCTAACAACCTATAATGACCGTGTAACAGGGAAAAATATATTGGTCACTCCTGGAGGCGGCGGTTGGCGGTGGCCAGTCAGTTTTTCAGTGCCCGTACAATGACCAAGTTTTTCCGCCCCCCGACCCCACCATCAACCAAAACCTCCCTACCCCATAGTTCTGAGATAGACTGACACTTGCGCGCCTCGCTCCTTCGCTTGTTGTTGCGTTTGCGATGTTTCTGGTTCCGTGCTATGCTGATCACCTGAAATGTCAAGCTATGAAACACATTCAGACAAGAGACTTGTGTAGTTCAAAATCTTGATTTCATATATTATCGCCCTGGAAATGTATCCCGTTTCCGATCTTCCACGCCACTAAACTTTTTGCCATAAAAAAACTCAAAACCTCAAATAATTAACCCTTTGTGCTCGGATAGGTTCTTTGGAAATGGTCCCCTGGGGTCGTCTGTCCACACTCTGTGGCCGCAGCCATTTTCCCGCCAGCCAGGATTTTTTTCTGTCACACATATGCTCAGCGCTCACATGTCCACACCCAGTGGACAGAGTTAAATGGCACATGCGATCGCGAACACTCGCATGTCCACTGTGTGTGGACAGTGACAACGCATACTTTTACAACATTTAATATTCTTTCTACTGTATTGTGCTGAAATCTGACGGTAGATTTCGAAACTAGATCAATCCCAGAATGCAATGGGCATAAATGTCGGCTGTTGCATTCTAATGTAAACAGTAAACAACAACAGTTAGTCAAGCGCTTTTGTCTTACGCTGTGTACTCTTAGGATTATATGCCTGATTTTTATTATTATACATAATATTTCAAGTTTTATTCATTTTAATATGGAGGAAATATTACGTTCCGACAAAATTCGTAATGCGCTTGAAGGTGAAAGTGAGTGTGGCAGTGATTCGGACCATGAAAGTGACATCAACATCTTGTTCTATTTATGTTATAAGCAGTTTTTAAATTATTTCTTAAAATTGTCTTAAATATAATTAACAATAAGTAAATTATGTGATTTGCGATGGTAAATAAGTAAGTTTCAAAGTATACGAGTTTTCCTTAGACCTTGAATGTACGCTTCAACTTGACGTTTCAGTCTAGAGTGAAGAAAATAATTCCGAGCTGGCAGAAGCAGACGACCGACAATGGCTGCCGAGCTGGCGACGAAACCTAGTGCGGCCACTGAGTGTGGACAAGCGAGCTCTGGGCCCTGAGCGTCGGACAATAATTCCCAGCTGTCGCAGACTCCATACTGTCCACTAAGTGTGGACATACGAGCGCAAAGGGTTAAAAAATCTAAGCTTTTAAAACAACAAATGTGCACACTTGTAGTCAACGTATCACAATACACTGTGTATCATTAAACAATGATGTGTTTCTTTAAGAAAATAATAATTAAAACAAACCCTTAAAACTGAGTAGGAACGGTGACGTACATACTGATAACAGTACATCTGTTCTGAGCGTGGGAAATATTTCGTCCAGGGGAACCAAAACAATACTCAAAACGCTGATCAAAACCGACCTCAACTCTGACGGTTCCTGGAATCTGTGGGGCTGAAGTTTGCGATGGATACAGCAAAGTTTGTTGTTAGTGTTATTTTTGTTTTTGAAAAAAAAAACTAATGTTTTCTGAATATAATATTTGTTTATTGATTCTAATGTATAACATGTTTTTCACTTATATGGACTCTATCTTTGAGTATTTAATCTTTAAGGTATTGTGTAGCTATAAAGCTTATTTTAAATGTTGTTTAATTCTGTGATATATTATTTAATCTTATCTTCTAAAAGAGTTTGGATCAATTAAGTTTAATACCAATGACTACTCTAAAAACTCAAGTTGGGTGCAAACATGTTTTTTTCCGTTATTACTATACTGTGATATACTGTTGCAACTTATTTAAAGTATTGCCAATTTGTAAGAAATACAGATGATTAGTCAATTAACCACAACCAGAGCTCAAATAATATTAATCTGTAATGAGTAGAAGTATACGTTTAATTCTTAACATTTCCCACTCCATCTCCAATACTCCGAAATGACTCAGTTAATGAATAAAAACTTAGTTGAAATAGTTACTAAACAGACGGAACGATAAACTATATTTTTCAAAGTAAGCTAAACTAGTGGACCTTACAAGTAATGATCTAAGGGGGTGCCAAAATCTGAGGAGGGTGCATCATATTTCCCCCTTGTTTCATATAACACTAAACTCAAATAGATCAAATCCCCTATTCAATACTCTCCAGTCTCCAAACCATATCTTTCCTCATCTATAGGAACTAGTTTAAACAATCGACGTGGGCGGATTGAAACAATTAGTTGCATTGCGTTACTTTATATTATAACATTGCAAATTTATTGCATCATATTGTGAGTTTTATTCAAACTCTCAATACCAATCAGAATGCCCTGAAGTTGTCACAAACCGAGAGGTCAAAACAACTGATTGTTTTGGAATAGAGGGGAGCAGAAGTTGTATTATCTGATATGTAAATTTAATGATTAAGTATGATGAAGGTACAAACCATGGTGAATACTCATAACTTTCTTTCAATTATTGCCTTTCAACAACTTATAATACTAATATACAACAATTTACAAAATCAGTTTGATTTTTATATATTTACAAATACTTTATGTTAGTGCTACGGCCTATGCCGCCCACCCCACTCCAGGTGGCATACCGATGGGGGGGCGTGGGTTGCGGTCCGCCCCAGGCCCCGCTTTGGCATAGGCCCCCAAATTTTGAAAAATGTTCGAAAGTCTGAGCGATTATTTCCCGCCGATCTCCGGAGAATCGCTACCGATCTACTGTTGTATTTTCGGCCGTTATTAAGTAGTAAAGTCGTCATTTTTGGACAGTATTTTGTTTCCCGTCCACGTTTATAGCCGATATTACGTGGCAAGGACGTTAATTCCAGATTATATAATCTGTCACGTCTTCAATTACGGCCAATAAAACGTGGTTCGGTCGCCATTTGCACAGTTAGGTTGTTTTTTATGTCCGATTCATGTGTAATATATAATGTTATGTCTCATAATTTTTGGCCGATTTTACTGGTCCGAACGTCCAAAGATTGGCGGGAAATACTCGCTCGAACTTTGGAGTATTTTTCCAAACTTTGAGTTCATTTGACTATTTAAATACTCAAATTTTGAGTACTCGCACACCCCTAATACATCGTATACATATATATGAATAGGCCTTCCTCTTCAACCGCTAATGTATATACAGGCCCCTACAAATATATCTGCCGCCCCAGGCCCCCAACTACGACAGTACGCCACCGATCCCACGACCCGTTATGAGCGCCGCCCCCCCAAAAGCGATAAACAAATACGTCTATCTATATTTACGAATATATTTTACGTTTAAAGGAAACAGCTGATTTGTGTAATGAAAAGTTCCATTGGCGTGAGAAACTACCAATATTAATTAAGGCTCTGGTCCACCCCTTTCCGCACAGCGCTAGGAAATTGTTTGCAGGATCCCTCTTTACAGCTGCTACTAAACCTTCAATTAAAGTTAAAGTATAATATTAAAAAGAAAAATATTATCTCAAAATGATCATTTTTCCTAATTTTCAAATTTGTTTAATTAAGTTGCATTTAAATGTCTTTTTAAATGTACAAAAATTACCTTTTTTAAACTGTAACAACTTAAGTCAGAAACACTATTTTGAAATTCTAAAAAGAGCGTGAGTAGAATTAACTTTTTTCTGTCAAATTCCGTTTATAGGATGTTGATAACATTATTATCGTAGCCGCAATCAGGGATCCTGCGGACTTCCGCAATACTCTTTTTCCTTATCTTAACACTGTATTTTCACACGGCGGCACCGATTTTTCCAGAGCCGGTGACTAGGAGATTGTCACAGTTCCGGCCAGCTGACGGATAAATGAGTCAGTGAGGAAATCAAACCAAAAATACTAAATAATTTTGTCCGGTGAAAAGAATGTTTTTCGTTCACAAAACCATAGACCTTACAAGTAACGATTGAGAGGGGTGCCAAAATCTGATGGGGGCGCATCATATTTTCCTCATTATTACATATAAGTGGAACCTCGATAACTCGAACCTCAGGGGGAACGGCAACAATTTGAGTTATCGAATATTTTGAAATATTGAGGTTCGACTTATCAAGGCAATTTTCCACAGACTTCGACTTATTGAGCACACACACACACACACACACACACACACACACACACACACACACACACACACACACATGTATATATATATATATATATATATGAGGGTCACGGTAACACAATAGATGGATCATGGAAGGGTATAATCCTTACATAAGTTCGAGCTATGTATCAAAAATAATCATACCGTATAATAATTATTATTAAAATTAAAATAGATTTGAACAAATTTAAATGTCTAAAATAAGCCCGGAAATATATTGTAAAGCTTCTTTGGTTAACGTAGTAGAGGACGAAATACTTCCTTCAGTGAAAATATTGTAGAGGGATATTGTAGAGGAGGAAAGTAAACAAATAATGACTCACAGTTTGGTATTTTGGTGATTTTTTGCCCGTTCATCCACTTCCTGTCTATTTTCTAGACTTTTTTGCTCACTTCTCATCACCTGCCCCAAACAAATCCCTCCCCCTTACGGAAGTCAGTTCTGACCAACTACGCATCAGTTTCATTTAGCTTGACATTAATGTACTGTAGGCTATTAAACTAATTTGCAAAACTAAAAGGGAACAAAACATGATAACAATTAAAATTGCAGAGCATTGTTGGAATTAGGGTGAAGCAGTACGACACTCTTTTCTTTTTAAAATTGTCGACAGTGTTCACTGGTGTTCCAAACTGCTTCCCGTTGTCACGGTTTTTAGTTCCTGTGTCAGTAGCCTCAAATAGTTTTGAACTTCTCCTCATGGGGTAGAGTTTTGCGTACACGTTTTACCAAAATGCAAACACTTCATAAAAAAAAACCTAAAAACTACGTTTCACGTACTATATCTAGAACCTCTGAACTCACACTAACTAATGACTCAGAACACAAATCTAATAAAATCAAAACCATTTTATTAAAAAATATATATAATTTACAACAATATGAGACTGTTCCTTATTAATGAAATGAAATCCTCACATAGGTGAAACCCGTTCGTGAGAATGAGTGTGTTTGATATTCGTGTTACTCATCAACATAAATTTGTTGATTGATTTACCGACACCAGGAGCATCCGGGAAAGAGATTTAGTGGGGAGGGAGGGTTGAAATTTCCGGCTGCAAAGTCACTGGAGGTTTGGTGAATGAACAACTTCGACTTATAAAGGTTCTCTATTCAATACTTCGACTTATAGAAGTATGGCAATTGTACATTTTCGAGTTACAGAGGTTCTACAGCTAAAACTTCGACTTAAAGAGGTGGGGCGACAGGCTAAGAATACTGCAAAAATTCGAGTTATCGAGGAATTCGACTTATTGAGGTTCCAGTTATCAAGGTTCCACTGTGATAGCAATATTAAATTTGAATCATTACAACTTCAATTAAAGATGAAATCCCGGTTCAATACTCTCCAATTCCCAAACCATATTTTTTCTCATCTAGGAAGTACTTTAAAATAATCGAAGAGAGCGGATTAAAACAATTAGTTGCGTCATGTAACTTGATATTTTAACATTGTAATTTTCTTTCAAAGTATTGCAAGTTTTATCCAGCACACTCTCAATACGGTACCAATCAGAATGCCCTGAAGTTGTCACAAATCAATATAGGTAAAAAAAACTTCTCAATTTGGAACTGAGGAGTAAATGTATGTAAATTTAATGTTTTAAGTATAATGAAGGTGCAGCATGGTGAATACACAACTTTCTTCCCAATAATGCCTGCCTTTCAACAACTTAAAATACTAATATACAAAAAATTAACAAAAACAGCCGGGTTAATATTATATATATACAATTTATTTATTTTACAACTACGGATTACGCCCCCAACCCGCACCCTGCGGCCCGTTATGAGCACCTAGCACCCCTCCCCCCCCAAAAAAAAGTGCCGCCGTGCTGGAGCACGGCTTGCACTGTCCTAGAGCCGGTACTGGCCTTGCCTACTAGCTGTGGCTGTGAAAATATTGGGTTGCTCACGCATCTTTTTGCCGCTTGAAGTTGTTATTTTGACTACCATTATTATTAAGTACTGTGACTGTTAGTGTTAGTTTTAACATTGTCTAGTGTGAAACGTGAAACAAGTGTATGTGTGTGTGTGGGGGGGGGGGCAGTGTTAATTTTGCACAGGGGCGGCAAACATCTAAATCCGGCCCTGACCTTACCTTATATAAATAAATCATAATAAAATACACCTTATCTGTTTTTCTTTTTATTATTTTACTTTAACAAAATGTTTGGAAACAATTTGTTGCTTATGGAGGTCACAATAAAATCTGAGAATGAAGTGGCTGATGTTTTTGTTTATAGAGATGTTTTTGTTCTGATCATTTTTGTTCAAAAAAAAACTAAAGATTTGTATTGCCTGTTATAGGTTCTTGTGACCCCTATGTGAAAATCCACCTCCTGCCAGAAGAACTGTTTGCAGACGTCAAAAGGCCAAGAACAAAGACTCAAAAACAAAATTTGTTTCCTCTATTTGACGAGACATTCTCCATGTAAGTTGAATGAAGATCAAACAAATATAAATTGAACATTTCACACTAATTTATAAAGCCTTCTCTTGATATTTCATCATTTATTTTATTGCAATCCCAAGGTTATAGAACTTTTAGTGAATTTCCCCTATAGGGAAGAAGCTATTACCGTAGTCGGCATGGTAAGATCTAGGCCCGAGACCATGATAACTTTTCGTTTTGAGGTCCCCAGAGGCCAAAAACACCATTCGTTCAATACTGTGTATATATATATATACACATATATATGTGTCCGTAGGCACGATAACTTTCGTAAAAAAGGTCCGATTTTGATGAAATTTGATACAAACTTGTAAAGCAACATTTATGACTAAGTTCGAAAACCAGACAGATCGCTTTATCAGAAAGGGTACTTTAGGGGGGTTTTGTACCCTAAAAATGGGTCTTTTGAGTTTTTTACATTTAATATTTTAAGAAATATAATTTTAATTTTCACCATTGGATTCGGCTTAAAAAACAAACAATTCGGTGTTTTGATGATTTTTCTACGTCAATTGGTTACAGATATATTCGAAGTGCTAAACACAGTACATTGTCCTATGTTATTCTTATGCAGAATAAGAAACATTTTATATCTCACTTATTTATGAACATATTCGAACAAAACTTATTATATGGCTTCCATTTCATTGTGGTCTGGGGTTAAGAAAAATGTTATGCCTCACTTAATTATGAACATAAATTAATATAACTTGGTATGTAGCTTCACCGAGTTGAGTTACATTGATAATTATATAAAAAGCCATAATTTGTGTTCCTTGTTGCAGCAAACCTGCGTACTCAGCCCCCCATATTATTCTTATAGAGAATAATTATAATCGTATAAATTGCTTATTTATTAATGGATACGGCTGAAACTTGGTATGTGGATTCACCTGGTTGTGGTCTGTTGATATTTCCATTAAAACCTAATATTTACTGTTCCTTGTTGCAGCAACCTAAGTATTCAATCCTCATGTTATTCTTATGGAGAAAAATTAAAATTTTATTTTCGGCTCATTTGTGAGTATGTATCTATGAATCTTGCTAAAAGTGGCTGTATATGGTATATAAATATATGCATTGGAAATTCGCTGAATATGCAGGTTTGCTGCGACAGGGGTATTTTTATACCTACCTCATTTTGTTTTATTTTTGCACTTAAATTTACCTATTAATTAAAAAATATCAGAAGACAATAACATAAACAATCATCCATAAACAATCAAAAACCTTCAATTTAATTTAGGTAGCATCAGAGATTAAAAAGAAATATAAATAAAATATAATCTTAGTATTAGCAACAATTTTTAAATCTGGAAAAAGAAAGGAACTGTTAAAATCTTTCCAATTTTATCATATTTTAAGCATCACAGTGAATGCTCTTTTAACCGGCACGGTTGGAACCAGGACCATGACAGATAACTGATTTTACCAAATAATAGAACCTACATATAGTTTTTAATGGGATAATTAACTACATACAAAACCCAAATGAACAAAATGCATATTGTACATGATATGTTGGTTGTGAAGAAAAACACAGAGTAAAAATATTATAAAGTTAAACACTGAAAATGTTGTGCACAGTTCAGTGCACTTGGGGGCCAATGTTGATAGAGGCCTATCTGTGAGCACCCAGTAGAGAGTAGACAGTACTAGACAGTAGATGTTCTTTTATCCGGCATTGAAGAACCGACACTTTCTACTAACCAGCACCAGCCGAGACTCTCACGATCGGAAAAAGCCAATCGTGAGAGTCTCGGCTGGTGCCGGTTAGTAGAAAGTGTCGGTTCTTCGAATGCCGGATAAAAGAACGAAGTAAGAAAGAAGTACTGTACAGGTAAACAACAAAATTAAAAGTTCCAAAAACTTTTAAGTCAGTAACCAAGTTTCATTTAAGAGATGATAAGGAAAGTCTCAAATATTGATAATCACATTATTGATTGGCAACTTTTAAATAACTAGCTGGTTCTTTAAATTTAAATATCATAAGTTGCTGAAAAATACAGTATTAACACTAGAACTTTAAGTCTGACCCAAGGTAACATCTAGCAAAATCTAACCTGATTTTCAGCACTTGAGAAAACATCTAAATTATGACACTGTTCGTCAAAACCCTACTAAATTTCTCGGAGTTACAAAGGGTGTATTTAGTGGTAGGTTCTGATCAGTTGGTCTGTGCCGGCAGTCAGCTGACCAGGGAGCAGAGGCTGGCCAAGGACGGGATGGTGCTGTTCATGATCAAGGACCAGGACTATTTCGGCATGAGCTCGCAGTTCCTGGGCGAGGCGTACTTCCCCTTCAGCGAGATCCCGGCCACCACCATGGAGACCAACCTGCAGGAGATGCAGCAGACCCACCTCAAACTCAGCAAACCCACTAACTTCGGTGAGTCACTTGTAGCAAGGTCTGAGGCGATTTTTTAAACTTCATCAGAATGTAGCGTTATATGTTCCCTATGGACTCCTAAACCGTCCAAGTTGATGAAACTTTACGTAGTTAGTCAGGTTAACCCTATGAAGGTTTAAAGCTATAAATCAATATTCTGGATTTTAGGGCTTCACCAAAATGACCTTCAAAGATGCAATGTTCAATTCATATGGAGTAAAGATTGGTTTTGATTTTATCAGGTGACAAATTTATCATAATTAGCTGTTTATTTATTTGTGTAGCGAGTTAATATTATAAATATATTATTATTGAAGAATTTTTGGGGCGCAGCAACCCAAACCGCTAGACACCGCTATAACAAATTTAAGATTTAGATATAATTAAAACCTGGGTTTGTATCCACAGTTTAGTCATCAACAAAAGAGTTGCCTAGTATTTTACAAGGAAACGAAAAAATAAATATTGTTCTTGCTTTAACACGTTTGCTGCTGAAAATCTGACATTGGGTGTATCCAGGTGCTGAGCTGCCAAAAAGTCTAATAGTTATCTACTTGATAATTTTGTTGTCAGCAAATACTAATTACATACATATAACAATCATACTCATGGACGAAGGAAAAGAAAGGAAGGAAAGGTGTGCTATTGCGCAGGTTTGTGACGTCATTCGGTATGCACGCCAGCACATCAGGTAAGCGCCGACTGTCAGCTGATTGTATAAAAAAATTGTGTCAACCTGCACAATCCCATGTGCAATTGTAACAATTGTGCTTGCATCCCATGTGATGTAGGTGCACAGCAATGACCTGTTTTAGGCACTGGAGGAGTACGCCTATTTTTTTTCCTTCCACCATGAATCATACACTTTTAACCTACTTAATAATTATAAATCAATTCAAAATGTTTCAAATAGCGAGGCACCAAATTTCCTTTTTTTGCCAGAAAATAACAACAAATAAAATTATTATCTCGTTAACAATTAGCGTCTTGAACTTTGGTTTAAGATGTCACGGGTCCAAATCCCATAGATTCCAACAAAATTTGAGGGGTTTGGACCGCTTTCCTTTTTTTTTTGTTGAGCTCTCTAAACAAAATGCAGCTGGTGTTGAAATAAATGAATGGTATCAGGAAACTGACACATGCTTTCTCCCTTTTAGCCCAACTTTAATGATTAAATTACTTTGTATTTACTAAATATAGAATACAAAGCACGGTCGAATGTACAGAAAATCTTGTAAACAAGTTGTTTTCAAAAACGTCCACCCAAATCCCTCTTTTGGAGGCACTACATAATCCATTGCTACACATGTGGTTTTAAGAGGAGAAATGCCCCCTATCCCCCCCCCCCAGGGTCGTTAAGGTGCAACATATTTCGAATTTCCTCTGTTGGTCAATGCTAACTTGACAAGAATATCATGTTTGAACGAAATTGATCAGTAAATAAGAGACATAGTAATTTTTGTATTCCCCATAAGAATAACATTGGACAACGTACTGCGTTTAACGCAAAATGAAAATTGAAATTTTCTCCACAACCACCAATCATAGAATAGTAATTCCAAATACTAAATTATTTAGTTTTTTGAGCTCTTTTTAATGGTGAATAGTAATATTTTTTATATTAATTTTTTTAATGTAAAATCAAAAAAACAAATTTTTTATGTTTTAAGCCCTATAATTTCTGAACCCGAATTTTTACAGAAATGCGGGTGGTATCATTTTATTGGAAAACTAAAGTTCTACAAACGGCTAAAGTTTAATTAAAATCGTTAGAGCTATTTTTGAGAAATTTTGATTTTTAATGTTTTTTGGCAGTTTTTGGGGGATAATTACCCTTAAAAATAAAAAATTCAAAAAAATTAAAAAACGCCTGGATATATTGTGGATTAGTACCTCTACATTCCAATTTTCATAAAAATCGGACCATTGGTTTGGGCTCTAGCTCTGTACACATCCATACAGACAGACAGACAGACACACAGACATCACGTAAAAATCACTTTTTTGGTTTCAGGGAACACCAAAACAAATATTTCCACTAACAACTCAAATTCAAAAATTTTGACGAAAACAATACTTTCTCCATATACTATGTGTAAGGGGAGAAAGTAAAAATAAGTAAATAAATATACTGGTGGGGTAGAGATGAACAGGTGGTAACAATTGTTACCACTTGCATCTAGCACCAACACAACCGTTACCACCGACAGCAAACATGATCTAACACTTGTTTACTTTATTTTGTCAAAAGTATAATTTCTTTTCTAGTTAAATATAACTTGTTGACACATATTGACTATTGATGGAGATAAAATAACCTATTTTTAAAAGATTTTTTTAGATTTTATTATGAAGGTTGTTCATTTTCCACTTTAATGTGAGTGAATACTTTTTCAGACTGTGATGCTATGAAAGCTTTGGATCACCGGCAAGGTGAAAAACTGGCAAGAGATTTCATCAAACGACAAAGGTCCAAACATACCCATAGCAATGTGCCTTCATGAATGACATTTGATGGTTTTACATAAACAGATCTGTATTTTTATGTTTTGTATTGTTTATTTTGTATATTTGTAACTGTATATTTGACTGTTCCTGAATGTATGATACAAATGAAAGTTATATACTAGATTACAAACAAATAAAAATTTAATTTATTTGTAGTTTTGATTTTTACAAAAGTTATTCCTTTCCTTACTAGAGACAATTTTAACACTAACAGTGAACGTATGATCAAAGACTTAAAACTACTGGACCGCTCGTGCCCGTGGTGAAGCGAACCAAATTTCGGTCCGGCCGCGTTCGAGGTCGCGCTGCAAATGGTGGGCCACCGCGGCAGCGCTTAGCATGGGAGATATAGGGAAAAACACGACGCACGCTCACTTGAATTGAATTTGCATCCAGGGAACATTTTTTATGGTTGAATGGCCTTCTGATCCGTATTCCTGAATAGTTTCTCGAATCTTTAATACCAAAAGTAACTATATCCGACCAGGGTTAGTTGCGTAAAAAGAACAGAAAGTTGGGAGTTTTGTAAAATAATCTTCTCGATGGCTGATTCTTTCATATTTACAGTCATATGAATTTATGTACGAACCACTAGGCTTTAGGTGTTGTTCAATAATGATGTTTTGAAGTTTTTGGTACTGGAATGAATTTTTTTATGAGCAGTAATATCGTTCTTTGGGCAGTGAAACTTTGGATTTTAGCATATAAACTTCGACGTTCGCCAAAAGTTGTAGATTGCATGAAAGTCAATTGGCCTATATCATAAAACTTTGTTGATGAATGAAAACCATACAAGACAAATACTTTTTAATAGCAAATGTATTCTTAATAAACATTAATTACCAACATGGTTACCAACGTTAAACGTTAATATTAGATCTATAACTAAATTTCGTTGATCAAATGTGATTAAATTGAATGTTGGTTTGTTAATTTACTTAGTTAATTGGGAACAGTAAAAGCGATACTAAAACGTAACCCGAATTCGACGACTAAAACAAAAGTCGTATAACTATGTATTTTATCAAAAAACTAGGCCATGTTGTAACACAGCATCACTGAGTTGAATTTAACAGCGCGGCACGGCGCGTCTTGGATAGAGCGCGGCGAAAGGTTTCAGCATCTTTCCAAACGAATTGTAGGCAAACCAACAACTTTACCAACAAATGTTTGAAATAAAAGTTTTAGAGAAACTAATTATCTACAACTTTCCCGCTGGAAGTTTGCTTCTAACCTAAAAATTAAAAACTTCCTCGCTGAGTAACTTTTTCATGTCCCTCTTTAATAACACGTAAGAGTTTTTAATTATTAAAAATATTAAAACACGGTAAAATAAAATAATATTTATACTTTCGGATTCCGTAGTTCACGTACACAAAGGATATATAAATTTCATTACAATTCAAACATGGCAGTGAAGTCTAGGAGCGTGTAAATGACAGCACGTTCAACGCCAGTAACAGCTCTGAGCACACAGTGGCCCACCATTTCTGTTCCGCACAGTCCCACGCGGACCGTTTTTAGCTCACCTAGCGATCTCTCCAGTAGTTTTACCTCGATGCGTATGATGCACTATCAGTGTGTGATTTATAATTTCATAACAGTTCTCAAATATAACACTGAAGGATGAAAGGTGACCGGGGATGTCAAGCAGATTATGAAATAGATGACGGTTTTACAGGATGATGAAAGGAGCTGAAATGAAAAGTTTTAGCCTATGAGCCTTTGGAGGAACATTTTTTTCTAAAATGTTGTATGCTTAGAAGTAATAAGAGCGAATTTCCCCGTAAAAAATATGAAAATTGTAAAACATCTACTTTGTTTGGTAAAGAAAATATTTGACAATTTACATTTCACTCCATTATAGTTTTCCAATGCAAATCCACTAACTCCAAGACTGTTTTTTATGAGGCTCTGACAGACTGGTTATTCCACTGCCATTTGTGTTCAATTGGTTATGAATTTCTCTCTGAGGATCAAATCAAAACTAATGGCTTCTGCTATAAACTTGTTTATATTGAACAGTATTGATGTTTGTTTGGCAATCTAAATAAATACATCTTTATCTGAACAAAACCATTTAATTAAAACTTTTTACTTATACACAGCATAGTAATTTTTTGCCACAAAATGTAATAGAAACTTTCCATTCCACCTCATTTTTTGAATGCTATAGACAAATATATAGTGGTTGCACATGATTGCTCCTTGCAAAATTGAAACATTTTGGTTTACAGGATAGTGCAATTGTATGGTTCACAAGTTTTACTTGGAAAAATATTACAGGTAACAAGGCTGGAGGCCGATTTCTCACCTCCCCTTGAGAAACTAAAGTGTCAATTTTGTTCACAGTTTACACCACAACATATCCAGCTGTGTAAGCCAATACAATGTACACACATAAGAAAATGGTTCTTATTTTACCAGCTGTCCTTAATGAAGATTAAGGCGGTATCGTCCGCAAAAGCTAATTCTCCAAAATCAAATTCAAAAAGTTGGTTCTAATATAGTATAAATAAATTAGGTCCCAAAATAGTTTTCTTTCAAGTTCCATTCAGCCTGGTCAGATATTGTTAGTTCCCGTTTTAAAGAGGAAAAATAACAAAACGATTCCAGAAAGCAAAGTTTGAATTTACTTTTTATTTTTATTCATTGATAATTTTGCCTTTAAAATATTAACAATTAAATTTGTTATTGAATTTTTTTAAATATTCAAAACTAATTTTGTTATCGAAATTTAATGCGTAAACCGAAAATGTTTTTACTGAATTCCCTAGATAATCACCAGTACAACATTTCTACAAAATGTTGAAACTATTCACAAATAATTACTGGATGGAACTAGACAGATAACATTGGCATTATGAGAGAAGCAGGTAGAAATGCCAAAGTCTCGTGACTGGTGCCCCTTCTTAGTTTCTTTGTTTTGAGTAATAACTTGTTAAGGAGGATGATAAATCAGTTAAGATCTAATTAACATAAAAATGAATCCTGCTAGCTATACACCTCTGGAGATTGAGAAAGTTCTGCAGCGGTTTCTTATTACCACAATCTTGTTAGTGAATTTCCTACGGAAAAGCGAATTATTAGCATGACCCGCATGGTGAAACTTAAGCCCGGGATATATATATATGTGCACTCTAGCAGTCATATGTTTTGTCCGAATTACTTCAAATTTGGTACAGACATTACTTTCTATAATCAGTTGGACAAGTTTATTGGGCAAAACAATCAAAAAACTCTAACTCCCTTTTTTGGGGATTAATCTTTCAAATTAAAGTTTTTGGCCCATAAAGGAAAAGCCACAGATGTAAAATTAATGCATGTCAAAATATAGAGACAAGTGAAGCGAAAGTTTTAAACCTTTCTTGTCATTCTAGCACAAATATTTACCGACTTTTTAAAGAAAATGTATATCGACTAAACACAGTATGTTGTCTAAAGGGGGTTTACATTAGAGAAGAATATTCATTTGTTGGTGTATTTTGATCATCCCCAGCAACCTCAAGGCTACTTTCAATCTTGAGTGGACCTTCTCCTAACCTTATAATGCGCAATACTGTAGTCCCAGCAGTGCAGGTAAATAGAACCAGGAATATCAGAACAGCCAAAAAAGTTTTCAGATTTTGATAAAAATTGAATAAATTTATGTTATAACTCTGATTGTTATTTATAAACGTTTTTTATATGGAAATTCACTTCCCACACGTCAGCGTGCTGTGTGCTAACTCGTTTAAACTTAGTATATCCCTTTTCACGAATGATGTCTTTGCTATTCTTACAATAACTCTGCATTTTGTAATTTCAACTGGAAAATTAATAATTCATTTGTTTATAAAAAAATTTATTAAAAATATTTTTACTCCTAAATCACAATAGGCCTTAAAACTAATTGTGACTTATTCAATACTCCGAACTACAAAATTACACCATTTGAAACTTCCGATAAAACTCTATATGAACAAGAAACTTTAACATGGAAAAATACACATTTTAATATCAATAGAATTTTATACACACTGTAAAACACTGTATACTTTAAAATGTAAATAGTATTTCATAAAAATAGCATACAACAACTAACAAAATGCATCAATTTTAAATTTCTATACATCCTTCAGGCTTCTTAACAAATCCATATCCTAAACATTCTTTATATTCATCCTCCTAGTTATTTAGTTGCACTGCCAGTTACCAGATAGAGGAATAGGAAAAACTTAACTAAGGATTAAAATAATCAAACAAAATAATTGCAGCATGAAATTCATAGCAGCTAAATAAATATTTTTAAAATTTGATTGGTTTTTGTCACAACTTGTTTGCAATTATAATTACTAGCGATCGCCCTGAGGTCGAATTTCTACCAAAAATAATTCTACGTAAACCCAAAGCTGTTTGCATGAATGTTTTGTCACATCCTGCATGAGCAGTTAAATAAAATGCATTTGAACCAGTGTTCTTATGCTGGACTTCACTAATAACCTCTCTTTCTCTCTCTCCTCTTCCCCCACATACTCAGGTTTCATTTTTTTTACTTAAAACGGATAAGACGGGGTGTTAACATTCCAGTGGTCAATAGTATTAATTATTTACATTAGATCCTAAAATATCTGTTCTTGCTGTTGTGTTAGCATTTGTTAAATGAAAAAGATATCAACTGTCAAGTATACAACGCAATTGATTACTGTTCTTCTATAGGATCAACTTTGAAAGCCTGTAGGGCGTAGCCCTTTTGGCCGATGTAAATTATAAGGGGTTTTTGCTCATCTAAATGACAATACTTTTCTAACGGTATGCGAGAATTTCTTCTACGATCCACACAAGCTAAGAAAAAAAGGAGGGACAGTTTTGTGCTTGCCTATTAATATAATGATGATAACTAGTGGCTTATAAGGTTTATAGCCCCTAAAATCTTGTTTTTGTGTAAGTGGATATTATATTTTAATTTACTGGCTGCATGCTACGGAATAAACAATCTTTAGGGGAGTGTGAACAGACTTTAACACATAAACAAAGCAGAAGCTTAAATCACATCTGAAATAATCACAGCTTATTGTTGATTTATTTTCTGCTTATTAATAAAAACACTGTAATGATCTATACCTATAAAAGGCAAATCATATAACGATCATTATCAAACTAAACATTAGGACAGGACAAAGTCTGTTGGGTCAGCTAGTTTTTAAATAAAAAGAGTTGCTAAAGTTTAGTCTAAAATAAGATGAGTATTTCCCTAAACATAGACCAAAATAAATTATTGTCTCATTATTAACAGAGCAAAATCTGAGCGCCTTCAGCTCTAAATTGTAAATATTTATACAGGTAAAAATTAAAATTGGTTTGGCTATCACTAAACATTACAGGTAGTAGTTTTGTGATGGTGAATTTAAAAATATATATATAAATTACTATTTACTAAGATGTTTGATAATATCAACTAAACTATACAACTCATTAACCACTTGGAAGGAACAGTTCCTCTGATATATGTATAAAATATTTCCTTTATTATAATATATTTTGACTCTATTCTAACTTCATATCACTTGTAAAGAATTAAACTTAACATAAAAAATATTTTTAGAGAAGGGTGTGATTTTATGATTTGCGTAATTTAATCCTATTTACAAAATATTTCATATGGACTGTAGTTCGTCTAGCTACCTCTACTTGCGGACTAGAAACAATTGTAACATAACTATTCGCTGCAGTTCTCTTCAATATTTTCACCGCTACTTTCTGGAACAGTTTCTGTACCTGTTCCACCGTTGGTTTCACCAACATTCTCTACAACAGCCTCAGCATTATTATTACTGCAACTTTCTGCAGCAGTGAAAGTTTCCATGGCAGTTTCAGCACTTGTTTCTGCAGAGGTTTCAGAGGTTTCTGCAGCAGATGCGATAACTGTGGCGTACTTTGGTATCTCATCTCCGACCACTTCTGGCGCTGTTACACAGTTGATCGTGTTGCCACTCTCATCCTCGATAGAAATGAAAACTTGCGACACTCCGCTGCTAGAGTCAGGCTCTATGCTTGACACCTTGAATGATGCTGATCCATTCATCTACAAGACAAAATAATCTTATACTCAACATGCTAACAATACTCGGTTTGGGATTGTTTAGTGATTTTAATGACTTAAAAGTTAGACGAGCTATTAACTTTAAAAATTTTGAAAAAAAACAATACACAAAACTGAAAATTTTTCACAAAGAGCCAAAAACACACTTTCTTTTTTCCCCTTCATAAATTAACTAAAAAACATTAACTAGCATACAAATTGATATAAGTTAAGTTCTTAAACAAGTGCATGATAGTCTCAATAACTGCTTATCAAGTTTTTTAACCAAGTTTCCAAGTAAGTTACTAATCATGTTTTTGAGAGATAGTTAAGAAAATAGAAATCAGATATGTTAATACTAAAAAAATACTTTAACAAAACAATATAATGATGGAGGTAAAGTACCTGTTTTTCTGTGAATATTGAATAAAGTGGGTACTAGAATTTAATCTAGAACATTGTAGAACATTTAATACAATTTTAATGTTTTTACAAATGTAGACCTGAAAGCTTTCAGGAATATACTAGTACAGTAGAAATCCAACTATCCGAACCCCAATTATCCGAATATCCAATTATCCGAATCGATTTTGAGTGAAATAATAGAAATATAAAAATCAAGAAAATAACAGCGGGAGCGTGTGTAGCGATAATGCGCCGTGAGCGCTAAAATAAAAGTCTGCGCTGTTACCTTCCGGACGATATTTTCGCAGGGAACAATGAGTCATACCCCCTTCCCGCCCTGCTCATCATCAGTCGCTACTGATCTTTCACCGAGATTATCGTTCGAAATGAGTACAAAACGTAAACGTGTTGTCCTTTCGCTAAGTGATAAACTCACTTTGCTCGAGATGTTCAAGTGAAATAACCAACATTGAACAGTGAAATACGTACAGTATGTAGGCCTATTGAAAAGAGCAACTGTATATATTGTATTCAATTTAACTCCTGTAATTTAATTTTTATGACGTATATTCTTCAGTTCGCTCACTTTCTATTCACTACATTTATAATAACTTTGTCGATAAAATTCTGATTTTTTATGTATGTATGGTGATGTTTTTTGCTTAATTCCCGAGGTATACCTGATTATCCGAATTTCTGCATATCCGAATTGGCCCGATCCCCAATTAATTCGGATAATTGGAGTTCTACTGTAAATAAATTTAATGGTATAATTTCTATCACGATTTACAGAACTATGTTTTATTTATTGATAAAGAACCATCACTATTTTCAGATTGAGTCATCAGCATCATAAAACCAATCATACAATTGTTGATCCAAGGTGTAAAGCTTGGAAGAAGACAAACTTATTCAAGCTTTATGATATGGAAGATAATGACCTATAAAATACCTCTGTCGCAGCAAACCTGTATACTCAGCGAATTTCCAGTTTATAAATATGTGGTCTCACTACACCTACCACATAAAGCCACTTAAAATCATAAAAATACAATCATAAATAAGCGACATATAATATTTGATATATTCTCTATTAGAATAAATTAGGGCTAAAGACGCAGGTATACTTCTCCGGAGACCATCAATACGAAATTTTTTTTGTGCAAATGTCAATAGACCACAAACCAGATGAAGCCTTAGACGTCAATATAAATTTGCATAAATAACCGATAGATGTATAACATTTTATTTATTTTCCATAATAATATCATTGGGCAACGAACTGTGTTATCACTTTGAATATCTCTGCAATGGTTGGACACGGAACAACAATTTAAACACAAAAATAATTGGTTTTTTTTTAGAGCTGAACTATAAAATAAAAAAAATTGAGGTTTTTAATCAAAATAACAGTGAAAAAGCCGAAAAAAACCAGTACAAACAAATTCAATCTGGAAACATTCCACGACAAAAACTAAAAAAGAAACCCGAGAAATCTACATGAAAAACTACATGAAAATAGAAAAATTCCAGGTTTTCCAGAACACTCTTAAAATTCCAGGTTTTCCAGGACGCGTGGGAACTCTGATTATATATAAATATATGTAAAGCCTTACCACGCTACCTACAGTAATAGCTTATTCCCTATAGCGAAATTCGCTAAAAGGATTACATCATTTCATAAATACATTAAAGTACCGGCCTAATGAACTAGCTTGCTAATCTGCTGATTTAACCAGAAGAAGTGTATTGGGACTACTAAGAAAATGTAAAAGTATAAAAAAACTTACTGTTATGGGTGTGACTTTAAAGTTGTTCTTAGACGGAGTAGTTGTATTATGGCTGTTTTCTCCATACAACTTTACACTTTCATAACGAACAGTCTGCAGTCTGAAATTCCCATCTTCTTGCCGCTGATACCTACAAGAGAAGTTGAAGGTAATAACAGAGGGCCATAATGACGAGGCTGAGGGTCATTGTAATACTGATAATTGTATTTCGATTGGCCAAACAATTTTCATTTATTTTTTTGTTATAACTTTGCCAATGTTGTTTTTAGTGAATTGGGAAACATTGGGAATTTTCCTAAAAACCACAATCTACTTCTAAATACAGAGACAACTAATTTTGTAAATTTTAAAACCCCACAAAATCGAATACCCCCGTCGCAGCAAACCTGCATACTCAGCGAATTTCCAATGCATATATATGTGACTCACTACTACATAGAGCTATTTACCAAGTTTCACAAAAATACATCCATAAATAAGTGATATATAGCATTTTATTTATTCTCCATAAGAATACATTAGGGTTGAGGACGCAGGTTTGCTGCAATGAGGAAGATAAGTAATGTGTTTTTTGCAATTATCAATACAACAGAACCAGGTGAAGCTACATACCAAGTTCTTTTAATGTAGGTTCATAATTAAGGGAGATATACAACTTTACTTATTCTCCATATGAATAACATGGGGGCCGAGTATGCAGGTTTGCTGCTACGGGGACTATCAACAAAAAACTTGTTTTTTTGGTGCTAATATCAATATACCACAACTAGTTGAAGCCACATACCAAGTTTCATCAATATACATTCATAAATAATCGAGATATAGAATTTTATTTATTCTCCATAAGGATAACATTGGACAACGTACTGTGTTTAGCACTTTGAATATCTCTGCAACGGTTGGACGTAGAACAACGATTAAAAAACCAAAATGTTTGTTTTGTTGAGCTAAACACATTAATATACAGAAATGTGAAGTTTTTAGTAAAACTATCTGAGAAAAATCTAAAAACCTTTTTCCCATAAGATTAACATGGGACACGTTTTTTTGGATTTTCTCCGCAACCACTTAACCTAGGTTAATGATTCAAAATACTAAATTTTTTTAAGCTCTATAAAATGGTTATAACCAAAATTGAGTGTTTTAACATTTTGGGGTCAAATTTGCAAAAAAGTTATTTTTGGAAAATTGTAAACCCCCATAAAACCCCCTTCCCATAATGCGATCGATCTCGTTTTCGAACTTAAAGTCATAAATGCTACTCTCCACATTTTTGCCAAATTTCATCAAAATCGGGTGTTTCTTTCAAAAGTTATTGCGGTAACGGACACACACATTTATATATATATATATATATATATATATATACATATACATATATATATAAATTTGAACGAATTGTGTTTTTGGCATCTGGGGACCTCAAAACGAAAAGTTATCATGGTCTCGGGCTTAAGTCTGACCATGCCACCTACGGTAATAGCTTCTTCCCTATAGGGGAAATTCGCTGAAACTAAATGAAGTACAGAAATATCCTGTGGGTTTTCTGGCTAACTCATCATACAAATAATTAAATCAATAAAACCATGTCGAAATTGAAATTGAGTTGATTCCTAAACAAAAATTGGCATTATAATTCCAAATGTTCCGTCTATCACTCACATGAACCTGGAGTGGCCGGAGGGCCAGCGCAGACAGTGCTTGGTCATGAGGTGTTTGGTGAGGTAGCAACCCCGCTTGAACCGGCTGTCACACAAGTGGCAACAGTAGGTGGACGAGGCACTGACTTGGTGTTGCTGTAACATCCACGCAGAGATCTTTACACTTCCACCCTCATGGAATAATTAACATGGTTAGTTATAGCCTAAAATATCTTAAAACGGTATCAGAAAACTAAAACGTACTTTCTCCCTTTTTACCCACCTATAGTCAATAGATTAACTTTAGAGATGTGCGAGTAATCAAAATTTCGAGTTCGAGCCGAGTTCATCACTGAAACTCGAAAGTTTCGAGCGAGTTTACCCCCGCCGTTTACCGCGCATCGTCTGTAGATTCAAATTGATTGTGAACGCATTTGAGGTGTTAAGAATTGTGATGTGGATTTTAGTGTTTTATTAATAAATAAATAAGTTGTTACTTATAAATTTGTGTTACTCTACACCAAAATGGAGAATTTACCAGGACCTTCAGATTCAGTTGTATGAACACTGTCTGTATGGTCCACTTTTAGGTTAACCTAATCTTGTCATTTTTTTAAGTAAAATATCAAAAACATATCTGTAATGAAATCTAATAGGTAAGCATAAAAAGTTTGTGCTTGTTTTTTTGTTCCATAATTTAGTCAATCCATTCATTTTAGGCTCAACTGTCCTTTGGCATTGAGCTGCTTTTAAAGACAAGTGATTTGTTTTGGCCTTGTTTAAGTTTCATTAATGGTTTTTTAAATAATTTGTAATATTTTAAAACTATATTTAAGACATGGCTTCAATTTCATGAATCAAACATATCAGCCAGGCACTTTCAAATATATCTTCATGTTGTTACTAACTTATTGTTCTTATTAGGACTATTAGTGTTAAAATTAATTCTAAGATATGTTAGTAAATAAATTTTGTGTGGTAAGCAAGTAGGCTATTGTTTTACCATCTAATAGTCCTTTTAAATATTAAAATAAAGTTTATTTTAACTTATAGGCCTAAATGTAATTTTATTTTCTCCATTCGTAGGAAGTAGGCCTAAACATAAGATAAATAAAATACCCCCGTTGCAGCAAACCTGCATACTCAGCGAATTTCCAATGAATATATAACATAACACATTAAAATACTGAACAGGATTCATAAGAAATATATCCGCAAACAAGCGATATTTAATATAAATTATTCTCTATAAGAATAACATTGGGAATGAGTACGCAGGTTTGCTGCAACAAGAAACACAAAATAATGTTTTTTTGCAAATATCAATAGAACTCATCTTAGTCAAGTCACATATCAAGTTTCATCCACATACATTCATAAATAAGCGATATATAACATTTTATTTATTTTCCATAAGAATAACATGGGGACCAAGTACCTAGGTTTGCTGCTACGGGAACCATAGACGAAAAATGTTGTTTGTGCAGACAACAATAAACCACAACCATATACCAAATTTTGTTAGTTTGTGTTCATAAATAAGCGATATATACAATTTTTCTTTTTCTCCATAAGAATAACATTAGACAACGTACTGTATTTAGCACTTTCAATATCTCAGTAACCAATTGACGTAGAGCCTTATTAGATTGAAAACAAAATTTCCAGAGAACCCTTTTTTAAACATTTTTATTACACAACGTGTTTCGGCTATAATGCCATTTATATATATGTGTGTGCCCGTAAGCACGATAACTCTCGTAAAAAAGGTCTGATCTTAATGAAATTTGGTACAAATGTGTAAAGTACCATTTATTTGAACGAGTTCGAAAACCAGACGAATCGCACTATCCGAAGGAGGGTTTTGTACCCCAAAAATGGGATTTTTGGGGTTTTCATGTTTAATTTTTATTTAAATCAAATTTTAATTTTTACCATTAAATTCAGTATAAAAAAACAAACAATTTGGTATTTTTATCTTTGCTCTACGTCAATTGGTTACTGAGATATTGAAAGTGCTAAATACAGTATGTTGTTTAATGTTATTCTTATGGAGAAAAAGAAAAATTGTATATCTCGCTTATTTATGAACATATATATATATATACTAGCAGTTACCCGGCACGCGTTGCTGCGCCCAAATTAAGTTGTTTACAGAAATAAAGCTATTTTAATAGTTTTTTAAAATAATAAAAAAGTCAATGGAATAGAAAGTAAGTATATTAATTTTATTGTAAGGCCAAAGGATAAACAATGTTTTTTGTCTTTTGATTTGGTGTATAAATGTACAAATTTTCAGGCGTACCAACTCGTGAGCACGCCACGTATAACTGGCCGTGCGAAAAACAGGCATTTTCCAAATTTAAACCTGCAATAGTCAAAAATTGCCCTTGTGCCTTATTGATCGTAATTGCAAATGCAAGACGTACAGGAAATTGTAGTCGCTTGAAATCGAAGGACAATTCTGATGAAATCATCGGTTTTCTTGGGATCAAGACTTCTTCTCCTTTGAACTTTCCACTTGTAATGGTTGCTTCTATCAAATTTGGCGTCAATTTCTTTATTGTCAGTCGTGTTCCATTACAAAGCTTTGGTGGATTCAAGTTTCGTATAAGTATTATTGGTAGAGATGTGCGAGTAATCGAAATTTCGAGTTCGAGCCGAGTTCGGCTCTGAAACTCGAGGGTTTACTGAAACTCGAAGATTTCAAGCGAGTTTACTCCCGCCGTTTACCCGCGCTACCACGGGTCGTCCACGGCCGCGCGTCGTCTGTAAATTCAAATTGAGTGTCAACGCATTTGAGGTGTTAAGAGTTAGTTGTGATGTGAATTTTAGTGTTTTATTAATAAATAAGTAAGTTGTGGCTTATAAATTTGTGTTAGCCTACTCTTTACACCAAAAAGGAAGATTTACCAGGACCTTCAGATTGAGTTGTATGAACACTGCCTGTATAGTCATAGTCCACTTTTAGGTTAACCTGACTTTGTAAAAAAAATTAAAATATCAAAAACAAATCTGTAATGAAATCTAATAGGTAAGTATAAGAAGTTTTTGCTTGTTTTTTGTTCCATAGTAATTGAAATTGAGTCAAAAGAGACTCAACAAAATTCCATCCATTAATTTTAGGCTCAACTATTGTCCTTTGGCATTGAGCTGATTTTAAAGACAAGTGATTTGTTTAGGCTTTGTTTAAGTTTCATTAATGATTTTTTTAAATCATTCTTAATATTTTGAAACTCTATTTAAGATATGGCTTCAATTTTATCAATTGATTAGCCGGGCACTTTCAAACATAGTATCTTCATGTTTTTATTAAGTGATTGTTCTTATTAGGACTATTAGTGTTAAAATTAATGCTAAGATATGTTAGTAAATATATTTTGTGTGGTAAGTAAGTAGGTTAATGCTTTACCATGCAATAGGCCTTTTAAATATTAAAATAAGTTTATTTTAACTTATAGGCCTAAATGTAATTTTATTTCTTCCATTCGTAGAAAGATGTAGCTTAGGCATAAACATAATATACAATAAAACATAGGGTAAATAAAAAATAGGAAATAAAATAAAAAACTGACATAATTTTTTTATGAAACTGTTAATTAATACCATATAGGTTATAAAAACCTTAATATCAAAATATTAAAAGTATTTGACCTTCATGGCAAAATGTTAGGCAATAACTTTTGGTATGATTTATTTTCAGATAAATGTACTTATCTTTTTCCAATGAAGCAGGAATCCATTTATTTGACTTACTATTGTTATTTTCAAGGCATAGTGACTAGAAAAGTATATTTTAATAACAACATTTATAAATGGAACCCTATACACTGTTTTGATCCAATTTAACTCGACCTATGTGTTTTTTTTATTTGTATACTCAACTCGAACTCGAGATTCAAATCTTTTGCCATTTACTCGACTCGACTTAAAAAACCTGTATTCGCACATCTCTAATTATTGGTGATCCTCATTTCAATGTAAGTAAGTGTGGTGGCATTCCAGGTGGCTCTGTTGGATTCAAAAATTTGATTGGATAGTTTACCGCTTGTTCTTCAGCCATTACTGAGTGAACTGATTTGTATTTGATCAATTCTCCAGGCAATTTCAATTGAATTTGTTGATTTAGTTTGTTGACGTCATCATTTTTGGGAGCCAAAATTTCCCGCTCACAAAGCCTCGGCTGCTCTCGAGGTCGATGCCCGATTTCGCAGATCCCGAAGCCGTGACTTGCGTTCTTCGTCGTTTTCGGCTGCTCTGTTTTTGCAGTTTGTTTTGAATTGGCCAATTTTCTGCCGATTGACGCTTTTTTTGGTGGCATGTGGATAAAAAAAAGAAATATTATAAGTTAAGTTAAAATAAAAAAGTTAATATAAATTCAAGTAACACAATTCATTCAAGTAACACAATTCAAAAGATAATAAACCAGCCAGTGTTTAAATTTCTTTGTTTACATTGTGTTGTTTACATTTAAACAAATGACAGTTTAAAGAAACTTTGAATTATTTTAATTACAGCTGTTAATTTTGTAAACACTAAATTTCTAAAACCTGACACTGCACCCTTGTATGCCCTCTGGGTCAGAGCCCTTTGGACAGATTTGCACCAAACTTCACACAAACCATCCTTGAATAATGCTTAATAATGCCTATTACAATCTGTCGAGCGGTTTCGGAGTCCATAGGCTACATACATATATACATACATACTTCCTCTTTTATAGATATACATACATACTTCCTCTTTTATATATATAGATATAAATATATATATATATACATATATAAAAATTTGAACGAATGGTGTTTTTGGCATCTGGGGACCTCAAAATGAAAAGTTATCATGGTCTCGGGCTTAAGTCTTACCATGAGACCTGCGGTAATAGCTTCTTCCCTATAGGGGAAATTCGCTAAAAGAGGAAATAAAATAAAAAACTGAGATTTTTTTTAATGAAACTGTTAATTAATACCATATAGGCTATAACAACCTAAATACTAAAAGATTAAAAGTATTTTATCTTCATAGCAAAATATTATGCAATATGATTTATTTTCAGATAAATGTACTTACCTTTTTCCAATGAAGCAGGAATCCATTTATTTTACTTACTATTGTTATTTTCAGGTCATAGTGACTAGAAAGGTATATTTTAATAACAACATTTATAAATGGAACCCTATACACCGTTTTGATCCAACTCAACTCGACCTGTTTTTTTAAAATTATTTTTATACTCGACTCGAACTTGAGATTCGGATCTTTTGCCATTTACTCGACTCAAACTCGACTTGACTTAAAAAACCTGTACTCGCTCATCTCTAATTAACTTTATACTAATTTAGAATGTAAACTACAGTAGCCTATATACATCTTTTGGTAAACTTTTTTTCAGAAACTACCGCCCAAATCCCTTTATTGGAGACATTACAAAGTCATTTGTTACTTTTTTTATGCGTGGGGTGGGGAACTTTAGAGTGCCTAAAGAACTAACCTCAATCATGTGCCTTTGAAGAGTTTGTTTAGATCGACATGAGAATTCACAGCCCTCCTCCTCGCAGCCCAAACGAGCGTCAGGATCATGGCTGGTCAGATGTGTCTTGAGATCATACTGAGTTTTGCATCTGAAAAAGAAATGGTATAAAAAATATAAATATAAAAAACATAACTACTGTAGCCTCTCAGGAATTCGGACTAATGTGGCAGGTGGCCAGTCTGGATTGGCACAAAACTGAATGTCCTTAGCCTTGACTTAATTGTAGGGGGTGTGCGAATAGTGATTTCTGGCTCGAGCCGAGCCGAGCCGGGCTTTTTTTCAAAGTTCTCGAGCTTCGAGCTTTCTCGAGCCGAGCTTTTTATGATGGGAATTTTGTCTAGGAGTGTGCAATATACCGGTAGTGATTTTCTGCCTCTACCACGCTGGGCAGAATTTTTTAAAAGTTCTCGAGCTTTGAACATGTTTGATATATGGCCTATATGTATTCTTTATTTATATTATGTTTAAAAGAATAAACATTTTATCCATTATGGTAATGTAAAATAATTTATAACTTCCAATATTAGTAATCTTTCATTCACTTCTTCTAGATTCATTATTCTTATGTTAAATAAATAAAGGCCTACAGTGGGAAAATAACAAAATAAGTACGGTAGGCTTCTAAACAGGAAGATTGATTGAGAACACTTGTTGATAGTAACGAACAATTTGCCTTTCAATATAAAGTAGGTAGCCTACATAGAGAACAAATAACGTAAAGGAAGAGAACGAAAGATTTTGAACGACTGATGAGCGTTAACTAATGCAGATATTATCGTATTTATTAATAGCCATAATAATAACAATTGACTATATGTCAATATGTACTCTCCATGTAACCAAAGACTTAGGGTACGTGCATATTGGAGCCGGGATGGTAGCTTTGATCCTAGATCTGAACCTAGATCTATGCCGGTATACAAGCGGGGATAGCAGCCGATATACTCACCTTTTACAATTTTAGTCAGCTGTTTGGAAATATTTGTTTCAAATTAAATACAAAATAAGTAAACTCATTGGTTTTAAAACATGTTTTGAACTATTTTGCATAAATTGTAAACAAAGTCGAATGTATTGTAATCTTTCTATTTTGCAACTTATTTATTTATTTTTTAATGTAAAAATAGTCGAATCTTGTGATGAAGAAGTGCTATTTTCACTAGAAAGATTTTAACAACTGATAACAATTATTTTTTTATCAACATGAAAAGTAAGAGTGGCGGCACAACTACGTACCACACTTTTTACACAAATTAGGTTCTGTAAATTAAACACGTTGTAGATCACTGAATTTATTCTCAGTTGGCAAATCAAAAGGTGAAACAATATCTAAAACTGGACTAAATAAATTAACCGAATCTTAATGAAATGAATAAGTCTGAAAGTGAATCTAATCATGAGCCTCCGAGATGTCACTAGGTTGAAGTTAGACGGACGACTGAAGGGTGGAGGGCGAGGGCCTAAACAATAACCCCCTCCAACACCCCCGCAATCGGCATCAACAGTAAGTTATAATTTCTGGTAAGATAGGTTGGGTGGTTTTTACCTACAGTTTATCCTTGGTTAATTAGTAGGCTAATCACCATAAAATAAATGTATAACATAGTAATGAGAATATGTAAAATGTATTGGCCTGATAAAGGACTAGTAACCAATTAACCTATTCACAGTTTTCACATAGAAAAATATGTTTAACTCCAAAGAATATCACATTTTAAACAGTAATTTATGTTATAACCTTCAAATAGGCATTTCTTTACAACAAACATTTACAGCCATACGACTAATAACATTGATATTATTTCCACATAAACTTTACTTCCGTCGCAAGTCATTCCCCAATTTACATAAAACATTAAATTATAATTACAAAACGTATACATAAACTAGGCTATATTTAAGTTGTACTATTCTCGCACAAAGCAAAATATCAGTTAAAACTCTGTCTTTACAACATTTTATTAATGTAGGCTTTAAGTATGTTTGTAAATCCATTATTCAGTAAATAATTCAATGTAAATTGAAAAGAGTATTTAAGTCTACATGGTTCTAAACACATGATTTGATTTTTTGTTAATCAGATGATAAATTATCACAGCAACCTCCTTTGTTTACATCAAGAACCAATCCTAGATCTGACCCTTGCTCACTGCTTCTATCCCGGCTACCATCCTTGTTCCGAGCTTCTGATTGGCTGAAATAAACCGTCTTGTATGCCTTAATGCGAGTATGCTTGTATCCCGACTCCGGTGTACAAGTACCCTTAGGCCCTAGCCTTGGGAATTGCCAAAACCCAGTAGCCTATCTCTCATTCAACTGTTTGTAAATAGTAAATTTTAGGTTATCCTTTTATAAATATAAGATAGTTAAACCAGTCTTTATATCTTATTGTACTCACAGGAATAAATTAATAATTGTAGGCCTAGCTTATGTTCTATCTAACCTATAACCTAATAGACTTACTCTATTATATCTGCTTCTGAAACAGAAGGTTTCAGAAGCAGAAGGTGGAAGAGGATCGTCAATGCCTTCTTCTTCCAACACAACTTAACAATTTTATAGCATACAGTTACAAAATGATATGGTTTCTACTTCTACAGACGTTTATTCATAAATTCAAACAATCCCGCGGAGTTAACAATATGATTTTAATCACACAGCTGTAGGCGTAGCGCAGTAAAACACTGCGCCATTTTGATCGCGTCTTGCTCTTGGTTAGGGCCTTCGGCGTACATAGAATATAATCAACCTTTAAAATAATATGACCACCGGTATTATAAACATGCGTTACGTAACCATTCAGAATTTTTATAAAATCCTTAGATTTTGTGAACCTCGCAATTCGTCTGCACATTATAACGTCGTCATGTTTATTAGGCGTTCATCACCCAAGATGAGTGGAGTAAGGGTGAACACTTACTCTACTCATCTCGTTCATCACGTTTACCCTTGTCCCTAGCTGTTGGTCACGTTAAATCATTATTACATCATAATAACCATCTTCACTCAACATCTTAAGGCAGTTCGCAAAGTGGGTATGCCAACAGTGTTGCCAGACATAATTTCAGACTCTAGGGAACATAATTATTGTGTAATGTACGAAGTTGTAAGTTGTAAAAAAGACTGTACCGATGCAACAACTAGACAAAGTGTTTTAATGGATTTTAGTTTTTTCCTGTGGTACTTTTTCTGGAGCAGGACGTTTGCTGTATTAATTATTATTAACTGTGAAATATTGCACAATTCAACTGGGCAACGGCAACACTGCACTGCAAACTGAATAGTGTGATAGGTCCACTTGATGTGCGTAGAGATTGAGATTGAGCGTAGAGAAAAAGCAGCTCCACTGCGTTGGTTGATCACTAATCAGGTCTGCAGTTTAAAATATTACAGTACTTTAATGTTTGGTTATTTTTTACGAAGGACCGAAAGCATTAGCACTGCAGAATTATATTTGTTATGGAATGGAGCTCTACCAACGCAAACTATGAGAATTCTAACATTGATTCTGGAAAGTTGTTTTTAAATTGACTTTTGTAGACGACTATTTGCACTGGTCGGCACTATTCAGCTCGAACTTCGAACCTTTTTGCAAATCTCGAGCCGAGCCAAGGTACTGCAATATTCGGCTCGAAAAAGCTCGAAGTTTGAATACTCGCACACCCCTACTTAACTGATTTCTTAAGTTTTTAATGTGGAAATTTGCTTCCCTCATGTCAGCGTGCTGCGTGTGAACTCGTATAAGATTCCATTTAACTGTGTCTAACGACGACAATGGCTTTTTAAATGACAGGGAATGAGCCCAAATTTTGATCTTGTTATTATCTAAAGTAAAAATTGCCTGAGAAAGTAATATTATGACAGCTTGATCCGGTTTTGAACTTTCCAAACATTTTCAAGATTTTTGCTGGGGATCACTGACAACAAACCTCAGATTATGAAGCAACCGCCCTAACCACTATTCGCTAACCAGCCAATGATGCTTTAACATTTTATCCAGTGACCCCAAAGACTGCATATTAGAAATTGAGATCCAAATCAACAATTAACAATTTTTACCAGTCCACAAAAATTAAAAATCAGCAACTTCTTCACCCACTGTTTACAACAAGATACAGATTAATATTAGCGTTAGTTTTAAAAACTGCTTACTGTTACCTAGTAACTTCATAAAAAATGACAACGAAAGTCACGACTGTAAAGTTTCCTCAACAACTGCCCTCACACTCACACCTTTAGTGCCACCGGGGTTCAAGACCATGTCACGTAGTTGTCGACAGTCGCTTCAACAATGCTAGTGACGTAAAATAATCGCAACTGCTTCTTTAATGCTGCTGTATATCGAGAACGCATCGCTAACATACCGGCCATCGGGAACGCATCGCTAACGTTTCAATATTTCTAGAAAATTCTATAATTCTATCGTAAGTAGGACTACGTAACCAATATTCCACAACATATGAGTAGTAATATAAACTTTCGACCAGTAATTATCTAATTAGTTAATGTTTTTGGCAAACAAAACATGGTTTCACCACTGTTTTTGCCCGATAAAATGCAGTCTGGTTGTCATATGGCAAATATCACATTTAGTTACTTTACTAACACAGTTAAGGCATCATTAGCACATATTTACGCGGTACAATCATTATTTCCAGCAAATGTTACATGGTCTGGTCTTAATTTACAGCCAACAAAACGCGTTGCAATTTACGGCTGCTATTTTGCGGCCCAGTCGTCACTTGTACCATAATGCACTCAGGTTATCATTTATCCCTGATATATCATGCAGTTCAGCTGTCATTTATGATGACTTGGTCCGTTATGATTGCCGTTTTATGTTGTCCCAGTTGTCTTTTACATCAAATACTATGCGAATCGGCAGTTCACAAAGGTTTGCAATCCCGGGGATCCACTAAAATGAGTTAAAGTGTTAAAAAACTCAACCAGAAAATCAAATTTACCCCTATTCAAAGCCAATAAGAGAGTAATATATTCAAACTATTACTTCGTTAATTTTTATTTGAGGTATTGCTCCTAAAATATTTAGAATTTTGGTTTCCACCAAGTGATACTTTTTAAAGTAAGTTAAAAAATACTGAACACTCACGCATATTTACATAGGGAACACTTAAAAGGCTTGGAGTCGAGATGTTTGTAGCGTATGTGAGCACTGAAAGTGTGCCTAGAGAAGCAAGTCATGTCACAATAGCAGCACTTGTAGAAGTTGACATGACCTCGCATGTGGTCCTTGAGCAGACGGAGACTAGGGAAGTTCTTGTAGCAGTGGCTGCACTGAAACTCCGATACTGAAACATATCAGATAAGGCAAGATAGTTGGTTATCAGGGATACAAGCATTGGTGATAACAACTTTAAACAAATAAAACAATTAAAAAACATTCTTACAATATCTCAGTAATACTTTCAACCTTACACATAGACTGAAACTTTATGGAAGTCAAGTTTCATTGCAAGAACAGTTTGACTAAGTCTTGAGTTAAAAAATGAAAACCTACATATTTATTGACACCAATTAGTTTCTACTTTAGATAAAGATAGAGACAGTGAAATGCTGTTGTGACAGGAACACTTTTGTGAACTTTTGGAAATTGAATAAGTTAAAGAGACAAATCACCAACTTTACGAAATAAACTCGGACCACAATAACCAGGAAGTCTGGATAACCCGGAAATCCCGACAGGGCAGAAAAATCCTCGCACTTTGAACACTACAGCACCAACCAGAGCATGACACGACACCCAACTCAGTTTTTTCAAAAGGTTTTTTGAACAGTTGAAGTTTAAGTTGTAGATTTTTGTAATGTTATGCAGTAAATACATGTTTAACATAGTAATTTAATATAGCCTATAGGATAATGTATAAAAACTCGTACTTTTTCTCATTTTTACTCCTTTCCCGTTATCCCAGATAATTCACAAACCTGGACACCCTACAGTCCACATTAGTTTGGGTTTGAGGGACTCTATTAATTCTTGGTTAATTTGCTTTACTCGTTCTCACAAGAACCTTTCCACTTGTGAAAAACGGTAATAGAATCTTATTATCCTACGATGTATTATACACAATAGTCTGTACAATATGACAAAACATAATAGGCTTACTCTTATGTCAAACATAATTGCTAGCTTACACTCAGTGGGCAACTGACGGTGGCAATGGTCACTCAGTTTAGTGTTTGTTGAGAAGACATGGCCGCACGTAGGACAAGCCACCACCCTCTCTCTGGTGTGTGTTCGCATGTGGTCCACCAGACGTACTCTGGTAGGCATACTGCCTCCCCTGGAGCACCCTGCAACAGAGCACAACTACTGTGTCACCGTTGTTGGTAAAAAAATATGATTTAATAGGTGACATTCATAAAATACACATATATAAGCTTCAATATCCATAATTAACCAAATTACCTTTCCACTTGCATCTAAACATTTCCTGTTTGGAGTCAGACGTCATGAAGCACTCGTTGACATGCATATGGATATGGTAAAGAAACAACTGCACATTGTTGAACTCCTTGTTGCAATCCTTCCATTCGCAAACCATCCCGTCTATCTTGTCTGGAATCAGGTTCCTTGTTTCCTTGCCATACATGCAGTCCTGAAACACATCAAAAGTACAAATTTCTTTATTCCTTCGAATAAGTAACTATAATCATGAACTTAATGAGACAGAAAAGGAGGAACATTAAGGATTCATAACTAAACCAAGGTAAAAACCAAAAAGAGATTTGTTATTTAAAAACACGCAAAATAATCTAGCATGGTCACAGGAGTAACATATTCAAATGAATAAACTGTCCTTTTTTATTTCACTAGGGAGTACAGACTATTTAATTTTATTAGATGTTTATAACATTAAATAGTAGAAATAATAAATTGATTTTTTCCCATTTTTACACACATTTTATTTTTGTCTCTGGAAATAAGATAAGGAAAGTTATGGTTTTTTTCTCCCTTAATCAATGTCTTAATTTTGCCTTAGGCAGCTTATTCAATCATAAGTTAGTTGCTTATGCAAGGAAATTATATTTATTTTATGGAACTATTGAACGGCATTTTTAGAATTTTCCTCAAACCATAAGCCTATCTGAAGGAAGAAATCAAATATTTTGATAAGTGTACACTAATTTACAAATTTGCCTCTAAATTATAACTGTACAACACAAAATCACACACTTGTTTCAGTAGTGAGCGGTGGCCGAGTCGGGCATGGGACACTGTGTCACATGCAAACACAGTTTTGATTATAATTAGATAAAAACTGTTTGAACCTAACATTTGCTAACGACTATTGTTTTTCTTACATACAATATCATAAATATTTAAAGATAATATATTTTTGTACGGATTATAACATTCTACAACAATTGTAAAATCAAAACCAATGCATATCCATCTGAATCGCAGTTCTTTGTCAGTTATTTAAATATGACAAAAGTGTTAAATTAAAATTAATTATACCAGGCTAAATTTTTAAATGTGAGAAGACTAAAGTGTAATCTATTATTTTTGTCAATCCAAAAGTTTTCAAATTTAACCTGGTTTTTAGTCAATAAAGGTAATTTTTAAATTTCTTTTCTTGTCTACCCTTTAATTGTATAAATATGAATTATCATAAACTATTAATTATAATTTAAAGTAAGTTTTTAAACGTAAGCGACAAAATTATTTTTATATAGGCCTAATCCAATACATTATTTCTGCAGTGATTAAAACCCCTTAAAAATGCAGTTTCTACTTAAGCCCGAGACCATGATAACTTTTTGTTTTGTGGCCCCCATATGCCAAAAACACCAATCGTTCAAATTTGTATATATGTATATATATATATTTATATATTTAAATATATGTGTGTCCGTAAGCACAATAATTCTCGTAAAAAAGGTCTGATCTCAATAAAATTTGGTACAAATATGTAAAGTACCATTTATTTGAACGAGTTTGAAAACCAGACAAATTGCACAATCCAAAGAACCCCAAAAAACGGTTTTTTTGGGGGTTTTCACATCTAATTTTTATTTAAATCAGATTTTAACTTATACCATTGAATTCAGCTTAAAAAAACAATTTGGTATTTTGATCATTGCTCTATGTCAATTGGTTACCGAGATATTGCAAGTGCTAAACACAGTACGTTGTCTAATGCTATTCTTATAGAGAAAAATTACAATTTTATATTCGCTTAGTTATGAATATAATCTGACGAAACTTGGTATATGGATTCATCTAGTTGTTCTTTGCACAAAAAACAAAATTTTTATATATGGTTCCCAAAGCAGCAAACCTATGTACTCAGTCCCCATGTTATTCTTATGGAGGATAATTAAAATGTTATATATCGCTTGTTAAGTATATGAGTGAAACTTGGTATGTGACTTTACTTAGATGAGTTCTAATGATATTTTGATAAAAACCCATTATTTTGTGATCCTTGTTGCAGCAAACCTGCATACTCATCCCCAATGTTATTCCTATAGAGAATAATTAAAATTCTATTTATCGCTTATTTGTGAATATATTTTTATGAAACTTGATATACGGCTCTATGTGGTATCAAGACATTGGAAATTCGCTGAGTACGCAGGTTTGCTGTGATGGGGTATTTTTATTAGTTAATAAAATTCAAAAATATTATTTCTGTATTAAAATTACCCAAAATGTCAGATTATTATAGTTGTTTTAAATTAAACACAAAGTTTTATTAAATATAAGTTCAAGAACAGCACCGAAATATATATATATATATATATATATATATACATATATAAATACATAAATTGAATATATATATATATATATATATATATATTGGTACTTAAAATTAATATAGCAGTTGCAGTTTTCTAAAACATGAGAATGTGTGCGTCCGGCGGGGAAACCCTGCCGCCACCACGGGCCAGTGTAGTTTCAGTCGCGGGGCTACTCCAGGCTGCTTGCATTAGATTTGTGCTGGCGCCAAATGGTTAACTTTTCCACCTACTGGGGTCCCCTAAATTCTTTGAGAGGCTTTTAATAAACATATGAATATTGGTACATGTTCTCCAGGTTGCTCATCAAGACAATATAGTAATGAACTTTCGTTCTAAAAGACAATATAGTAATGAACTTTCGTTCTAAAAGACAATATAGTAATGACCTTTCGTTCTAAAAGGATGTGGTTATTACAGAAGCAATAATTGAAGTTTTCACACATGTTAATAATGTAAATTTTAGATTATTTGAAAATTACAGTTGCACACATTAACGCTTGAGATAAATCCTATAGTTTTTTGAATGGATACTTGAACAATTCAAAGCGTCAACAACTCGAATATGTATTTTGTAAAGAGCCCAGCACTTACAGGAAGCTTCCACTCTTGGACAATTTTTTCACCAATATTTTTCAACTTTGTATGATACGAGTGATATGTGACATGTCGCTGGATTTCCTTGGCTCCTCCAGTTAAATATGTACAATCAGCCCACAGACACATGTAGACCTCTGAAATAAGTAAACAAAAGCTTATTAAGTTCAGGAGTCCTTATTATAGATAAAAAACATTTATAGCTATTAAGTATTCTTTCTGAGACTGATTGCCTTCATCATTAGAACTTGGAACTAATTTACAAATAGCCCAGTCAATGAAGGCAAAATATCACCTGATAACCTGGATTTTTCACAGGTGATAGAACACGTTGAGACATGCATTTTTACAAAAGTCCCCGGTTTTCCCCCTTGTACTTCACCCAACCCACCCTCCTTTGAAGTTGATTTTGCAAGCGTTTCGAAATATGCTAATATTTCCATAACGACTGCACCAAATCGAACATTCCTTTTTTTGTTGTGTTCCTTGTTACTAGGCCTATAAAAAAGGTTATTATCATTATGTTGATAGAAGCAGTAGTTTCTTTGCAATTTATCAATAAATTAAAATTATTAATTTTTTAAATAATATTTTATTTATTATTTGCAAATAAAATTTTCTTGATACTATTGTTGAGGAAATATTTGATTTAGTTATGTAGAAAATATTTTAAGCTTTAAAACGATGTATAAACCAATATGGTTGAGAGAAGAGAAATGGGGTCCAGGCTAGAACAAAAGTGGGAGCGCTCAACTAGGTTTGGCGGTTTGACACATGAAATAGTGCTGTAAAAATAAGTAAAAAATTAGCACAACCTAGGATTTTGGTTTAGTTGTTGTCATTTTCTTCCTGTTTATCACAATAAAAGTCCTTCCCTAAAATTGATGCTGTATTAGGGCCGCCATATTGGAAAATGGCGGGCATTTTTCACTTTTTTGCTTATTACTCTTTTATTATTGATGATAGAGAGAAATACCTCATACAAATAATGTTGAAAATTAAGAGGTGTACAATTTTTGTTTGATTGTTGTTGCTCTAAACATGACGGTTTTTGAGTTATTAATAATTTAAAGTTATAAATATATAAGAGGGTGCATCAGGCCACACGTCCAGCATGTATAACACAAGAATGGCTTAGTCTAAAGACATCAAACAAAATTATCTGTACTAAATCGCATATGGTAAATGTATTAAACATATTCTAATTAAAGTCTATATACAGGGTGCTCAAAAATGAAGGTCACGAGTTCGAACTTCAAAATATTCTTGTCTGAATCTAAGGTGAATTATACATAATTTTAAAGGTCTAGTCAAAATAAACATTTTGTAAGAAACAGAATCCGATTATCTTTATCCATTTCAAAATGGCGGTTATTTTAGTGGAAAATGTTGACATTTACGGAATACCCTTTATTTTCCAAACCAATACATATATCTTGTTTCCGACTGAAATTTCTTTCTCAAAATAAACGAAGCTTTACTCTGATATGATAAATGACAGTTATTTTAGAACAAAATTACTATTTCAATAGAGTGTATTTTTGATATTAAGGCTAAAATTTAAAAAGTCAAATATAGTACTGTATTGCAAAAATAATATAATCTTGAAGGTTTTGCAAATTCTAGCAAACATGTTGTGTATCTTGACCATCTTGACACATATCGACCATAATGTACGGTTGTTACACCTGATATGGTACTTAATGTGATACAAGTTGTATAAGTTAGTGAGTGGATAAATTACAGTCTATTACAAGATTATGTATTTACATGAAATAATATTTACTTACTTTATACAGTACAGTGGAACCTCGATAACTCGAACCTCAATAAGTCAAATTCCTTGATAATTCGAATTTTTGTCATTCCCCTTGAACTTTCCTACCTAATGGTATGTTATTTTACCACTATAAGTCGAAGGGTTAACAGGAATCACCTCGATAACTCAAATTTTTGCAGTATTCTTAGCCTGTTGCCGCACCTCTATAAGTCGAAGTTTTAGCTGTAGAACCTCTATAACTCGAATATGTACAGTTGCCGTACCTCTATAAGTCAAAGTATTGACTAAAGAACCTCTATAAGTCAAAGTTGTTGATTCACCAAACCTCCAGTGACTTTGCAGCCGGAAATTAAACCCTTCCTCTCCACTAAATCTCTTTCCCAGGTGCTCCTGGTCTCGGTAAAACAACTGACAAATTTATGTTGTTGAGCAACACGCATATCAAACACACTCATCCTCACGCACAGGTTTCACCTATGTGAGGATTTCATTTCATAAATAAGGAACGGTCTCATACTGTAGTAAATTATATATATATATTTTAAATAAAATGGTTTTGATTTGATTAGATTTGTGTTCTTAGTCGATAGTTAGTGTGGGTTCAGAAGTTCTGGATGTAGTACGTGAAACGTAATTTTTAGGTTGTTTTTTACAAAGTGTTTGCAGTTTGGTAAAACGTGTTGGCAAAACTCTACCCGATGAGGAGAAGTTCAAGACTATTTGAGGCTATTGACACAGGAAAAAAAACAGTGACATCGGGAAGCAGTTTGGAACACCAGTGAACACCGTCGACAATTTTAAAACAAAAAAAGTGTGGTACTGCTTCACACTAATTCCAACAATGCTCCGCAATTTTAATTGTCAACATGTTTTGTTCCCTTTTAGTTTTGCAAATTATTTTAATAGCCTACAGTACATTAATGTTCAGCTAAATGAAATTGATGCGTAGTTGGTCAGAACTGACTCCGTAAGCGGGAGGGATTTGTTTGGGGCAGGTGATAAGAAGTGAGCAAAAAGTCTAGAAAATAGACAGGAAGTGGTCGAACGGGAAAAACATCACCAAAATACCAAACTGTGAGTCATTATTTGTTTACTTTCCTCCTCTACGATATTTTCACTGAAGGAAGTATTTCGTCCTCTACTACGTTAACCAAAGAAGTTTTACAATATATTTCCGGGCTTATTTTAGACATTTAAAATTGTTCAAATCTATTTTAATTTTAATAATAATTATTATACGGTATGATTATTTTTTATACATAGCTCAAACTTATGTAAGAATTATACCCTTCCATGATCCATCTATTGCGTTACCGTGACCCCCAATAAGTCAAAGTCTTTGGAAAATCACCTTGATAACTCGAACCTCGATATTTCGAAATATTCGATAACTCAAATTTTGCCGTTCCCCCTGAGGTTCAAGTTATCGAGGTTCCACTGTATTTATTTACGTTCAATTATCATTATAATATAATATTTGAAACTCTATGAAAAATATGTATTTTATGATATTCTTATAAGGCCTAAATTTAAAAAGTCAAATAGATGCGTTTGACAAAAAACATACAATTGTAAAGGTTTTGGAATTTCTAGAAACTTTATAACTTACGAGGTTTGTCTAGATCATAAAGTTGCTAGGATTTTTAAAACCTTGACTATTAATTGTACGATTGTTGCCTTATGCTACCTACTATAAGGCTTTTTAAAACCAAGCCCTATAACAACATCAAAAATATATGTTAATAAAATGGTTATTTTGTTCTAAAACAACTGAAATGAATCATATCAGAGGAAAGTTTAGTTTATTTTGAATAAGAAATCTCAATCAGAAACATGATATATTTATTGGTTTGAAAAATAAAGGTATTCTGAAAATGTCAAAATTTTTCACTAAAATAACCGCCATTTTGAAACGGATAAATATAATTGGATTCTGTTTCCTCTAAAATGTTTATTTTGACGAGACCTTTAAAATTATGAATAATTCACCTTAGATTCGCCAAGAATCTTTTGACGTTCTAACTCGTGACCTTCGTTTTTGAGCACCCTAGAATAGACATTAATTAGAATATGTTTAATACATTTACCATATGCGATTTAGTAGATAATTTTGTTTGATGTCTTTAGACTAAGTCGTTGTAGTGTTATACATGCTGGACATGTGGTCTGACGCTCTGTATATATTTACCCTAAACTCGAAAACCGTCATGTTTAGAGCAACATCAATAATAACAAAAATTGTACACCTCTTAATTTTCAACATTATTTGTATGAGACATTTCTCTCTATCATCAATAATAAAAGAGTAATAAGCAAAAAAGTGAAAAATGCCCGCCATTTTCCAATATGGCGGCCCTATTACAGCATCAATTTTAGGGAAGGACTTTTAGTGTGATAAACAGGAAGAAAATGACAACAACTAAACCAAAATCCTAGGGTGTGCTAATTTTTTACTTATTTTTACAGTACTATTTCATGTGCCAAACCGCCAAACCTAGTTGAGCGCTCCCACTTTTGTTCTAGCCTGGACCCCGTTTCCCTTCTCTAAACCATATTGGTTTATACATCGTTTTAAAGCTTAAAATATTTTCTACATAACTAAATCAAATATTCTCTCAAAAATAGTCTCAAGAAAGTTTTATTTGCAAATAATGAATAAAATATTATTTTAAAAAATAATAATTTTAATTTATTGGTAAATTGCAAAGAAACTAACTACTGCTTCTATCAAAATATTGATAATAACCTTTTTTATAGGCCTACTAACATGGAACATAACAAAAGAAGGAATGTTCGATTTGGTGCAGTGGTTGTGGAAATATTAGCATATTTCGAAACGCTTGCAAAATCAACTTCAAAGGGGGGTGGGTTGGGTGAAGCACAAGGGGGAAAACCGGGGACTTTTGTAAAAATGCATGTCTTAACGTGTTCTATCATGTGTAAAAAATCCAGCTTCGGGGGAATTATTTCTGACATAAAACCTTTGTTATCTAGGCTAAAAACAGTGTATAAGTTTTTTTTTAACAACTACGATGTAATGTATAAGATTTGATACAGTAATAAGAATTTTAATATTATTATTCTTATTTAGAATTATTCAAGTTGTTGGCAGCTAGCTATGCCACAACATATAATAATGCAATTACTTCTTACCGTCGCCATTTCCCAAAGTTTTAATCTCCACATCTGGTATGTGGTAGCTAACATGCACATGGAATTTGGAATCTTCATCAGTTTCAAAAGAACAACCTTTCCATTCACACTTGAAGGTCAATTCAAAAGGTCCAACAGGTCTTTTACGCTTTGTAGTCTTATGAGCTGCTGAAAAATAAAATAAATTCATGTTTATCAACTAATTTTAATATTTTATAATATGATTTGTTACTAATGTTGATAAAGTTATACAAGGAAAGACTTTAGAATATTAACTAGGCCTATATATAAATTACATTTGAAAATTCTTTTATAAAATCTATTAATATGTTCTTAATGTACATTAACAAGTTAATGTTCATTAACAAGTACAAAACATCAAGGCAGAGAAGGGAGCGGCATTCACTGCCAGATTTGCTTATTTTATCTGTCTAAATTTTCAGAAATTACATTGCGAGACTATAAAGTTATATTTTTATAATTCACTAGCAGTTACCCGGCGCGCGTTGCTGCGCCCAAATTAAGTTAAAATAAAAAAGTTAATATAAATTCAAGTAACACAATTCATTCAAGTAACACAATTCAAAAGATAATAAACCAGCCAGTGTTTACATTTCTTTGTTTACATTGTGTTGTTTACATTTAAACAAATGACAGTTAAAAGAAACTTTGAATTTTTTTAATTACAGCTGTTAATTTTGTAAACACTAAATTTCTAAATTTCTTTCGATATATATACCTACATGCATACTTCCTCTTTTATAGATATCGATGGGCAAAAGTCATGTAAAATAGTTGTACAAACATTTTAGAACTAATGCAAAACAAAACAACAACTTAAAATTAAAACTAACTTTTACTCTTTCACTTTAGACTATTACAAATATTCTCTTACAGAAAAGTATTTTTTGTTTAGTAAGAATCTTTTCAGGTTACGCATAAAAACATGTACTCTTTTTTTTAAGGACTAGGGTAAAAGAGTTGTAAAGAATTATGAATTGGTGCATTTGTTTCCTTGAAAAGGGTGTATGACGAGCAGGAAGTGGAATTTGATTTCCATTTCATAGGTTGTAGGTATGGCTAACAATTAAAAGAGATGACTATTGCATTTAAGTTAAACTCTTCTAGATAAATATATGGAAAAGTGAGCCAATTATTTGATGTTAGTACGTTCGATGCGGCACGGTCGCTTTCGACCGGCCCGGGCTGCTCGTGGGCGAAAGCGGCCTCCCCCTCTCTTGAAACTAAACCAGTCAGTGTGAGCCCAGCACTGGCTAGAGGCAGGTGATTTGTTGTCAGCGTGTAGTGCAAGTCCCGTAGTGTGGCATTAGTTTTCGGATCTGCCGTTTGTCTCTTTTAGCGGTAATACATTGTTTTCAAGTGTATTTTCGTGTTATTTTTGTATTAAAATAAATAAATATCACATATATATTTTAAAACATCAATCCCTCTAGATTGAGGTTATGTAGTGAGTTTTTTTGGCAGGAGTTAGTTCTTGTATCCCCCCTGGCCATGTATTTCGTACTTTTTTGGTGCTTTGATCTGCTTAGTTCCAGTTGTATTCCTGTGGTGTTAACACTTCCTTTATGCCATCTCCGTTATAAATTGTTTTATAATGGCTTCCACTTCACGAAATATTGATATTATCAATAACTCTGATGATGGTGATCCTGAATATGTAACTGATGAAACGAGTGCAGAAGAGCATAGTTCAGGTGAATCCGATGATGAAACACAGAGTACAGCCCTGTATGTTCTCCAACAGCTCACAGTGGCGGATCCAGCCATCGGGCGCGGGGGGGCGTGCCCCCCCCAATGGACTCAGAAAATGTTTAATTAATGGGTAATAGTATGACGCTGTCTGTCGCTGTACTCGTTTTTGTTCTCAATATTTGCAAATACCGAGCCGAGCATTCCTAGAGTAACGCACCACAGCACCGACCTATTGCCTTTGGCTGCCCTAGGGGCACACACCACAGCACCAGCCTAGGGGCTTGGGCCGAGCATCCCTAAGGTAACGCACCACAGCACCGGACTATTGCCTTTGGCTGTTCTAAGAGCACACACCGCAGCACCGGCCTAGGGGCTAGGGCCGAGCTACCCTTAGGTAACGCACCACAGCACCGGCCTATTGCCTCTGGCTGCCCAGTGGCACACACCGCAGCACCAGCCCTGCAGTCTTCCTCAATATTCTTCTTTCCTGAAACCTTTGCGTTCTACCTTAGCCATTTTGTGCGCGTCGGTTTAGCATTGAGTAGTGCATGTAAGTAAATAATTTGGTATAAAATGTTTGTTTTTCGAGGTAGTAGTTGTATAAAATGTGTATATTTATTACCTACTGTTTATTGTATAAATGGAATACATAAATATTACACATTTCATTGTGAAATAAGTGTTGCAATGTGATGTTTTATTTGTTAGCATCATGAGTGAATTGAATTTAGGGAGTACTAACAACTGCCTCCTGTTGCTACAGGACGTTATCGTTTAATGAGAAAAACAAAAATCTCAAGTACGCCCCCTTCAACAAATTCCTAGATCTGCCCTTGACAGCTCAAGGATTGCGTCAGTTTCCATTCACAAAGGAAAATATGTTGAAAGTTGCAAAATAATAAACCTAATGATTGCTTCTATTTGTTACTAGATGAAATTCTTCTAGAAAATATTTTCCAAGAAACAAACCGGTATTCTAGGGAGATATTTTTAGCCCTAATTTGATGCCCAAATCCCACATAAATAAATGGCGCAAAGACCTCACTGTAGAACAACTGTAGACTCTTATTGGAATCCTGTTTCACTTGGGCACAGTGCGTTTGAACAGAATCAACGATTAATGGAAAACCAGATTTTTTAATTTTGGTGTAGATGAGCCGTGACCGTTTTTTTATAACCAAAACAATGACCGCCTTTACAAAGTCAGGCTATTGATTGACCATTTCAATAACAAAGTGGACTACGTGTACTACCCTTGCAGAGAGCAATCTCTGGATGAAGGCATTATTCTTTGGCGAGGTCGACTAATCTTCAGGCAGTACATAAAGGGAAAAGAACACAAGTATGGGTTCAAGATCTACGCACTTTGTGAACCACATGGACTTGAAGTAAGATTCGCCATCTACAGATGCTCCAAGGGTGAACTTTCAAGCAAAGGGCATGCGCTGAAATTAGTCTTTCACCTAATGAAGGGGAATCTAAACTGTGGCCATTCCCCCGAGCATGAGAACACCATGGCCATGTCATCGAACAAGAGACAAGTGCAACGTGAGAAGCCCTTGGTCACGGCTTGGGAAGGGTTAAAATATAACTTTTTTACCATCCTCTATTTTGTTGTGCGTTTTAATTAAGGTTTATCTATATTTTTGTTTAAATATTATTGATTTTTGTTCGGCGATTTTCGACTCCTAAAACTATTATTTTATATACCTACATGTTTGGTATCAATGTAAAGCTCTTACGCTCTAGATGTGCCTTTTGGGGATTTTAAAAGCCTCCACCTTTAGAGCTTCACCCCATAGGCTTTCAAAAATCTAATGTTAATCTTATGATGTTATATTTTATTTAGTTAGTCAGCTGATTAAAATGTAAATAAACTTTTAACAAATCTGGCTCTATGCCTGCTAGATCACCCGAGTGTAGAATGGGACATCAGCTAGTTTACCTTTATTTAAATGATTTAGTATTGAATCTTCATCATCACTCCATTCCATGGGACTCCTGTCATCGTCATCTGTGAAACAAATGACTTTTTTATAGTGAATTGAAGTATTTCAGCAAATTTATTACTGATTATAAAAGTATAAATATAGGTACGGTTTTACCTTCTAAGCAAATTATTTGCACAGTAAACAAGAAATACATGTTTGAATTTTAGTAAATTCAGAAGTTAAGCCCTATGCAGCTAAACCTCTGACCTGTAAAGTTGTATAAAGTCACTCGTATATTTCATTTAATAACTAAACATAGGTACTTTTGGTGTTTAGGCCTTGTAGAGGGTTTGATAGTTAGTTATGCAGCACCAAACGTGTTTGGTATAAAAGAATCAGGTACAGTTAAACATGTTAAATTCAGAACGTAGTGGTACAACAATTGATTCAGATAATACACAATCTGAATATTATAAAAAAACAAAACAATGAAAGATATGTGGCACAACTACAAGTGTAGTCTATCTCTCGGACTTCCACTTAATGTAAACTTACATGTATTTCTGAATTGCCACATGCCCTTGCATTCAAAAATAGATGACTGCAATTCACAGTATTTCCAAGAGACGACTAAGTAAATAATAACATGGTACTGCGATGAAAATGTCCAGACTCACGACCAGTGTATGTTTACCAGGTACTCCTTGTAACATAGTAATCAATGAGCAGAGTCTCATGCCCTGGTGGGGCATTCGCAGCAGTCAAAGAGTTCAAATATTATTTCTCTAAGTTCCAAATTTAAAGTATATTCTGGAAAAATTAAGTAAAATAAAATATGTACATATATCAGACCATTATTTTTTTTCTAAGAAATTATTATGTTTACAAAACGGTAGCTTTTCAAGTAAAGCTTAATGCTTTGTATTTAAAATCGTTATAACTATTTCAAGAAGCTTACATAAACATAAGTATATTCAAGTTAATGCTATAGAACATAGATTACTTTATATGCAAAAAGCTTCAGTGCTATTACAGTATTCACAATTTACCTTCATCTTCTATGTGGTCATTTTCAAGTTTTCCTCCAGTGTTTTTAATGTGAGATTCTTCATAACCTTCTTTCTTTTTACAGTCCAAACCCTTGCCTGAAAAAAATAAGTTTTAGTCCGATTCATATGAAGGCTAAGGTACATGCCTCATCCACCCCCTCAACTCAGCCAAGTGAACCAGAATAGAAAATCCCGATACATTTAGATTTAAATAATTTGCTAAATGGCCTTTAAACATTCTTGTGTATTTATTTGTTTTATGTTAATCTAAGCATATTTTATCATGTCAGACAAAAATCAGAGTGTACCATATAATTATTCTATCAGTATTACATTAAGGGGCTAAAACTTGGATATTGAATAAGAAAAAAGAAAGGAAATTTATTGTCTTGGAAAATAAGATTCTTAACAAATTTTTGGCCTGGTAAATGATAACAGGGAATGGAGAAGACGACATAGTGAGGGGAAAAAAATTATACAGACACTGTGACATATTTGCACATGTGAGAGCTATGAGGTTAAGGTGAGAAAGCCATGTTTTAAGGGGAGAACAGGAGACACTCCTAAAGGAAGTAGGACTAGGGAAACCCAAAGGAAGAAGACCACCAGGAACACGTAGTAGAAGATGGTGGGACATGACCAAGGCTGATTTGGACCACCTGGGAGCTGCAACCGAGGATGCAGCAGATCGAGACAAATGGAGGGCAATTTTTAGCGAGGCTAAATCCCCACTAGGACATAGATGGTCATGGGAGTAAGTAATTTAAGCATATTCAAGGTTTTCTATAGACTTTAAATATGTAATTTCCCTGACAATGATCAAAAACTTCCCTGACAAGCTTACAAACCAAGTCTCGACATGCTAGCGAGTTTTTCCTATAGAAAAACCATTTAGGCCATTACCAGAGACCTAGGCCTGGAAGCATGACAAGATAACCATTTATTTTCAGCCCAAAAACACAATTCATTCAAATGGGTACGATAACGTTTGGAAAAATGTCCGATGTTGATACAATTTAGTACAAAATGATTGCACGCCATGGCAACGGGTCTCCGCTGCACATATAGCTCGACTGCAACTGTGTGGCAACAGGATCCACAAGTCTAGGAAGCTCATCACCATAGAGTCAATAAAGGACAATTAACATGTGATTCACTTTTTCAGGTTTAATAGAAACCCCATATAATTCATGTTTTTACTTAAAGTAGTAAATTTATATATTTCAATAACTTCTGACTTATTTCGGATCAATAATAAACAAGATATGCTTTAGGCAATGAAGATTTAGGTTTAGCATCGTTCTGACAGTGGGACAAATTTTATGACATTCTGTGATCAACTGAGTGGGAGAGATTGTGTAACATTTTAACAGTACATTCTAGAGATTGTGCAGCCGTTTAGACGCTACTGAATTACACATATAATTTACTCAACCAATCACAACTTTGTTACCTTAAGTAATAGCATATTTTTATTATTCATCCAAATTGTCATAATTCAAGAAATTTACTACCGCTTTGATGCTAAGTCTTTGATTAAATATATTTTATTCTGAAGTACTTTTATTTGCTTCCAGCAATTAATATACTCCTTTTGCATCCAGTCAGTGAATACATTGTTTGTGTGGTTAATCATTTTTCAAATAAAATATTATTGATAAGAGCCAACTTGTGTTGAGGGGTCAAGTTTTGCTCTTTAATTACTATTAACTACTAAACAAATGGAAAACAGTATGTTTTTAGCGAATTTACGATGGAAAAGTGAGCTATTAGCTATTGATTTGATTTGATTTTAAAAGATTTATATAAGATATGTGTGTTTATGCTCTATCGGTCACATTTTTTATCCGATTTACTTCAAATTTGGTGGAGACATTTCTTTTTATAATCAGTTGGATAAGATCATTGGGCAAAACATCAAAACAATCAGAAAACTCTAATCCCCTTTTTTGGGGGTTTTGAATACTCAAATTTTGGGTTTTTCGGCCCAAAAAGGGTACAAAAGCCCTGGATATGGGATACATGCATTAAGAGCGATAGAGTATATTTACCGAGTTATTAAGAAAATGTGTTTTGACTAAACAAGGCACAGTAAATTGTTTTATGGGGATTTTAAATTAGGAAAGGCTGTTATTTATATGGTGTAGAGTTATCACCCCCATACAAACTTTCGGTCCTGAAGTACCTCCTCCTAACCTTATAATGCAAAACATTGTTATCCCAATGTTGTATTTAAATAGAACTAGAACCAACATCAGACCAGCCAAAAAATCATTTTTTCCAAACAAAATAGCGCAAGTGTTTGTTCAAACTAATTATTTTATATTTTACTGTTTTTAATGTTGAAATTCGCTCCCCTCACGTCAGCGTACTGCATGCAAAATCATTTGGTTTTTAATAAGCATATAATGTTTCTGAACATAAATAAAAACAGTGGGCTCTCAGAAATTCGGACTAATGTGGCGGACGGTCGTCCCGAATTTGAAAGATCTGGATTTCCCGGATATGGGCATGAGTCATCAATTCCACCTTCATGGCAAACAATTAATACAATATGACTTAACTTCTGAAAGGCAATACAAACTACATGACATTTGTGTAATACGGGCTAATCACATGAAAATTGAAGGCACTAAAAGGTAAAATTCATTTTTATTTGCAATAAAATCCTTCAAATAAATTCAAGATCATTCGACTCAACTACCAGAAGTCCGGACTAAGCCGATCTGGATTTCTGAGTCTACGGTATATAAATGACATTTAATAATTCAGGCAATACATCTTTAGGTTTAAATAAACTTCAATTAAAAATAAATTGAATTTGATTGCTCTGGGAGAGCCAACTGACTGAAAAGACTTGTAAAAAAGGCTACAACTAGAAAATATACCAACACTCTAGGATAATAAAGTAGACAGATATCCTCCACTCTAGACAAGAGAATAGAGTAGAGAGAGAGTTGGTGGTGTGTTAGCTACCATCATTCATTTACATGGTGAACTTATACAAGCAGCAATTTGAACATTACTTTACTCACTGTGCTAATCTACCCATATATAATTGCTTTTATTTCACCTACAGGTAATGAACTAAAATACCCCTGTTGCAGCAAACCTGCGTACTCAGCGAATTTCCCATGCATAATATAATTATGTCTTAATATCACATAAAGCCGCATACCAAGTTTCATAAAAATATATACACAAATAAGCGATATATGCAATTGTAATTATTCCCCATAAGAATAACATTGGGGATGAGTAAGCAGGTTTGCTGCAACAAGGAACACAAAATATGAGTTTTCATGCAAATATCAATATAACTCAACAAGATGAAGTCACATACCAAGTTTTATTAATTTTCGTGCATAATTAAGGGAGACATTACATTTTAATTTTTCTCTATAAGAACAACATGGGGCTGAGTACACAGGTTTGCTGCTACGGGAATAAACGGTAAAAATTTTTTTTGTGAAAATAACAATAGACCACAACCAGATGAAGCCGTAAACACAGTTTAGTTAGTATACGTCCATTAATAAGCGAGATATAAAAATTGTCTTATTCTCCATAAGAATAACATAGGACAACGTACTGTGTTTAGCACTTTTAATATCTCTGTAAACAATTGACGTAGAGAAATGATCAAAACACCAAATTGTGTGTTTTTTAAAGCTGAATCCAGAGGTGAAAACTAAAATTTGACTTTTTTAAATAGGCTATTACAAGTAAAAACTTCAAAAAAACATTTTTGGGGTACAAACCCCCCCCCCCAAAAATACTACTTCCGATGGGTATATCTGTCTGGTTTTCGAACTTCAAGTTATAAATGCTGCTTTATACGTTTGTACCAAATTTCATCAAAATCGGACTTTTTTTATGAGAGTTATCGCACCCACAGACACACACACACACATATATATATACAGTTTCGAACTAATGGTGTTTTTAGGGTCTGGGGACCTCAAAACAAAAAGTTATCATAGTCCCGGACTGAGGTCTTACAATGCTGACTACGGTAATAGCTTCTTCCCTATAGGGGAAATTCGCTAAAAGGGCCACTTAACTGTTTATATTAACCCATTATGACGTTCTCTGCATTAATCTAAATATATAAAAGAGGAAGTATGTATGTATGTATGTATGTATATATATATGTATGTAGCCTATGGACTCCGAAACCGCTCGACAGATTTTAATGAAACTTTCAGGCATTATTAAGCATTATTCAAGGATGGTTTGTGTGAAGTTTGGTGCAAATCTGTCCAAAGGGCTCCGACCCAGAGGGCATACAAGAGTGCAGTGTCAGGTTTTAGAAATTTAGTGTTTACAAAATTAACAGCTGTAATTAGTAAACAACTTAATTTGGGCGCAGCAACGCGCACCGGGAAACTGCTAGTCATATATAATCATGGCAATACCACATTTTTTACCTTGTTAAGCAACTGCTGGAAATCCTGCACGCCGCCGCACTGAACGTGTTAACAGCAATATTTAAATACTTGTTTGGTTGCAATATCTCCTGGAAATTGCTGTTGCAAAACATAAAAATTACTTCAAGTAAGAAAAACATGTGTTGTACTAGTACTGTACAGTAAATATTCCATGCTACTTTTCCTCTATACAGTAGACGCTCGCTAATCTGGCAAGTTCGGGACTTTGGCATACCGGTATGCCGAAAACGCCGGATTACTGAGCGCCGCCTAAAATAGCTGTTATTGCAAGAACGGCGGAAATACTGCTAAAAATAGAGAGTCAAAAGGAAATCATTGATTAGCGAGCCATTATTGCGGGTTTTATTGTGCTTTCTCTGATTTAAGTAGTGATGGAAAATGTTAAAAACTAATCAACATTTCAACCAGAAAATAGATTTTGAGTGCTTTATTTTAATATATACATTACAGTTACTCCTGCCCATTGCCCGCAAACTCTGCCGATCGCACCCGAATCCTACCAAAAGCGCCTGAAAGATTCGGGTACCAATGTACAACAAACATTTTATAGAAACCTTAGACTGATGCCGGATTATTGAAAGTGCTGGACCATTGGATGCCGGATTAGCAGGGTTTTACTGTAGTAGGTGTATAGCAAGACTAGCTACAGTAGAAACTCACTTAGTCAACATTCAGGGCACAGCCAATTTATTTTGAATTAAAGGATCTTAGAAATACCGAGGTTAATATGAATGAAATTATAATTATAGAGGCAAAGAAAACAAACACCAATGAATTTAGATAGGGAGGAAACTGCAGGCCCGACGGGGAGGGGGGGCAAAATTCCCGGGGCCCGGGCCCAGGGGGGGCCTGGCAGCCTTGGAGAGTACTCACTGCTACTCGTATGATAATAGAACAAAGAATTAAAACTTCAGATTTTTTTGTAGGCCTAGATAAGAGTTTTACTACTGGTATTTGATCACGGTGACAAACAATTTTAATATTGTGAAACAGAGGAATAAGTTATTCTGATTGGCGGATGAGTCAAAATATAAAAGCTAAGCTTTGTAGAGTCGGAAGTCCTAGAGACAGCTCACGGCACATCCCCCGGGCCCCCGCGGCCAGCCTACCCTCGCTACAGCTGATAGGCAAATAATTTGAACATTTACCGAAAAAGGCCAGAAAAGTGTTGATATACCTCTGTAGTCTGAGACCAGAGTTTTTTTTTAGACTTTGCCTTAAATTACCTTAGTAGCTACAAAATCAGTTCTGGGGTTTTTCACCCAATGCATTGCTAGCCATGATCAATGTAATAAAAAATTGCTATTCGTACAACATGTTTTCATCAGTTTACATCTACCAACCACAACTATAGCCAATTTGTTTAGAAAAAACTCAGTGCAAGTCCTAGTTTTTATTTAATAAGTTTAATAAAATAAAATTATGACAATGCAAAATTAAGAATTGAGCAAACAAAATAATATATTATATAGGTTGTAAACAATAATGGTTTTTGACGTTATCGTTTTGATCTCTAAGTTGGTCTATGACTACTTTCTTCCACAGCGTAATGGCAAAAGTAGTTACACTTTTGATATATTAAACATACTGTACTTTATGACAGCTTAGTTGTACTTTTCTCGTAGCTTTGTAAGGTGAATGTTTTTGTGTTTCACACTTTCACAAATATTTAAACGGTGTTAAAGGTTGTACATGTGTTCTAGCAACAAGGATCATAGAGCTTTCAGCACAGGTATGATAATTTCCATAAGAGTAATGTAATTTTCGCACTCGCAGCAAAGATGTCTTGCGATGTCGTCCAGCTGATGCATAAATCAACAACACAGTATAAGTGTTGCCAACCTTACAGGGGATAATAATGATACAACAGCTATTTTTAAATTGTCACTGGATATGCAGAAAAAAAGTTTAAACCTATAATCCATTAACAGGGTTCCCACTCAAACTGAATAATCCAATTCACAGGTTTTTGACGTTTTAAAGGTCTAGAAACTGTCAATTTCATGGTCAAAATAATAAAAAACAACCTATACTGGTCGTAAAACAACAACGCAGACGCGGCACAATGATCAAATACTAGTTAAAACTTTCCCGCATTCCAATTACGATGTCACAGTAAATACCATAAAAGTGAACCTTTAAAAACATAAGAACTAAAGAACTCTATTAGAGTATCTTTGTTTTATTGTCGTCGTGAGTCATCGGTCTATCAGTTATCGGTTGCTGATGCTGGCGGTTTCTACTTAGCTCAGTGTTGTCAATTATTTTTTCCCGAATTACCCTCGATCCTCGTCAAAATTACCCTCAAATACCCTCGAAATCTAAACTCCTGTATTTGAGTAAAGAGTGCTGATAAAACCAAGGAAATGTGCTTGGGATTTGATAGGTTTGAGGGAGCCGCCAATAGATGTCACTGATGTATGTTTTAAGTTTAATTAGTATTAATGTTTTAAGTTTAGAATAAAGAATGAAAATAGAAGTTGCACACGCCAGTCAGTTTTTTGTCTCAATTTTTTTCATGCGAGATATAAGGGATTTATCTCAGAATGTCTTTTGCTGCTTAACAAATCACAGGATATAAATGACTAACAGCTGATGAAATTTAGTTTACAGCCATAAATACCAATTATAAAACAGCTAACGCTATCTATCTTTCAGTCTATCAACTGCTAGGATAAGGTAGGCGGAGACAGGTGACAATAATCCCCTTTTTCTATTTTTGTTATTTATTGTCTGGTTGAAGTTAAAACTTGCAGACATTACTGAAACTTAGCGGATGTCTTGTAGTCCTGGCACTCGTGGCTCTTCCATATTTTTAATATGAGACAATCACTCTACATGTACTCCTTACTCAAGCTTCATTTTTGTTATGGGGTTCGTGAGTATTCGTCAGAGTAACGAAAAACGGAATGGTCAATAAAATAGAGAAATTTAATAATTTAATTATAAATAAACAACATTGTTTATAATAATAAGTATAAAACATAGTATAATATAAATTGTTATATTTTTAAAGGCTTTAGTAAAATTAACCCTTTTTACTTTCGAAGTTCCAAATTATCACCGACAAGGGAATGGGCTGACTACGGACTGTGGACACGGAATGCGCGAGTTACTGACGCAGTGACGCGACAGTTGTACAGTTACAGTAGCTGTCTACTGTAGCTTGTTTACACCGACTAATACAAAACAATAGGCAACTGACATACAGTATAGAAGACGTATAAACTGTCTTACACAAGTGCCAGTCAGCAGTCAGTTTAGAGTGATAAAAACACCAGCAACTTAAGAACTGTCGCCCGAGTTACTTTGCACCGTGGAAACGGAAACCAGAACCATGCCTAAATTATCTGCACAGCTGCAATCTGCAAGTAGGCAGACGACGCTGTATTCACCGTATTAACAACTTACTAAATAATTCTGTTGTAAATTTCCCTATCTGAAAACAACCGATATTTTCTGATATAAGATATTTTTTATTGTTTTTCAAGTTTGATATGTATTTAAGGTTTTATATAGAAATTCACGGCTTATTCCAGGTTTTTTTACGGTATACAAAATTCATGGCTTGTTCAAGGTTTCACAGTTTTCACGGTTGGGTGGGGACCCTGATTATCTAATACTGTAATACAAATAGGCCTAAATCAAAACAATAATTAGTTTCATAAAATATTCAGCTGATAAAATTATGTAATTAGTTAAACAATGTTTATTTTAATTACAATGAAGTTGAAAATATGGTACGAGTATGATAAATATCGTGTTCCCAGCAACACTGCAGACTGGATTAGTGATCACGTGACCTTTCAGCTGTTTTTACGATGTCTCTTCCGGTTAGCTAAAACACCTTAAATATACCGACTGCACAGACCTTGCAAAGTATATATGGACCTTGTTATAGCAAGGCCGCACTAGATCTACAGGCCGTGCTGCTACTTGTGTGACGCCACAGCTGAAGGCGATTCCGCTGCCGCTGTACACCCGATCGCTTACATATTTATACAAACATAGACTAACTACTGTAGTCTATGATACAACTGCAATTCGTTCCGCCGTGATTTGAACAATTCAATAAATCTATATATTGTTATTAAATTTCGTACTAATGTTCTGCATTAACGTAGTGTAGTGATTGGCTAGTTTTGATTTGTTTAGAACTGATCTATATCTAATGCGGCCTTGGTTCTAGTATAAAGAAGGATGAATTTTCCCAACTGCTACACCAATAATTGGTCAATATCAAAACTGAAGCAATTCACAAAGAAATTACGATTCTTTAGATACATTGTTAGTACCTAATAAGTAAGTACACTCATTTTAATAGAACATGAAGAGTTTGTAGGTACAAAAATAGATTGCATTATGTAGGGATGGGAGGGGGCCCTTGCCAGTGTTTAGCCCTGGGGCCCACCATGACTCTCGGTGGCCCTGGGAAACTGAGTATTCACACTAGCTCATATTTCAACAGGCGTGTTTATATGCTTAATTTGAATATAAGAGGCTTACAGTATCACAGTTTATACTGTAGAGGTTGACTTCCAATTTTACAGGTAACGATTCAAAATACAGCACCAAAATTCAAATTCTAGAGGCCCAAGTATAAACCTATTCAAATTTTAGAAGCTACATTATGTGTTAAAAACTCTTTGAATTATCGTTATATTATTTTTTTAATATTAGAGGTTTTCTGAAGGGAACAGACAAACGTTACTCATTATAGAGGTTTTAGTGAATTCCCTCTATAGGAAAGAAACTATTATAGTTCGAAAACCAGACGAATCACATTATCCAAAAGGGGGTTTTGGGGGGGGGGGTTGTACTCCATATATATCTATATATGTGTCCGTGCACGCGATAACTTTAGGAAAATAGTTCGGTTTCGATGAAATTTGGCAAAAATGTGTAACTTAAATTGACATTTGTGACTTTAAGTTCGAAAACCAGAAAGTTTGAACAATGGGAAGGAGGGAGTTTTATGGGGGTTTAAAATTTTCTAAAGAACATTTTTTAAACTTTTAGCGAATTTCCCCTATAGGGAAGAAGCTATTACCGTAGGTCTCATGGTAAGACTTAAGCCCGAGACCATGATAACTTTTTGTTTTGAGGTCCCCAGATGCCAAAAACACTGTTCGTTCAAATTTATATATATGTGTTTGTGTGTGTGTGTGTGTATGCGATAACTTGAGTAAAAAACGTCCGATTTCGATGAAATTTGGCTCAAATGTGTAAAATGACACTCATGACTTTGTTCGAAAACCAGAAAAATCGGACCATGGGAAGGGGGGTTTATGGGGGTTTTAAATTTTTCAAAAATCAGTTTTTTGCATTTTTCTCCCTAAAAATTTAAAAAAACTTAATTTTGGTTTTGACCATGTTATAGAGCTTAAAAAACAAATAATATGGTATTTTGAATTATTAACCTAGGTTAATTGATTGCGGAGAAAATCCAAAAAACCTAATCATAAAATCTCCCGTGTTAATCTTATGGGTAAAAGGTTTTTTGCTTTTCCTCAGTTTATTTTAATGCAACATTCACATTCCCTTTTACCAATCTGTTCAGTTCAACAAAACAATCATTTTGGTGTTTAAATTGTGATTCTACGCCCAACCGTTGCAGAGATATTCAAAGTGCTAAATACAGTACGTTGTCCAATGTTATCCTTATGGAGAATTAATAAAATTCGATATCTCGATTATTTATGAATGTATGTTGATGAAACTTGGTATGTGGCTACACGTAGTTCTGGTATATTGATATTTGCACAAAAAATTGATTTTTTTGTTGATTATTCCCGTAGCAGCAAACCTGCGTACTCAGCCCCCATGTTATTCTTATGGAGAATAAGTCAAATGTAATGACTCCCTTATTTATGAACATAAATTAATAAAACTTGGTATGTAGATTCACTTGGTTAGGTTATATTGATAATTGCATAAAAACCCATTTTTTGGTTCCTTGTTGCAGCAAACCTGCTTACTCAGCCCCCATGATATTCTTATGGAGAATAACTAAAATGTTATATAGCTTATTCATGATTGAATATTGATGAAACTTGGGATGTGGCTTCGCCTAGTTAAATTCTATTTATATTTGCATAATAACCAATCGTTTGTGTTCCTTGTTTCAGCAAACCTATGTACACTCATTACCAGTGTTATTCTTATAGAGAATAATTAAAATCGCTTATATTTGAATATATTTGTATGAAACTTGGTATGTGGCTTTATGTGGTATTAAGACATATATTATGCATTGGAAATTCGCTGAGTACGCAGGTTTGCTGCGACGGGGGTATTTTTTAGCTTTTCCTCAGTTAATTTTACTTAAATCTGCACATTTGTTACAAATAACTGAAGCTCTAAAAAACAATTATTTTGGTGTTTAACCCTCCAGGCATTATGTGTCGTAATAACGACACAAAACACATCCGCTGGGGTGTTAATTGCCGCTGCGTCGAACAGCGTTTACGGAATAGGCTCTGGAGCGCATTGAATCTTAATGAACCGGATCGAAATTGGTATTGCTGTTTATGGCAGATTCTAAGCTTTCTCCCGATGTCCGTCTGCAGGCGCTTTTTACGTTCGTGCCAATCGTACTTTAGCAGACAGCTGAAGTGTGAAGTTTTGTTGTGCGTCGCTAACCTCACTTTGGGATTGGTGTTGTGTTGAGATGTTTTTCGTTGATTTTATTTGTAAAAATGGACAGTAATGACATACGTGGGGTTTAGAACAAAATTTTAGTGATGATGAAGGGTTGGTTTATGATCCCGGAGAAATAGGCAACAGTGATATCAAGGTAAATTATCCTTCCGACTGTAATGTCGCCAAAGCGATTTTGCTCCAACCGTTGCAGAGATTTCAGTTATTCAGAGTGCTAAAACCAGAACGTTGTCCAATGTTATCCTTATGGATAATAAATAACATTTGAAATCTCGATTATTTATGAACGTATACCAACGAACCTTGGTACTTATATGGCTTCACCTGGTTGTGGTCTATTGTTATTTGTACAAAAAAATTTATCAATGGTTCCCGTTGCAGCAAAACTTGTGTACTCAGCCCACATGTTATTCTTATAGGGAAAAAGTAGAATAATACTTCTCCCTTAGTTATGAACATAAATCAATAAAACTTGGATGTGGCTTAACCTAGTTGAGTTCTTTTGACATTTGCATAAAAACCCACTTATTGTGTTCCTTGTTGCAGCAAACCTGCGTACTCAGCCCTATGTTATACTTATAGAAAATAATTTAAATGTTATATATGGTATTGCTTATTCATGAATGTATATTTGGTAAGCGGCTTTAAGCAATATTAAGACATACATATAAGCAATTTAAGAGATTGTCGGCAATTCGCTGAGTACACAGGTTCGCTACGACAGGGGTATTTGAATTATAGAGGTTCGAATTAGTGAGGTTCTACTGTACGTTCAATTATGTTTTATTTAGCTAATCTATAATATTATAAATAAGAGGTGGTTTCTGTCTGTTTGTCTGTCTGATGTTCCGGGTGAATGCAAAAACTACTGAACCGACTGGGCTGAAACTTTACACATAGGTAGATCTTGAACCCATGAAACACATAGGCTTATTCACTTCCTTAAAATCCCCTCAGGCTACGCCTCATGATCGTCCTAAGTTAAGTCTCAATGTTTACATTTCAGAAGAAAGTAAATATTCAGAAACTGTAATGCGAACAGCTGAGGACACTTTCACTTGACAGCTTAAAGAGCAGAAGCAAGAACAGCTGTTTCAAGCTAACTTACCTTTCTAACCCGTGCGCAGAACAGGTGCATTCTACTAGTAAGTTATATGAGAACAAATAGCCTAACCCTAAATAACTTATGGTAAACCTTATAGCTTATGATAGACCTTATAACTTATGGTAACTACTTACCTGAAACAGAACTGCTAGAGGAACACTTTGAATCGTCATCATTGCTCATTGTCAGTAATTTTAGTTACAATTTGGATTCGGCAAAACTTTGATCTGCAACAAAAATTAAAAAATAAGTTATCTTACTCGTTCATGAATTAGGTATTGAATCATTTTTAAAAGTGATATGAAAAGGCCACCCCTTAAAAAGTAAAGAAAATAATATCTTACACAGAATCAAATCTTAGTTTAGACCACTCTTCCCTAGATATGATATGCGTAAAGAAATAAAAGAAGTGATCTTTAATGAAGCTCATCCTTTCCGCATTTGTCATATTTGTTAAACCCTACATTTTGAACAATTTATTTATATCAATTAAAAGATTTCTTTCCGAGAGACTTAACCTACATAACAACCACGAACGTAGACCTTAAGCAACTTTTCTGTTGAGAGAATGTGGTTGGTTAATAAATAGTCGTATATAACTTGACATTAGTTATATAGCAGTAGAAATTAATTAGGTCCTAAGGAAAATGAGACAGGTTTTGATAAGTTCGAGATGCTGTGCAGGTGCATAGGTGGCATTGGTGTAGACTAACAGTAAGTAATGTATCTGACATAAAATATCAAACCAAATAATTCTTTATTACCATTCAACATATTCACATTAGTGTAAGTCTTTGTTTTATGGCCCTTGATCTAAAAAAGTTGTTTTCAGTGATTTCTGTCTGTATATTATATATAAAAAGAGATAGTTTAAAGAATTGGCTAATGGCACTTTTGTTTTGCGTAGCCTAGGTGCATTATAAGACCTAGGCCAACTAAAAAGCATTATACTAATGCTTGATCAAGTCACACATCTACCCAGTGGTCTTTTGACGTCCCAAAAGGCAACAAGGGGGAATTAAAAATGTTAACCATACAATGCCTCTTGAAGTCATCTTTGAAATAGCACACAACATTACACACTTGCTAATCCGGCACGTTCAGGACCTTGGCAGTGCCGAATTACCGAAAATGCCACATTACTGAGCGCCATCAATACTAGCTGTTCCTGTAAGATCATTAAAGTATTTCTATTATAAAAAGCACTTGAGTAATCAAAACATAAATTTAATATGTTGTTTACATTTAACCTGTGGGGAGGTCTAGGCCTACTATGATATTAGTAGGCCCACTTAGTTGGTTTAGACTAGATCTAGCCTAACAAAAAATTAATGTCTGCCAGTCTTTTACTTAGAGTTAAACTAAAATAAATAAGGTCCAAATCAATTTAATAACCAAGTTTCATGAAAAATGGGGCCTAAACTAATGATGTTTTAAAAGAACCATCAGTATAAGATAACAAAATGAAATGCCTAGGCAAGGATATGCCTAGTCACAATAACGCTTTCTCAATAGCTTAGGGCAAACTGATATTGCCAAAAGGTAATACGGTACAATAAACCAATCAAAATATTAAAATCGCCCCAAAAATATTTAATTACAAAATATCAGTTGGCATTGTCTTTAATTACGGATATCACACACTCACCTTCACATAATATCATATCAACCATCCTGTATTAAAAACAGTGTTTTTTAATAAGCAATTAACCAAAAACCAGCCCTGGTCCCCGTCTTCCCCAATCCACAGTCCAAGTCTAGTAGTGGAGTTTTCCCTCCAAATTTCCTAATTCAAAGTTAAAATTCATCAAAAAACAAAACCTTAAACGAATGGCGAAATATAACATAATATCTTGCACATTAATTAGCCAAGGAATTTCGTTTTCGGCCAAGGCCCCACTTTTCGGTCCACTAAACTTAGTAAACGTAAACTTACGTGGTTATTTCTCAACCGATTTGGACATAAGTAACATAAGGACAATCGATGTGTCATTGTCATGTGTCATTTGAAAGTTTTTACACTGCAGATTAGATTAACAGAAAACTGTAAAACTAAAAATTCCGCTTTAGTTTTTTAAATTTTGACATTTAAAGGATGTCTCATGTTATTCATATGATGGGAGAATTTTTGAGTTTGACCTGGACCAGGAACTAGGTCAGGTCGAGGTCGTAACTTATAGCGTATAATCTCATAACGTATACAAGTTCCCTAGGTATAATCTGTCACTGTCTCACAATATATAATCTGAAATCGTCTCAACTAGCGGGGAAATATAAAGTTTAAATCGTCTCACAATTTTATTTTAATGTGGGGTTAAAATGGATAAGAGAAGCCTTCCGTTAAGCCGTGCTTCCTAGCCTGGCGATGATTAAAATACACCAACAAATGAATATCAGGATTTTCTAATGTAAAACCCCCATAGTACTTTGTTTAGTCGATATACATTTTCTTTATTAACTCGGTAAATATTTAAGCTAGAATGACGAGAGATGTATAAAAACTTTCGCCTCACTAACTTCTATCTTGTCATGCATTAATTTTACATCCGGGGCTTTTCTGACCCTTTTTGGGCCCAAAAACTCGAAATTTGAAAGATTAATTCCCAAAAAAGGGGGTTAGAGTTTTCCGATTGTTTTGCCCAACAAACTTATCCAACTAATTATAAAAAGGAACGCCCCTACCAAATCTTAAGTAAATTGGACAAAAAATGCGTCAGCTAGACTGCAAACACACACACACACACACACACACACACACACACACGTACGTGTATATATATGTTAGGAACTTCTATGGTGGTTCCGGGCTTAAGTTTCACCGTGCAGGTCATGCTAATAGTTAGGGTTGCCATATGGTAGGTAGTGTGGGAAAAAGTGGAGATTTTAGCTTGCAATCTTGTTTAAATTGCGGGGAGATTTTGTAATAACCCCCAGGGGAAGGGTCCAGGCGTGACCCCTCCCCCCAAGGAAATATTTGAATAATACAAAAGTAATTGAGGGTTAAAGAGTAAACTTTGCAGGAAAATGTATTTATTATTAGACAATTTAGTGTTTGATTTAGACCCTAAAATCACACAAACAATATACAAAAGTATTAAAACTAGTATGTATAGCCTAAAACAATACTTTCCAGATTTATAATTAAATAAACTGCAGGGAGCCATAAATCTTCATTGATTTTTTTCAGCGTTCGATAACGGCTAATATATGTGAAAGTTAACGATATTTCCCGCCTAAATAATGCCAAAGAGTAACAACAAATAGAGGCTAGAGTTACAGGGAGTCAGGATTTAGCTTTGGCAAACGTTGCATGACGATAAAGTTGCAAACGTAAATACATTTTCGTTCACAGAGGATTTGAACAGAAAATTTGGAGTTATTCAACTCATTTTTGAGAATAATTTCAGAAAGGAGGAAATTTTTAATTTTTCACGGAAATTCCCCGGAGCTATATTTTCTACCCTCAAAATCAAGTAATCTCCCGAAAATCCGGTGATATGGCAACCCTACTAATATGAAATGGCTCACTTTTCCATAGGAAATTCAGTAAAAATAGTATACATTTTCACTGACAGTGTATGTGGTGACTAAGCATAGACTAACTACAATCACTGAGCTCGATGATATATCTGGAATCGGTGGGCGAAATATGGTATTCTCGGGAAGGCGATAATGACGTCACGACAAGATGAAACGGAACGACCAGAACAACCTAATCATCAACCGATTGTTTGTTTTATCAAATGAATCGTTGCTTGCTGCCTGATGTATTGTAACTTTCGGCTAATGCGGCAGGCCTCGCGGCCTCGGTAGCCCAGTGGATACGGCGTCAGATTCACAATCGTGCAGTCCCGTGTTCAAATCTCACTTTTGATGTTTACTTTTTAAAATCTGAAATGTTTTTTAAAGATTACTTAGATTTGTTCGGGGTTAAATCTCACTTTTGTTGTCAACTTTTTTAGGTTTGACTTTTATTTATTTATACTAATCCCTTTATTTGTAATTATGTTGCATAACGAACAGCCACCATACAGCGCTCTGCGGAGTTAGGTTAGGTTAGGTTACTATAATTTTGTCGTGAACTGCAACCTAGTTGTTTGTTCACGTACATCCATTTTTAGATCCAATTTAACACTGTATCCACAACTTTTGATTTAACTTATATCTGCTTGAATTTTAATCGAATCACCATTTATGCTTTTCCACCACAAAACAAAAACAATCGTAATTGAAAGTTCATTCGATAAAACAAACAAACAATCGGTTGATGATTGGGTGGTTTTGGTCGTTCCGTTTCATCTTGTCGTGACGTCATTATCGCCTTCCCGAGAATACCACAATTTGCCCACCGTTCTTTTATGAGTCACTTATTTAGGTTTGTTGACAGTCATTGAAGATGATTAGATTATATACTATGCCAGTATTGCCACCAGGTACATGAAATTTTACCCTAAACGTGTGATGAAATATCCTAAATTACCCTAAACTTTTTGGAAATTACCCTAAAAGTTGATTTTCTTATCGAAAACTCAAAATACACTCGAGATTCGTTTTAAAATATGATCAAGGCATAAAATGTAAGGTAACATAGCATTTAATACTCGTCTTTGGCCCTATATTACACATAAAACGAAATATGTATTACAAAATTCAAATAAGTATTCTGTTGTAATATTTGTCTATCAGCGCTATACTATACAGGGTGTCTCTGAACTCTCTACCAACCTTTTCAGGTATTATTCCTGGACCATAGACAAGCCAAAATATCATATTCAAAATTTCGAAAACTCAAAAGTTACTCATGTAGCCGCCATTTTGTTTTTTTCACATAGGAAATTTTAATTCGAGAACGGCTAGTTATAATTAAATGAAATTTGGTATTTAGCTTTATTCCCTAAAGACCTAATTACAGGAAAAAAATATTTTTGTACAATAATTAATTTCAAAATGGCGGCTGCCTAAAACTTTCAAACGTAAATATCTTAAAAACCGCTCATATTAAAAAATTACATTCATTACGTTTTATTTAGAAGATTCAATTGCAAATCTAATGATACCAAATTTACGGAAATCGGTTCATAAATAACGGAGAAAATCCATTTTTAAGATATTGCATTCTTGTCAATATCAACTGTTATCATGTGACATTGCTGCTAGTGAGCCACGTCGATCAGCTGTTTCAAGTATAATTCCACCAAACAGCTGATTAAAACATTAACCAGCTGTTATTAAGTTCATTTGCACCAATCACCTGATTGATACCCTTACGATTCCTAGGGTTCAGTAATGCTTCAAATAAAACATAAAATATCAAAAATGCGTTAAAATTACAAAAAAACAAATGGATTTACTCCCCTAGATTTCAACGTTTGGGGGAGAATGAAGGAACTTGCTTCTTCAACACCTGTGGAAAATGAACTGGACCTGATCGGTAGAATTGTAGAGGCGGCTGCGGTCATCCAAGAGAAAAATGAATTTGAAGCTGTCCGGCAATCCATGACATCTAGGTTCACGATGTGCAATCGACTTGGCGGTGGACATATTGAACATCGTTTGTAAATACTGTAGAATTGTAGTCATATCTCATGTAAATAAATCCATTTTTTTGTAATTTTAACGCATTTTTTGATATTTTATGTTTTATTTGAAGCATTAGTGAACCCTGGGAATCGTAAGGGTATCAATCAGGTGATTGGTGCAAATTAACTTAATAACAGATGGTTAATGTTTTAATCAGCTGTTTGGTGGAATTATACTTGAAACAGCTGATCGACGTGGCTCACTAGCAGCGATGTCACATGATAACAGAATTACATATATTGCGTGACAAGAATGCAATATCTTAAAAATGGATTTTCTCCGTTATTTATGAACCGATTTCCGTAAATTTGGTGTCATTAGATTTTCAATTGAATTCTCTAAATAAAACGTAATGAATGTATTTTTTTTACTATGAGCGGGTTTTAAGATATTTACGTTTGAAAGTTTTAGGCAGCCGCCATTTTGAAATTAATGATTGTAAAAAAATATTTTTTTTCTGTAATTAGGTCTTTAGGGAATAAAGCTAAATACCAAATTTAATTTAATTATAACTAGCCGTTCTCGAATTAAAATTTCCTATGTGAAAAAACAAAATGACGGCTATACGAGTAACTTTTGAGTTTTCGAAATTTTGAATATGATATTTTGGCTTGTCTATGGTCCAGGAATAATACCTGAAAAGGTTGGTAGAGAGTTCAGAGACACCCTGTAGATGTGCTGGAATCGCTGATAATACAAACTTGCTGATAAATGTTATTAACAGTTGTTGGGAGTACTTTATTGTTTTATGAACTTATTTCAGTTGTACAAATTTTTTAATGTTATTTTTTCCTTAGGGAAGAAGCTATTACCGTAGCCGGCATGGTAAGAACTAGACCCGGGACCATGATAAATTTTCGTTTTGAGGTCCCCAGATGCCAAAAACACAATTAGTTCACTACTGTATATATGTATATGTGTGTGTGTCCAAAGGCACGATAACTTTCGTAAAAATGGTCCGATTTTGATGCAATTTGGTAAAAACGTGTAAAGCAACATTTATGACTTAAAGTTCGAAAACCAGACAGATCGCATTATCAAAAGGGGTACTTTATGGGGGTTTTGTACCCTAAAAATGGATTTTTTGAGTTGTTTACATTTAATATTTTTAAAAATTTAATTTTACTTTTCACCAATGGAATCGGCATAAAAAAACGAGCAATTTGGTGTTTTGATGATTTCTCTACGTCAATTGGTTACAGAGATATTCAAAGTGCTAAACACAGTACGTTGTCCTAAGTTATTCTTATGGAGAATAAGAAACATTTTATATCTCATCGCTTATTTAAGAACGTATCCGAACGAAACTTATTATGTAGCTTCCATTTCATTGTGGTCTATTGATAATTCTCCAAAAAAACAATATTTTGCCGATGGTCCCCGTAGCAGCAAACCTGCGTACTCAGCGCCTATGTTTTATTCTTATGGAAGGTAAGAAAAATGTTATGCATTTCTAGATTATGAACATAAATTAATATAACTTGGTATGTAGCTTCTTCACCTAGTTTAGTTACATTTTTATTTGTATAAAAAGCCATAATTTGTGTTCCTTGATGCAGCAAGCCTGCGTACTCAGCCCCCATGTTATACTTATAGAGAATAATTCAAATCGTATACATTGCTTATTTATTAATGGATACGGCTGAAACTTAGTATGTGGCTTCACCTGGTTGTGGTCTGTTGATATTTCTATTACAACCTAATATTTACTGTTCCTTGTTGCAGCAAACCTGAGTATTCAATCCCTATATTATTCTTATGGAGAAAAATTAAAATTTTATGTACGGCTCATTTGTGAGTATGTATAGCAAACATGGTAAAAGTGGCTGTATATGGTATTTAAATATCTGCATTAGAAATCTGCTGAGTATGCAGGTTTGCTGCGACGGGGGTATTTCTAAATAATAATGCCCAGAGAATATGATTGTCATCATGTTACTATTTGATTAGATCAATATTTTTCATTGCAATACACCACATCACACAAATTTACACATTTCATATCAGCACGTGATATTCTAGAGTAATATCATGTAGAATTAATATAATTTATTCAGTCACGGTGACTTAATTAGGAATTGTGATGTTTTTATGTGCGGTCTCCTGGCTCACCATGGGGATTTCACAGACATAAAATACAGTTTAGTTCCTTCATACAAATATGTGTCAAAATAGAGACAATCTTCAGTAAACATATGTTCTACAACAGCGCTGTAAATCTAACAATCTATATTTAACCAAATTAAACAGATTTTTTTTGTTTAGAGTTTTCTATATTATTATCTTGTGCCCAATTTTGGACTCATAACATAATGTGCCTCAATTTTATCTATTCGAAAATTAAACTTTGTGTTCTTTGTTAATACATGCATCTTTACTCTAATACTGAATAGGATATCGGATGTACATGCTAGTTATATCCCTTTTATAATACTTATAATTTATCCAGCACTTAATGTAAATGTTTTCATTCCTGGAAAACCCATTTTACATTGCCAAAACATCAAAATTTAAATTATGAGGGCTCTAGATTTTACCCTAAAATTACCCTAAGACCAATAAAATTACCCTAAAAAAGGGTAATCTGCCTAAAAGTGGCAACACTGCAACGCTTGAGAATTGAGTGCCTAGTGCTTATCTTATCTGTTTGTTGACGTTGACATATTCGCGAAGTACCGTAACAATATCATATTGATAGTTAATGTTTACATTTGAAAACGCAGACTTAGTTACAAATATTCGTTCAACGCCAGCTTAAAAAATGTCAAATCGTAAAACTGTGAATTTTACTATTCCAGTTCCGTGGGGTACCATTGTAGGTTAGTATAAACAGATTTAAGGCCGCTTTCCCTAAATGTGGTTTAAGTTAATTGTAGTGTCATTGTCATCATTGTCAACGAATAAGTTTATTTAATCCCAAAATGATATGAAGTTAAACAAAACCAAGCACATTTAAGCTATGTCATCATTGTCAACGAATAAGTTAATTTAATCCCAAATTGCTGTGAAGTTAAACAAAACCAACCACATTAACCTAAATCCAATGATGAAAAATAAAATTCATTTTTTGAAAATTATTAACTTGTGTGTAAAATGTGAAAAAATACCCCCGTCGCAGCAAACCTACGTACACAGTGAATTTCCAATGCATAATATTTGTCTTAATACCATATAAAGCCGCATACCAAGTTTCATAAAAATATATTCATATATAAGCGATTTTAAGTAGGCCCTATTCTCTATAAGAAAAACATTGGTAATGAGTACGTAGGGTTGCTGAAACAAGGAACACAAACAATTGGTTTTTATGCAAATATAAATATATTTTAACTAGGCGAAGCCACATACCAAATTTCATCAATATTCAATTATAAATAAGCGCTATATAACATTTGAGTTATTCTCCATAAGAATAACATGGGGGCTGAGTAAGGAGGTTTACTACAACAAGGAACAACAAAAATGGGTTTTTTACAATTATCGATATAACAACCAAGTGAAGCTACATACCAAGCTATATTAATTGAGTCATTACATTTTAATTACTCTCCATAAGAATAACGTGGATACGCTGAGTACGCAGGTTTGCTTCTACAGGAATAATCAACAAACTACCCCCATCACAGCAAACCTGCGTACTCAGCGAATTTCCAATGCATAATATATGACTTAATACCATATAAAGCCGCATACCAAGTTTCATAAAAATATATTCGTATATAAGCGATAGGCCTATATACAATTTTAATTATTCTCTATAAGAATAGCATTGGTGATGAGTGCATAGGTTTGCTGAAACAAGGAACACAAACAATTGGTTTTTATGCAAATATAAATATAATTTAACTAGGTGAAGCCACATTCCACGTTTAATCAATATTCAATCATAAGTAAGCACTATATAACATTTTAATTATTCTCCATAAGAATAACATGGGAGATGAGTAAGCAGGTTTGCTGCAACAAGGAACTAAAAAAATGGGGTTTTAGGCAAATATCAATATAACTCAACAAGGTGAAGCCACATACCAAGTTTTATTAATTTATGTTCATAATTAAGGGAGTCATTACATTTTACTTTTTCTCCATAAGAATAACATGGGGGCTGAGTACGCAGGTTCGCTGCTACGGGGATAATCAATGAAAAATCAATTTTTTGTGCAAATATCAATATACCAGTACTACGTGACCCCACGTGCCAAGTTTCATCAATATACATTCATTAGTAATGGAGATATCAAATTTTATTTATTCTCCAGATATCAAATTTTATTTATTCTCCATAAGGATAACATTGGACAACGTACTGTATTTAGCACTTTGAATATCTCTGCAACGGTTGGACTAGAATCACAATTTAAACACCAAAATGATTGTTTTGTGGAGCTGAGTTGATTGGTAAAAGCTAATGTGAAGTTTACATTAAAATTAACTTAGGAAAAGCCAAAAACCTTTTTCCCATAAGATTAACATAGGAGATTTTATGAGAAGGTTTTTTTGGATTTTCTCCGCAACCACTTAACCTAGCTTAATAATTCAAAATACCATATTATTTGCTTTTTTAAGCTCTATAACATGGTCTAAACCAAAATTAAGTGTTTTAAAAATTTTAGGGTAAAAAATGCAAAAAACTGATTTTTGGAAAATTTAAAACCCCCATAAACCCCCCTTCCCATGGCCCGATTTTTCTGGTTTTCTAACTTAAGTCATAAATGTCACTTTACACATTTGAGCCAAATTTCATCGAAATCGGACGTTTTTTACTCAAGTTATCGCATTCACGGACACATATATATATATATATATATATATATATATATATATATATATATATATATATAGATATATACATATATAGATACATATATATATAAATGTGAACGAATAGTGTTTTAGTGATCTGGGGACCTAAAAAAAAAATTGTCATGGTCTCGGGCTTAAAACTTACCATGAGACCTACGGTAATAGCTTCTTCCCTATAGGGGAAATTCGCTAAAATAAATTTGTTGTGCAAATATACCAGTAGGCCCCTAATACGTGAAGCCACATACCAAATTTCATCTACATACATTCATAAATAATCAAAATATCAAATTTTATTTATTCTCCATAAAAATAACATTGGCCAAAGTACTGTGTTTAGCACTTTAAATATCTCCACAACGGTTAGGCGTAGAATCATAATTTAAACACCAAAATGATTTTTTCATGGAACTGAACAGATTGGTAAAAGCAAATGTGAAGTTTACATTAAAATAAACTGAGGAAAAGCCAAAAAACTTTTTCCCATAAGATAACATGGGAGATTTTATGAGTAAGTTTTTTGGATTTTCTCCGCAACCACTTGACCTAGGTTAATAATTAAAAATACTATATTATTTGTTTTTTAAGCTCTATAACATGGTCAAAATCAAAATTAAGTTTTTTTTTAAATTGTAGGGTGAAAGGTGCAAAAACTGATTTTTAGAAAATTTAAAACCTCCATAAACCCCCCTTCCCATGGTCCGATTTTTCTGGTTTTCAAGCTTAAAGTCATGAATGTCACTTTACACATTTGAGCCAAGTTTCATCGAAATCAGACGATTTTTACTCAAGTTATCGCATTCACGGACTCATATTACCCCCGTTGCAGCAAACCTGCGTACTCAGTGAATTTCCAATGTATATGTATGTATGTATGTTTCCAATGTATATGGGTATCACTACTACCTAGAGCCACTTACCAAGTTTCACAAAAATACATTCATTAATAAGTGATGTATAACCTAACATTTTATTTATCCTCCATAAGAATAACATTATAATTGAGTACTCTGGCTTGATGCAACAAGGAAGATAAGAAATGTTTTTGTTTTTTTTGCAATTATCAATATAACTCAACCAGGTGAAGCTACATACCAAGTTTTATTAATTTAGGTTCATAACTAAAGGAGATATAAAACTTTTACTTGTTCTCCATATGAATATAACATGGGGGCCGAGTATGCAGGTTTGCTGCTACCGGGAAAAATCAACAAAAACCTTTTTTTTGTGCAAGTATCAATATACCACAACTAGTTGAAGCCACATAGGCTACCAAGTTTCATCAATATGGATACATAAATAATCAAAATATAACATTTTATTTATTCTCCATAAAGATAACATTGGACAACGTACTGTGTTTAGCACTTTGAGTATCACTGCAACGGTTGGACGTAAAAAACCAATTTAAACGCCAAAATGATTGTTTTGTAGAGCTAAACTGATTGGTAGAAAGAAATGTGGAGTTTTTATTGAAATTATCTGAGGAAAATCTGAAAACCGTATTCCCATAAGATTAATATAGAAAATTTTAAGGACACATTTTTTGACTTTTCTCCACAACCACTAAACCTAGCTTAATGATTAAAAATACTAAATTGGTTGTTTTTTAAGCTCCATAAAATGGCTATAACCAAAATGTAGTGTTTTTTTTAAATTTTAGGGTTAAAAGTTCAAAAAACTGATTTTTGGAAAATTTTAAACCCCCATAAAACCCCCTTCCCATAGACCGATCGATTTGGTTTTCGAACTTAAAGTCATAAATGTTACTCTCCACATTTATGCCAAATTTCATCAAAATCGGGCGCTTTCGAAAGTTATCGCGGTAACAGGGACATAATATAGGTATATATATATATATATATATATATATATATATATATATACATATATATAAATTTGAACGAATAGTGTTTTTGGCATCTGGGGACCTCAAAACAAAAAGTTATCATGGTCTCGGGCTTAAGTATTACCATGCCACCTATGGTAATAGCTTCTCCCCTATAGAGGAAATTCGCTAAAACACTTGGGATATTCAACCCCCCTCAAAATATTCCTTCTGGTGGGGCAATCTGTCTGGTTTTTGAACTTTGTATTAAATTTGGTTTTTTAGCGAATTTCACCTGTAGGGAAGAAGCTATTACCGTAGGTCTCATGGTAAGACTTAAGCCCGAGACCATGCTTATTTATGAACATAAACTGACAAAATTTAGTATATGACTTCATCTGGTTGTGGTTTATTGTTGTTTGCACAAAAAAGATTTTTCGCCTATGGTTCCCGTAGCAGCATACCTAGGTACTTGGCCCCCATGTTATTCTTATAGAAAATAATTAAAATGTTATAAATCGCTTATTTAACAACTTTTTTATTAGCATATTACGTGTTGTTATTACTTACGGGATGTAATAAAAGACGTCTTACAACACTTAAGATATATTTATCTTATATATCTAATATATCTATATATCTATATCATATATCTAATATATCTTAACCCATTGAGGTAGTAATTTTATTCTATTTGTAGTAGCCTATAACGCGAATTGATTGGTGCTGCACTCTAGTAGCAAAATATGTAACTAATGACCGCGGGCGTCTACGGTTCTATCCGCTAGGGGCGCGGACTGACTGAAAACCCTTAATATTGCCGCCAGGCCTTTGGTCGTGTTAGCTGAGTTGGCTACGTCGTGGAAACACCTTGGCCAGGTGGCGATACGATGTTCGTGGGTTCGATTCCCGCACACGACCAAAACTGACCAGTTGTGCAACTCTCAATGAGTTAACCGGTCTGTGGCAACGTTGGTGGGAGGGCCCAAGTAAAATAAACGGTGGCAGGCTTGCTTGGAAGTTGACGGGATCGGTTAATTCTTTGAGACTTGCACATGGTCAACACTGATTTTGCTAATTTTTACTTATGTCTACTGTGTGTGTGCCAATGCGACTCTCTAAACTGAAATAAAACAATATTTTAATTAAAATATGCCATTAATCCATCTAAAAACACCAATTTTATACTCCAATTCACACGTTAATAAAATTACAAGTAAGGAACGAGACCTGCTCGTATGTGTACGCCAATGGGTTAAGTGTTGTAAGACGTCTTTTATTACATCCCGTATCGCTTATTTATAAATGTATATGGATGAAACTTGGTATGTGACTTCACTTAGATGAGTTTTCTATTGATATTTGCATAAAAACCCATTATTTTGTATTCCTTGTTACAGCAAACCTGCGTACTTATCCCCAATGTTGTTCTTATAGAGAATAATTAATATTTTAAATATCGCTTGTTTGTGAATATACTTCTTATGAATTCTGTGAAGTGGCTTAGTGTGTTATGTTATATATTCATTGGAAATTTGCTGAGTATGCAGGTTTGCTGCGACGGGGGGTGTATATATCCCGTCGCAGCAAACCTGCATACTCAGCAAATTTCCAATGAATATATAACATAACACACTAAGCCACTTCACAGAATTCATAAGAAGTATATTCACAAACAAGCGATATTTAAAATATTAATTATTCTCTATAAGAACAACATTGGGGATAAGTACGCAGGTTTGCTGTAACAAGGAATACAAAATAATGGGTTTTTATGCAAATATCAATAGAAAACTCATCTAAGTGAAGTCACATACCAAGTTTCATCCATATACATTTATAAATAAGCGATACGGGATGTAATAAAAGACGTCTTACAACACTTAACCCATTGGCGTACACATACGAGCAGGTCTCGTTCCTTACTTGTAATTTTATTAACGTGTGAATTGGAGTATAAAATTGATATATAAAATTGATATATATATATATATATATATATATATATATATATATATATATTTATATATATATTTACATGTTTGTATGGTACCTAATTTCATTATGTCATTTTTAAAGTCTTTTTACCACTGAACAAAGATTTAAATTTTTCCACAGTTATTAGTCGTAGAAAAATAATTAAAAATAATGTACTAATTTATTTAGTTTTTAAACTATTTTTAAATTTTTGGATTTTTTCAATATTTTTATTCCTTTGAGTGCCATACGATAGTAGGTATATTGTTTTTATTCTTCATTTTCAAGATTCAAGATTTTATTGAGCCTTTCAGTTCACTAAAACTAAACTAACTAAACACCTCATGTTTCTCCTCTTGACTCACAAAACAAGTTCATAAATCTGCAGTCACCATGCATCACTAAGTCTAAGCAAGCCATGCAGCACACCATGTACAATACGGTAACGCAAAGAGAGAAAAATCAAAAATGTAATAAAAGTTCAAAAATCCACACACACCTCTTTTCAGTGGTTAGGCTAGGGAGGTTAGTTTGTTAAAATCCACACCCCAGTATTCTTGAATATTATAGAATGGGTTGGCCAACAACCAAGTTTTCATATTTCTTGCAAAGTCTTGAGCTTATTTTTGCCTGACAGGTAGAGGTAAGAAGATAATGCCTGCAACAGGAAAACAATTGAGTGATTTATCTAATCTAACCCTATACCTATGTACATCGAGATTAGCTCTTGTTCCATAGCCATGATCATTGCTATTCAGAGGAAGATTTGCCTCCCGTTTCTTAATTGGATGATAGGAACGAAGTGGAGGACTCTCTATAGATTGGTCTTGGGGAAATGACTCTTGTTATTTGAACGGGAGACGATAACTTTCGAACATTTTCACAAATCAACTCCAAACTTTTGACAGTAGATTTTTAGCGTAATTTGTAGATCGAAGTTTGATTTTGGAAGAATTCTGTTCAGTAATTGACGATATATCTTAAAATAAAATTTAGTTTTTTCCCCATAAGAAATACATTAGAAGCAGTTTTAGTGGTGCTTGAGTACTGTATATATATTTATTTGAGTATATATATTTGAGTATATATTATAGTGGTGCTTGAGTTTGTTATATTTTAACCAACGTCTATGCGTCATTCTAAGCGAGTCTGAAAACTATTCTTAGCCTTCTTTAATACTACTAAAAACACATTTGGTATTATTATAAAACAAGTATCATAACGTTGGATTTAGGGTAATGTTATAGAAGAAAAATATAATAAGAATAATAGGATGTTAAACAATATTCTGATTTTCTTTTGTCATTTTCAATCCAAACTAAATGTTTAATGCCTTTTACGCATCGTTATTAGTACTCTATGTCAAAACCAAAGCAATGCTTGCCGGGCGGACGGTGGACTCGCTGTACTATGAGACTTAAGACCAGACGACAGAATGACAGCAGAAACAAAATATTATGTCAACAGTCAACAAGAAAAGTTCCTAAGTGATCTAACCTCCTTCTTACGTAATTAAAGTGATCAAACGCTAATATATGTAATTGTTAACATTATAATTTCCACTTATTAAAAGTAGAAAGTAATAATTTGTTCTAAAAAAAGCATGACCTCGCTGATAAAACGTAAGTTACCAAATCAAATTACAGTTTTCACCACATCTAGCCCAGCCTATTACCTTTTTGTCAGATTGCTAACAATTTAATATACACTTGTCTTCCTACAAAAAAAAGAAAATGCATTACCATAACTGTTAAGTATTTTCATAACCCTTACATAAACGTTTGTCCTAACTCAATAAGGTGCCGATTGACTTTAATTTTTCAGGCATAATTATTTGTGATGTCCAAACACCAGAGTTTTCATAAAATGTTGGTCTAAATTTCTACAATTTTATCTAAAATAAGCATTTTTCAAAATTGTTATGTAAGGTAAAACTTAGTCTCTGGATGTGCCTGTTGGCAGAAGTTCATCCTAGGCCTACTTTTCGGTTAAAAATGTTCAATTTCACTGAACTAACTTTTATAGAAATTTACCTCTAAAGTTTGAAAATCACATTTGTTTTTGCCAGAAATAAGGGAGAAGTGATACAAATTTAAAATCCAAAATATGATTTTTGTTTAACTTACCCAGGCGAATCCAATGTTTCTTATGGTTTCGATCTCGGCTCAGGTGTACTTCCATAAGCGGAAAAATATAAAAAGAACCGAATAAAATTGTTCAATACGGTATATGTATTAGGTTGATATTTTTATCGATTACAAAATATTTTATAGTTTGTTTGTTTGTATGATAATAGTTCTTGACAATGCATGTTTAAAGTAATAGTAGAAACTCATGTCATGTTTGTTTATTTCAGTTTTATGTTAAGTTTAATTGAATAACAAACTACACCAAACAAACATGTCGTAGGTATGGTAATTACTAACAACTTTTGGTGATAAAAGCCATCTTGGAAGCAATGTCTTCAGTTGTAAAAATTGGTGTAACCGTTGGAAAAAGTAAATAAGTCAACGTTTGTTATCTGGACAAATTTCAAGACACCTAAACTGAAACATAACATACCGGCATATAGTTCATATTTGTAAACATAAATATTTCTAAACTAGCATGCAAAGTTGAGCAGTCGTTCGTTATAGGTACATTTGTTAAGAGCAGAACATGCTCTAAATGAGGCATGCTCTAATCGTTTATAACTGACGACTTTTTGCAAAAATAAAATATATGTCCAAGTTAACTAAGACATGTCATTTTCGTCACGTTTATCCGATTGTTTCCGTGAAGGCATATTTTTATTTGAAATTTAAGCCTGCATAATGCCATGCTGTTTAACGAGATAAACATCATATATGCAAAAGAAATTTTTCACATTTAGGCCTATTCCAGTTTTAACCCGGACACTAATTATACTCCTTGGTTAACTCGCGCCAACCGTTGCGACTCGTCCCTGCCGTAAACATTGTATTCCCTCCGTAACTAATAACAACATTGTGGTGTTTAGCCCTGATATGGTACCTATCTATGATTGTTATTGAAATTTGTTTTTTTTAATTTATGAAAAATTGTTTGTGAGATAGGTACAGTTTCCAAGATGAACGAAAATAACTCGAGAGCAGGAAGTAAAGGAAGGAAAGTTAAGGGTAAAGGCAGTGGCGAAAAAGTATTCTTTGCCTATATCGACTATAAGTGATCATGTCTGTGAAAAATATAATGGGCCCCATGTTTCAATTGTATTTTAAACGCCTATTCCCCTTACAATTCTTTGTTTAGTTTAATTTTAGCTGCAAAGAATAAAGAGCTATGACGTAAGAATACTGTACTCTTTTTTCATCCCCAATCCATTGAAATTTTTTATTTATTTTACTTTTAAGCCTTTGACTTGTGTAAAGGCATCTGCAGACCTCAAAACACTTTCCAATTTCAGACAGGAGAGGTTAGTTTATAGTTATAACGTTATTTAGGTGGGTGTCCGAGTCAAGACCATTTGTGGAGATTGACCCAGACACTTTTATTTATTTTAGCGAATTTTCCGTAAGACTTAAGACCGAGACCATGATAACTTTTTGTTTTGAGGTCCCCAGATATCAAAAACACTATTCGTTCTAATTTGTGTGTGTGTGTGTGTGTGTGTGTGTGTGTGTGTGTGTGTGTGTGTGTGTGTGTGTGTGTGTGTGTGTGTGTGTGTGTGTGTGTGTGTGTGTGTGTGTGTGTGTGTGTGTGTGTGTGTGTGTGTGTGTGTGTGTGTGTGTGTGTGTGTGTGTCCGTGAAAGCATTGACTATAGATACTGAAGAAGACGTTCCATCGATACGGCGCGGTTGTCTGCCTCAAAAGTATACTAAGTCGGTCGGTAACACGTAGTTCGTTTTCCTGCCGCCAGAGTTTGCTGCAGTCGACTATCACGCGCTCTCTGTCACACGGCCCCCCTGCCCCCTTCACCCCACGATCCGCACCGCTACATACCTCTCTTACCCCACCCCCTCACATCACTGGATACAGACACAGACGCGGCCGCCCGCGCCAACCTGGCTTCGTTTCTTCGTTTATTGTAGCGGAGAGCGGTGGTCGGCGCGGCGCAACTCGGTGATGACAGTTGCACCTCCTGATTGCTAGTCTAGTATTATTGTGTGATCTTAGCGTGAAATAAATCTATTAGGAATGTGAGCCTTATTTTATTTTACCTACGTAAATATGGGGATTGTCCTCAGTAAATATTTTTCCAGCCAATTTTTGCGATAAATTAAACCGCGCAAGTAATGTATTTTAGTTTTAAATCAACCAATTTAGTTATTTATGTTTTCCATAGTATGTTTCTTCTTATGTTAGTATCAAATTTTTAAAACATAGTTTAGCTACGCTTGACATTTAGCGGGTGGATTTTATATAATAGCGTTCAAAAAACTGTTTTATATCTACTCAAAAGGTAGTTTAAATAATTTCTCCTTTAATGAAAATATTAACGCATTTGTAGTCTTTAGTATTTTATGAAGTATTGACTTCAGTATCTATAGTCAATGGTGAAAGCGATAACTTGAGTAAAACACTCCGATTTCGATGAAATTTGACTAAAATGTGTAAGGTGACATTTATGACTTTAGTTCGAAAACCAGAAAAATCGGACCATGGGTAGGGGGGTTTATAACTTAGGGGTTTTAAATTTTCCAAAAATCAGTCTTTTGCATTTTTCACCCTACAATTTTTAAAAAACTTTTTGGTTTTGACTATGTTATAGAGCTTGAAAAAAACAAATATAGTTTTTTTGAATTATTAACTTAGGTTGAGTGGTTGTGGAGAAAATCCAAAAAACCTACTCATAAAATCTCCCATGTTAATCTTATGAGAAAACGGTTTTTTGCTTTTCCTCAGTTCATTTCAATTTAAACTTCACATTTGCTTTTACCAATCAGTTCAGCTCCACAAAACAATAATTTTAGTGTTTAAATTGTAATTCTTCATCCAACCGTTGCAGAGATATTCAAAGTGCTAAACACAGTACGTTGTCCAATGTTATCCTTATGGAGAATAAATAAAATTTGATATCTCGATTATTTATGAATGTATATTGATGAAACTTGGTATATGGCTTCACGTAGTTCTAGTATATTGATATTTGCACAAAAAATTGATTTTTTGTTGATTATCCCCGTAGCGGCAAACCTGCGTACTCAGCTCCCATGTTATTCTTATGGAGAATAAGTCAAATGTAATGACTCCCTTAATTATGAACATAAATTAATAAAACTTGGTATGTAGCTTCAATTGGTTGTGTTATGTTGATAATTATATAAAAACCCATTTTTTTAGCGAATTTCCCCCATAGGGAAGAAGCTATTACCGTAGGTCTCACGGTAACACTTAAGCCCGAGACCATGATAATTTTTTGTTTAAGGTCCCCAGATGCCAAAAACACTATTCGTTCAAATTTATATATGACATTTATGACTTTAAGTTCGAAAACCAGAAAAATCGGACTATGGGAAGGGGGGTTTATGGGGGTTTTAAATTTTCCAAAAATAAGTTTTTTGCATTTTTTATCCTAAAATTTTTAAAACACTTAATTTTGGTTTAAACCATGTTATAGAGCTTAAAAAACAAATAATATGGTTTTTTGAATTTATTAATCTAGGTCAAGTGGTTGCGGAGAAAATAAAAAAAAACCTGCTCATAAAATCTCCCATGTTAATCTTATGGGAAAAAGGTTTTTGGCTTATCCTAAGTTAATTTTAATGTAAACTTCACATTTGCTTTTACCAATCAACTCAGCTCCACAAAATAATAATTTTGGTGTTTAAATTGTGATTCTACGTCCAACCGTTGCAGAGATATTCAAAGTACTAAACACAGTATGTTGTCCAATGTTATCCTTATGGAGAATAAATAAAATTTGATATCTCCATTATTAATGAATATATATTGACGAAATTTGGCATGTGGCGTCTCCTCGTAGTACTGGTATATTGATATTTGCACAAAAAATTGTTTTTTTGTTGATCATCCCCATAGCAGCCAACCTGCATACTCAGCCCCAATGTTATTCTTATGGAGAATAAGTAAAATGTAATGACTCCCTTAACCAGTGGCGGATTTAGGGGGGGGCTATAGGGGCTGTAGCCCAGGGCGGCAAGTTTACAGAAAATTAATAAGTTGTTTAGAAAAGAAATGTTGAAACGGGGAACATTTTGACAAAAACTGATTACAATGACGGTGTGCCGCCCTTTTAAAGGTAAAGGTACTTAGACTAATACTACTGAGACTAATGTATGTAATGTAATGTAACCCTCACACTGCAGTTCCTCAAAGCAGTCATAATTCATTTGTCATTCATCCGTACTAGCGACAACACGAATAACACGATTACGCTACAGAGAAAGGGCGGCAAGCCACGAACTACATCAGGCACTGCGCCACTATGACTACGTCCAACCATAGATTAAACATACTCCTTGTGGTATTCTTAATCTATGGTCCAACTCACGGACTTCCAAGTTTACCTATACATTCGCATAGCATTACAATTATTTGTAACACAATATCAATAATGACCAAGGCACACGGATGAGAAATATTGCAACAATCGAATTTGAGATGACAATAACAAAATTTAGACTACAATGATATTGTCGTTTCATTTTCAAACTCAAGGTGACAAAGAAAGTTATTTCAGCCGTCTTCAGTGTTGCCACCAGGTAGATGAAATTTTACCCTAAACGTGTGGTGAAATTACCCTAAATTACCCTAAACCTTTTGTAAATTACCCTAAGAGTTGATTTTCTTCTATAAACGCTTAAAATACACTCGAAATTGGTTTTAAAACATGATTAAGGCATACAAAGTAAGGTAGCATAGCATTTATTACTCGTCTTTGGTACTATATTACACATAAAACGAAATATGTATTAAAAAATTCAAATAAATAATCTGTTGTAATATTTTTATTCAGTGCTTTCTATACTTAATGTGCTGGTATCACTGATAATAGAAACTTGCTGATAAATGTCATTAACAGTTGTCGGGACTGGGAGTACTTAGTACTTTGTTGTTTTATAAACTTATTTCAGTTGTACAAATGTGTTAATGTTATTTTTTTATAATAAGGTTTGTCATCTTATTACTATTTGATTAGATCAATAGGTTTCATTGCAATACAACACCACATCACACAAATTTAAACATGTTATGCCTTGTTGTAATGTTTGTATGTGCGCTAACCTGATTCACCCATGGGCTCACTATGGGGGTTCTTGAATGTTGTTATTTAGCTCCTTCATACAAATATGTGTCAAAATAGAGACAATCTTCAGTCAAAATAATTCCTACAACAGCGCTGTAAATCTAACAACCTATATTTAACCTAATCAACCCGATATATTTTTACTGTTTAGGGTATTCTATATTATTATATTATGTCCAATTTTGGACACATAACATAACGTGCCTCAATTTTATCTGTTCGAAAATTAAACTTTGTGTCCTTTGTGATTACAAGCATCTCTAGTCTAATACTCAATAGGATATACGATGTACATGCAAGTTATATATCTTTTATAGTACTTTTAATTTACCCAGCACTTTATGTAAATGTTTTAATTCCTGAAAAAACATTTTACATTGCCGAAACATCTAAATTTAAATTATAAGGGTCTCTAGATTTTACCCTAAAATTACCCTAAAAAGAGTAATTACTCTAAAAGTGGCAACACTGGCCGTCTTATACTTACCATCAAAGGCTACCACACATAATCGTTCATTCTGGAGGATATTTTTTTAAACAAAACATCTGACCAAAGACAAATAAAGAATAACATAATTTGTAAGGAAAGAATTTGATTGGTTGTTGCCATGGGAGCATAGTTGACAGAGGGTCAAAATGGTGGTCAGCATGTAGGCTGCAGTGTTTCATTCCAGGCGAGACCTCTATATATATTTTTTGGGTGGGACGGTGTCAAAATCTCCCATTTCATTAATTGAAAAACCGTGATAATTGAAGTCTTTAAATTAATATCGTGCCGCATTTTAGGCAAATCATGATGGTAAACTTAACTTTATAATCTTAAGACATATTTTATACGTAATTTTATTGTTTATCTCAAAGCAAAGTTATGATTTGAGTTAAATTAAAACACCCTTTTATTATAGCTTTGGAAATAGTGTTGAAAACAAGCCGCCTTGTGCGTCGAATGACACCGTCCCACCAACAAGTTGACACCTCAACAGGACAAAATACCAAATATGACGGCACGCTTTATGAAGGTTATTTGTCAGAGAGTAGTGACTCCTGTAGTATTATATTTTAATTCATTGGATCTATAACATCATGGAGGTGAAACTAGAAGGAGTGTTTGAAAATGTGTAGAGTTTTATGAAGATTTTATCAATTAATTTTATATTTTGATCGTCTAAAACTTATAAAAAATTCTTTGTATAAAAGTATAAATTAAAAAATGACTGAAAAACTGTATTGAAAAGCACTAATTCAGGATTAAAATACTGTAGTCCGAATTTTGAGGCTAATGGTCCGAACGCTACAGTGTCATCATATCTTATTTTTAGGTTATTTATTATAATTGTCAGTAGTCAATGCGTTGGTGTAAAAATTAATGTTTTTATTAAGTATAAGAAGGGATTTTTAGGCCTTTGTTGAAGGATTTGTTGTTATTAAAAGTAGCACTAGCACTGCTTTACTGCTTTTAACACCAACATTTGTCTCTAGGGCTGATTGTCATTGGAGTATGTTATATTGAATATTAAACTGTGTTAATGTGAATAATGTCAATTATACATTATTTTACTGGATTTTTCAACAAGGAAATAAAATAAATTGTTTAAGCTTATTCGTTCAGATAATTCGTAACTTCTTTAGATACTATCACAAAATAACCAATCGAGATATATATATATATAATATGTGGGTAAACCTGGGCGGCGAAAAAGACAAAGATTATATAGCGGGGGGGGGGGGGGGGCGGCAAATTTCCTAATAGCCCTTAGGCGGCAATTGCTTAAATCCGCCACTGCCCTTAACCCATTGGATTATGAATATTTCTGCATATGGCTACTACTGAGTTGAGCAATTAAATTTGGGTAAAATGCAGAGTTTTAGGAAAAAAATGATATATAATGTATCTTATGGAATACCTCCAAATATATCATATTTGTATGAAAATACATTAAACTGGCAACAATAGTATTAAGTAGTTTTTAAATTTTGTTATATTTTTTAATTTTTTCCATGCTAAATAAAAAAATTAAAAAAGTATTTTTTCAAAGCAAAGTAATTTTATAACCCAAAATTATGAGCTAATTATTTATTATTTGTGATACCCCTGTAGTCAATTTAATTCCCTACGTAGAAAATTCATTTTTATCTCATGTTTTTATGAAAATAATTTTGTTATGATGTTTTTTGTGCAACCTTACACATTGCGGAAATCCGCACTATTGGCAATTTGAAACAGATAGAAAAAAATTTTAAATATTTTTTAAATTAAATATTTATTTTTTATTAAAAAAATATTTTTTATTTTACTTTTATCCTTTTCTTAAAGGTTCCCAACCTTATTTGTTATGAAAACATAAATAACCACACCGAACAAAAATAATTAAAACACGATGTCGTCATCACGGAATAGTTCCGTGATGCAACATTTCAGCTGTCACGGAACAGTTCTGTGATTCAAGGCCAATGGGTTAATTATGAACATAAATTAATAAAACTTGGTATGCAGCTTCACCTTGTTGAGTTATATTGATATTTGCATAAAAACCCCATTTTTTGGGTTCCTTGTTGTAGCAAACCTGCTTACTCAGCTCCCATGTTATTCTTATGGAGAATAATTAAAATTGTATATATCGCTTATATGTGAATATATTTTTATGAAACTTGGTATGCGGCTTTATATGGTATTAAGACATATATTATGCATTGGAAATTCGCTGAGTACGCAGGTTTGCTGCGACGAGGGTATTTTAGTGTTAAAAAAGATTATTGCTGTTGCTGATTGTTTATTTGTAATTTTAATATTTTTCCTATTAAACTAATGTTTAAACATATGGACGCAGCAGTGAACTCACTAGGTTGAAGGCAAATGAAAATGATTTGTGTTAAGCCTAACAATAAATGCTGTCCCGCACTTCTCGCGAATACGCCCGAACACATATACAGCCAAACTCCGAATGTTCGGAGTAATCCCGAGAAGTGTGGGAGCTGCACAAACTTTTTGGCATCAGTACACTATCGTCGAATGATTCGCTTGAATGCTCCACCGAATGTTCGGAACGAGTCGCGACAACGAATTTTGCACCTAATTGTAGTACCCCATCTCTAGTCAAATTAAAACTTAAAGTTACCAGGGCCTACAAGTGAGGAACAACCTAAATGTAACCATCCCACCTAAGTTGTTGCTCAGGAAAAATCCAAATAAACAAAACAATATTCCGAAATTCACCCTTTAATCACACCAAAATCAAAACTACATCAGCTCGAAAGGTTAGTCCTTTGTTCACATATTTACTGAGTTAAACATATGTTAATACTACAAGGGCCCAGAATTGGTCTACATGTTAATTTAGTGGCAATTTAATTTATCCCCATGATCATGGTTCTACTATAAATAAGTTTGAATTGAGAGCTCTCCCTAACGATTATATTCTAATTAGGCGCCGTGTCGAGTCGTTCCCGCCAGACTCCAGGACCCTGCCGATCGAAATATCGTAAAACTATGGAGAAATTAAATAAACAAATCCTTAAAGAAAAACCTACAATTCTCTCTACAAAATAACTACCAAATAAACTCGATTACGTTTACTATTTTATAGTTCAGTTACACAAAACAATTTCTACATTTACAAGAGTGCTTCAAAAAACATTAATTAGAATAATCTACATATTGTTTACATATTGTAATTGAATTTAAATAAAGAGTATATATATATATGGTGAACAGTTAGGTAATTCTGGATATTCATTATCTTGAAGAAATAACACGTAATAATTTCAACTGAAACCACTACAAAATTTAAAACAAGGCAATTTAGATTTTAAACAGTTTGGCAAACAAAAATTTATTATTATTTTTAAACAAATCATTTAGCTTTTAATTCTTTAACATCTCTCGCAAAATACTAGACTCTATTTAATTGTCATGAAAGAATTACAAAAGTTACTTCATTAACTTTTTAAATTTATGTATTCTCTAGGCTTTAAACATTTAATTATCATATTATAAAAGTGATGAAATCGTCCTGAAACTTAAACCTAAATTGGATAAAAGACAAAGAACTAACCTTCATAGAAGGGCTGAAAACAAACACGGGACCGAGCGACGTGAAGCCAACTAGACTCTCTAAACAACTAAAACCGACGCTGGAAAACATTTAGTATCTCGAACATCTCCCCTTCCCAAAATCGCCTGATTGCATCGTACCATTTTCCAGGTCTCCTATTGGCTACTGCTTAAATCGTACGACATTAAAACAATTGCAATTTACCGGACCCCTCTAAGAGGCAAACACCCGACGCTACAATAAAACCTTCTGACCGATTTTAAACCACATTTAACCTTTCAGTTATTTCGAACATTATTAAACAGTTAATTACTATTCAAGTGCCATTATTATTAAACATTTTGAAACTATAAAAATCATGATAATAAGGTTATTAATCCTACTATACACAGAATCAAACTTTGAAACTAAAACTTGAAAACATAAAACTAAACTTGAAGTAAAAGTTACTTCATCTTCCCACCCTTTAATTAAAACATCTACCCTTTGACATTTTATATACAATTAATCTCACACAATTTTGATATAGTCCACAAGCTATGTTACAAACAAACAAGCCCTATTTTATATGTTCTCTCCAGATGTACAAGTGCCATTCTAGTAAAATTACCATGATTAAAGAAAACTAGGGTTACAGTCAGTCATTTGTTATGTATCCATTATTCCTACTACCTTCCCCGTACAAAATATCTTGAGATTACCAAAGCGTTTAAGTTTTGTGGGTTTATTGCAGTTCAAGTGAAGTATGAAAGTCGTCCATAATGTCTGTTGAAGATGTGAAGTGATATTCTCCTCCTACGCTTAAAAATAAATTAAAATACAAAATAATAAACAAAACTAATGAAGCACTGGCCAGTTTTGAGAAGAAAAGAATCCAGTCCACAGTTCCGTCGAGTTGAAGTTCATAAGTGTAGTAGACAATAGACAATAGACAATAATTCTTTATTCATGTTTTTGTTTGTACATTGGTACAGTGAATAGTGTCATTTCTCTAATACCTAAATCTAATACAAAAAAAATCCATTCTATACATTATCTAACAGTCATTTAACAGAGTCAAACATGAAGTTCCTCGAGTGAATACGGTATTATATTAATCAAATATTCTTTCAATTTAGTTTTAAACTTCATATAATCTTCTTCACTTTTTATATTTTTTGGGAGTTTTTCAAACAGTTTTTTCCCTGCATAGGTTGTTTTTTTCTTGAACAGCTCCAAACGGTGACGCTCAGAAGCAAAATTGTTTTTAGCGAATTTCCCCTATAGGGAAGAAGCTATTACCGTAGGTCTCATGGTAAGACTTAAGCCCGAGACCATGATAACTTTTCATTTTGAGGTCCCCAGATGCCAAAAATACCATTCGTTCAAATTTTTATATATGTATATATATATATATATATATTTATATATATATATGTGTCCGTAAGCACGATAACTCTCGTAAAAAAGGTCCGATCTTAATGAAATTTGGTACAAATGTGTAAAGTACGATTTATTTGAACAAGTTCGAAAAACCAGATGAATCGCACCATCCGAAGGGGGGTTTTGTACCCCAAAAATGTGTTTTTTGGGGTTTTCACATGTAATTTTAATTTAAATCAAATTTTAATTTATACCATTGAATTTAGCTTAAAAAAACAAACAATTTGGTATTTTGATCATTGCTCTACCTCAATTGGTTACCGAGATATTGAAAGTACTAAACACAGTACGTTGTCTAATGTTATTCTTATGGAGAAAAAGAAAAATTGTATATCTCGCTTATTTATGAACATAAACTGGCAAAATTTGGTATATGGCTTGATCTGGTTATGGTTTATTGTTGTTTGCACAAAAAAACAGTTTTTCGCCTATGGTTCCTGTAGCAGCAAACCTAGGTACTTGGTCCCCATGTTATTCTTATGGAAAATACTTAAAATGTTATATATTGCTTATTTATGAATGTATATGGATGAAACTTGGTATGTGACTTCACTAAGATGAGTTCTATTGATATTTGCATAAAAACCCATTATTTTGCGTGCCTTGTTGCAGCAAACCTGCGTACTCATCCCCAATGTTATTCTTATGGAGAATAATTAATATTTTAAATATCGCTTGTTTGTGAATACATTTCTTATGAATCCTGTTAAGTGTTATGTTATATATTCATTGGAAATTCGCTGAGTATGCAGGTTTGCTGCGACGGGTGTATTATTTCTCGTATTATATTTATGATGAACAAAGCTAAACTGAGACTCATTTGACTTATTATATTTAGTAAACATAATTGTTTCTAATGCGTAGAGACCATAAACAGTTAGGAAATTTAACTCTTTAAAATACTTTTTTACAGACTCGTCAAAATTAAGCTTTAAAATAGCTCTGATGGCCTTTTTCTGCACAGTTAAAATATCTTTTAAATTTTCTTTTTTTGTAGCGCCATACAGACAGATTCCATATGCAATATGGGATTGTATGTGAGAATAGTATATAAGTTTTAAACTGTCAAGACTACATAAAGAAGACATTTTTCTAATTGCAAATAAACCGGAATTTATTCTACCCAAAACAAAACCACATGGTTGTCCCATGACAGGTTGCTGTCAACCATCAGACCTAAAAACTTCATTTGGTCTATTATTTCAACATTTTTGTTGTCAATTTCAATAATTGGATTTACAATTTGCTTACATTGTTTTGTCCTAAAATTTATAAATTTAGTTTTCTCAGAGTTTAATTTTAAGTTGTGATTGTTCAAGAATTGATCTAAATTAGCTAGTTCAATTGAACTTAAAATTTCGATGTCTTCTAACGTGTTGCCTGATATCTTTAAATTTGAATCGTCAGCATAGAGACACAGAGCTGAAGCCGGAAAAAAATTTAGACTTTTTTCCATGTTATTTAGGTAGCAAAGAAAAAGAAGAGGGGGTTTTTGGGGGGTTTTGTACCCCAAAAATGTGTTTTTTGGGGTTTTCACATGTAATTTTAATTTAAATCAAATTTTAATTTATACCATTAAATTCAGCTTAAAAAAACAAACAATTTGGTATTTTGATCATTGCTCTACGTCAATTGGTTACCGAGATATTGAAAGTGCTAAACACAGTACGTTGTCTAATGTTATTCTTATGGAGAAAAAGAAAAATTGTATATCTCGCTTATTTATGAACGTAAACTGGCAAAATTTGGTATATGGCTTTATTTGGTTGTGGTCTATTGATATTTGCACAAAAATCCATTTTTTGCCCGATAGTTCCCGTAGCAGCAAACCTGCATACTCAGCCCCATGTTATTCTTATGGAGAATAATTAACGTGTTATCTCCTTTAATTATGAACATAAATTAATAGAACTTGGTATGTGGCTTTACCTAGTTGAGTTATAATGATATTTGTATAAAAGCCCATTTTTAGTGTTCCTTATTTCAGTAAACCTGCATACTCAGCCGCCATGTTATTCTTATGGACAATAATTAAAATGTCATAAATCGTTTATTTATGAATGTATATTGATGAAACTTGGTATGTGGCTTTATGTGGTATTAAGATAAATTAATATGCATTGGAAATCGCTGAGTATGCAGGTTTGCTGCTACGGGGGTATATTTAGGGTAATAGCTTCTTCCCTATAAGGGAAATTCGCTAAAATGGACTAAAAACAATAACCAGAGTACCCTCTTTTTTTTTGAAACATTTATTATTACTGACACGCGTTTCGACACTTAGGTCATGATCACAGTGTAAAGTAAAATAACCTAAAAATTATTAGCCATAATAAATAATTAAATCTAAACATATGAAAATAAACAGATGTAGAAACTTTTCATTCAAGCTTATGGGTTGAGTTGGTTCTATTAGCGAATTTCCCCTATAGGGAAGAAGCTATTACCGTAGGTCTCATGGTAAGACTTAAGCCCGAGACCATGATAACTTTTCATTTTGAGGTCCCCAGATGCCAAAAACACCATTCGTTAAAATTTTTTTATATGTATATATATATATATATATGTATGTGTCCGTAAGCACGATAACTCTCGTAAAAAAGGTCCGATCTTAATGAAATTTGGTACAAATGTGTAAAGTACCATTTATTTGAACGAGTTTGAAAACCAGATGAATCGCACCATCGGAAGGGGGGTTTTTGGGGGGTTTTGTACCCCAAAAATGTGTTTTTTGGGGTTTTCACATGTAATTTTAATTGAAATCAAATTTTAATTTACACCATTGAATTCAGCTTAAAAAAACAAACAATTTGGTATTTTCATCATTGCTCTACATCAATTGGTTACCGAGATATTGAAAGTGCTAAACACAGTACGTTGTCTAATGTTATTCTTATGGAGAAAATGAAAAATTGTATATCTCGCTTATTTATGAACGTAAACTGGCAAAATTTGGTATATGGCTTTATTTGGTTGTGGTTTGTTGTTGTTTGCACAAAAAATCAATTTTTCGCCTATGGTTCCTGTAGCAGCAAACCTAGGTACTTGGTCCCCATGTTATTCTTATGGAAAATACTTAAAATGTTATATATCGCTTAATTATGAATGTATATGTATGAAACTTGGTATGTGACTTCACTAAGATGAGTTCTATTGATATTTGCATAAAAACCCATTATTTTGTGTGCCTTGTTGCAGCAAACCTGCGTACTCATCCCCAATGTTATTCTTATGGAGAATAATTAATATTTTAAATATCGCTTGTTTGTGAATACATTTCTTATGAATCCTGTTAAGTTTTTTTATGTGTTATGTTATATATTCATTGGAAATTCGCTGAGTATGCAGGTTTGCTGCAACGGGGGTATTATTTATATTTTGAGACTTTTTAATCCTGTTATTAAAGTTTTTTTTTTTGCTGTCATTACATTTCCTTTGAATAATTTGATTTTCCTCCTAAACAGTTTGATTAATTCTAAATCATTTGTTGATCTCGCCTTCTTAAGCAATTCAATAATTTGTTTTTTTTCATCCTTTAATGTTTGATTAAGCCAGTTGTTAGCTCTTTTTAGCGAATTTCCCCTATAGGGAAGAAGCTATTACCGTAGGTCTTATAGTAAGACTTAAGCCCGAGACCATGATAACTTTTCATTTTGAGGTCCCCAGATGCCAAAAACACCATTCGTTCAAATTGTTATATATGTATATATATATATATTTATATATATATATTTATATATATATATTTATATATATATATATATATATATAGGTCCGTAAGCACGATAACTCTTGTAAAAAAGGTCCGATCTTAATGAAATTTGGTACAAACGTGTAAAGTACCATTTATTTGAACGAGTTCGAAAACCAGACGAATCGCACCATCCAAAGGGGGTTTTTGGGGTGGTTTTGTACCCCAAAAATGGGTTTTTTGGGGTTTCCACATGTAATTTTTATTAAAATCAAATTTTAATTTTCACCATTGAATTCAGCATAAAAAAACAAACAATTTGGTATCTTGATCATTGCTCTACGTCAATTGGTTACTGAGATATTGAAAGTGCTAAACACAGTACGTTGTCTAATGTTATTCTTATGGAGAAAAAGAAAAATTGTATATCTCGCTTATTTATGAACATAAACTGACGAAATTTTGTATATAGCTTCATCTGGTTGTGGTTTATTGTTGTTTGCACAAAAAAACAATTTTTCACCTATGGTTCCCGTAGCAGCAAACCTAGTTACTCGGTCCCCATGTTACTCTTATGGAAAATAATTAAAGTGTTATATATCGCTTATTTATGAATGTATATGGATGAAACTTGGTATGTGACTTCACTTAGCTGAGTTCTATTGGTATTTTGCATAAAACCCCATTATTTTGTGTTCCTTGTTGCAGCAAACCTGCGTACCCATCCCCAATGTTATTCTTAAGGAAAATAATTAATATTTTAAATATCGCTTGTTTGTGAATATATTTCTTATGAATCCTGTTAAGTGGCTTAGTGTGTTATGTTATAATTCATTGAAATTCGCTGAGTATGCAGGTTTGCTGCGACGGGGGTATTTTAATTTTGAAATATTTTTTGGGAAAGGCAGAGTGGCAGAGTTATAGTAATTTGTAAAAATGCTGATAAATGTATCAAATTTGTTATTGACTAAAGATTCATACACAGAGTGCCATGATTCTTTCTCCAGCATCTTTTTAAATAATTCCTTATTTTCATTACAAAAATCTCCTTAATTCAATTAATTGATTTTTCCCCCTTCTGATTTACTTAAATTCAGAAGTTCTAAGACCTGATCATCATGGTCTGATAGTAAAGTTATTAAGCCACTCACTAGTATTTAATTTTTTCTGAAGTTGGTTAAAAAATTATCTATAGCAGATATTGAACCTCCAAATATTCTTGTGGGAAAATCAACCACATAATGCATATTAAAGCTTTTCAACAGATTTTGTAATTTTCTATGTTGATTATCTTTTTTCAAAACATTAATATTGATGTCTCCAGCTAATACAATATTTGGTGATTTTTTCATTATTTCATTAATGAGTATGCCTAACCTATCTAAAAATATATTTACATCAGAACTAGGTGATCTATACAGGCCCACCAGAATAAATCTGACACATCCAATAATAAACATTGTTGCACAGAATTCAAATTGCTTTTCTTCACAAATGCAATTCACATTAGGAGTAGCCACCTGCACCCACTTTGCATGCTGTAGTAGTAGCCGTAGTAGTTGTAGTAAACGTAGTAGTGACGTCGTATGCGTAATGTAGCAGTCCTCCTTCCTCTGCGCGTCATTCCATTCACAACGGTGTCTCATTGTGATGCTTCCGCCAGATGTCCACAATTTGTAGGCTTGCCTCTCCGACGAAATTCTTCGATGTGTTGACTACCGTCGTCCTTGAAGAGTGTGTTGTACTACGTGCGTACTTCTTCATGTATTGTACGGTGTAAAAACGCTGGCTATTGAAGGGTTTCAGTTACATATAAGTATTGTTGGTTACTGGTGCACTGGAGATGCTTTCTGTTACAAATACCGCAGGAAATATTTCACCCTCTTGCACCACTTCTATTTCTGATTCTTCTGCTGAGATGTCCGCCTGTTCTTGTGAATCACTTAATTTGCGGAGCGCTTCCTTATTCACCGCTTCACCGAATTTATCTGATTGTCGACGAATGATCCGTAAACAATTTGGTAGTTCCCTTAAGGCCCCATCAATAAAATTTCGCACATCTCCGGTGATCTCTACCTCTTCCGGCCAATTAGATAAATTGTTTATCCTACGAATAAGATGTTCGGTCCCCTGGGTTGCTTTAAGTGTGTTCGTGGGGTCAAATTCCTCTTTAACATTTTTTGAAGTGGACCGTAGCTCATAAAATTTACCACAACAAACTTGAACTTCTTTCCTAAATTCTAACTTGCTAAGATTTCTTAAATCTATTGGTACTTCATCACGCAGCGCATCCCTAAGATTCTTCCGTAACAGATTAACTTTTAAGTCTCTCAAAAGGTAAACCTCGAATACAAGCTTCATACTCTAATTCGTCTCCTAACAAAAACTCTGGAGTAAATGTAGCCATCTTACTACAAATCGTCTATAACATCTCAATACAATATTTATAAATAATATTCCTACCGCTATCTCGAGTATCTACCTCGCACAAAAGAATCAAGACAGTTATGGAATTTCCTTCAAATATTTAAAAATATTCCTTCAAACATTTTAGTTCTACAATTCAAAGATTATTCTACACACACATTGTTACCATTTTATTTCCAACACGTGTAACTCTTAACTTTTTAAAAATATTAAAATGGTTCTTTTATGTTTGGTCAAACTTTCTTGAAACAAAACACCAGCTTATGCTAAACGCAAACTTAATTAGTGTTAATCAATTGAACATGGTTAGAACATTTATACTAAAAATACTCTCAATCAAATACCAATAAACAAACACAGTTTCACGCCTCATTTTATCGTCTGGAAAATGGCACAAGCGACGGCTATTGTTCTTCTGGTTAAAACAAATGAAACAAGCAGAGTGGCGCAAGTTGTAGTACCCCATCTCTAGTCAAATTAAAACTTAAATTTACCAGGGCCTACAAGTGAGGAACAACCTAAATGTAACCATCCCACCTAAGTTGTTGCTCAGGAAAAATCCAAATAAACAAAACAATATTCCGAAATTCACCCTTTAATCACACCAAAATCAAAACTACATCAGCTCGAAAGGTTCACATATTTGCCTTTGTTCACATATTTACTGAGTTAAACATATGTTAATACTACAAGGGCCCAGAATTGGTCTACATGTTAATTTAGTGGCAATTTAATTTATCCCCATGATCATGGTTCTACTATAAATAAGTTTGAATTGAGAGCTCTCCCTAACGATTATATTCTAATTAGGCGCCGTGTCGAGTCGTTCCCGCCAGACTCCAGGACCCTGCCGATCGAAATATCGTAAAACTATGGAGAAATTAAATAAACAAATCCTTAAAGAAAAACCTACAATTCTCTCTACAAAATAACTACCAAATAAACTCGATTACGTTTACTATTTTATAGTTCAGTTACACAAAACAATTTCTACATTTACAAGAGTGCTTCAAAAAACATTAATTAGAATAATCTACATATTGTTTACATATTGTAATTGAATTTAAATAAAGAGTATATATATATATGGTGAACAGTTAGGTAATTCTGGATATTCATTATCTTGAAGAAATAACACGTAATAATTTCAACTGAAACCACTACAAAATTTAAAACAAGGCAATTTAGATTTTAAACAGTTTGGCAAACAAAAATTTATTATTATTTTTAAACAAATCATTTAGCTTTTAATTCTTTAACATCTCTCGCAAAATACTAGACTCTATTTAATTGTCATGAAAGAATTACAAAAGTTACTTCATTAACTTTTTAAATTTATGTATTCTCTAGGCTTTAAACATTTAATTATCATATTATAAAAGTGATGAAATCGTCCTGAAACTTAAACCTAAATTGGATAAAAGACAAAGAACTAACCTTCATAGAAGGGCCGAAAACAAACACGGGACCGAGCGACGTGAAGCCAACTAGACTCTCTAAACAACTAAAACCGACACTGGAAAACATTTAGTATCTCGAACATCTCCCCTTCCCAAAATCGCCTGATTGCATCGTACCATTTTCCAGGTCTCCTATTGGCTACTGCTTAAATCGTACGACATTAAAACAATTGCAATTTACCGGACCCCTCTAAGAGGCAAACACCCGACGCTACAATAAAACCTTCTGACCGATTTTAAACCACATTTAACCTTTCAGTTATTTCGAACATTATTAAACAGTTAATTACTATTCAAGTGCCATTATTATTAAACATTTTGAAACTATAAAAATCATGATAATAAGGTTATTAATCCTACTATACACAGAATCAAACTTTGAAACTAAAACTTGAAAACATAAAACTAAACTTGAAGTAAAAGTTACTTCATCTTCCCACCCTTTAATTAAAACATCTACCCTTTGACATTTTATATACAATTAATCTCACACAATTTTGATATAGTCCACAAGCTATGTTACAAACAAACAAGCCCTATTTTATATGTTCTCTCCAGATGTACAAGTGCCATTCTAGTAAAATTACCATGATTAAAGAAAACTAGGGTTACAGTCAGTCATTTGTTATGTATCCATTATTCCTACTACCTTCCCCGTACAAAATATCTTGAGATTACCAAAGCGTTTAAGTTTTGTGGGTTTATTGCAGTTCAAGTGAAGTATGAAAGTCGTCCATAATGTCTGTTGAAGATGTGAAGTGATATTCTCCTCCTACGCTTAAAAATAAATTAAAATACAAAATAATAAACAAAACTAATGAAGCACTGGCCAGTTTTGAGAAGAAAAGAATCCAGTCCACAGTTCCGTCGAGTTGAAGTTCATAAGTGTAGTAGACAATAGACAATAGACAATAATTCTTTATTCATGTTTTTGTTTGTACATTGGTACAGTGAATAGTGTCATTTCTCTAATACCTAAATCTAATACAAAAAAAATCCATTCTATACATTATCTAACAGTCATTTAACAGAGTCAAACATGAAGTTCCTCGAGTGAATACGGTATTATATTAATCAAATATTCTTTCAATTTAGTTTTAAACTTCATATAATCTTCTTCACTTTTTATATTTTTTGGGAGTTTTTCAAACAGTTTTTTCCCTGCATAGGTTGTTTTTTTCTTGAACAGCTCCAAACGGTGACGCTCAGAAGCAAAATTGTTTTTAGCGAATTTCCCCTATAGGGAAGAAGCTATTACCGTAGGTCTCATGGTAAGACTTAAGCCCGAGACCATGATAACTTTTCATTTTGAGGTCCCCAGATGCCAAAAATACCATTCGTTCAAATTTTTATATATGTGTATATATATATATATATATATATATATATATATATTTATTTATATATATATATGTGTCCGTAAGCACGATAACTCTCGTAAAAAAGGTCCGATCTTAATGAAATTTGGTACAAATGTGTAAAGTACGATTTATTTGAACAAGTTCGAAAAACCAGATGAATCGCACCATCCGAAGGGGGGTTTTGGGGGGTTTTGTACCCCAAAAATGTGTTTTTTGGGGTTTTCACATGTAATTTTAATTTATACCATTGAATTTAGCTTAAAAAAACAAACAATTTGGTATTTTGATCATTGCTCTACCTCAATTGGTTACCGAGATATTGAAAGTACTAAACACAGTACGTTGTCTAATGTTATTCTTATGGAGAAAAAGAAAAATTGTATATCTCGCTTATTTATGAACATAAACTGGCAAAATTTGGTATATGGCTTGATCTGGTTATGGTTTATTGTTGTTTGCACAAAAAAACAGTTTTTCGCCTATGGTTCCTGTAGCAGCAAACCTAGGTACTTGGTCCCCATGTTATTCTTATGGAAAATACTTAAAATGTTATATATTGCTTATTTATGAATGTATATGGATGAAACTTGGTATGTGACTTCACTAAGATGAGTTCTATTGATATTTGCATAAAAACCCATTATTTTGCGTGCCTTGTTGCAGCAAACCTGCGTACTCATCCCCAATGTTATTCTTATGGAGAATAATTAATATTTTAAATATCGCTTGTTTGTGAATACATTTCTTATGAATCCTGTTAAGTGTTATGTTATATATTCATTGGAAATTCGCTGAGTATGCAGGTTTGCTGCGACGGGTGTATTATTTCTCGTATTATATTTATGATGAACAAAGCTAAACTGAGACTCATTTGACTTATTATATTTAGTAAACATAATTGTTTCTAATGCGTAGAGACCATAAACAGTTAGGAAATTTAACTCTTTAAAATACTTTTTTACAGACTCGTCAAAATTAAGCTTTAAAATAGCTCTGATGGCCTTTTTCTGCACAGTTAAAATATCTTTTAAATTTTCTTTTTTTGTAGCGCCATACAGACAGATTCCATATGCAATATGGGATTGTATGTGAGAATAGTATATAAGTTTTAAACTGTCAAGACTACATAAAGAAGACATTTTTCTAATTGCAAATAAACCGGAATTTATTCTACCCAAAACAAAACCACATGGTTGTCCCATGACAGGTTGCTGTCAACCATCAGACCTAAAAACTTCATTTGGTCTATTATTTCAACATTTTTGTTGTCAATTTCAATAATTGGATTTACAATTTGCTTACATTGTTTTGTCCTAAAATTTATAAATTTAGTTTTCTCAGAGTTTAATTTTAAGTTGTGATTGTTCAAGAATTGATCTAAATTAGCTAGTTCAATTGAACTTAAAATTTCGATGTCTTCTAACGTGTTGCCTGATATCTTTAAATTTGAATCGTCAGCATAGAGACACAGAGCTGAAGCCGGAAAAAAATTTAGACTTTTTTCCATGTTATTTAGGTAGCAAAGAAAAAGAAGAGGGGGTTTTTGGGGGGTTTTGTACCCCAAAAATGTGTTTTTTGGGGTTTTCACATGTAATTTTAATTTAAGTCAAATTTTAATTTATACCATTAAATTCAGCTTAAAAAAACAAACAATTTGGTATTTTGATCATTGCTCTACGTCAATTGGTTACCGAGATATTGAAAGTGCTAAACACAGTACGTTGTCTAATGTTATTCTTATGGAGAAAAAGAAAAATTGTATATCTCGCTTATTTATGAACGTAAACTGGCAAAATTTGGTATATGGCTTTATTTGGTTGTGGTCTATTGATATTTGCACAAAAATCCATTTTTTGCCCGATAGTTCCCGTAGCAGCAAACCTGCATACTCAGCCCCATGTTATTCTTATGGAGAATAATTAACGTGTTATCTCCTTTAATTATGAACATAAATTAATAGAACTTGGTATGTGGCTTTACCTAGTTGAGTTATAATGATATTTGTATAAAAGCCCATTTTTAGTGTTCCTTATTTCAGCAAACCTGCATACTCAGCCGCCATGTTATTCTTATGGACAATAATTAAAATGTCATAAATCGTTTATTTATGAATGTATATTGATGAAACTTGGTATGTGGCTTTATGTGGTATTAAGATAAATTAATATGCATTGGAAATCGCTGAGTATGCAGGTTTGCTGCTACGGGGGTATATTTAGGGTAATAGCTTCTTCCCTATAAGGGAAATTCGCTAAAATGGACTAAAAACAATAACCAGAGTACCCTCTTTTTTTTTGAAACATTTATTATTACTGACACGCGTTTCGACACTTAGGTCATGATCACAGTGTAAAGTAAAATAACCTAAAAATTATTAGCCATAATAAATAATTAAATCTAAACATATGAAAATAAACAGATGTAGAAACTTTTCATTCAAGCTTATGGGTTGAGTTGGTTCTATTAGCGAATTTCCCCTATAGGGAAGAAGCTATTACCGTAGGTCTCATGGTAAGACTTAAGCCCGAGACCATGATAACTTTTCATTTTGAGGTCCCCAGATGCCAAAAACACCATTCGTTAAAATTTTTTTATATGTATATATATATATGTATGTGTCCGTAAGCACGATAAATCTCGTAAAAAAGGTCCGATCTTAATGAAATTTGGTACAAATGTGTAAAGTACCATTTATTTGAACGAGTTTGAAAACCAGATGAATCGCACCATCGGAAGGGGGGTTTTTGGGGGGTTTTGTACCCCAAAAATGTGTTTTTTGGGGTTTTCACATGTAATTTTAATTGAAATCAAATTTTAATTTACACCATTGAATTCAGCTTAAAAAAACAAACAATTTGGTATTTTCATCATTGCTCTACATCAATTGGTTACCGAGATATTGAAAGTGCTAAACACAGTACGTTGTCTAATGTTATTCTTATGGAGAAAATGAAAAATTGTATATCTCGCTTATTTATGAACGTAAACTGGCAAAATTTGGTATATGGCTTTATTTGGTTGTGGTTTGTTGTTGTTTGCACAAAAAATCAATTTTTCGCCTATGGTTCCTGTAGCAGCAAACCTAGGTACTTGGTCCCCATGTTATTCTTATGGAAAATACTTAAAATGTTATATATCGCTTAATTATGAATGTATATGTATGAAACTTGGTATGTGACTTCACTAAGATGAGTTCTATTGATATTTGCATAAAAACCCATTATTTTGTGTGCCTTGTTGCAGCAAACCTGCGTACTCATCCCCAATGTTATTCTTATGGAGAATAATTAATATTTTAAATATCGCTTGTTTGTGAATACATTTCTTATGAATCCTGTTAAGTTTTTTTATGTGTTATGTTATATATTCATTGGAAATTCGCTGAGTATGCAGGTTTGCTGCAACGGGGGTATTATTTATATTTTGAGACTTTTTAATCCTGTTATTAAAGTTTTTTTTTTTGCTGTCATTACATTTCCTTTGAATAATTTGATTTTCCTCCTAAACAGTTTGATTAATTCTAAATCATTTGTTGATCTCGCCTTCTTAAGCAATTCAATAATTTGTTTTTTTTCATCCTTTAATGTTTGATTAAGCCAGTTGTTAGCTCTTTTTAGCGAATTTCCTCTATAGGGAAGAAGCTATTACCGTAGGTCTCATAGTAAGACTTAAGCCCGAGACCATGATAACTTTTCATTTTGAGGTCCCCAGATGCCAAAAACACCATTCGTTCAAATTGTTATATATGTATATATATATATATATTTATATATATATTTATATATATATATTTATATATATATATGTGTCCGTAAGCACGATAACTCTTGTAAAAAAGGTCCGATCTTAATGAAATTTGGTACAAACGTGTAAAGTACCATTTATTTGAACGAGTTCGAAAACCAGACGAATCGCACCATCCGAAGGGGGTTTTTGGGGTGGTTTTGTACCCCAAAAATGGGTTTTTTGGGGTTTCCACATGTAATTTTTATTAAAATCAAATTTTAATTTTCACCATTGAATTCAGCATAAAAAAACAAACAATTTGGTATCTTGATCATTGCTCTACGTCAATTGGTTACTGAGATATTGAAAGTGCTAAACACAGTACGTTGTCTAATGTTATTCTTATGGAGAAAAAGAAAAATTGTATATCTCGCTTATTTATGAACATAAACTGACGAAATTTTGTATATAGCTTCATCTGGTTGTGGTTTATTGTTGTTTGCACAAAAAAACAATTTTTCACCTATGGTTCCCGTAGCAGCAAACCTAGTTACTCGGTCCCCATGTTACTCTTATGGAAAATAATTAAAGTGTTATATATCGCTTATTTATGAATGTATATGGATGAAACTTGGTATGTGACTTCACTTAGCTGAGTTCTATTGGTATTTTGCATAAAACCCCATTATTTTGTGTTCCTTGTTGCAGCAAACCTGCGTACCCATCCCCAATGTTATTCTTAAGGAAAATAATTAATATTTTAAATATCGCTTGTTTGTGAATATATTTCTTATGAATCCTGTTAAGTGGCTTAGTGTGTTATGTTATAATTCATTGAAATTCGCTGAGTATGCAGGTTTGCTGCGACGGGGGTATTTTAATTTTGAAATATTTTTTGGGAAAGGCAGAGTGGCAGAGTTATAGTAATTTGTAAAAATGCTGATAAATGTATCAAATTTGTTATTGACTAAAGATTCATACACAGAGTGCCATGATTCTTTCTCCAGCATCTTTTTAAATAATTCCTTATTTTCATTACAAAAATCTCCTTAATTCAATTAATTGATTTTTCCCCCTTCTGATTTACTTAAATTCAGAAGTTCTAAGACCTGATCATCATGGTCTGATAGTAAAGTTATTAAGCCACTCACTAGTATTTAATTTTTTCTGAAGTTGGTTAAAAAATTATCTATAGCAGATATTGAACCTCCAAATATTCTTGTGGGAAAATCAACCACATAATGCATATTAAAGCTTTTCAACAGATTTTGTAATTTTCTATGTTGATTATCTTTTTTCAAAACATTAATATTGATGTCTCCAGCTAATACAATATTTGGTGATTTTTTCATTATTTCATTAATGAGTATGCCTAACCTATCTAAAAATATATTTACATCAGAACTAGGTGATCTATACAGGCCCACCAGAATAAATCTGACACATCCAATAATAAACATTGTTGCACAGAATTCAAATTGCTTTTCTTCACAAATGCAATTCACATTAGGAGTAGCCACCTGCACCCACTTTACATGCTGTAGTAGTAGCCGTAGTAGTTGTAGTAAACGTAGTAGTGACGTCGTATGCGTAATGTAGCAGTCCTCCTTCCTCTGCGCGTCATTCCATTCACAACGGTGTCTCATTGTGATGCTTCCGCCAGATGTCCACAATTTGTAGGCTTGCCTCTCCGACGAAATTCTTCGATGTGTTGACTACCGTCGTCCTTGAAGAGTGTGTTGTACTACGTGCGTACTTCTTCATGTATTGTACGGTGTAAAAACGCTGGCTATTGAAGGGTTTCAGTTACATATAAGTATTGTTGGTTACTGGTGCACTGGAGATGCTTTCTGTTACAAATACCGCAGGAAATATTTCACCCTCTTGCACCACTTCTATTTCTGATTCTTCTGCTGAGATGTCCGCCTGTTCTTGTGAATCACTTAATTTGCGGAGCGCTTCCTTATTCACCGCTTCACCGAATTTATCTGATTGTCGACGAATGATCCGTAAACAATTTGGTAGTTCCCTTAAGGCCCCATCAATAAAATTTCGCACATCTCCGGTGATCTCTACCTCTTCCGGCCAATTAGATAAATTGTTTATCCTACGAATAAGATGTTCGGTCCCCTGGGTTGCTTTAAGTGTGTTCGTGGGGTCAAATTCCTCTTTAACATTTTTTGAAGTGGACCGTAGCTCATAAAATTTACCACAACAAACTTGAACTTCTTTCCTAAATTCTAACTTGCTAAGATTTCTTAAATCTATTGGTACTTCATCACGCAGCGCATCCCTAAGATTCTTCCGTAACAGATTAACTTTTAAGTCTCTCAAAAGGTAAACCTCGAATACAAGCTTCATACTCTAATTCGTCTCCTAACAAAAACTCTGGAGTAAATGTAGCCATCTTACTACAAATCGTCTATAACATCTCAATACAATATTTATAAATAATATTCCTACCGCTATCTCGAGTATCTACCTCGCACAAAAGAATCAAGACAGTTATGGAATTTCCTTCAAATATTTAAAAATATTCCTTCAAACATTTTAGTTCTACAATTCAAAGATTATTCTACACACACATTGTTACCATTTTATTTCCAACACGTATAACTCTTAACTTTTTAAAAATATTAAAATGGTTCTTTTATGTTTGGTAAAACTTTCTTGAAACAAAACACCAGCTTATGCTAAACGCAAACTTAATTAGTGTTAATCAATTGAACATGGTTAGAACATTTATACTAAAAATACTCTCAATCAAATACCAATAAACAAACACAGTTTCACGCCTCATTTTATCGTCTGGAAAATGGCACAAGCGACGGCTATTGTTCTTCTGGTTAAAACAAATGAAACAAGCAGAGTGGCGCAAGTTGTAGTACCCCATCTCTAGTCAAATTAAAACTTAAATTTACCAGGGCCTACAAGTGAGGAACAACCTAAATGTAACCATCCCACCTAAGTTGTTGCTCAGGAAAAATCCAAATAAACAAAACAATATTCCGAAATTCACCCTTTAATCACACCAAAATCAAAACTACATCAGCTCGAAAGGTTCACATATTTGCCTTTGTTCACATATTTACTGAGTTAAACATATGTTAATACTACAAGGGCCCAGAATTGGTCTACATGTTAATTTAGTGGCAATTTAATTTATCCCCATGATCATGGTTCTACTATAAATAAGTTTGAATTGAGAGCTCTCCCTAACGATTATATTCTAATTAGGCGCCGTGTCGAGTCGTTCCCGCCAGACTCCAGGACCCTGCCGATCGAAATATCGTAAAACTATGGAGAAATTAAATAAACAAATCCTTAAAGAAAAACCTACAATTCTCTCTACAAAATAACTACCAAATAAACTCGATTACGTTTACTATTTTATAGTTCAGTTACACAAAACAATTTCTACATTTACAAGAGTGCTTCAAAAAACATTAATTAGAATAATCTACATATTGTTTACATATTGTAATTGAATTTAAATAAAGAGTATATATATATATGGTGAACAGTTAGGTAATTCTGGATATTCATTATCTTGAAGAAATAACACGTAATAATTTCAACTGAAACCACTACAAAATTTAAAACAAGGCAATTTAGATTTTAAACAGTTTGGCAAACAAAAATTTATTATTATTTTTAAACAAATCATTTAGCTTTTAATTCTTTAACATCTCTCGCAAAATACTAGACTCTATTTAATTGTCATGAAAGAATTACAAAAGTTACTTCATTAACTTTTTAAATTTATGTATTCTCTAGGCTTTAAACATTTAATTATCATATTATAAAAGTGATGAAATCGTCCTGAAACTTAAACCTAAATTGGATAAAAGACAAAGAACTAACCTTCATAGAAGGGCCGAAAACAAACACGGGACCGAGCGACGTGAAGCCAACTAGACTCTCTAAACAACTAAAACCGACGCTGGAAAACATTTAGTATCTCGAACATCTCCCCTTCCCAAAATCGCCTGATTGCATCGTACCATTTTCCAGGTCTCCTATTGGCTACTGCTTAAATCGTACGACATTAAAACAATTGCAATTTACCGGACCCCTCTAAGAGTCAAACACCCGACGCTACAGTAAAACCTTCTGACCGATTTTAAACCACATTTAACCTTTCAGTTATTTCGAACATTATTAAACAGTTAATTACTATTCAAGTGCCATTATTATTAAACATTTTGAAACTATAAAATCATGATAATAAGGTTATTAATCCTACTATACACAGAAACAAACTTTGAAACTAAAACTTGAAAACATAAAACTAAACTTGAAGTAAAAGTTACTTCAAAATTAAACGAATGTGCACAACTAACTAACCAGTACACGCTCGCCCAATACCATGCAATACCATGTTCGCCCATTCGCTTCCGCTCATCACCTTTGATTCGTGCCAAAAACCTGACAAAAACGGAGCACAGGCAAACACGAATCATGGCGAGGCGAACTATCCCGAACATACACGAGCACTCTGAGTAAACAATCACGCTCGCTTTAGTTCGCCTTTGTTGGGTCATTGTGTACTGGTAGCAATAATATGGGACGGAATGTTCAGTGAACATTCGGGAGGATGTTCGATCGAATGTTTAGGCCTGTTCGCGAGATTTGTGGGACAGACTTAACCTTTATATGATCTTTGCTTAACAATCACTTCGCGTTTGCACGGTTTTTGGTTTGGCACGTAATAGATGATTCTCACAAGCGATTTTTTTAGTCAATAGTATAAGAATATATATCAATCGCCCCCTCCCCTAAAAAACCGGTTTAAACCACTTTTACCAATAACACCCAGGCTTCACGAAGATCCGCACGAGGTCTATATCTGTTTGTTTTCTTAATTTCGAGCTAGTTGGTGGTAGAATCAATATATTTTGATATAGTTATTTTATTAATTTTGTTTAATTTGTCTTATTACTTCAAAAATAGGAATATTTGATGTTAAATGACTGTTCAGCATATTTTGAAGGTTCTCTTTGTATATTGAACAAATATAAAACTCCTCTTTTGAATACACTTTTACTTTCTCCCCCTACACATAGTATAAGGAGAAAGTGTTTTTTTTTTCAAAATTTTAGAATGTGAGTTGTTAGTGGAAATATTTTTTTGGTGTTCCCTGAACCCAAAAAGTGGTTTTTACGTCATGTGTGTGTGTGTGTGTGTGTGTGTGTGTGTGTGTGTGTGTGTGTGTGCGCGCGCGTGTGTGCGTGTCTCCGTGTCTCCTCTGTGTCTCCCTGTCTCCTCTGTGTCTCCTCTGTGTCTCATCTGTGTCTCCTCTGTGTCTCTGTGTCTCCTCTGTGTCTCTGTGTCTGGTGTGTCTTGTGTGTGTCTTGTGTGTGTGTCTTGTGTCTGTCTTGTGTGTGTCTTGTGTGTGTCTTGTGTGTGTCTTTATTTTGTGTCTTGTGTGTCTTGTGAGTCTTTTATACAATTCTTGAGGATGCTGAGATTTTCTTCTATTTTCCCTATGGTGTGGCCATTTTCTAAAAGACGTTTCGCTACGTTTGATCCTTCCGGTTTCCTGTTCTTCCAAGCTGATACATGGTTTTTAAATCTTTTAACAAAATTAACAGTTTGACCAATATAAAAGTGATCACAGTTGTTACAATTAATTTTGTAAACGCCGGGGCATGTCGAATTTGTTACAATCTTCTATCTTGGGATTTAGTATTTTGTTCATGGTGTTTTGCGTTCTGTAGGCTATATTAACTCCATACTTCTTGAATCGATTTGTGACCTTTTGTATCTTAGTTCCTGTGAAGAACATTGCAAAATTACTTGATATTTCTTTTCTTCTGTCTAACGTTATTCTACGCAGTTTTTCTTGGTTCTTTATTTTCCTTTGTATTTTCGCTCCAATTTCGTCTATTGTCGGGTTGAATCCGTTGGGTCGAGCAATCGCCTTTATAGTTGTTATTTGTCTTCTTCTGTTATCTTCATTTAGAGGAATCTTGAAGGCTCTGTATAACATCGATCTGAATCCAGCGGTTTTATGGCTGGTGGGATGAAGATACTTGTTGTTGATAGTAGTATCCGTCTGCGTAGGCTTCCTGTATATATCAAACTCTTAGCTCATCATTTCTTCTTAGTATCGTGAGATCTAGGAAATTTATCTTGCCGTTTTCTTCGTACTCTCTAGTAAAGTTTAAGTTTTTATGATGACCGTTAAATAATTGTTCCGCTTCCTGTTATTCGGTTTCCTTGAAAATAACAAGTATATCGTCCACATATCCGACATACATTATTATTTCATGTTCTTTCTTCAACTTTTCCAAAATGATTCTTATTTATGTTGTAAAAATACTTCTGATAATATTGATGAAAGGGGGCTACTCATGGCTAAACCATCAGTTTGTGTATAAAATTTATTGTTCAGTGGCATAGGTACAGGGGGGATCAGGGGGATATATCCCCCCCCCCTTGAAACTTAGAAAAATAAAAATGTATATCCTCCTAAAACCAAGCTTATGCATTTTGATTATAAATAAATGCTGTTACTGAAAAAAATAAGTGTGCAATATCTCCAAAATATCTTATTTATATATTACAAATATTGTTCGCATAAAATAAATAGTAGCAAATGAACTGCACTGGCACACGGCACGGTATTTGCGCATTGCGTATTTGGGACGTGAGTCACTGAACAGTCTACCCTCACTAGTGATGATGTAGTCGACTGGTCGACTAGTAGTTTAACCGACTAGTAGCCAAACTAGTCGACTAGTCGGTTGTTTTTACTAGTCGATGGTGATGGGGTAATCGACTAATCTAGTGCACTAGTAGTTTATTTCCACTAGTCATATGGGATGACCGACTAGTATTGAATCTACTGTACTAGTCGTGTGTTTTTACTAGTCGACATAACGTTTACGACTCGAACAAGCAATGATTTATTGAGATGGGAAATACTGAGACTAGTCGATAGAAAGTTTTATTTCGTCGTACTTATTTATTGCCTCTTGGATCGATTGTCTCAACTAACTAGTCGAATTTTGCACAACAACAAAAATAGTTAAAATTAAGAAAACTTATTTGACATTACAATTAATTATAAACAATAATTCTTTTTAGTGTACTGCCGTTCATTATCTTTTCATTGTTAATTAATACTCTGAATTATTAAAATAATTGAATTTGCCAAATTATAAACAGTAAAATGTTGTCATGAATTTTATTTTTAAGGCTCACGACTTTGTGAAACAAGTTGACTATATAAAGTGTACAAATACCTAGGCTATTATAATATTTTATTAAAGATCTATTTCAGGTACCAGTATTGTTGAAAAATCTAAGTTTTATTGTCACAAAGAATACAAGGCCTAGGTAACAAACAATATATCATGGTTGATTACAAATGTAGTTATCAATGAAAAACATATTTTAATCCCCCCGTCGCAGCAAACCTGCATACTCAGCGAATTTCCAATAAATATATAACATAACACATTAAGCCAGTTAACAGGATTCATAAGAAATATGTTCAAAAACAAGTGATATTTAAAATATTAATTATTCTCCATAAGAATAACATTGAGGATGAGTACCCAGGTTTGCTGCAACAAGGAACACAAAATAATGGATTTTTATGCAAATATCAATAGAACTCATCTAAGTGAAGTCACATACCAAGTTTCATCCATAAATATAAATAAGCGATTCATAAATTCAACATTCATAAATAAGCGATATATAAAATTTTAATTATTTTCCATCAGAATAACATGGGGACTGAGTACCTAGGTTTGCTGCTACGGGAACCATAGGTGAAAAATGTTTTTTTTGTGCAAACAACAATAAACCACAACCAGATGAAGCCATATACCAAGTTTCATCAGTTTATATTCATAAATAAGCGTGATATAAAATTGTTCCTTTTCTCCATAAGAATAACATTAGACAACGTACTGTGTTTAGCACTTTCAATATCTCAGTAACCAATTGACGTAGAGAAATGGTCAAAGTACCAAATTGTTTGTTTTTTAAGCTGAATACAATGGTGAAAATTAAATTTTGATTTAAATCAAAATTACATGTGAAAACCCCTAAAAACCCATTTTTGGGGTACAAAACCCCCCCTTTGGATGGTGTTTTTCGTCTGGTTTTCAAACTTGTTCAAATAAATGGTACTTTACACATTTGTGCCAAATTTCATTAAGATCGGACCTTTTTTACGAGATTTATCGTGCTTACGGACATATATATACATATATAAAAATTTGAACGAATGGTGTTTTTTACATCTGGGGACCTCAAAACGAAAAGTTATCATGGTCTCGGGCTTAAGTCTTACCATGAGACCTACGGTAATAGCTTCTTCCCTATAGGGGAAATTCGCTAAAAAACAACTCGTATTGTTACAAAAAATGTCTAAGAAACAAATTTCTCAACAGTGATCCGTGTCGGTTGCATCCCACTCCCAAACAAAACTGGGGAAATCAATAAATCCTGTCAAGACATGAAAGAAATTACAAATTATTTCAGAGTTACAGGAGAATTCAACTAGTCGACAGTTTGTACGATTAGACTAGTTGATGTTTGAAAGTAGTCGACTAGTCACTGTAGGATAGTATAAAGTAGTCGATAGTATAAAGTAGTCGATAGTCCCATCACTAACCCTCACCCATTAGCAGCCAGTTTGTCAACTAGCACACCTGACCTTGACGTCTAGACGGTCTTAGTGATGGGCTTAACTGCACATGTGCAATTAACTAACTGCAGGGAGCCATAAATCTTCATACTGATTCTCAGTTTTCTATAACCACATATATATGTAAAAGTCAACGATATTTCCCGACGAAATAAAGCCAAAGAGTAACAAATAATAGAGGTTAGAGTGAACAGGGAAATAAGGGTTTAGCTTATTTGGCAATCGTTGCATGACGATGAAGTTGCAAACGTAAATACATTTTCGTTCACAGATAGGACAACACAAAATGTTTGCTATTCAACACATTTTGGGGAAGAATTTAAAAAATGGGAGATTTTTAATTTTTCAAGGAAACTCTCCGGAGCTATATTCTTATCTTAAAACTCCAGTAATCTCTTGGGAAATCTGGTGACTTGGCAACTCTAGCTTAACGATTGCTTTCCAGTACTGATTATAACTGATACAAGTACTTTTTAGTCCTGCTACAGATAAATAAATAAAATAAATAAATAAATAAAATTTTATTGTCATTAAGCATATATACAGCAATAGACAAGGTCAGAACAGATCTTATCCTAATACAGGTATCACATGAGTATACAAAATACACTTTACAATTGTGCAGTCTACAGCAAAGTCATTAGGCAACATTCATAACAGTCCACAATTAAAGTAAAATTAAATGATCGTATAGACAATTATATTTCAACGTGCGAGTTACTCCAGTGCAAATGACAAAAACAAAGAACATATAGCTAAAACAACAAGCTGTGCAAATAAATATAAAATCTTACTTAAAATACAAATAACTTAGGCTAATTACATTGGTTGCACAATTTCACGAAGGGACATGGTGTCACACTCAAAAAACTCAACTATATTATAAATACCCCCGTCGCAGCAAACCTGCGTACTCAGCGAATTTCCAATGCATAATATATGTCTTAATGCCATATAAAGCCGCATACCAAGTTTTAAAAAAATATATTCATATATAAGCGATATATACAACTTTAATTATTCTCCATAAGAATAACACGGGAGATGAGTAAGCAGGTTTGCTGCAACAAGGAACTAAAAAAATGGGTTTTTATGCAAATATCATTATAACTCAACAAGGTGAAGCCACATAGCAAGTTGTATTAATTTATGTTCATAATTAAGGGAGTCATTACATTTTACTTATTCTCCATAAGAATAACATGGGGGCTGAGTACGCAGGTTCGCTGCTACGGGGATAATCAACAAAAAATCAATTTTTTGTGCAAATATCAATATACCAGTACTACGTGACCCCACGTGCCAAGTTTCATCAATATACATTCATTAATAATGGAGATATGAAATTTTATTTATTCTCCATAAGGATAACATTGGACAACGTACTGTGTTTAGCACTTTGAATATCTCTGCAACGGTTGGACGTAGAATCACAATTTAAACACCAAAATGATTGTTTTGTGGAGCTGAATTGATTGGTAAAAGCAAATGTGAAGTTTACATCAAAATTAACTTAGGAAAAGCCAAAAACCTTTTTCCCATAAGATTAACATAGGAGATTTTATGAGCAGGTTTTTTTGGATTTTCTCAGCAACCACTTAACCTAGCTTAATAATTCAAAATACCATATTATTTGTTTTTTTAAGCTCTATAACATGGTCTAAACCAAAATTAAGTGTTTTAAAAATTTTAGGGTAAAAAATGCAAAAAACTGATTTTTGGAAAATTTAAAACCCCCATAAACCCCCCTTCCCATGGCCCGATTTTTCTGGTTTTCGAACTTAAAGTCATGAATGTCACTTTACACATTTGAGCCAAATTTCATCGAAATCGGACGTTTTTTACTCAAGTTATCGCATTCACGGACACATATATAGATATATATATATATATATAGATATATATATATATATATAGATATATATATACATATATATAAATTTGAACGAATCGTGTTTTAGTCATCTGGGGACCTAAAAAAAAAAATTTGTCATGGTCTCGGGCTTAAATCTTACCATGAGACCTACGGTAATAGCTTCTTCCCTATAGGGGAAATTCGCTAAAAGGATTGTCAACTAACCAGTTGTACAGTTTTCTTTTAAATTCGTTAAGAGGAATGTCATGTAGGTACAGTGGGAGTTTATTAAAGAGTTTCTGGCCAATTACTTCATAACTATTAACAGATTTTGATAACCTATGAAATGGGATGTTAATGTGCTTTCTACTTCTAGTATTGTGAGTATGAATATCCTCTCTCCTTTGAAAATTCGGCAACTTATTTTTGGTAAAAATTAGGACAGAGTAAATATACAGGTTTATCACAGTCATAATTCTGTGTTCAATAAACAGTGGTTTGCAGTGTGCCATTTATGACGAGCCCGTAATTACTCTAATCGCTTTTTTTTGCAGTAACAAAATATCATTGACATAACTAGAGTTTCCCCACAGTATAATACCATACATCACTATACTTTGGAAGAATGAGAAGTAAGATGACTTTACATAGTTATCAGGTACACAATTCACAAGACGCCTCAACAAATATATCACTCTAGACAACTTAACACCAATGTACTTTACATGATGCTCCCATGTTAGTTTGGAGTCAATATAAAAACCTAGAAATTTAATACTTGGAACATCCTCCAATGGTAAGCTGTCCCTCAGACTAAAGTACATATTTTGCGTTTTATTTTTATTGAGAAGAAATCCATTTGCTTTGAACCAGTATGATGCTTCGGATATTGTACTGTTAGTGGTGATTTTGAGAGCATCGATGTCTTTGTTAAAATTAATGAAAGTTGCATCATCTGCGTACATAACTGTGTGAGATCCCAAAAATGTTGGCAAGTCGTTTATCATGATAAGGAATAAAAAGGGACCAAGTACAGAGCCTTGTGGTACTCCAATATTAACCTGAGCAACACTTGACTTCTCTCTACCAACACAAACCACCTGACTACGGTTCTCCAAATAAGATTTCATTAGCTCTGAACTCTTACCCCTTATCCCATAAAACTCTAACTTATTTATGAGTGCAACATGGTTCACACAATCAAAGGCCTTACTCAGGTCACAAAAAGTAGCCTGAGCAAAGCCCTTGTCCTCAAATACTTGAAAAACAACTCTCACCAATGATTCTATGTCATCTGTTGTTGACCTATTTTTTCTAAACCCGAACTGTGATTCATTAATTATACCATGTTGTTCAAAATAATTACAAAGTTGATGATAAATTACAGTCTCAAAAACTTTACTGAATGCTGGTACAAGAGAAATGGGCCTATAACTAGAGGGGGAATCTATTTCACCTTTTTTATACACTGGCACAACTCTGGAAAGCTTTAGTTCCATAGGAAAGAAACCTTCATGTAAACATCTATTTATACAATAAGTTAACGGACAAACTATGCTAGTAATTATTTTCTTAAGTAGATTACAGGAAACATCATATATATCAACACTGTCTGATGTTTTTAAACTCTTAACAATACGTAAAACTATTTCAGGTGAAACTTCAGTAAGACCAGTCACTATGCAAAGTCACTGGCATGGAAGCTTGTGCAAGCAAATCTACTGAGCTCAAACTGGGCCTAACAATAGAGCTTGATATTTCATTTACAGAATTGATAAAAAAATCATTTAATTTATCTGGAGGGATATTGTCACACTCATTTTTAGCACCTTTGATATGACATTTTATTATATTCCAGGCAGTCTTACATTTGTTGCTAGAATTTTCAATAGAGCTAGAGTTATAAGACTTTTTAGCCTCCACAATTGCATTTTTATACTCTCTCTTACTTTTAACATAAGCCAGTTTTGCCTCTTCACTTTTAGCGAATTTCCCCTATAGGGAAGAAGCTATTACCGTAGTCGGCATGGTAAGACCTAGGCCCGGGACCATGATAACTTTTCGTTTTGAGGTCCCCAGACCCCAAAAACACCATTTGTTCAAAACTGTATATATGTGTGTGTCCGTGAGCACGATAACTCTCGTAAAAATTATCCGATTTTGATGAAATTTGGTATAAACGTGTAAAGCAACATTTATGACTTTAAGTTCGAAAACCAGCCAGATCGCTTTATCCGAAGGGGTATTTTGGGGGGATTTTGTACCCCAAAAATGGGGTTTTTGAATTTTGTACATATAATTTTGGAAATAGTCAAATTTTAGTTTTTACCATTGGATTCAGCTTAAAAAAACACACAATTTGGTATTTTGATCATTTCTCTACGTCAATTAGTTACAGAGATATTGAAAGTGCTAAACACAGTACGTTGTCTAATGTTATTCATATGGAGGAAAAGAAAAATTTTATATCTCGCTTATTTATGAACGTACACTGACAAAACTTGGTATATGGCTTCATCTGGTTGTGAACCATTGATATTTGCTAAAAAAAATTTTTTGCCAAAGGCTTCCGTAGCAGCAAACCTGCATACTCAGCCCTATGTTATTCTTATGGAGAATAAGTAACGTGTTATCTCCCTTAATTATGAAAATAAATTAATGAAATTTGGTATGTGGCTTTACCTAAATGAGTTATATTGATATTTGTATAAAACCCCATTTTTTGTTTTCCTTCCTTCAGCAAACCTGCATACTCAGCTGCCATGTTATTCTTATGGAGAATAATTAAAATGTCATAAATCGTTTATTTATGAATGTATATTGATGAAACTTGGTATGTGGCTTTATGTAGTATTAAGATACACACATATATATATATATATATATATATATATATATATATATATATATATATATATATGCACTGGAAATTCGCTGAGTACGCAGGTTTGCTGCTACGGGGGTATTTGAACCATTATACACATCCAACAACAATAATAAAACCATATTTTTCATATTTGACAATTGCGGAGAATACCAATCCTTTTTATTTTTTCTTACCTTACTAGTAAAGCCATTATTAGACACCTTACATTGTCTTACAGGTATACAACTATTGAATATAAACATAAATCTTTTAAAAAATGATTCAAACACAGTTTTAGCTGTTGAATTATCCACTGAGATATGGGGCCTACATAGAACATCATACCAGTTAACACTATAGAGGGAATCACTAAGCTGTGATACCTTTTGGTCATTTAGAGGTCTTGTTATTAGTAGCTTTGAATTTAGGATAGACCGACCACTTTCCTGAACATGAGAAGCATTTGAATATCCAATTGATAGTGACTTGTGATCTGACAATGGAAACACCGTTACATCATTTGATCTTAATGAAGTATCGATGTTTGTAAAAATATTATCCAGGCAGGCTGTCCCTCTAGTTGGTTCTACATTGATGAATTTCAAGTTATGCTGCCTCAATAAGTTGTTAAGTTCAATGACACTATATTTATTTGTTGTCATATCAAACTCTGCGTTTACATCACCACCTATTATTAAGTCATAGTTATTCCAACAAGGTCTACTTAAAAAGTTCAGCAAAACATCAAACCTTTCCAAGAATACCTGGGAACTGCCATTGGGTGATCTATACAGTGAGACAATTATTAACTTAATTCTACCTATACAAATACCTACAGCTTCAAAGTGCAATTCATCACAGAGGAAATTCAAATCTAACATACTGTAAGCAAAATTCTGTGATTTTGACATATAAATTGCCACACCACCCCTTTTGTGGAGCTTTCTACAAAAACCACTAACCAAACTAAAATCATCAAATTGTTGATATCAATATCCTTATCATCACACCAATGTTCACTCAAGCAAAATACATTATAATGATTTTCAAGTGCAAATACATTCATAGCAAGCTCTTTACCAGCTAGTCCTTGAATATTCAGGTAGCCTATTTTAAAACTATGACTATCAGGTCTTATAACAAAATCAGAGTTATCCACTACTGTTCCATCAGCATTGGAGACTTTTTGCCCAACACGCCCACTGTTATTAAGTTGAGAGGTAAGTGTATTCATGGGCCTGAGGCAATTTTGTTTTGGACCTATCCTAAAAAACTACTTTCCTTATGGCCTATAGGAATTGGCGCCCTAGATAATTCACTTGCAATCTTAATACTACTTACAAAATCAAAAATACCATTGACCACGTACAGCTTTCCCAGCTTGTTCAGGTGTAAGCCATGTCGAGTATGAAACCTAGCACCAATGTTACTCAAATCCACTAACCTAACATTGTCAAAATGTCTGCATACCTTTTGCAACTGTTCATTAGCCGTTTTTACCTCTTCATTGACGCAGGACCATTTGGGAAGATCATAACGATGTGGGATGTTGAAAACCAAAATGTTTGTGTTCCTTAGGTCCTGCAATCGTTGCTTCAGTGATCGAACTAAATTTGGAGTCTCGTTGCAGGCCACATCATTAGTGCCTGCTATGATGACAGCGACATCTTCCATTTTCAAGTCTGAACATATGGCCTTGCTTTCTTCCATTACTGAATCAAATTTAGCTCCTGGTTTCATCATGCCAAATACACTTTGTTTGCTTCTTAACCTGAGTTCATTTGTCACAAACCTGCCTTGGCTATCAGAGAAACACCTAATCTTAATAGGATCTTCTGGTTGTGTTTGATATACCCTGGATCTGGTAGGTTTAGGCCCAGTAGTGCTAGGTAAGTGTGTAGGCTGACTTTCTATCTTAGAAGTGTTGTTTTCATTATTGAGTAGTGACAGGGCACTAAATCTATTACGGAGTGGAGGAAAGTCACTTGCTTTGAGAGTTGGACTCGTTTTTATCACACTTTCCTCATCACATTCAGGCCTATGGTTGGAATTTTTTTTACGTACAGGCACTCACTCCCATCTCCTATCATCTTGACCCTTAGATTTGTTGTCACACCAAGTTTGACAATCTTTGGCTCTTTGTAAACCTAAGTTTTCCTTTTGCAAAATTTTAATTATGTTTTCTAAAGTTCTCATTGAGTCTAGTATTTTTTTGGTCTCCTGTTTGTAAATGACGTATCCGCCACATTTTCCAGCTAACATCCGGTTTTGTATTATCTTATCTTCATTACATACATCTACTTCTAAGATAATATTGTCTTTGATTTCTTTTTCATTTTTTAGTTTAATCCTGAGAGATTTAATCTGAGTCAAAAGGTCATTTTCTTTTTCTTCAAATAGTTTTCTCTGTGCTGTCATAATTTCTTCATTTTGTTTTACCTTATCTTCAAGCTCTAATACGTATAATGAATTTCTATTTTTCTTCTCGTGTAGTTCTTGTTTAAGTTCTTCATTTTCGTGAAGGATAGACTGATTAATCTCATCAGCAAGAGATGAACAATTAAATAAATGAATCCTGATTACTGTTACCAGTGTTCTCATTGATTTCAGCTGTTGTAAGTTCATCCTTATCCTTGATCGGGCTGCATTTTCCACATTTCCATTCTCCTAGGAGGTCATCCTTCTCCAATTTTGTAATGTCTTGGAGACTTAGATTCACACATTTAAAATGGAGCCATTTACTGCACAACCCAGTGCATGAAATGCCTGAAGACCTCACACCTTTTCCACATATTCCACAAGGATATTTTCCCATTTGACAGAATAATTTTATTAATTATGAATAAAATCTGCATGCAACAACGCAATAGTCAATATTTTAGCTAAGTATAGAAATATGACAAATAGGGCTCTAAATTAAATATTAAATATTCAAGGAGTTCTTGGCAGCTATTTTACTCCACACAGCCATAGGAGGTCAAAGGTCAAATCCAGCCTTGCCAGCCTCGCCCTCTTATCTATCCAACTGATAACGATCTGGCTTATCTGATAAACTTCTTGTAACCACAAAAATTCATAAATTAAATTTGTTTATTTATTCTTTTGTTTTTAATCATGAAAAAAAACTATTACCTTGTGTCACTAGAGAATCGAAAAATGCACACTTTGATACCAGAATTGATATGTAAAATCACTTGTAAACACTAACATTTCCATTAAAATCAGGAGCAAATAATCTCTCTCTAATCACAGGTGGCCTTCACTCACTCACTCATCAGAGTGAGATACAGATTACTTTGTATTAATGGTTTATGTCTTGGATGTGTAGGCCTATATCAATAATTAAGAATGTAAGGGGCACGTCAATGATGTCTTCAACTTTGTATACCGGTATCCGCACTAGTCACGAACACAGTTTTTGTTTTGTATTCCCTAATGAGATATCCCCCCTTTGACAAAGGTCTATTTACGCTACTGCTATTGTTAAACCTAAAATAGTTTTGTTTCAATACGATTCTGAGCAATATTACAAGCTGATTTACATACTCATTATCTAACTTATTACGTATGTGTCTAGCCGTGATTAGTTCAATCGTTTCATTCACAGGAATATTTTTATATAAATTTGAAATATCAAATAAAACTAGCCTACTATTTTGCTCCAACATGGCTGTTTTTAGTTTTAGTGCGTCTAATTTGTTATTTATCCGTGCGTATTTTCATTCCACTACTTCTTCGACTTCATCTGAAACGATGTTATACAAAAGGTTCCATGCAGCAGGGCCGTACTTATCTTCAAACGCAAGGTGTATATTATAGGACTGCAAGTTGAGTTCTTCTTTTTCACAATGTAACTGATAATCATGTTTTCAATATATATAACTTCAGCTTTATTTTTAGTTTTTCTAGCGGCAATGGCGTTACAATTCATCTTGATTTTTGCGTACTGTGGTGTCACTTTATTCTTCAGGCATCCTTTGTTAAAGTATACATCTGCAATCTTCGTATGTATTTTGATTCTTACATTTCTATAAGACACTCCTAGATTTGCTTAACTGGCATCACTAAACAATTTTTTGATTAGCATATTACTTGTTGTTGTTACTTGCGGGATGCAATAAAAGACGTCTTACAACACTTAGATATAATTACACTTATACTGATTCACATCCAGACGGTAAACATTTATAAAAGATGATACTAGGCTATCGATTTCGACCAGTCACAACGGTCATGATCAGGCCAATGAGAGAACTGACAGAATCAAAATGGCTACCCTGCTTATATCCTATTGGTTACCGGAAGTTCCGGATACAGGTTTCTAAATGTGCCACCAGAGTCAAAGTTAACTTGTTTATTAATCAATTTATCTCTATCTTTACATTTTTCTTTATAGGCCCTATAAACAATTCTTCCCATGCATTCATTTCATTTCCTTTTGTACAATTCTTGATTTTTAAGTGTAATTATCTACCAAAATTATGAAAAATCCAAATTTCTCAAAAGCCGCTTTAACGATTTTGTTAAACTTTAGAGATTTGTAGAGCTTAAGATTTCCAACAAAATGACAGCAACCGAACTTCTGGAAAAATTCGGATTCAGAACATAAATGCTAATTAAATGTTAAATAAACGGTATCAGGAAACTGACACATACTTTCTCCCTTTTAGCCAAACTTTAATGAAAAAATTATGTTTTATTTACTAAATATAGAATATGAAGTACAGATAAATGTACAGAAAATTGTCTGAAGTAGTTGTTTTCAGAAATATCCACCCAAATCCCTTTTTGGGAGGCACTATAGAATCCATTGCTACACACAGTGGTTTTGAGAGGGGAAATGCCCCCTTGTCCCCCCCAGGGTTAAATGGCAACATATTTCGAAAATCCTCTGTTGGTCAATGCTAACTTGACCTGCATGTCAAGTTTTAATGAAATTGATCAGTAAATAAGAGAGAAATAGTTTTTTTTGTATTCCCGTAATAATAACATTGGACAACGTACTGCGTTTACCGCTAAATGAAAATTTAAATTTTCTCCGCAACTAGCAATCGTAGAATAGTAATTCAAATTACTAATTTATTTAGTTTTTTGAGCTATTTTGAATGGTGAATAGTAATATTTTTTAACATTTATGTTTTTTTATGAAAAATCACAAAACTTAATTTTTTATGTTTTAAGTCTTGTAACTTCTGAACCCGAATTTTTCCAGAAATGCGGGTGGTGTCATTTTGTTGGAAACCTAAAGCTCTACAAACCACCAAAGTTTAATCAAAATCGTTAGAGCCGTTTTTGAGATATTTGGATTTTTCATGTTTTTTTGAGATTTTTGGGGGATAATTACCCTTAAAAATCAAAAATTCAAAAAATGAAAAAAACGCCTGGAGATATTGAGGATTAGTACCTACATACCAAATTTCATAAAAATCGGTCCATTGGTTAGGGCTCTAGCTCTGTACACACACACACACACACACACACACACACACACACACACACACACACACACACACACACATACACACGCACACGCACGCACACGCACGGACACACACACACACACACGCACACGGACACACACACACACAGACAGACATCACGTATAAACCACTTTTTTAGGTTCAGGGAGCACCAAAACGAGTATTTCCACTAACAACTCAAATTCGAAAATTTTGACGAAAACAATACTTTCTCCATATACTATGTATAAGGGGAGAAAGTAAAAGGGTTACTATTTACCATAAAAATAGCTCAAAAAACTAAATAATATAGTATGTTCAGTTACTTTTCTACGATTGCTGGTTGCGTAGGAAATTTAAATATTCTTTTTATGGGAAACACAGTAATTTGTCCAATGTTATTCTTATGGGGAATACAAAATTTACTATTTCTGTACATTCAACCGTACTTTACATTCTACATTTTTATAGATAAAAAGTAATTTATTCTTTAAAGTTGGGCTAAAAGGGAGAAAGTATGTGTCAGTTTCCTGATACTGTTTATTACAATTTCATATTGTGAGAAGTTACATGGCTTAGTAATGTAATTTCATTAAATTAGGGAATTGATTATGATATTCGGTATAACCTTTGCCTTTCATATACTTAGATATAGTGCTGCTACATTTCTCATTTATAACTGATACACATATATATCTGTTTACAGGCAAAACATTTGGTGAAGAAAAGAACATTCCTGTATTATGTATTCACGGAAGATCAGATAATCTGGACTCATTCTGTCACCTCTTACCGCTGCTCCCCAATAACCACTATTATGTGTGCATCGACCTACCCGGCCATGGAAAATCCAGTCACCCACATAAAGGATATATTCTTGATCTTGTTTGGTTTACCTTTTGTGTGAAAAGGGTGATCAATCACTTTAGATGGTCTAAATTATATTTCTTGGGTCACAGTCTTGGGGGTCAGATTGGTTTTCTCATTTCAGCTTTGTACCCCGAACTAGTATTGAAGCTGATTATAATTGACACCCTCATGTATGCTCATCTCCCTCCTGCAAACACTACAAGAGCTGTGAGAGATTTCATATTTGATGCACTTTTCAAGCTGGAGAACAGATCTAGCATTGACCAAGCTCCTACTTATACTATAAATGAGTTTATGCAAAAAATGAAAGAAGCCAGAAAAACTGAAGTAACTGACGAACAGATTGGACCAATGGCTGAACGAAACTTGATGAAAGTAAGTGAAGATAAATACAAGTATAGCAATGACCAAAGAATAAAAATATTAGGTCCAATATTTTTTACATTTGATCAGCTAGAAAATATTGCCAATGAGATTTGTTGTCCAACTATGATCATTCTTGGGAATAAATCTCTCAGTACTATGCCCCATGATCGGCTTAGTCGTTCCCCTCTTCAAAAAAATATAAATGCTTCATTCCACATCATAGAAGGAGATCATGATGTCCACTTAGCTCATCCTCATCAGGTAGCACGACTTGTGTCTTCATTTTTGACTGAAGAAACTCTGAGCAAGCTGTAAGCAAGAGGAGTGTCGACTTAGTGTTAACCCAACACTTGAAGACAATATAGTGAGAAAATTGATTTTTTCGTAATCAAACAGATTTTATTATATACACTGTGATACCGGCATGCATCTTTATCTTCGTTACTTAGTAATAATACTTATGCTCAGGTGAAAAGATATTCATGTTCATAAAACTATGCCAACACCAAACTTTGGAGTGGTAACATGGGTCGCCGTCTAGTCGCCACCCCGACAGATTGCCACCTCGGCGTTTTGGTCATAGGTGACGGATCGCCACCTTGTAAAATGGAAAATGTCTTAATTATAGAAATATCACTGCCGTATAGTCGCCACCCCGACAGATCGCCACCTTTTTTTTCAGAGGTGGCGATCTGTCGGGTACACAACCGACAGATTGCCACCTCGCATGGCCGCGACAAGTCGCCACCCCGACAGATCGCCACCTTCCCTTCTCGGAGGTGGCGATCTGTCGGGTACGCTACCGATAGATCGCCACCTCGAACGGCCGCGTCAAGTCGCCACCCCGACAGATTGCCACCTCCTTTATAGAAATAGTGAGTAGATGGGGACAATACACGACTACCCACCACTGTTATCCGTTGAAAATGTTATGATAAACAAACATTTATTTGTATTGAGTGGCTGTCAGACAAATATTATTACATAATTGCTTTTTGGAGGCTACTTGAAAAAATCCTTCAACGAACTTAAATTCGCTAACATAACATCTCCACAACTGAATTTTGACATTTAGCGTCTTGAGACCTTGTAAATTCCTTGTCATCAAAGGTTTCTTTCCTACTTCTCTGCCTTATAACAACTGAACTCTAATATTGTCTCTAAAGACGAAAGACAAAATTATCCTCAAGCATACTATATTAAAAAATAAACTAATCGTAGTATAATAAAACAAAATAAACTACCAACGAGTTTCGTGGCAGTTGTTGCACGCTTTAAAAGTATTAGCCTAACACCAAACAAATATTATAACGTGTGCAGAGATAAAGTACAGTTTGATATACAAATAAAGTAATATTAAACAAATAATTGTGTCTCTGTTTGTAGTCTGGTTTAAAAAAAATGTACATTGAATTATATTTTGCGCCACGTGCATAGGTTGGGCATAAGTCGTCCAGTCATTCCCTCATACACTTCCTCCTAAATATCAAGTGTACGAAAGGTTTACAGGTGTGAAAGGATTTTTCTGTTATGGTTAAAATTCTAGCTTTAGGTTGAATTTTAGTGAACTTTCAAAAAGTATTGTTGGTTACCTTAGAATATGGATTAAAGTGATACATTTGATGTTGTTTGGGAACGGAATATTGCTCAACTAAAGCCTAATCCAAAGTACAACATTTAAAAACTATATTTTTCATTGTTTAATAAGTTGTTCTGAATATTGTATACAAATGTAATGTCCGAATACTTTTCACTCGATCGATACTATACTAATTAAAAAAAGTAAAAGTACAATTAAACTGTACTTAACATTTATAAAATAAAAAAAGTGAAGAAATGCTCATGAAGAAACTCATGAAGAAAATCATGAAAGCAGTACTTTATACTGTAGGTGTTACTGTGTTTATAAATATGATATAGGTACCGTATTCCAAACAGAATAATCAAATGAAGGTTAGTAATTCGTATTCTTCACCCATATAAAGGGTATTTGTTAAAAAAATAATTCTTATAGGTAATGTTTCAGTCAGTCTACTATTTTTAAAATTTTGCATACTCCAAGATTGGAGCAAACAAAGCGTCATTGTTTAAATATTTCTATGTTATAGTTACATTTCATTTATTCAAATCGCATGGCTTATAGGCTGAAAATCAAAATAAAACAAAATTAATTAGTTAATTAAGAAAATTAAGACTACCTTCCTTTAATTTTGTAGATAACCAACTAAATTTTTCCAGACTCCTAGCATGGAATAGGAATCTTATATAAGCGTGCATGGCTAGAATTATGTTCGACCAACATTTGTTTTGCCCAACTATATATTGTACACATTTTTACAGCATTAAAAATAAATATGCCTAAGCATATATATGGGTCAGGTAGTTAATATAAAACTTGAATTACAAACTCTTAGGAATATCATAATTACACCATGTTTTGACTCCATATTCATGGAATAATGTGCAAAATGTGAATAATACAACACGAATAAAAGAAAGTTAATTGTTTTAAAGTTGCAGTTTTGCAGACAAGGCCTAGTAGGTGATGACTCATCGAGGAACAGTTAGCAGCAGGTAGGCCGGAAATGTGTGAGGGTGAGTGCGCGTGGTGTGGTAGTGTCGCTAATCCCCCCCCCCAAGTCTGGGGGTGTCGCTAATCCCCAATTCGCTAAGTCTGGGACGCGTGAATAGCTGGACTGGTCTTTAGCCCACAGCAGGCAAGTCTTAAAACCTAGCCTAAATGATTTGCAACAAAAGCAGCAATTGAACCAAATACTTCGATAAAACTCTCATTTACAAAACAAAAGAGTCACCTGCAAGCTGGCAACAACAGTTGACTAACTGTCGCTCCCATCAGTTATTATAGTCAATGCTGTGGCGTAAACAAACCTTAATTTTTAAATAATTGTAATAATTTAACCGAACCTTTGTTGGTATAACCGGCTGGTATAATGAGGACGAGGACTAGAGTTATTAGTGTTAAAACATAGTAATTAATTTTATTTTTTTAAGTGAAAAATATTGTGTAGTAGGCCCTAAATTAGAACAAAGAAGTCAGGTCAGATTTATTCTCTCCAACTTTCACTCTAAATAAAATAATAAATAAATAAAATGATCAACATTAGTTTCTCAATTATACGAGACGTCTGAAAACTATTGATAATACCATCCTACAATCCATCCATTTCAACAACAATTTTTTATTGGAATGAAGTTATTGTACAATAAGTTGTCTTTAACAACAAAAGTCCTTGACGATTTTGAACAAAATATCTTCCATACACGTATAGAGACTCCAACTTCTTTTACGTGCCGATCAATTGATTATCAGTGGGTAGCCTATATCAGTAATCTTAAACGTTCCTGTTCAGATTCAACGTTATGAAGATTTGCATAAAATTCTAGAACGTATGACAATGAGATAACTTTTGGATATACAGGGTGAATCTCGTAAGTTGTCCAGTATTGATTTCAGACAAACCGTTGGTCCTACGATGATGAAATAAAATTATTTCCCACTAAACCAACCCCAAGGAATAACGTAAAAATATTTTTAACGATTTTTAAATACAGGGTGTACCAGAAACTGAGGGTCACTAGTCCGAATCTACGAAATATCAAATACAAACGTATATCATGATATACATCAAATTAAAGCTCTTTTCAATCCAAACCATTTGGCGGAATCGGATTTTGATTATTATTGATTCATTTCAAAATGGCGGCTGTTTTTGTGAAAAAATTAGTATTTTTTTGAATACCCTGTATTTTTCTTAAAAATGCAGATATCTTGATTCTGATTCAAATATCGCATTCCTTATGAGCTAAGCTTTATTTTGATATGCAACACTTCAATATTATCTCAAAAACAAAAAGTTTCAAAAATATCAGTTTTTGAAAATATGTACATAGCCAAAACTCAAAAATTTCAAATAGCACCATATGTCAAATAGCATATCATTTTAAAGGTATTGCAATTCTAAGAAACTTTCAAATTTAAACCTTATGCGTATCTATTTTGGTTTTCGAGTTATCAACAAAAAACATGTTTTCCCACATTAAAACACATGTTATTTGTTAAACATGGTGGTAAAGGCTGGACCATAGTTCTATTACCACCATGTTTAACAAATAACATGCGTTTTAATGTGGGAAAACATGTTTTTTGTTGATAACTCGAAAACCAAAATAGATACGCATAAGGTTTAAATTTGAAAGTTTCTTAGAATTGCAATACCTTTAAAATGATATGCTATTTGACATATGGTGCTATTTGAAATTTTTGAGTTTTGGCTATGTACATATTTTCAAAAACTGATATTTTTGAAACTTTTTGTTTTTGAGATAATATTGAAGTGTTGCATATCAAAATAAAGCTTAGCTCATAAGGAATGCGATATTTGAATCAGAATCAAGATATCTGCATTTTTAAGAAAAATACAGGGTATTCAAAAAAATACTAATTTTTTCACAAAAACAGCCGCCATTTTGAAATGAAACAATAATAATCAAAATCCGATTCCGCCAAATGGTTTGGATTGAAAAGAGCTTTAATTTGATGTATATCATGATATACGTTTGTATTCGATATTTCGTAGATTCGGACTAGTGACCCTCAGTTTCTGGTACACCCTGTATTTAAAAATCGTTAAAAATATTTTTACGTTATTCCTTGGGGTTGGTTTAGTGGGAAATAATTTTATTTCATCATCGTAGGACCAACGGTTTGTCTGAAATCAATACTGGACAACTTACGAGATTCACCCTGTATATTTGGATAATTTTATTTTAATCGCAGCTGTTAGCTTTGTTAAGAGAACTCCTCCGTTATTTCTGAACGGATTTTAACGATTGAGGTACCAAACTATTCGTCCTGTTTCGTTGTGTATAAAGGCTTTCATTTTTCAATATTTTCAATGTGAAGGCACCTTCAAAATTAGTTTTTCGCCCATAAGATTAACATGGGGAATAATTTTATTTGAATTGCAGCTGTTAACCCTTTGAGTGCCAGAGTTTTTCGGTCGTCATATCCCTAGAGTGCCAGAGTTTTTAACACAGTATATCCCAAAAGTGCCAAGCACAAAATCAACATTTTGCAAGGGTTTGCAAAAAAATTAATAACTTTTTTATTTGGTAAGATATTATTATGAAACTTTTTTTGTTTTGTAAGTTTAAAGTTTAGCTATAATATTATGCACATATATAATATTTAAAAAATAAAAAATAAAAAATTTGAATAAATATATGTATGTGGGAATTTTTTTTTAATTTTTTTTATTTGTTTCAGGTAAATAAACATTGTTCAAATATAAGATTTTCACCTAATAACTACTAGATTTATAGAGGACACGTTTCCCAAAATATTTCCTGAAAGTTTCATTAAATTTGGGCTTTAGGCGGACAAGTTATTTCCATAAATGTAAAAAAATATAAAAACGGCAAATTAGTACACAAGACAGTAGCCTAACTTTATTCAAGGGTTTAAGTTTTATTACAATTTTATTTCATAAAGCAGACTAACTAGGCCTCGTATATTTATGGAGTATATGTTTACCTGAACATATCCTGGAAATGTCCTGGAAGAAATAATAAAAAGTAATGGCGTAAGAAAAATTTTCTATAACAACGATTCACAAAATCAACATTTTGCAAGGGTTTTGTACATAAAATCAATAACTTTTTTATTTGGTAAGATATTATTATGAAACCTTTTTTGTTTTGTCAGTTTAAAGTTTAGCTATAATATTATGCACATATATAATATCTAAAAAATACAAAATAAAAAATTTGAATAAGTACATAATATTATAAATGCGGGAAATTTTTTATATTTTTTCAGATAAATAAACATTGTTCAAATATAAGATTTTCACCAAATAACTACTAGATTTATAGAGCTAGAAACTATCCTGGAAATCACCTGTAAGAAATAATAAAAAGTAATGACGTAAGAAAAATTTTCCATTACAACGATATATCGTTGCAATGTATTTTTCGGTAAGACCACCGACGACGATATATCGTTGTGAAGTATTTTTCGGATGTTCCGTGCACAACGATATATCGTTGCGTGGCACTCAAAGGGTTAATACATTATGGACAGATTATTAGCAATACCAGATGTTACTGGGAAGGAATTTATTTATATAAATAAAATAAGTTTATTTTCTATATCACTCTGAGCATACTCCAAATATCCATACATTAAAACATACATCCAAACTTTCACATTTATAATATTAGTAGGATTAAATATGTTCAAATCAGGACTCGTCCATGGAAAACTATAGTATTGTATAGAACGATATTATTTTTTTTTTAAATTTGGGTTACGCTTAAGATTTGTAAATAAAAACAAAAGAATCGTAACAGCTGTTCAAAAGCAACTAATCAACTGTAAAAATAACACTCAATTGGTAAAGTATCATGTGATTTTCGTGAGAATAGTGATAAAAACAATTTATTGTATACAAAACTTTAAATATACATGATTATGCTATGTATAAATTGCGAGAACCATTAAAACTGAAGATTGAATATAAAGCGGACTTGTCCAAAACGACAAGAAACGAGCAAATAACTCAAGGCAATTTAACTCAAGACAAACTGACTGGCTTCACGAGCAAAGCTTGGTCCGCCAGGTGCTTTATCAATAATTTTAACTAACTTCTCAAACATAACATTGCACTCTGATCGCGACCGAAGCCGCGACGGGCTACTAGTACTTTAAAATCGTATATACAAATTCCCCTTTCCCCACATTATAAAGTAACATGGATGTATCGCAACGTTTTTGCTATGTAACAGAATAATGTCTGTAACCATATTCCCCGAGTATGGGGGAAGTTAACACTTCCGTGAAACACAGCCACATTTAAGCTGCACTGTCACTAAAGAATGCGGTTTGGGAATTATGAGTAACCCTTGAAAAGGACCCAAGCGCTCTACAGCCGCTATCCAGGGTATGCCCACCCTCTGGAACGTCACGACAACGCAACTAACCCACTTATTCATATACTCTGGTATGAGAGTTATCGTCTTATTCATATCTACTAATGTGATGACCGAAATTCCCGCAGCTCGGAAAGTAAGGAAACTTGTAGATTACGTTGAGGAAAACTTTGTCAGAATAAAACCCTTTTCCTTTCAAAATGTGGGCCTCAATCAGCAATGGACCAGTGTTTAACAATCCTTGTGAAAGTCTATATTCAAAACTTTTATAGTTTTATAGTTCGCATTCCTATGAGTACTTTACATAAAACCAGTTATTAGAGCGTCCATTTTTTGTTTACTACAATCGTTGTCATAAAATCCACGGGAAACAGAAAACTTATATGTTTTAAAAAAGAACAAGCTAGTATTGTTAAAGCCAAGGAGGAATACTTGGGTGGTTGCGAAAGAAAAGTATTTATAAAAAGTGCAAGTAGGAGGTACTTATAAAATAAACTGGTTACTTTCTGGTTTAAACTTGTGATACAGTTATTTGTGGTATATTTTTACCGGTAGCCGAAACAAACTTGTATTGCAAAATATATTGTCAAGTTATAAATTGATATTTAAAATAAGTAATTAAAATATGAAATTGTATTTAGATAATGATATGATCTAATTGAAAATTGTCATAATCAAGTTACAATTTACAGTAATTTATAAAGAAATTAAAATATAAATCAGCAAAGTCTTCCCCCTCTCACTAGTTTTTCATTAATCTTTAGTTTGTAACTTCTTAACTTAATTAAACGTAATGAAAAACATAATTTTTAAATATAAACCCACAAGTACAAAGGGCAAGCAACATGTTTGGTTGTATTGAGCGAAAAGCTCCATAGACCTTCATAGAACGTTATTAAATGACCTTCATAGAAGTAATCGTCCAGAACGTAATGAAAGTCAACAGCGATCACAATGTGCAAAATCCGCAAAGCAGTATTTGCAAGGGAAATTAACGCAAAATCTGTGAATACTACATTACATTAAATTCATATAAGTGGCTTGGGGCAGATACTGATGATATCCACAAGTACGACAATAGCGAAGGAGGGAATTTGGGAGAGTGGAAGTGAAACGTTTTATCAGCTCAGTTTTCTAACTGGTTTGCCCGTGGATCAAAATAGATGTCCTGACTAAGCCAAAAGCCGTAGATCAAAAAGTTCACGTGCGCTTAAATGTCGGTCCGCGCATCTGTTCTGACACCGTCGCGGTCACCGAGTATAGCGCATCATAGAATAATAAATAACTTTTTAATTTACATAGTATGTGTTGTAACAGCAAATTATGTAATAAAACTCGTCTTACAACACGGCAAAATATTGTTCTATTTTATGCAAGACGTTGGAAATATACATAAATTAGATGAATCTGGTAACATTTGAAAGATGGTAAAATCAAGGCGAAGGAATTGCTAAAATAAATTTAATTCGGACTGCACTGAGTGTACAGATTAATCCTGCGAATGGACTGCTATACAAATCAAACTATTATATTTATAATCTTCAGTAAGCCATTGTTATATTTATTTTTTGATTTATTTGGACTTTATTTATCGCTTCTAGTGTTTAAAATTACACTACGTTTCGAGAGGTAAGGAAACTCCTCCAATTATCAAGTGAAGCGATAGGTAAAGTCCAAATAAATCAAAAAATAAATTCAAATCCATTGCTATTATGTGTTTCAAAAATACAGCTTTTGTTATAATTACTAACAATAACGCTTTTGGCAGTTTCATTCTTACTGTTGTTTATTGTTTTTTTTTATTCTCACCTAAACGTTTTGATGCCACTATTATAGTTGGCATATCTTTATCCAGTTAGGCTAATAAATTTACTACCAATTATTAACTTATTTCAGTCATATTTTAGTATAATGTATTCCTAATTGGTCATTTGGAAGAAGATCAGGATAATTAAAAGCAGATTTAGTTAACAGTACCTCAAATCCTATTTTTATTTATAGATCCAACACATATTTTTTTCTAAACTGTTAGCGAATTTCCCCTATAGGAAAGAAGCTATTACCGTAGGAGGCATGGTAAGTCCTAGGCCCGGGACCATGATAACCAAACTAACTTTTCGTTTTGAGGCCCCCAGATGCCAAAAACACCATTAGTTCAACTTCATATATATGTATATATATATATATATATATATATATATATATATAGGTATATATGTGTCTGAAGACACGATAACTTTAGTAAAAATGGTCCGATCTTGATGAAATTTGGTATAAACGTGTAAGGCAGCATCTATTTTAATGAGTTCGCGAACCAGACAGGTCCGCTCTACTCTCAGGGGGGTTTTGTGCCCCAAAAATTGGGTTTTTTGAACTTTTTACATATAATTATTTTTAAACCCAAATTTTGGTATACACCATTAAATTCAGCTTAAAAAGCAAACAATTTGGATTTTGATCATCACTCTACGTCTACGTCAATTGGTTACCGAGATATTGAGAGTGCTAAACACAGTACGTTGTCCAATGTTAATCTTAAGTAAAATTGTATATCTCGCTTATTAATGAAAATATATATTAATGAAACTTGATATGTGGCTTTATATGGTTGAGTTTTACTTCTATTTGCATACAAAGCTAATTTGTTGTGGTCCCCATGGCAGCAAACCTGCGTACTCAGCAGCTGTAATGTTATTCTTATGGAGAATAATAAACATGTGATATCTTGCTTGTTTATGACCATAAATTGATAAAACTTGGTATGTTGCTTCATCTGGAGGTGATCCATTGGCATTTGCATAAAAACCACAGTTTTTGGTCCTGATGCAGCAAACCTGCATACTCAGAGCTAATGTTTTTCTTATGGGGAGTAAATAAAATGTCATATCTCGCTTATTTATTAATATGCTTGAATGAAAGTTGGTAAGTAGCTTCATGACTTAGTGAATTACCATTTGAAATTCGCTGAGTATGCAGGTTTGCTGCAACGGGGGTATTTTATATTTGCGCCTTTCCAAGTACTGTATTGAATATAACCATCCGATTAAACGGCGCTCAGTATATGGACTATCTTAAACAACTATTATCTCCAAAGGAAAAAATAAAAGAGTTTCAAATTGTTCATTATTTAATTTCATGCATTTTATTTTAAAATTTATTTAAAACCGAACTAAATTAGACACACCGTATATAAAACTAGAACAAAAACTAATTCTTAAAATATGATTAAAAGGAGTATAATTTTGTAGTACTTTTAAAACAAAACAAGATTACTATAGAAGTAAGGACATGGTTATAACGAGAGTCGGGACCATCAAACTTTGTATGTAGATTGTTTATACTAGCTTATTACCTGTTCTTCGTACAAAGAATTCAGGAAAGAACAGCTGATTAAAATTCCTACTGCAACTGCACCTGTTCTGATCCATTAAACCTATTGCCCATAAGAATAACATGGAAACTTTAAAGTCCAATGGGGCGAAGCACATTGAACTGAGGGAGACAAAAATTATTCCATGGCTTCTACAGAGAAATACCTTTAATTAGACATCTCAATCATAAAAATCGGTTTATAAATAAAAGAGTTTTGCTGTACACAAGAAATTCCTTAGAGAATTAGTATAATAGATTTTTCTACTTCCCCCATTGTGTTACGTCACAATTCTATGTATTTACTTCATCCTACTTCTGATCATCTTTTATTTTCAACATCCGTTTAAAGTTCAGTGACTTATTTTGTTATTTTGTTGTTTTTTACCAGACAAATGTTTGGCAAAATTTATATCTTTATATTCTAAAAGAACTAGGGATATCACGAGTATAAATAACTTGTAGGTTAGTCCGCAGATTCTACTATCTTTATGAAATAGGTGGTGAACTGTCGGGGTGGCTACTTGTCGCGGCAGTGCGAGGTGGCGATCTGTCTTTAGCGTACCCGACAGATCGCCACCTCGCACGGCTACGTCAAGTTGCCACCCCGACAGATCACCACCTTCTTTACTCCAAGGTGGCAATCTGTCTAGTATGCTACCGTCAGATCGCCACCTCGCATGGCTGCGACAAGTAGCCACCCCGACAGATCGCCACCTCGCATGGCTGCGACAAGTAGCCACCCCGACAGATCGCCACCTCCTTTACAAAGTTGGCGATCTGTCGTGTACGATACACGACAGATCGCCACCTCCAAAATAATTTGAAAAGGTGGCGATCTGATGGGGTGGCGACTAGACGCGGTCCCGGTAACATACTGTACCACTATGGCACATAGTGTATTGGCATGTAATGTATAATAAGGTTGTGGGGCACACCTGTAGCTGGACCTTTTCACATTCTAATTTAAGATGGAAGAACCAGCCAGACATTGAATAAATCTTAATATAGCCTACAAGTGAAACTTTATAGCTTTCTTTTCTATGGTTTTGGTGTTTCTACCCAGGGTAATTAAACAGTATTTTTGTAGTATTAGCAAAAGAAAACCGTACTAGTATTTTATTAAATTATATCTAGCTTAACCATTTTGACATAACCACTTACATCGCTTGAGCAATCAGTGTGAGAAATGCAGACATTTAAAATCGATTAAATAGTACAGTTCGCGCCAAGGAGCTTGGCGCCTGGGGAAGGCGAGAACCAACTCAAACTTCCCGTAAATCAAATCAGACAATAACGAAAACAACCAAAACCAATGTTTTCAAATTTAATTAATTAATTTTGCTTTCTGTTGACAAAAGTATACTGTAAAACTAACGGTACTAAGCCAAATAGAGGCGAAAAATCATTCCAGAGCATACGCTAACCAGGCGCCAAGCACTGTGACCCGAACTGTAATAATTTATTTTTGCACTTGTGTTGACTGGAGTAGAAGCTGTAATATGATTTTGCTATTCTTAGTAACTCAATTTTTTTTGAACAAGGTCCTTAGAACAGCAACCCATTATCATATCAATATTTAAAAGAGTTGACTTTGATTTTTTATGATTTTTAGTTATATACATGCATTAAAAGAATTACAAAGGGTAGTGAAGGAAAATAAAGTTATAATCCAACAATAATTCCTTAACAATGCAATAAACTGGGGTGAGCAATCTATTATGTTAACATGGGCTATTGTCTCCTGTTGGTGTGTTACAAGAACTACAGGTTTGCTGATATTATGACTGTGTGACTTGAGACCCTGAGGTATTGTTGTGCAGATGATCTTCTGCGCACTATAATCTAGAAACGAATAGACGCAGAGCACTCTATAGTGTATTTTGCAAACTAGTACACTGTTGCCAACTTAAAATCTGTAGAGGAATTGGATGTGATGTAATAGTATAAGGCACTGAAATCTCGTGCCGCACAGGAATAAATATACTGTAGTTAATTGTTCATCTCATCACAGACAATAAAACTTTTTAAAACAAGTTTTAACATAAAATATGTGTCTATTATTTTTTATTTATTCCAATACAGCAAATAAAACATATACTCTGATTGTGTTTACCTTTGTACTACCACTTCTCATGATAGTGACAATAGCTTTTAATTAGACAAGGAGTATATTGTGTATTGAAAAAATGCACAATAAAATATTCATCTAAATAAAAGCTTGCCATGACAAACACTTTTGGCTCTTGAGATCGGTTTTAATTCAGAGCTCCAAGCGGCACTCTGAGCAACTAAATAGCTTTACGAGGTCTGTGGGTCTCTTTGCCATGTAAAATTGAACATTTATTTCAATGAGTTGCGATATCTATAGATTTTGTTCTTTGTTATGGTTACTAAAAGTTTCAGCAATAAAAGAGGTATCTGGTTATAACAATTTTATTTTACCATGTTAATTGTTCACGTAGTTATCAAAACCGCACCAAGTGTTACCGACGGTATGATACCTCGGGACTTTGTAACGTGGTGAACATGTTAAACAATTCTTTATGCTTGGATTTTTTTGTTTTTAGGTTTGCATTTAGAATATTGCTTAAATCCTAAACCCGAAATTTAAGTTAAATATGTATGAAATGAGTTTTTATTTTTATATTGCAAAATAGGACAAAATTGTGGTAATGTTGAATATTATTTTATTAGAACACTTTTTAAACTCTATTTTAATGTAAATATATTGATTAATAAAGTTGTGATGATGTTTTTCCAAATAGTTTAAACGGGTCCGTTTCACAACGTCAAGGTACAGAACGTAAAGGTCGTGGTTTCAGAATTTAAAGGTACATAACGTCAAGTCTCAATTATTTAAATGTAAAATAAGACTGTTTTCAAAACCTCCAGTTTCAAACCATAAAGGTATTATTATAAAACAATTTAAAAACTGAGGTGTTTCAAAACGTCAAGGTAGTATTTTGCTATAATCGTAAAGGCTGAATGTGACTTCACTCCAAACAAAATCTGGATCCACTCCTTTCAAACTGCTTGTAAAAACATCTTTTTCACAACGTCAAGGTAGAGCAAGTTTCGTAGTGCTTTTAGCCCAGGTATGATAATTTCCATAAGAGTAATGTTCGCAGCAAAGATATCTTGCGATGTCGTCCAGCTGATGCATAAATCAACAACAAAGTATAAGGGTTGCCAACCTTACAGTATAATGGTACAGCTATTTTTAAATTGTCACTGGATGTGCAGAAATAAAGTATAAACCCTTAATCCATTAATCTAATAATACAAATAAATCAAAACAATAATTAGTTTCATAAAATAACAGTTGATAAAATTATGTAATTAGTTAAACAATGTTTATTTTAATTACAATGATGAGGAAAATATTGTACGCATACATATTTTACATACGATAAATATCGTGTTTCCAGCCGATACGTTGCAGATTGGATTGGTGATCACGTGACCTTACAGCTGTTGTTACATTGTCTCTTCCGGTTAGCTAGAAAACCTTAAATATACCTACTGCACAGACCTTACAAAGTGACCTTGAAGGTACAGAACTTAAAGTACAGGCAACCTCAAAACCGTTCTCTGCTGCTAGTTGCTGGTTGTATCACGGATCAGACTGTACTTGACGTTCTGAAACTTTACAGTGTGTCTCCGCATCAGAACTAAAACATGGCTTACCGATAGACTGGTTTCAAATATCTTGGTTTGCCTCCAAGTGGACTGTAAGCGAGCGAGTTACTGACCTGGACGTTGTGCAACTTTACGTTTTGAAACTAGTGGTTTTATATCTAATGAATTTATGGAACCTTTTCGTTTTGTACCTTAAGTTTCTGAAATAGCTAAATAAAAAACATTTGACGTTTTGACCCTTGATGATTTGAACAGCCAAATTACTAAGTTTAAATAAAAGAGGACCTTGACGTTATGTAACTGGAGGTTATGAAACATAGACCGATATCTAAATCTCGCTCTACTCCAACTGTTTGAACTGAAAACATTTCCCACAGCTCAAGATATTCTGCGTCAAGTGTTTTTATTACGTTTGTTTTAATTAGTGGTATGGTCGAATAAAAGCTCTTAATTATATTAAAACTTACCGGTAATACTACATTGTGTGAGTTAAGGCCCTGGATCACTTGTAAATACAAAAACGAGTCCACACGCAACACGCTGATGTGAAAGAAGTGAATATCCGCATTAAAAAATAAAAAATCAAATAACAGGTTTAAACAAACACTGGTGCCATTTTTTGAAAATGGAAAACATTTGATTTTTATGCTGTTCTGATGCATCTGGTTCTTTTTAAATGCAACATTGAGATGGCAATGTTGTGCACTATAATTTTAGGAGGAAGTCCCATCGTTTCTATGGATGGATCAAAAGTTTGTCTGGGGGTAATAGGGGTGATAAAACTTTTATCAAGATAATTCCCATGTTGCAGCAAACCTGCATACTCATATGACATGATGTCACTTACCAACTTTCAACAAAGCATTTAATACCAATGGATCACCACCAGATGAAGCATCATACCAAGTTCTATCAATATATGTTAAAAAAGTGAGATATCACACGTTTATTGAGAGAAGCTCTCTTTCCCTCACTTTGTCACTTGTTTGTAATGGCATCACAGTGTAATGGCTTTACGGATTGATATGAAATTTGGCCAGTAGCTAGGTGATACCGAGGAGAAGGTTTTTCTTTAGAGAGATTAGCAAAATTCCTCCTAGGTTACGCCTCACTGGGTCCTAAAATTCACATGTAACTGTCATGGAAGAAATATTTTATTGGGTTTATGTTACATGTTTTGAACTGACTTCATTTAAATTAAATAATCGGCTGTTAAAAACTGTCACTGTTTTGTTTATATAATTTTAAGTGTGTTTACTAAATGCAGCGTTCATCCCCGTAGATCTTCTTTGTTCGTGCTTTAACATTGTAACTGTTGTTTCGCTCATTTATGCGTCTAAAGTGTAACGGCAGACCATCCGTAACAAATTATTCTCCATAATAACAACATTAAAGCTTTGTGTATGCTAGTTTGCTGCCATGGGGACCACAACAAACGGATTTTGTTTGCAAATATCAGTAAACACCAACCATATGAAACCATATACCAAGTTTAATTAATTTATGATCATTTATAAGTGAGATATAACATTTTACTTACCCTCTTTAAGATCAGTATTGGACAACTTACTGTATTTAGCACTTTCAATATCTCAGTAACCGATTGACGTAGAGCAATAATGCAGAATACTAAATTGTTTCTTTTTAAACTGAATTCAATGATACAAACCAAATTTTGGTTTATAAAGATTTGTACGTAAAAAGGACAAAAAACATTTATGGGGTACAAAACCCCCATTAAAATAGTGTGACCCGTCTGGTTTCCGTACTCATGAAAAGATGCTGCCTTACACGTTTATACCAAATTTCTTCAAGATTGAACTTTTTTTTAACAAATTATGTTTTTGGCATCTGGAGGCTTCAAAACGATAAGTAACCATGGTCCTGGGCCTAGGTCTTACCATGCCGACTATGCTATTAGCTTCTTCCCTATAGGGGAAATTCGCTAAAAAACTCATAGACAACATACTGTTTTTGGTAGATTTAATTTTCTTTAATTACTCTGTATATATTTGTGCTAGAATGATGAGGGGGCTTACAATTTTCGGCTTTTTATGTCCTATATTTTATGAGTTTTAATTTTAAATTAGGGGCTTTTCTGACCCTTTTTGGACTCAAATTTGAAAATTAATATCCCCAATAAAGGGGGTTAGATTTTTCCGATTGGCTTGCCCAACGAACTAGTGCAACTGATTATAGAAAGGAATGTCCCTACCAAATTTCAAGTAAATCGGACGAAAATTGCAACCGCTAGAGTGTGAATATCAAATCAAAATATCTTTTATTTTATAAATGTACAACTTGATATATAAAATAGTGTCATCATCAAAATTATGTTAATTTAAATTACTATAGATATAATCTTCTGAACAAAAATGTTTTATAAATGTAGACAGTTAAATATTCAAACTAAAACTAAAAGCCACCTTAAGAGTTAAATGTTGTAGAATTAATCTCATATTTAGATTAACTTATGAACTAAATTCCTGAATAGAATAGAATGCAGATTCAACTAAAAAATTTTTTAGTGAATTTAAAAACCTAGTTTTGTTTGTGTCTTGTTTCAATTCTTGTGACAAGCAGTCAACAAATTTGTTTCCTTTGATAGCAGTTTTCTTTTTGAAAAATTCTAAATTATGTTGTTCCACCAATCTATGTGACCTTGTGCTATATGCAGGTATCGTATTACCTATTTCAATCCTGTTACTAATAAATACAAATTTTATTGGTTCATAAATGTATAAACTATATACCGTAAATATCGTTAGTTCTATAAAAGTATTTTTAACCAAGTCGGTTAGTTTCAGATTCAACATTATTCTTAAAGCCCTCTTTTGTTGGAGTAAAATTTTACCCATATTTTTTTAGCTGTGGATCCATAGATACAAACACTACAGGAAATATGAGAGTGAATATAATAATATATAGCTTTCAATATTGCATGATGGCGCCATTCTCCTCAGAGCGTAAAGACCACTCGAGGTTTTACGAATCAAGTGATTAATATGTTTGTCCCAGGATAAACTTTCATCTATGACCAATCTCAGGAATTCGGTTTCTTCTAACTGGTCCAATATTTAATTCAGTATATTTCATTATCTACAAATATTGTGGGACTTAGTTTATTACGCACTTGTTTTGTCAAAAAGGATACAAAATTTGAATTATTTGAGTTTAAGAGAAGATTTTTGCTATTTAAAAACTCTTTTAACTAATGATAAGTCAATGTGGGATGAAATTTCAATATTTCCTTTTGAATCAGCAGAGACTATCAAACTTTACTATTTCTGTCCCAGACCTCTCCCAGCTAGCAGGGGACAGGGCCGCCACATGGGGGGACTACCGGGACCACTGTCCCTGGGCCCGGGCCCGGCTAGGGCCTGCAAATATAGGGAGAGAGGGCCCAGCAGGCAGAATGAGGCCCTCGGCCCAATCTAGAGATTTGGCGGCCTTGGCAGTGGACCTAAGATTGATCCCTGCGAGGGACCCCATGCTGCACTATGAGTTGGTGAGACTTTTACTTATATATAAATAAAGTTATTGTTAGAGACCCCTTAAAACGTGTTTAGGGGTTCATGCTGTGAACTTCTATGGTGGTCCCAGGCTTGCCTCACCATGCGGATCACACTAGTGTGGTCACACTAATAGCTCACTTTTCCATTTAGGAAATTGCTAAAAAATGAGATTGTCAAAGTTAAAAAAAAAAACACAGGTTATCAGTGTTATTACATTTATCACGGACACACATACTTACAGTTTTACACATTTGACACGAAACACACAAAAATTTAGCTGCACGAAAATCACGATGCGGCACAAAAGCTTCAAAAACTGTGCAAAGATACAAATTAAAATTTTTCTAGTAAGATTATATATTAAAGTAATACCCCTACTCAGTGACCAAGTTTTATCAATATATTATATTCATTAATAAGTAAGATACACAATTTTACTTAAAATACCCCTTTAGATAGAGCGATATAGCTGGTTTTCGAACTTAAAAGTCATAAATGTTGCTTTACACGTTTATGCCAAATTTCATCAAAATCGGACCTTTTTTACGAGAGTTATTGCACCCACGGACACACATATATATATATATATATATATATATATATATATGTATATAGTCAATTGTGTCACATGTATATATATGTATATCTATATATATACAGTTTCGAACGAATGGTGTTTTTGGGGTCTGGGGACCTCAAAACAAAAAGTTATCATGGTCCCGGGCCTAGGTCTTACCATGCCGACTACGGTAATAGCTTCTTCCCTATAGGGGAAATTCGCTAAAAAAAAAAAAATTGAAATTCTTTTTTTGAAATTTCAAAAGCAGCCTCGGTGAAAGTTTTTCTATAGATTTTTTATGGAAAAGCCATTATATAAATTTTGTAGAAAATCTAATTCCCTACATAGAAATATATAACATGTTGGGGAAAGAATTTTAGCGAATTTACCCTATAGGGAAGAAGCTATTACCGTAGGTCTCATGGTAACACTTAAGCCCGAGACCATGATAACTTTTTGTTTTAAGGTCCCCAGATGCCAAAAACACTATTCGTTCAAATTTATATATATATATATATGTGTGTGTGTGTGTGTCCGTTAAAACGATAACTTGAGTAAAAAACGTCCGATTTTGATGAAATTTGGCTCAAATGTGTAAAATGACATTCATGACTTTTAAGTTCGAAAACCAAAAAAATCGGACCGTGGGAAGGGGGGTTTATGGGGGTTTTAAATTTCCTAAAATCAGTTTTTTGCATTTTTCACCCTAAAATTTTTTTAAAACTTAATTTTGGTTTTGACCATGTTATAGAGCTTAAAAAAACAAATAATATGGTATTTTGAATTATTAACCTATGTTAAGTGGTTGCGGAGAAAATCCAAAAAACATACTCATAAAATCTCCCATGTTAATCTTATGGGAAAAAGGTTTTTGGCTTTTCCTCAGTTTATTTTAAAGTAAACTTCACATTTGCTTTTACCAATCTGTTCAGTTCCACAAAACAATCATTTTTGTGTTTAAATTGTGATTCTACGCCCAACCGTCGCAGAGATATTCAAAGTGCTAAACACAGTATGTTGTCCAATGTGATCCTTATGGAGAACAAGTAAAATTGTATATCTTGATTATTTATGAATGTATGTTGATGAAACTTGGTATGTGGCTTCACGTAGTACTGGTATATTGATATTTGTACAAAAAGTTGATTTTTTGTTGATTATTCCCGTAGCAGCAAACCTGCGTACTCAGCCCCCATGTTAATCTTATGGAGAATAAGTAAAATGTAATGACTCCCTTAATTATGAACATAAATTAATAAAACTTGGTATGTAGCTTCACATATTTTTTTGTTCCTTATTGCAGCAAACCTGCTTTCTCAGTCCCCATGTAATTCTTATGGAGAATAACTAGAATGTTATATAGCGCTTATTTATGATTGAATATTGATGAAACTTGGTATGTGGCTTCGCCTAGTTAAATTCTATTTATATTTGCATAAAAACCAATTGTTTGTGTTCCTTGTTTTAGCAAACCTACGTACTCATTACCAATGGTATTCTTATGGTGGATAAGTAAAATCGCTTATATGTGAATATCTATCTATCTATCTATAATCTATAATATTATAAAGAAGAGGTGGTTTCTGTCTGTCTGTCTGTCTGTCTGTCTGTCTGTCTGATGTTCCGGGTGAACGCAAAAACTACTGAACCGACTGGGCTGAAACTTTACACATAGGTAGATCTTGAACCCATGCAACACATAGGCCTATTCATTTCCTTAAAATCCCCTCGGGCTACGCCCCGTGAACGTCCTAAGTTTCAATGTTTACATTTCAGAAGAAAGTAAACATTCAGAAACTGTAATGCAAACAGCTGAGGGCACTTACATTTGACAGATTAAAGAGCAGAAGCAAGAACAACAGCTGTTTGTGTTGCTAACTAAAATGCAATTTGCATTGACTATAGAACGGGTAAGGAAAACCCCTGTGCGAAGAACGTGTACATCAAGTTTATATATATTTATTTCAATATACCGTATAATTAATCTATATAAATAAAATTAGAGTTTTGTCTGTACATTGCTTTGAATTATGAAATTTTTGCATATTTTCACGTTTTGCACCCTAGGGAAACCAAAACAAATCTTATCTCAATTTATGTCTGTCTGTCTGACTGTCTGTCTGCCAGTAACGCTCAAAGACGGGTTTTTGTTCGCTTTTCACTGAAAACGGGTACACTGACATTAATAACACTTTGTTTCTTTGTTCTATATATGCGTGAGAAAGTTTTAGGGCACTATAAACTGGCATACGCCTTTTTTTAAATAATGGCGGCCGCTCAAAAACGTGATTTTGTGCGGTTTTGGTCATGTTTTGTTCGCTTTTCACAGGAAAACGGGTGCACCGAGTTTTATGCAACTTTTTTCTATGTTCTATATGTGCGTTAGAAGGTTTTAGGCCAGTTGGATTGTTTAAAATTACCTTAGGACACTGCCCCATAGGGGTTTAAAGATCCTATGCTATTCTTATGGACAAAGCATTTATTTATATTGAACCAGATGATGGCATAGTCATTCTATAAATAGGTTTTTTAGTTCTTTTTTAAAAAGTTGAGTGAAGATTGGTAATAAATAACATAAGTGGATATATGATCTAAATCTATATTTGTCTCATGCACTCACTAACATAGTGATCACTTTTTTTAAGAAACGACAATGTCTATTGAAGATAAAATTTTGGATGGTGGTTAACCTTATGCTGCAGATTCACAATAAGAATACGTTTAAAAAAGTCCTATAGGGTTCTTCGCTAATTTACTTTTATGGCAATTTTATGAGTATTAGTACTTACTGGATCTTTGTAAGTTAATTTTCAGTAGGAACATAACTAATTCATCAGAAAAAACGCAAGCCTATTCCTGTTTAAGGGCTTCGCCCCCCGGAATTTCAAAATACAATATTTTAACAATCTTGCACATACTCTTGGACTGATGGATCTGAAAATCGGTAGGAATGTAGCTGATAGCTCAGTGCAGGCATTTAACTACTCCAGACACAAATATACTCAATGACTCTGGCCTAATAGCCTTTAATATAAGCGCGTTAGTCATAACACACCAACTACTCAACCAGTAGAGCTGAAATTTGATGCCTTAAAGGAAATAAGAAACAATATCATGGGGAGTCACGGTGTTGTTCTCTAGAGATCTCACACAGACCCTTTGTCGTAAGTGAGACATGAGTGGTCGAGTCTACGCCTCTCTAAAAATATATTTTATGTAGCCGACCAGTGAGCGTCTGAACTTAACAATAAATATGAAAATGTATTTTTGAGAAGATTAAGGGGTTGATCAGTTTTCTTATGCGCTTGGGACATCGAAAAAACAAATTAAGGTCTCAGAAACATCTATCCTTCACTCGGCACTATCAATGAATCACAGGATTTATTGATTTACAGTTTGTTACACCGAGGTTCATAAACAGTTTAATCTGGAAAGTGCCTGGCTCTGTGATTGTGCCATCCTCACGTCCACCTATGAACAAGCAACGGAGATCAACACAAATGTAGGTCTATTCCAAAGGGAGGAACGAACATATACAATATTTAATACCGTTCATTTAACCATGACCACTGTTAGAACAGTTTGTATATATTGATTTACATTTATTTAAATAAAATCAAGTAGTCATATGTTTTTAAAACATATGATTTTTCCAAGTTTAAATTGTTTATTTACAATTATAATGAAAACAGGACCTGGCAAGAATGGTGATTTTAAAAGTGGTTTGTTAATCTTTTTAAAGTTAAATGTTTCGTTACATTACTATTAATTTATTGGAATGTAAAGATTAATGTATCAAAGTATTTAAAATGTTAAATTAAACGGGGTTAATATTTTGTTGTACTTGAGATCTTTTATTTCTAAAATCGAATCCTAAGTGTTACGTGTACCGATTTGGAGTCGCAAAAACCACACCGTTCACTACCCGACAGAGTTCCTCGACTTGGCAACAGTACCCGAATTATCTGCCATAGTATATTTCGTTAACTTTAATTTAATTCTACTTTAAAAGTGTAAAATGTAATTTTAATATTGTAAAATTATGTGGGTTGTTAATATTTTTAGTTAATCTACCATTTATATACAACCCGTACGAAGGACGGGTACATCAGCTAGTATTATTATAAAGAAGAGGTGGTTTCTGTCTGTCTGTCTGATGTTCCGGGTGAACGCAAAAACTACTGAACCGACTGGGCTGAAACTTTACACATAGGTAGATCTTGAACCCATGCAGCATATAGGCCTATTCACTTCCTTAAAATCCCCTCGGGCTACGCCCCGTGAACGTCCTAAGTTTCAATGTTTACATTTCAGAAGAAAGTAAACATTCAGAAACTGTAATGTGAACAGCTGAGGATACATAAATCTGACAGCTTATAGAGCAGAAGCAAGAACAGCTGTTTCAAGCTAACTAAAATGCAAATTGCATTGACTAAAGAACAAGTAGTGAAAACCCCTGTGCGAAGAACGGGTACGTCAGCTATCTATTAATTAATATGAATGAACAAATATTATTCATGTGGCTTCATCTGGTTGTGGTCTATTCTAATTTGCACAACAAAAAATTTGTACTGATACTTCCTGTACCCCCCCCCCCGATTTTTGTTTTTGCCCCACCCCCGATTTTATATTTTGCTCCCCCCCTCTTTGATTTTATATTTTTATTCTATGTCCCCCCAGTATATATTTTTGCCCCCCATTTTATATCTTTGCCCCCCAAATTCTATATTTTTTGCTTCCCCCAATTTTATATTCCCCCCCACCGATTTTTATTTTTGCCCCCACCCGATTTTATATTTTGCTCCCACCCCGAGTTTATATTTTTACCCCCCCCCTCTTCGATTTTATATTTTTATTTTATGTCCCCCCATTTTATATTTCCCCCCTCGATTTTATATTTTCTCCCCCCCGATTTTATATTCTTGCTCCCCACCGATTTTATATTTTTTGCCCCCCCCCAGGTTTTTATATCTTTGCTCCCTCCCCCCGATTTTTATTTTTGCCTCAACCCCGATTTTATATTTTTGCCCCCCCCCCCCCGGTTTTATGTTTTTACTCCATCCCAATTTTTATTTTTGCCCCCCCCCCCGATTTTATATTGTTGCCCACCCTCTCTTCCATTTTATATTTTTATTTTATGTCCCCCCCGCGATTTTATATTTTTTTGCCCCCCCAATTTTATATTTTTGACAACCCCCTCTTCGATTTTATATTTTTATATTATGTTGCCCCCCTTCATTTTATATTTTTGCTCCCCCACTTTTATTTTTGCCCCACCCCCAATTTTATATTTTGCTGCCCCCCCTCTTCGATTTTATTTTTTTGTTTTATGTTCCCTCTCCATTTTATATTTTTGCTCCCCTCCCCGATTTTATATTTTTACTCTCCCCTGATTTTATTTTTGCCCTCCCCCCCGATTTTATATTTTGCTCTCCCCTCCCTGATATTTTTTTTATTTGTTTGTACTAGAGTTATTTTATTTCTAAAAGCGAATCCAAAGTGTTACGTTTACCGATTTGGAGTCACAAACCACACGCCGTTTACTACCCGACAGACTTAGCAACAGGACTCGAACTATCTGCCAGTATATTTCGTTAACTTTGATTTAATTGTACATTAAACGTGTAAAATGTAATTTGAATATTGTAAAATAATGTGGATTGTTATTTTCTTTAGTTAATCCACCATTTGTATACAACCCGTACGAAGGACGGGTATACAGCTAGTAATATTATAAAGAAGAGATGGTTTCTGTCTGTCTGTCTGATGTTCCGGGTGAACGCAAAAACTACTTAACCGACTGGGCTGAAACTTTACACAAAGGTAGATCTTGAACCCATGCAACACATAGGCCTATTCACTTCCTTAAAATCCCCTCGGGCTACGCCCCGTGAACGTTCTAAGTTCCAATATTTACATTTCATAAGAAAGTAAACATTCAGAAACTCTAATGCGAACAGCTGAGGGCACTTACATTTGACAGCTTAAGGAGCAGAAGCAAGAACAACAGCTGTTTCAAGCTAACTAAAATGCGATTTGCATTGACTATAGAACGGGTAAGGAAAACCCCTGTGCGAGAACGTGTACATCAAGTATATATATTTCAATATACCGTATAATTAATCTATATAAATAAAATTAGAGTTGTCTGTACATTGCTTGGAATTATGAAATTTTTGCATATTTTTACGTTTTACACCCAAAACAAAACCAAAACAAATCTTATCTGAATTTATGTCTGTCTGTCTGCCGGTAACGCTCAAGGACGGGTTTTTGTTCGCTTTTCACTGGAAAACGGGTGCACTGATATTAATGAAACTTTGTTTCTTTGTTCTATATATGCGTGAGAAGGTTTTAGGGCACTATAAACTGGCATACGCCTTTTAAAAAAATAATGGCGGCCGCTCAAAACCGTGATTTTGTGCGGTTTGGGTCATGTTTTGTTCGCTTTTCACAGGAAAATAGGTGCACCGATTTTTATGCAACTTTTTTTCTATGTTCTATATGTGCGTTAGAAGGTTTTAGGCTAATTTGATTGTTTTAAATTACCTTAGGACACTGCCCCATAGGGTTTTAAAGATCCTATGCTATTCTTATGGACAAAGCATTTATTTATATTGAACCAAATGATGGCATAGTTATTCTATAAATAGGTGTTGTATTTCTTTTTTAAAACATTGAGTGAAGATTGGTAATAAATAACATAAGTGGATATATGATCTAAATCTATATTTGTCAGACTCATGCACTCACTGACATAGTGATCACTTTATCTAAGAAATGTCAATGTCTATTGAAGATACAATTTTGGATGGTGGTTCCTCTTATGCTTCAGATTCACAATAAGAATGCGTTTAAAAAAGTCCTATAGAGCTCTTCGCTAACTTACTTTTATGGCAATTTTATGAGTATTAGTATTTACTGGACCTTTGTAAGTTGAATTTCGGTAGGAACATAACTAATTCATCAGAACAAAACGCAAGCCTATTCCTGTTACGAAAATGTTTAAGGGCTTGCAAAATATTTTAACAGTCTTGCACATACTCTTGGACTGATGGATCTGAAATTCGGTAGGAATGTAGCTGATAGCTCAGTGCAGACATTTACCTACTCCAGACACAAATATACTCAAGGACTCTGGCCCAATGGCCTTTGATATAAGCGTGTCAGTCATAACACACCAACTACTTAACCAGTAGAGCTGAAATTTGATGCCTTAAAGAAAATAAGAAACAACATCATGGGGAGTCACGGTGTTGTTCTCTGGAGATTTCACACAGACCCTTTGTCGTAAGTGAGACATGAGTGGTCGAGTCTACGCCTCTCTAAAAATATATTTTATGTAGCCGACCACTGAACGTCTGAACTTAACAGTAAATATGGAAATGTATTTTTGAGGAGATTAAGGGGTTGAGCAGTTTTCTTATGTGCTTTTAAAAGTTGAGATTGGGACATTGAAAAACAAATTAAGTCTGAGAAACATCTATCCTTCACTCGGCACTATCCATGAATCACAGGATTTACTGATTGACAGTTTGTTACACCGAGGTTCATAAACAGTTAATCTGGAAAGTGCCTGGCTCTGTGATTGTGCCATCCTCACGTCCACCAATGAACAAGCAACGGAGATCAATTAATATTTTGTTGTACTTGAGTTCTTTTATTTCTAAAATCGAATCCAAAGTGTTACGTGTACCAATTTGGAGTCGCAAAAACCACACCGTTCACTACCCGACAGAGTTCCTCGACTTGGCAACAGTACCCGAACTATCTGCCATAGTATATTTCATTAACTTTAACTTAATTCTACTTTAAAAGTGTAAAATGTAATTTTAATATTGTAAAATTACGTGGGTTGTTATTTTTTTTAGTTAATTTACCATTTATATACAACCCGTACGAAGGACGGGTACACAGCTAGTACTTTTATAAAACTTGGTATGCGGCTTTATGTGATATTAAGACATATATTAGGCATTGGAAATTCGCTGAGTACGCAGATTTGCTGCGACGGGGGTATTTTTTGTAAGTTGTATGAGGCGTAATGTAATAATGAAACGGAAACCCAAAAAATGTGTAAACTGTACATTGTTATATTGTGTTGTAAATAAGTCATGTAATATAATGTATATACTAATAATTATATATATACATATTTGTAAAGCTAATGAAGTAAGGAATGCAAAAAAGTCATATAGTTGATGGTAAAAAATTATTATCACTTATAATTATATGTAAATAAAAATAACTTTGCTATTTTTGCGTTTTTCAAAAAAAATTTCACAGTAATTAGTATATAACTCTTTTCCCAAATTTTTTACCCCTAAACCATTACAAACATCTTGTAGTAAATTCAATCCCCTAAATAAAAATGTATAACACCTAGGGTAAATTTTTTTTATATGTGTTAGCGGGATAATATTATAAAAAATATAAAACCGAAAAAATGTAAACTATACAGTGTTGTATTGTGTTGTAAATAAGTCATGTAATATATATATTATACATATTTGTAAAGCTAATAAAGTAAGGAATCCAAAAAAGTCATATAGTTGATAGTAAATAATTATTATCACTTATAAATACATGTAAATAAAAGAATGTTTTTCTATTTTTGCATATTTTGAAAAAAATATTTCACAGTATTTAGTATATAACCTTTTTACCAAATATTTTACCCCCAAACCAATATAAACATGTTGTAGTGCATTTAATTATTTACATAACAATGTATAACACTTTGGGTAAATTATTGTTTTTATATGTGTTAAGTAGCAATAAAGATATAGTCGCGTACTTGGCAAATTGCGAAAAGTAGTATTTGTCAATGAGATCTTTGTAATTTGTATAAACATAAATAATGTCATATTATATATATTTTTTATTACTACAAGTATTTATAAACAATCAAATGTATATATATATGTACATATACAGAGGGTAGTGGCATGTTATATACGAGATAACGTGCGCTTGATATACCAATACGAAATAATTGTTCTAAATTATATTAGGCCTTCTCAATAATGAAAAAGAGCCAACATAACAATTAGAAACATTTATTATAAACATAAAAAAACAACTCACTTACTATAAACATAATTTGTATAAACATAAATAATGTCATATTATATATATTTTTTATTACTACAAGTATTTATAAACAATCAAATGTATATATATATGTACATATACAGAGGGTAGTGGCATGTTATATACGAGATAACGTGCGCTTGATATACCAATACGAAATAATTGTTCTAAATTATATTAGGCCTTCTCAATAATGAAAAAGAGCCAACATAACAATTAGAAACATTTATTATAAACATAAAAAAACAACTCACTATAAACATAAAAAACACAAACTCATCCCCTCCCCCCCGAATTCCCTTGTTGACTAATTGCGCCGCCTTGGAGGATTCTTGGGGACGCAAGGAATGGAATTTGACATCCGAGTTCTGCAGATGGCGTGGACTCCATGTTGGCATATAGTGCAGTAGTAGGATCCCCTTGATTTTTTTCCTTTCAGCCGTACACACAATACACAGTCGCATATTACTCGTAGGCAGCACAACGATGTTGTGGCGATGCTGAACAGGTCCAGGGTTGTCCCCACCTGGACCGACAATGGGCTGAAGGGGATGTAGCGCACCGGAGGTTGACAGTTGACGAATTATATTGATATTGAATTTAGACCTGGGCATTAGGTTGTCATGCTGACACGCATACAAAACGTATGCGTTCAGCAGAGCCATATCAATAAAATTGTAAACTATCTTCCTCCAGTACTTACTTGATGTTCGGGTGCAAAACAAGTGATAAACACTTTTGTCCTTTTGAGTCCACCCCTCCCATAAACTCATTGTAGGCTTGGATCACAACTGGCTTGAACTCATGTCTGTGTCCAACAAGCTCTGAATATCCCTCTAAGTGTCAATCGACTGATTTCAGTCGACTTTTTTTGACGCTCGAGTGTTAATCGACTGATTTCAGTCGACTTTGCAGACATCCAGTTTAGCGTGTATATCTCGTTGACGATCGGTCGTTTCGAACCATCCATTATACCAAAGTGATCGGCAACATCTGGGCTTCATGGCAACTAATAATTTTCGCCCTTTTGCAAACCAATAATTTTGCAGCCGTTTTTAATCAGCTGTTTAGTTATGTTTTCAATAGGAATGCTGTAATGTGAGGTTACGTTGTTGTTTATTATATATATATATGTATATATATACATATATAATATATACATATATATACATATGTATATTTTCTTTTTCCTTAATAAATTTTGAACAAAATGTATATCTTGGATTTTTGATTATGGCTGTCTAAATATATTCTACGGGTCTCTTAACATAAAAAATAAGTTTTTTTTGGGGTTGTTTAGATTTGAACCCAAGCCGGACTGTTATACCATACATTTAAGCCAACAAATTTTATATTAAAAGATAGCCCATTTTCTGCTCTCTAAGAAAATGTATACTTGTTTACCAATATATCAAACTTTTATTTTTTTATAGCATTTTATATAAAATTCTGCAAAAGTTAAAAAAATGGCGTAACATTTCAGGTTTTTTGATGTGACACCTAGAGGGTTAAAATCTTCATTATTACGAGACATATTGCTAAAGAAAACACAACACTTTATAAAACACAAATTTCTCATATTTCAGTAATATCTATGCATAATATAATGCATAAATGCATGATATAATGCATAAAGATTACTGTTATATACACACAAACACTTCACTAACACTAAAACTCCGAAATAATTATATACTTAGTAAATATTCACGACTACAAACATTAGTAACATTTGTAAAACACACATTAGTACTCAAAAACAATATGGCATAGACGTAAACAAACAGAACAGAAATACCAATGCAGACAGCTGGGAGACAATGAATTTCAACCAGTGCTGCCGACGGCAGAGCAAATTCATCTACATTTCTTACCCTCCAAAATAATATATATTTTGAATAGTAATTATAACTTACACTGGGTATAAATCAGATTTTCCGGAAAGGCTGTGGCAGCTGTGTGACCATTCCACAACAAAACCAAAAACGCCTGTTTTCATAAAATCATATTATCTGCCAAATCAATATTTCGTCCTAACCATCCATTTATAAATAAAGCCCTTGGTTTAGCAGTGCATTGGTACCAACAGCAACTTCCTACGACAAAAATTACCCGAGCTGGATAATTTAAAAATACCTCCGTCGTAGCAAACCTGCGTACTCAGCGAATTTCCAATGCAAAATATATGTCTCAATATCACATAAAGCCGCATACCAAGACTCATAAAAATATATTCACAAATAAGCGATACATCAGATTTTAATTATTCCCCATAAGAATAACATTGGGAATGAGTTCGCAGGTTTGCTGCAACAAGGAACACAAAAAATGGGTTTTTATGCTAATATCAATATAACTCAATTAGGTGAAGTCGTATACCAGTTTTTATTCATTAATGTTCATAATTAAGGGAGACAGAGCTTTAATTATTCTCCATAAGAATAACATGGGGGCTGAGTACGCAGGTTTGCTGCTACGGGAGCCTTTGGAAAAAATTTTTTTGAGCAAATATCAATAGACCACAACGAGATGAAGCTGTATACCAAGTTTCGTCAGTATACGTTCACAATTAAGCGAGTTATAAAAATGTTCTTTTCCTCCATAAGAATAACATTAACAACGTACTGTGTTTAGCACTTTCAATATCTCGGTAACCAATTGACATAGAGGAATGATCAAAATACCAAATTGTGTGTTTTTTAAGCTGAATCCAATGGTGAAAACTAAAATTTGACCATTTCAAAAATTGTATGTAAAAAGTTCAAAAAATCCATTTTTGGGATACAAAACCCCCGAAAAATACCCCTTAAGGTAAAGCGATATGGCTGGTTTTCGAACTTAAAGTCATAAATGTTCCTTTACACGTTTATACCAAATTTCTTCAAAATCGGACCTTTTTTACGAGAGTTATCGCACCCACGGACACACATATATATATATATATATATACAGTTTCGAACGAATGGTGTTTTTGGGGTATGGGGACCTCAAAAAGAAAAGTTATCATGGTCCCGGGCCTAGGTCTCACCATGCCGACTACGGTAATAGCTTCTTCCCTATAGGGGAAATTCGCTAAAAGTCATGTTTGACATTTTCCTAGCATCGGCTGCAAGAATCGCATCGCGACAAAAATTCATTTGATTTCTAATCGTCGTGACATTGTTATATAACTGCTACAGGGTTTGTTTATGTAATAAAATGAAAGTTCATAGTATTATCTTTCGAATGATATATATATATATATATATGTTCACTTTTGAGTTGATTATTAGTGGTTTTTTACGTTGCAAAATGATCAGTCCCAGAACGGCTGCGGCAGCTGTTGGCCATTTAAGGCGACACAGCCAAACAGCTGCCGCAGCCTATTGGCCACGGTTAGGGTTAAAACCCAGAACTTCAGTTAAGGAAAATTTCAAATCAGAAAACATCATGACAGTTTATGGAATGTATGTTTTTGAAAGTTTTATCCATAAGAAATAGATTTCAGGAAATGGAGCTGGTTGGTAATAACATAGACTAACTATAGTATAGACCCGGCACGCAATGCAAAAAAGCATAGCACTTTTTATTCGTCAGGACAGTCCTGCGCCGTGGACGGAATGGGAACTACTTTGGTTAATGCAGTCGGTAAAGTAAGGTGATTGACATGGGTTTTACTTTTGAAGACTATTAAAATACATAGTCATTATATTCGTTAGAAATTACTGGAATCAGGATTTTAACCAACAACTGGTATTCGTAAATTAAAAATGATTCCGATTTCGTTATGTTATATTAGACTGTGATTTTGATATACCAATTCGTGGTTGTGGTTAGTTTGATGTTATGTTCTTTCGGCTGTTATGGAAATATTCAAGAAATCCGATTTATGAGCGTTTCCTAAATGTAAATAAAGGTAAATAACCTAATTTATAATAGTTGGTAATTAGTTTTAATACTTATTTGTATTGACAATATTCAACTAGACCCTGTATTTGATGCATTGTTCTTTGGCTCAACTTTCACTTACTTTCTAGGTTATGTTGCAGCTCATCATTTAGGCCTACAACCTCTTTACCATTTTTACTTTCCTACTTTTTATTTTTTTATAATCTCACACAGCAGCCAACAATTTAATTGAATCAAGTTATTTCAAGCTGAACATGTCCATATTCATAATTAAGAATCCAATTTTGACTGTCAGTCAGACATTTGTATAAGATGGGCCTATATTAAAACTCAAAGAACACATGTTCAGTCCATGCTTACCATGAAATACAAATCTTCAGGCTTCTTTCACAACTATAACAGCTAATTGGCTACAATTAAGACTAGTTAAAATAGGTTACCAGTACTAGTTAGGCCTATATATCATTTGAGTGGATACATCCGTTATAAATAGGCCTAAATACAAAGTTAAGGGTAGGCCTAAGGTTAGGGGGTAGTGATGAAATGTTATAGATTTCTGTGGAGTACCAATTGTTGTACAGTTCATTGTGGAGGTTAAGTTAGCCTATGTTATGTTACACGACTAACCTAAACCTATTTTAAGCTAGGCCTAACTGCCGCAGCGCAGTGTTGCATGTATTTCAACTGTAACAACTCTTGTGTTTCAACTGTAACAGCCTTTAACTTCTGTAAATTTATCAAGCTGTTGTGACTAAGTTAATGTAGCAAAATTGAACATAAGTGTAATTTCTGTATTTTGATTGGAGGGGCAAACATGGTTGACACATATGCAGTGTTGTGGAGTAGCGAGCTACATTTTTAGTAACGTCGGCTGTAGTTCCGCTACTTTGGAAAAAAGTAGTGTTAGCTGTAGCGCCCTACAGTTTTAGAGAAGATGTAGCGGATTATGTAGTTAATTTTTTCGCTACTTTTACAATTTTTATATAAGTTTAATTATGTTATGATGTGTTCATAAAAAATCAAGACTAAAATCAATTATATAAGCTACCGGTACCGGTATGTATTTGTGAAAATTCATGACTAAAAAACTAGATATGGGTGAATGGGACAATTAATACATAATCTAAGAAAGTAAGAACCAGACTGCGAAAGTAGCTAAAATTGCAGCTTAGCTACTTTTTACTGGTAGCCATAGCGAGCACTAATGTTCGCTACAAATGTACAGTTCATTAATACTTTTTAATCTATTTCAGATGAAACTTGTATCGAGACACTTTCACTCGTCGCAAGTAAGCCTTGCAGACACCAGTAGTTACCCCAAGTTGGATGATGACTGCCCAGCCTTGATCAATTTCAAAGGTACCTATTTTGATAAGGGGGTGAATAAGTTTAAGTTATGGGAGTGGGAGAATCAGGATTATACAAAAGTATATGTTTATTTGAAGTAGGCTAATAGTCAGATATTTGTGCGATGCTGATAATTTTTATAAGAAACCTAATAACTTACATCGGTATTGGTATATTAAAGTTAGTTATATTATAGACAGACTCTTCTGAATAGCCTAGTTATAATATGAACGTGATTACAATATTTTTTAATCAGGAAATTGTAGGTAGTGTTTTTTCTTTGTACAATTCCCCGATTGTCTGGTATAAGTGAAGATGACATAAATGATAATTAGGTACCGGTAGGTCAGTTATTTTCAGTAATTTTTTCTTTAAATTATAACTTAACAGCACTCTGTTGGGTTAGGTTAGAAAACCTAACCTATCTTAGGGCGTTGTAGTGGCTTATATTTATTTATTCTACAAACCGCTCACTGGTCGATATTCAACCAAATATTTGTTCAATATAAAGTCGACGAATATATGAAACAAATGTTTAATATCTAGTGGGTTCTGTTGGACTCATCTCTCTCTCCCTCACTCTCCTCTCTCTCTTTCACTCTTCCTCCCCCTCCCAGGGGCGGATCTAGGAATTTGTTGAGGGGTGGCGCACATGATTATTTTAATTATCTATGGACATCATTTTTGCTATAAATCAAATAAAAATGGAGCTGTTTAGTGAACATGATAAGGGTTTCAAATACAACCAATAAATGTACTTACCGCAGCACCGGCTTAGGGTAAAAACACAGTGGAGCAGGGCAGGTAGCTGGTAGCCTAGCCGGTCGCTTACTCGCTTACCGCGTTGTAGAATTGTAGCGCGCGTTGATACGGGCACGTGCACAGTCGCGCCTAGCAGGTAGCCGGGATGGTAGCAGTGAGCTAAGCTGCAAGCCGCAAGAATTGCCAAGTCGATTGTTTACATCGCTGTAAGCGGGAATGGCCCGACTCGCGCATGCGTAATGGCACTTTACAACCACGTGTTCTCGGGTTCTCATGTTGCACACGGGGTCTTTCACGACGTATTCTCTGTGTACGTGGTGTTGTTCGTGTTGGTTGATTTGTTTAGTTTTTGTTTTGTGTACTTTAATGAAGAAATGGATGTGGAAAAATTAATAGCAGAGAAGTCTTCAGTCGGATTTTTAGCGAATTTCCCGAATAGGGAAGAAGCTATTATCGAAGTCAAAATTTCGATATAGGCCTGGGACCATGATAACATTTTGTTTTCAGGTTCCCAGGTGTCAAAATCACCATTTATTCAAAACTATATATACTTTTATATTATATGTGTGTGAGCCACCGTGGGTGCAACAACTTTCGTAAAAATGAACCGATTTTGATGAAATTTGGCACAATTGAGTAAAGCCATATTTATAGTTCGAAAACCAGCTAGATCGCTCCATCCAAAGGGGTATTTTTCTGGGGGGGAGGTGGGTTTGAACCCCAAAAATGTTTTTTTTTTTTTATTTTGTTCACATATAAACTTTTAAGAAATAGAATTTTGATTGTCAGCTTAAATAAAAAAAACAATTTGGTGTTTTGATGATTGCTCTACGTCAATTGGTTACAGAGATGTTGAAAGTGCTAAACACAGTACGTTATCCAATGTTATTCTTATGGAGAATAAGAACAAATTTACATCTCGGTTATTTATGAACTTATCCAGACGAAACTTGGCATATTGCTTAATATCGTTGTGGTCTATTTATATTTGCAGGAAAAACAATTTATTTGCCGATGGTTCCTATAGCAGCAAACCTGCATACTCAACCCCATGTTATTCTTGTGGATAGTAATTAAAATGTGACAAAACGCTTGTTTATGAATGTATACTAATGAAACTTGGTATATGACTTTATGTGGTATTAATACACATAGGACCTATATATGCACTGGAAGTTCACTGAGTACGAAGGTTTGTTGCGAGGGGGGTATTTATTTTCTTAACGCACCGGCCGACAAGCGACTGACTGAGCTTCAGTGTGTGTGTGTGTGTAGCTTCCCGCCAAGTAACCAGCTAGGCTACAAGCGACCAGCGAGTATGCGAGTATGCGACCTGCCCTGCTCCACTGTGTTTTTACCCTTAGGGACTTGGTCCGAGCATCCCTAAGGTAACGCACCACATTATTTTCAGTAATTTTTCTTTAAATTATTACTTAACAGCGCTCTGTTGGGTTAGGTTAGAAAACCTAACCTATCTTAGGGCGTTTTAGTGGCTTGTATTTATTTATACTACAAACCGCTCAGTGGTCGATATGCAACCAAATATTTGAAGGGTGTTACAATTCCAGTAATACTTTTTATTTATGAGTCATCTGTTCTTGCGATGTACTACATATTTATTAGAATAACGCACCTGTTTATTAAAAGAATACCCCTGTCGCAGCAAACCTGCATACTCAGCGAATTTCCAATTGAGATATAAATGTCTTAATACTACATGAAGCCACATATCACAAATAAGTGATATATCAAATTTTAATTATTCTCCATAAGAATAACATTGGGGCTGAGTACGCAGGTTTGCTGCAACAAGGAACACAAAAAATGGGTTTTTATGCTAATATTAATATAACTCAACTAGGTGAAGTCGTATACCAGTTTGTATTCATTTATGTTCATAGTTAAGGGAGGCAGAGCATTTAATTATTCTCCATAAGAATGGGCTGAGTACGTAGGTTTGCTGCTAAGGGAGCCTTTGGCAAAAAATTTTTTTTAGCAAATATCAATCGACCACAACGAGATGAAGCTGTATACCAAGTTTCGTCAGTATACGTTCATAAATAAGCGAGATATAAACATTTTTTTTCCTCCATAAGAATAATTTTAGACAACGTACTGTGTTTAGCACTTTCAATATCTCGGTAACCAATTGACGTAGAGGAATGATCAAAATACCAAATTGTGTGTTTTTTTAAGCTGAATCCAATGGTGAAAACTAAAATTTGACTATTTCAAAAATTATATGTAAAAAGTTCAAAAACCCATTTTTGGGGTACAAAACCCCCCAAAAGGAATGTTATTTCTCGTTGTGGTCTATTGATATTTGTACAACAAAATACAATTTTTTACTGATGGTTCCTGTAGCAGTAAACCTACGTTCTCAGCCCCCATGTCATTCTTATGGAGAATAAGTAATGTGTGGACAAACCCATTGTTAAAACACTGTGATTGTTTATTTTTTATTAATTTACTATACCACACATATTTTTGTTACAGAACAATCTATGCTGAACACATCAGTGGCGAGGAAGAAATGTAGTTAATGGGAGATAATTTTGAAAGAGGGTTAAGACTGATATTATAGATTTAATAATTGTTACAGTTTATATTTGTCAATAAAACATTTTAATTTTTAATTGGATTTATTTTTTATCCAGTATTCCTAATGCATACATATTTTGCATAAAGGTTTTTATAAATTATATGAGAAATACAGTTTTTATTTTTTAACGATTTTAAAGGAGTTTTAGTAAACTAATTGTAAAAAGTCAGCTTGTTAATTTTGCACAACAAATTTAAGAATAAATCACCAGTTTTATGTTGAGAATGAAATTTGACAACATAACCAACAAAACAAATTAGTTGGTTCAATACCAACAAAATTAACTTTGATTGAAAAAGCACAGCCAGTTTGTATGACAATGTTTGGCCAGGTCCTTTTTTCAAAAGTCTATTGTACTTTGCCACATAATGAAGTGATACATCAAATAATTGATTTAATATAGCTGTTACATTCTTAGTTCACGATTATGTTTAATCCATAACGATAGTGTGAGTACCGTACTTTGTCTTGTATTTGGGATATTTGAAACAAGTCTCACCTTTAATCACCCTAAATGGTGTTATAAACCATTTATGGGCCATTCCTCAACCATATTTGAATGTTGTAAGTTTATTCCAGCTTGTTTGTGCCAACAACATAATAGTTAATGCTGAACAAACATTATAAGATTATAAAAGTCCACAGACTATTCTCATAAAGTATCCATTTACAACATTCTGTGACCATTCTCAGCAAAACATACATGCTTATGTATAACATACATATTTTTGTATTTAATTTATTTTCAATCATCCTATAATTCACAGTATAGAACAAACACAGTACGTTGTCTTATGGGGGTTTTACATTAGAAAAGCATGTTATTCATTTGTTGGTGTACTTTTATCATCCCCAACAACCTCACTCTACTTTAAAGCCAAACTGGACTTTCTCCTAACCTTATAATGCACAAAATTGTATTCCCAGCATTGCAGGTAAATATAACCAGGAGCATCAGAACAGCCAAAAAATCAAAGTTTTCAGATTTGAATAAAAGTTGGAATAAATGATCAATGAAACAAAGTTTCATCCATGTCAGTGCACCCGTTTTCCCGTGAAAAACGAACAAAAACCCGTCCTTGAGCGTTACCAAAGACAGACAGACAGATAGACAGACAGAAATTGAGATAAGACTTGTTTTGGCTTCTTTAGGGTGTAAAACGTGAAAATATGCAAAAATGTCATAATTCCAAGCAATGTACAGACAATACTCTAATTTTATTATATATATATATATATATATATATATATATATTTATATTTTATTAAACTATATCGGGCTTTATTAGAGTAAGTTCTGACATACATCAAGGATAAGGTACAACTAAAATTGTTTAGTGGCAGTTCAAAGACAGTCGCAGCCCGATGTCGCGGCCGCAGTTTCCCGCGCCGGCCGCGCCTCGAGCCCTCCCAAAGATATGACGTGGCGCCAAAACTGGTGGAGGAGCAGAGCAGTACGGCCTGTATCTAGTAGGGCATTGGCTGCGCCTTGCCTTTGATCTCAGCGGCCAACCCCAACCCCCAAAAAGCGATTGCGAGATGCACCATTCGAAACGTTTCGATTGTTGTAGCCATTCGAAATGTTACCAAATATTTAGTATGCATTCGCTGATCATATTTGAAATGCATCATGTTTATAATACTTAATAATAAGTAAATAAGAATTATATAGATTGGGAAGTCAATAAACGCTAGTAAATTTTCGAAATCAAAATCAAAATCCATTCGATTGCGTCATCGGAAACATTCGAAACGCAACCATTCAACAACCGAATCCTCTCGTAAACGTGCATCAATACTTCGGAATCACTCGTTTGTCTCCGTCTCTCTTCGTGGCGGTGCGGCCTTCGGAACCGCTCGATTATTTCCGTCTCTCTTCGTGAACTACGTTACCATCACGATGGCAACGCCACCATACCAGGGCTACCCTGAACTACGTCGGGAGCCAGATTAAAAGTGCTACGCAAAGGCCCATAAGGTGCAATGTCTATACTGTAGTTAGTCTATGGTAATAATCATGAACATGACACCCGAAATCGGGGACACCTCGCAATAAGCTCTCACACTGCAACTTTTCAAACAAAAACCTAAATATGCTGGTTCAAAATTTCACAATAAAATCCCAAAAGATATCACAGATGAGGTTTCAAATAAAAGATTCAAAATTAAATTAAAGCAGTATCTCATCAACAAAGCCATGTATTCTTTCGAAGAGCTGTAGTTTTCATTACTATATTAAATTCTAAGACATACGCAGTTGTTTAATCTTGTTTAAAATTATTCAATACTGAAATAAGACACTATTCATGTATGTATGTATTCCTACAAACGATTTAGAATAGAATAGATTAGATTTATAATACCCCCATCGCAGCAAACCTGCATACTCAGCGAATTTCCAATGCATAAAATATGTCTTAATACCACATAAAGCCGCATACCAAGTTTCATAAAAATATATTCACACATAAGCGATGTTAATTATTCTCCATAAGAATAACATTGGTAATGAGTACGTAGGTTTGCTGAAACAAGGAACACAAACAATTGGTTTTTATTCAAATATAAATAGAATTTAACTAGGAGAAGCCACATACCAAGTTCCATCAATATTCAATCATAAATAAGCGCTTTATAACATTCTAGTAATTCTCCATAAGAATAACATGGGGGCTGAGAAAGCAGGTTTGCTACAACAAGGAACAAAAATGGGTTTTTATATAATTATCAATATAACTCAACCAAGTGAAGCTACATACCAATTTTTATTCATTTATGTTCATAATTAAGGGAGTCATTACAGTTTACTTATTCTCCATAAGAATAACATGGGGGCTGAGTAAGCAGGTTTGCTGCTACGGGAATAATCAATAAAAAATAAATTTTTTGTGCAAATATCAATATACCAGTACTACGTGAAGCCACGTACCAAATTTCATCAACATACATTCATAAATAATCGAGATATCACATTTTATTTATTCTCCATAAGGATAACATTGGACAACGTAGGCCCTACTGTGTTTAGCACTTTGAATATCTCTGCAACGGTTGGGCGTAGAATCACAATTTAAACACCAAAATGATTGTTTTGTGGAAATGAACAGATTGGTAAAAGCAAATGTGAAGTTTACATTAAAATAAACTGAGGAAAAGCCAAAAACATTTTTCCCATAAGATTAACATGGGAGATTTTATGAGTTTGTTTTTTGGATTTTCTCCGCAACCACTTAACCTAGGTTAATAATTCAAAACACTATATTATTTGTTTTTTTAAGGCCTATAACATGGTCGAAACCAAAATTAAGTTTTTTAAAAATTTTTGGGTGAAAAATACAAAAAACTGGTTTTTGGAAAATTTAAAACCCCCATAAACCCCCCTTCCCATGGTCCGATTTTTCTGGTTTTCGAACTTAAAAGTCATGAATGTCATTTTACACGTTTGAGCCAAATTTAATCAAAATCGGACGTTTTTTACTCAAGTTATCGTGTTAACGGACACACACACACATATATATATATATATATATATATATATATATATATATATATATATATATATATATACACACATATATATAAATTTGAACGAATAGTGTTTTTGGCATCTGGGGACCTCAAAACAAAAAGTTATCATGATCTCGGGCTTAAGTCTTACCATGAGACCTACGGTAATAGCTTTTTCCCTATAGGGGAAATTCGCTAAAAACAAATAGATTAGAATAGATTTACAAACGAATAAAGATATTTTGAATTGAATTTATATATATATATACAGTTTCGAACGAATGGTGTTTTTGGGGTCTGGGGACCTCAAAACGAAAAGTTACCATGGTCCCGGGCATAGGTCTTACCATGCTGACTACGGTAATAGCTTCTTCCCTATAGGGGAAATTCGCTAAAATTGATAAAATATCGGGAAAGGAGGAACTCAACATAGAAAACTTTGAATAGTCGGGAAAATTGATAACCTGATAAACAGTGATTGTATTATTCATGAGGATAAGACAAAGAATACAGGATCACTTTGACGACTGTCTTTCGAGGTAAACAAACACGGTTATAATTAAAGGGTCCCATAAACGATCCAAACCGGTTGGGCTGCAGTTGGATCGTGTGCGGCGACGACAGTTCCCAACAATTTGTTGGGACTCTCGGCTGTAAACTTCTCCCAACCTGGTCCCAATGCGGTTGGGACGGACCAAGTTGGATCGTGTGTCGCCATTTACAACCATGGTTCGTAGAGCTTTCAGACAAGGTGTGCTGAGTCGATATATTTAAGGTTTTTTTACTTTTCCGGAAGAGACCTCGTAAAAACAGCTGGAAGGTCACGTGATCACCAATCCAATCTGCAGTGTTGGTGGAAACACGATATTTATCGTACGAGTACCATATTTTCCTCATCAGTGTAATTAGAATTAACATTGTTTAACTGCTTAAAATCTATGATAGGCTGTCATTTTATGAAACTGATTTATTGTTTTGATTTATTTGTATTATTAGATTAATGGATTAAGGGTTTAAATTTTCTTTCTGCATGCCCAGTGACAATTAAAAAATAGCTGTACCATTATTATACCCATAATGTTGGCAACACTTTATGGTATGTTGTTGATTTATGAATCAGCTGGACGACCTCGTTACGCTCCTTTCACACTATCCGGTTTCAGCCGGCCGGTTACATTTTTTCAGTGGCGCGAAGAGGAGTATGGGGCCTTTCACACTACCCGGTTCCGGCGACGGCAGAAAATTGAGCCGGCTTGCAGCCGGCCGCTGCCACTGAACCGGCCGGCAGCTTTGCCGTGACCTTGACTCAGTAGCGCATGTAGTGACATGTATGCTTTCACATTGCCCGGTTGTTAGTCGTCCGGCAGTTCGCGAACACTCAACTTCTGATTTACAACTGGCGTATAAAAATTAATAATTGACAGTTATTTATGTTTTTTTATTTTTTATTTACATTTCCGATATGGCAGACATAGATTCTGAGGTTTTAATTGACCTGGTTGAAGCCAAGACCGTGTTGTGGGACAAAACATTAGACGCTTATAAAGATAGAAATGAGAAAAGGAGTGCTTGGAGAGACGTGTGTTTGGCGCTAAAACCGGATTTCAGCTTACCTCAAGGTGATGGCTAGCATTTCAGCAGGTTGTATACAGTTTCTGAACTGAGTGTCTTGGCGTTGAATAGCTTCCTTGAGTTTCGCCAACAGTTCATCAAAGGAGGCGATCGACATTCTAAAAAAGTTGAAAAACTCATTCTCGTAATTTCTTAGGTCTTCAAATAACGAATGGAATAATCCATATTCATGTCTACGTTGATTAATAGGATGGACCCAGTGAAGCCTACATTTTTGACGTCTCTTTCGGCGTCGGTTGAACAGCCACAGTGCAATAAGTGTTTCGCGGTTCATTGTACGTCTCCAAACTTGAGGTTGCTTCTATACACATCACAGCTTGCCGTCCGGTTGAAAACCGGTTAATGTGAAAGAAAGAGAGACCCGGCAGGAAACCGGCCGGTTGACAGCCGGCCGGCTGAAACCGGGTAGTGTGAAAGGAGCGTAAGACATCTTTGCTGTGAACATTCAACATTGCTCTTATGTAAATAAGCACACCTGGTCTGCAAGCTCTACGAACCTTGATTTACAACCGGGTTGGTCCTGACATCGATGTGCGACTCTAGAGGCTGAGTTTTCATAATATTTCAAAATCTACTATCTTAATTTGTTTGATTACTTAAGTTGATAATAAAAAGAACTGGTTAAAAGTTATACGTCACTACACAAAGAAATTGGAAAATTAATTAAAAGAGAAATATTTTCTTTCATTGATAAATATCTTTGGCAATATCACTTAACTTGATTATATAAATTTTAGCGAATTACCCCTAGAGGGAAGAAGCTATTTCCGTAGTCGGCATGGTAAGACCTAGGCCCGGGACCATGATAACTTTTCGTTTTGAGGTCCCCAGACCCCAAAAACACCATTCGTTCGAAACTGTGTGTATATATATATATATATATATATATATATATATATATATATATATATATATATATATATATATATATATACACATATATGTGTGTGTGTGTGTGTGTGTGTGTGTGTCTGTGAGCACGATAACTCTCGTAAAAACTATCCAATTTTGATGAAATTTGGTATAAACGTGTAAAGCAACATTTATGACTTTAAGTTCGAAAACCAGCCAGATCGCTCTATCCGAAGGGGTATTTTAAGGGGGTTTTGTACCCCAAAAATGGGTTTTTCCAATTTTTTACATATTATTTTGGAAATAGTCAAATTTTAGTATTTACCATTGGATTCAGCTTAAAAAAACACTCAATTTGGCATTTTGATCACTCCTCTACGTCAATTGGTTACCAAGATATTGAAACTGCTAAACACAGTACGTTGTCTAATTTTATTCTTATTGAGGAAAAGACAAATTTTATATCTTACTTATTTATGAACGTATACTGACGAAACTTGGTATATGGCTTCATCTGGTTGTGGTCTATTGATGTTTGCTCGAAAAAATAATTTTTTGTCAAAGGCTCCCGTAGCAGCAAACCTGCGTACTCAGCCCCATGTTATTCTTATAGATAATAAGATAATAGTTAAATGCTATTTCTCCCTTAATTATGAACATAAATTAATAAAAACTGGTATATGACTTCACCTAGTTCAGTTATATTGATATTAGCATAATGCCCCCGCCGCAGCAAACCTGCGTACTCAGCGAATTTCCAATGCATAATATATGTCTTAATACTACATAAAGCCGCATACCAAGTTTCATAAAAATATATTCACAAATAAGCAATATATACAATTTTAATTATTCTCCATAAGAATAACATTGGGGATGAGTACGCAGGTTTGCTGCAAAAAGTAACACTAAATAATGGGTTTTTATGCAAATATCAATACAACTCAACCTGGTGAAGCCACATACCTAGTTTCATCAATATACATTCATAAATAAGCGATATATCCCATTTTCATTAATATCCATAAGAATAACATGGGGGATGAGTATGCAGGTTTGCTGCTACGGGTACCTTTAGCAAAAAAAAATTGTTTTTTGAGCAAATATCAATCAACCACAACCAGGTAAAGCCGTATACCAAGTTTCGTCCGTATAAGTTCATAAAGAAGCGAAATATAATTATTTTCTTATTCTCCATAAGAATAGCAGGTACTTTGGTATTATACGGATGCCACTATTTTTGGAGGTTAATTTTTACCGGATACAAAGGATAACTACATAATTCGAAAAAACGTACTTTTATTGACTTACTGTAAAAATTTTACATCATTCTGATAAACGGTCTTTGTGTTGTGCCTCCCAAAAGGCAGCGATGTCCGCTAGGATCGTGTTGAATGCGTCGCCGCCGCTAGCAGCCACACCCGGTCGCCACATGTACTCCGCAAAATATACAGCGCGCTGCGGCAGTTATGTTAGGATGGGTTATCATAAAAATACGTACGGATTCCTCTTCATTTTGAGGTAAATCCCACACCAAAAGAACGTCACTCATTATGAAAACAAATGTAACGTAGTGCACGGCAATAAATCACTCATGACACTGACCCAGACACAGGCGGTGACAGGTGATGCACGCGCTCCGGTCAACGACCTGACCTTGGCCTATTTGGAGGGGGTTTGGCGGCCGGAAGTATGACTCATCAGGTATCATTCGATTTGTAACGAAACAAGGAAAGTCCTACAATCATTTTTATGATAACCCATCCTAACATAACTGCCGCAGCGCGCCATCCTAACATAACTGCCGCAGCGCGCTGTATAAGGGTGGCATCCGTATAATACCAAAGTACCGAATAGCATTAGACAACGTACTGTGTTTAGCACTTTCAATATCTCGGTAACCAATTGACGTAGAGGAATGATCAAAATACCAAATTGTGTGTTTTTTTAAGCTGAATCCAATAGTGAAAATTAAAATTTGATTATTTCAAAAATTATATGTAAAAAGTTCAAAAAACCCATTTTTGGAGTACAAAACCCCCCCAAAATACCCCTTTAGATAGAGCGATATAGCTGGTTTTCGAACTTAAAGTCATAAATGTTGCTTTACACGTTTATGCCAAATTTCATCAAAATCGGACCTTTTTTACGAGAGTTCTTGCACCCACGGACACACACACACACATATATATATATATATCATGTATATATATGTATATCTATATATATACAGTTTCGAACGAATGGTGTTTTTGGGGTCTGGGGACCTCAAAATGAAAAGTTATCATGGTCCCGGGCCTAGGTCTTACCATGCCGACTACGGTAATAGCTTCTTCCCTATAGGGGAAATTCGCTAAAAACCCATTGTTTGTGTTCGTTGATGCAGCAAATCTGCGTACTCAGCCCCAATGTTATTCTTATAGAGAATAATTAAAATTGTATATATCGCTTATTTGTGAATATATTTTTATGAAACTTGGTAAGTGGCTTTATGTATTATTAAGACATTTATATCTCCATTGGAAATTCCCTGAGTATGCAGGTTTGCTGCGACAGGGGTATTATTTTTAAATTGATGTGGTGTGGATAAAATAAACAATATATTATAGCAACAGCATACTTATCATCAAATAATTACGGTACTTTAAAGTTAAATACAAACCTAGCTTAGTAGGTCCCACTTAAGTAATAAACAACAACGATAACATTCTGTCAAACAAGTTAAGTTAATGTTTTTGGCTAAACACTGAACACTGAAGTTTAAGTTTATGAAATAATATACTCGTCTTGTCTTGTAAATTTTTAAAAATATTTAAATATCCTTTAATGGAAATAAATTACGAAGAATAAAATCCTACTATAGCGTAATTGTAGAATTCTGAATACTCTAGTAAAACAAGTTCCCCAAAATAGTTTCTGGGTATGGTACGACGAAACACAATGGGAACAAAGTGGCATTTCCGTTCTTACGTGACGCTTCTGGACCATCCTGTACACGACCCACCCAGTTCAGTTTGAGTAAGTATACTTACTTAGCACTGAATATCAATATGCCAAAGGATTATCTAATATATTTATTTTCATAAACATAATTTTAAGGCAAGACTCTATAAACAATAATGAAAAACCAAAGACTGCTGATGAAAAACTATTAAACTCCGTAGTAATTTTAATGAAGGGCAACTTGTTTATAACACTAATCTAAAAACATAGCATTTACTTAATTATTAGTTTCTTTTTGGACGAGCTTAACAGTTTTACAATATTTATGTACAGTCATAATATTGAAATTTGTGTATAAATTTTCATATTATTTTCTTAGTAACACATTATTTTCTTACTAATTGATTAAACGTTTACGTTTTTCACAATTCTTGTGCATATAGGCCTACATCATTCGATTGTAGGTATCTGGTCGCCCTTGTTGGGACGCGTTCTCCCAACCGGGTTGGATCGTGTATGGCGAAGCACACTTCCCAACATTTGTCCTTCCCAATATCCTCCCAACTTAGTTGGAAAGCGTTTTCCCAACCAGGTTGGATCGTGTATGGACCCCTTAAAAATTGTTGGGAACTGTCATCGCCACACACAATTCAACCGCAGCCCAACCCAGAAGAACTCTCTACCGGGTTGGGTAGTGTATGGGGCCCTTTATACTCATACTTTGTTGTAAATCGCGTATGTAACACAGTTTTTGTTGTCTAATTAAGATGTTTTACTTTTCCAGGAAATTAATTTGCAACTATATTTATTTTGTTGAATTTATTTTGTTTGTTGGTCCAAAATTTCTCCCGACCCTGGCACACCGGATCGGACATATTCTGCACCCCTGACCCTTCGAATATGAATTCAGTCCTTACATTAAGGAGCGTCCAAACTGGTTCGTGAGCGGCTCGTTCACAGCTTGCAGAACGCCCGTTGGAAATGTCCTACCTACGAGCCTCCTGCAATTCATAGGCTTTGCTATTTTAATATGTTTAATTAACTTCACATTACCCTCCAGGAATCTGTCCCACAAGTTCTTTTTAAGGTGTTGGAGGTGTTTTAGAGTCCATAATAGTGCTTGTGATCGATAGACTTCAATAAATTGCACAGTGTATCATCGTCAAACCACTTGATCATGTTTAATTAAAAATTTAATAATGTATTTTTTTTTAACTCAATTACAAGCTTAATAACTGCACCCCTAACAGCAAAACTAACAGCTTACAATAACTAACAAACAAAACAATACACAAACAATACTTGCAAGGTCTGCGAACATGAAGGTAGGTTCGCGAGCGCAGGGGTAGTGGCTTTGAAGATGTCCAAACTGGCTCTGCGATTCCATTTGTGCCTTTGTGTATCAGACTGATTTTTACCAGAGCAGTGCGAGCCTTGAACGAACGGATTGTGAGTATTCCTGACGCTGTCCACACTAGGCTCGCGAACCCCTCGCAAGGTGCTCGCAAGCGGTTCACGAGCATAGTGTGCCTTTACAGTAGACCGTCCAATAGGAGCGAACACTGGGTCGGATAACTGTAAGGGTGGTTAAAACAAATAACACAAGCGTATCGTCATATTACGCACTAAAAATGGTAAAACTTACCTTTACAAAAGTTAACAAATAAGTACCGGTAAGGTACCAGAACCAAGATGCAATACTTGATTAACTAACAAAACATATGATCAACTTGTGACTTAAAAATTTTGTATGGTATAGAATTGGGACGTCAGATGCAGCAGCAGATATGTCTCATTTTCTGAAGAGGGGGCGGTTGAATTGAGGACGGTTAAGAGGGTGTCTAACTTACTACTATGCTAGTAGACTAATAGTAGGTATTTAATTTAGAAAGAACTTGCCCCACAAAATAAATAGTAATGCTACTAAGAGAAAGCAGGTACCAAACCTGTAAAGTGTAGAAGTACCAGATAGCGTAGACGTTTATCCATTCTTAATAGTGTAAAAATGGCATTGCAGTTGAGAAGTAAATAAAACAACTGCAAACAACACTGATTCCAAAAAATCCTTTTTATTAACAATTCTTTCATATAAAAAATGACAACATGAAAAATGTGTAGAAGAAATGGCAATCAAATAAATAAATACTAGCCTAATCTCAACATAGATAAAACTACCAGGTATGGAAAATGAGTCAATGAAGCTATTAGATTCCTAATTGCCAATTACATTTAAGTTGTTGTTTCACTTCACTTGATACATTATGAGAGGAGATTAGATTTTGCTGAAAAAGCTAAGTACCAGACTAAAACTGACAGAACTGCAGCCATGAACTCTGAATTCACCCATGGTCCTTGGTACGCTCCGGGGTAGCTTACAACAATTGTTACCAGGGGTTTGATGGTTGAAATATCCTCTCCACTCCTTATGGCTTTTCGCAGAGAACCATATCCCTCCTCATCATAGAGGTTGACGCTGTAGTCTCCACTCTTTGCTTTCTTCACATCTTCGGTCCAACTGACCTGATATCTGTTGTCATCTTCGATCCTAGCTGCAGGCAGTGTTTTCCCAGCAACTTCAGCATACAATGGGATTCCCTTAGCTCCATTAGCACACTTCAATGTAAACTCCGCAACATATGCAATGTTCGTTAAAACTGTTGCATCCTGAGTGGTGTACTGCGATGCAGTGACTTCTGGTTTGACACACGTGTTAGCATTACTCTTAACAACCAAACAGGAAATAAACACCGCAAAAACAGACTTCCACATTATTTTTTGCATTATGAATGTCAATAAGTATTAAAATATTCTCTCAGTAAAATATGATACGAAAACTGGTTTAGGCTAAGTTCGATTTCCCTGGATAAGTAGATCAGCACAATTCACTTCTTCAAACCAGAAATAAGTTAACTGTAAGATTTCAATTCTTAGTATCAAAATTAAAACTGAAAATGAATTATAATTAAAGATATGTACAACCTCTGGCCCTAATTTCACTGACACAGCAGACGAATACGAAAAGAGGTAACCACAGCCTGTTTCTGTTAACACTCTGAAGCTGTCGACTGTCGAATCAAATCACTCGGTTGGGTTTGTGTTGTCAGCCATGTGGCTTTACACGTCACACGTAGCAAATCAGAAATCACAGTTTGCCTTTGGAATTCACTCAGGACAATCACTGATTGCAAACAAAGTAATCGTACTGTAATATATGATTTTCCACAAATTTTTAAAACATTGTAAAATGAAACGCATTCTCAAACTAAATTAGAATTATACACAAAAGAGAAGGCATGATATAAATAAAGGGAAAATCAAATTTCACCAAACTTTCCCAGTAACCGGCCATACAGTATTAAAACAAATGTATGTGTACATCTCCATGAAGGTTCTGGCATGCCTAGAAAATCATTTAGTGATATATTTAATTCAAAATATTTGTTTGCTCGTTTGAGACTTTGGTATGTGGCTGTTTGTGGTGCGGGTCTCCCTTGTGTTGCGGGCCCCTAGGCGCGCGTCTATGTAGCCTGTCCCTAAATTCGGCCCTGAACATTGCCATCCCAATATTGCACGCAAATAAAACCAGAAGCATCAGAAAATCCAACAAATCAAATAACAATAATTTGTTTTCCAAAGTAAGTTTTGATTTAATTCCGAGTAGCCAATTTATTTTGTTTGCTTTTAGCGAATTTCCCCTATAGGGAAGAAGCTATTACCGTAGTCGGCATGGTAAGACCTAGGCCCGGGACCATGATAACTTTTCGTTTTGAGGTCCCCAGACCCCAAAAACACCATTCGTTCGAAACTGTATATATATATGTGTGTGTCCGTGAGCACGATAACTCTCGTAAAAATTATCCGATTTTGATGAAATTTAGTATAAACGTGTAAAGCACCATTTATGACTTTAAGTTCGAAAACCAGCCAGATCGCTCTATCCGAAGGGGTATTTTGGGGGGGGTTTTGTACCCCAAAAATGGGTTTTTCGAATTTTTTACATATAATTTTGGAAATAGTCAAAATTTAGTTTTTACCATTGGATTCAGCTTAAAAAAACACACAATTTGGTATTTTTATCATTTCTCTACGTCAATTGGTTCCCGAGATATTGAAAGTGCTAAACACAGTACGTTGTCTTATGTTATTCTTATGGAGGAAAATAACAATTTTATATATCGCTTATTTATGATCGTATACTGACGAAACTTGGTATACATCTGGTTCATCTGGTTGTGGACCATTGATATTTGCTCAAAAAAAATTTTTTTACCAAAGGCTCCCGTAGCAGCAAACCTGCGTAATCAGCCCCATGTTATTCATATGGAGAATAAGTAACGTGTTATCTCCCTTCATTATGAAAATAAATTAATGAAATTTGGTATGTGGCTTTACCTACATGAGTTATATTGATTTTTGTATAAAACCCCATTTATTGTGTTCCTTGCTTCAGCAAACCTGCATACTCAGCCGCCATGTTATTCTTATGGAGAATAATTAAAATGTCATAAATAGTTTATTTATGAATGTATATTGATGAAACTTGGTATGTGGCTTTATGTGGTATTAAGATACATTGCATTGGAAATTAAGATGCATTTGCATTTTGTATTAAGATGCATTGGAAATTCGCTGAGTACGCAGGTTTGCTGCTACGGGGGTATTAAATTTAGTTGCTGTCTCTTCATCCAAATGTGAGCTTTCCACGTTAGTTTACCATCAATATGCATACCTAAATATTTAACTTCAGTTACTTGAGGTAGTTGATTATTATTTATTGTTACTGGAGGACAAGAATTTTGATTCAATGTAAAAGTTATACGAGCTGATTTATTTTCGTGTGTGCCCTATATGTGTGTGTGTCCGTTAACACGATAACTTGAGTAAAAAAGGTCCGATTTTGATGAAATTTGGCCCAAATGCGTAAAATGACATTCATGGCTTTAAGTTCGAAACCCAGAAAAATCGGATCATGGGAAGGGGGGTTTATGGGGGTTTTAAATCAGTTTTTTTTGCATTTTTCACCCTAAAATTGTTAAATAACTTAATTTTGGTTTTGACCATGTTATAGAGCTTAAAAAAACAAATAATACAGTTTTTAGAATTATTAACCTAGGTTGAGTAGTTGCGGAGAAAATCCAAAAAAACCTACTCATAAAATCTCCCATGTTAATCTTATGGGTAAACGGTTTTTGGTTTTTCCTCAGTTCATTTTAATGTAAACTTCACATTTGCTTTTACCAATCTGTTCAGCTCCACAAAACAATCATTTTGATGTTTAAATTGTGATTCTACGCCCAACCGTTGCAGAGATATTCAAAGTGCTAAACACAGTACGTTGTCCAATGTTATCCTTATGGAGGATAAATAAAATTTGATATCTCGATTATTTATGGATGTATGTTGATGAAACTTGGTATGTGGCTTCATGTAGTATTGGTATATTGATATTTGCACAAAAAACTGATTTTTTGTTGATTATTCCCGTAGCAGCAAACCTGCGTACTCAGCCCCATGTTATTCTTATGGAGAATAACTAGAATGTTATATAGCGCTTATTTATGATTGAATATTGATGAAACTTGGTATGTGGCTTCGCCTGGTTAAATTCTATTATATTTGCATAAAAAACAATTGTTTGTGTTCCTTGTTTCAGCAAACCTACGTATACTCATTACCAATGTTATTCTAATGGAGAATAATTAAAATCGCTTATATGTGAATATATTTTTATGAAACTTGGTATGCGGCTTTATGTGGTATTAAGACATATATTATGCATTGGAAATTCGCTGAGTACGCAGGTTTGCTGCGACGGGGTATTTATTCCCCATGTCTTAAACCAGTTTGTAATTATGTCCAAGCTTTGTTGGAAGTGGACAGAAGCTTGAGCTGGGTCAGTATTAACGTCTAAAATTGCATTGCAAAAGTTGTAATTTCAGTATGTTCACTTCCTGGGAGGTCTACAGTGTAGAGGATGTATAAAAAAGGTCCAAGTACACTTCCTTGAGGAATTCCCGATTCTATAGGATGCAGTTGAGTAATAAAATCTTGATATTTAATTTGAAAAGATCTATCCGTAAGATATTACTTTAATATAGGGAAAAGAGAATGTGGTAGATACTTATTAATTTTGTACAACAAGCTAGTATGCCATACCTTATCAAACGATTGGCTGACATCTAAAAAGGCAGTCGAGCAGTAGTTTTTATTTTCTAAACACTGTCGTACTATGTCAACTACCCTGTGGACTTGTTCTACTGGACTGTGTTTCTGCCTGAAACCAGACTGATGGCCAGGAATCACTACATCTACATCAATCAGAGTTTGTAATCTTTTAAGAAAAGGTTTTTCAAATACCTTTGATATGACTGGTAAAAGACTTATAGGTCGGTACGAATTCAGTTGGTTTAGAGGTTTCCCTGGTTTTGGTATGACAATTAACTGAGCTTTTCTAAATTGAACAGGAATGCAATCTAATCTTAAAATAGCATTAAATAATAAAGTTAAGAATATTATACCTTTTCTTGGAAGTTCCTTCAACAATTTTCCTGTAATTAAATCGTAGCCAGGAGATTTATTAGGATTAAGCTCGTTGGTTATGACTGATCGAACTTCAGATGGTTTAAATTTTCGTAACGGAAAATCAGGTTGAAGTGGAGAATCTAGAAAATCTTCGTTGTCAATTAAAGCATCGTTCGGTTTGAAAACATTAGAAAAGTATTGTGCAAATGCTTCAGATTTTTCAGTATTACTTTTCGCCCAGCTTCCATCAGATTTCAGAATAGGTGAAATGGATATTTTGGGTCGCTTCATCCTTTTCGTGGCCTTCCACAGCGAATAGTCTGTAGCCTCGATAGCTGTCAGAGATTGGGTGCATGTATTCTTCAACCCACTGGTTTTCGTAATGAACAATAATCTTTTTAAATGTTGAGCTGCTCTATTAAAATTTGCCTTGTCTAATGGATTCCTGCTATTTTGCCATATCCTTCTTAGTCTCCTTTTTTCAGCGATCTTTTTCTTGATATAAATAGGGTAGTTAAGTCCTAATTTGGTAAATTTTGAATAATGGGTTACAGGCGTAGACGAATTTGCAGAATGTTTAAGGCAATCGATAAAGTAATCTACAGCATGTTCTAAATTTTCAACACTATGCAGTTGGACGTTTAAATTTATGTTTTCATTTATTAATTGGCGAAATTTGTTCCAATCAGTATTCTTGCTGTACAAAGTTTCTCTCGGCAATTTTTGAAACACTTCTGTGTTAACGATTAGTATAATCGGCGAATGATCAGAGGATGGGTCGAGACAGGATTGGATATCTGTGTAATTTTGGTTAATGCCTTTTGAGACAAAAAAGTCTAATAAATCCGCTATTTTTCGCATATCAGTTGGCCAGTATGTAGGTTCGCCTAAGGAAAAATGATTGAAATGGTTATCATTTATAACCCGTAAAAGTTGACGACCTCTCGGTGTGGCCAATCGTGAACCCCACTCTTGATGCTTAGCGTTATAATCACCACCTGCAATGAATTTATTACCGAGAGTGTTAAAAAATTGTTCAAATTGTTCTTTGTTATAACATGTCTTGGGGGACAATAAATAGCAGAAAATGTAATAGGACCTAACCAATCTTCTAGAACAATGCTCGAAGCTTGAAGATAATCCTCTCTAAAGCTGGGTAGTTCATAATGCTTAATATAGTGTCTTTGACTAAGTTGGCAGTACCCCCATGGGCCGTGTTGTCTGGATGGTTAGTAAAGTACAGTGAGTAAGTTGGAATTTTAAAATAACTTCTGTCCGTGAAGTGAGTTTTTGAAATAAGTAAGACGTCTAATTTGTGTTGAGTGATAAATAACTGAACCTCTTGGCTATGCTGAGCCAAGCCATTGACATTCCATAAAGCAATTTTCAGAAAAATATTCATTTTAGGCGAGAAACAACAGTAGTTAACAGATTAAGTAGAGTGTGCTAATCTGTTCTGCTTGTTTGGATAAAATACTTTCGAAGTGCAAAAACGAGTTTTGGATTATTTCGGATAAGTTTTCCGAATCTTTGATTTGCTCGTTATGTTTATGTTGTCTTGAAGTAATATCTTCATTTCTGTTTCGTGCAGCTTGTGCAAAAGTTAGCCCTTCAGTTACTAAACTGCTGTTACTAGACTTGTTAAGTTTATTAGACTTGTTAAGTTTATTTTGAGTTTGACTCTGAGGATCAACATTTCCTTGGCTGATTCCTAGAGATTTTTTCCTAAGAGGGGGTAATTGTTTTACCTGTATTTCCCTACACACAGGACAACCTTTATAGTTCGCCGGGTGCTCACCAGAGCACAACACACATGTAAGGGGTGCTGTTGTCGGTTTAGGACAGACTTTTGTGTCATGTTCTTGAGTGCACTTGACACAACGAAACACATTGTGACAGTAGGATTTAGTGTGCCCATATCTTTGGCAACGTTTACATTGGACAACCTCTTTCTTTTTATAAGGTGGTTCAAACAAAACTTTAGCGTTTAGCAAATATTGAATCTGGAAGATATCTTTTGTTGTGTACGTCAGGTTCTAGGTCAATGAAAAAAGTGACATCTTTTTTTGTGAAACTATTCTGCACATTACTTAGATGTCTTATCTTGTGGCCGCGTTCCTCAATTGCGGTTTTCAAGTCGTTGATGCATGTCGAGTAATGCATGTTCTTCAAAACGACCCTGTATGCCCGTTCCTGTTTTAGCTGGTATGTATGAAAACTTACGTTCAAGTCCGTGAGACCTCTTACGATTTTCCGGTAAGTGTCCGAGTTTGAAGGAAATAGTTTAATCCTGTCTTGATTGAGACATTTGTAAGAGTATTCAGTGTTTGTTACGATTGAGTCTTAAAGCTTTAATTATTGGCGTTACATTGGTCACTCCGGGGAGGAAGATAGGAGGTGGTTTTGACTCCTTAGTTGGACTGGTAGCCAAGTTTCCATCGTCCATTGAATTTTCAAGATTCGAGGACAGCGGTTCGTAGTTGTTTTTGAGTGGGATATGGACATTAGATAATCACCCGTCTACTGCACTGAGATCATTGCGATGACGCTTTTGATCGTGATGTGGTGACGAAGTTAGATTTCTCTTTGTGTTTCTTGTTATTACGGTTTGCCAATTTTCCATTGAATGTTCATTATCAGAGCCACGTCCATCGGAGAGTTCCTGAGTATTTGATAACGTCAAATCGGCACTAGAATTGGTCTTAGACGAGGAAATGTAGTTATGGTCATGTAAGTTCACTGCCATAGTTGTAATAAAAAATAACTAACCTAAAAAAAAACAGAATAATAAAGTTTGTTGAACAAATATTCAAACGAAGAACACACACTGACTTGTTACATGATTAAGTTCATCACTTTAAAACGAATAAGAACACAAAATATTACAAAAACTAAACAAAAATAATTAAAAGATTGATTATTTTCCTGGAGAAAAATAAAACGTGTATCTTAGTTGACATCCAACAGCTGATTCGTGAGAACTAACAAAATTTCACAAACAAAACAATAACAATTTATTTGTAAACAAACACTTTCTGACAGTGTAAGCAAATTCTAAACAACTGGCATATGTGGCCCAACAATGTCTGTAATATGTGACTAGTATCATTGATTGTACCAAAATCAATGCTAGTATACAAAATGTGGTTGAAACGAATAGTACACTCGTGTGCCAACTTACGTGCCTCTTCAATACCTCCTGGCCTCTTACTCTACAGTATCATGACATCAATACCACCATGATACATTACAATACTTTATTTTTTAGTTGTACGAAAAGTGGCGGCACCGAACAACATGCGTCATTCGAAACCGTTCGGCGCTCCTATTGGATAGAGCTCGCGCGAGGCCTCTTATTGGTAGAAAGCGAGTTTCAGCGGAAGACCAAAGTTAGTAAAAAATCGGTTGCTGCCAGAAAGGCAAAACTGCCGCTCAGACAGTTTGGTTAAAACATGAAATAAGGCAACAACGCAGTAAAATGTCTATGCTAAATAAATTGCTTTTGAAATCTCATATCGAAATGCTGAACACATTCATTCAGCAAAGATAAACAATGTACTATCGCAAATTGAACCACAGATATCCAAAGAAATAAAAAAGAGAATTCTTAAGAACAAATTTAAGTTCTAGAAACATAGTTATGATGTCGACAAAATAAGTCACAAATTTTATCCCAGAACTATAAATATTTTCTAATATTAATTTCAATGCAGAGGAAATTACACTGTTAAATAAGGGACTGAAATATAAAATTTGAACTAATTAGTAAAAAAAGTCAAAAGAAAACTCAAATGTAATTAGAATTTTGAAACAGATTCAAAACAAAAAGTAGCTAACAATAACTTATATGTAACTAAAGCAGATAAAGGCAATACTTTAGTTGTATTGAACATGGTAGAATATAATAACAAAGGTCTAGATTTTGTAAATATGAGTAACATTGACAAGTTACCAAATAAAGATCCTACCGCCCAATTCACCAAAGTTATAAATAAGGCCATCTAACAGTAAACATTTATTAACGTATAACGGGATCAGATATTTAAAGCCCATTAACCCCCAGGCTCCACCATTGAGAGGGGTACCGAAACTGCACAAGGATAACAAACCTGTAAGACCGCTGGTAAATTATATGCCAGCTCCTGCTTATAGATTGGCCAAAAAGCTTGAGCGAATAATTAGAAATGAAGTTAAGTTAGAAAACAGCCACAGTCTGAAAAAATATCTTGGAGTAGAACAAATTAAAAACACACATCTGAATTCTGGATACAATCAAGCACATTATACACAGAGGTGCCCACCCCCCCTTTAGACTCCCCCCCCAAACCGAAGACTACCTCCCCCCCGCCCCCTAAAAAACCAATACTTATATATCCCTAATAAATAATAAACATTGTGACCCAGTTCTCCCTGCAGACCAATTCTTTCACATCAATTGCCATCATACTACGGACAAGAAAGTCTAATTTTGCAAGTATAACTTTTAGTCTGTTATTGCCAGTTTTTTTATGTTGAATGTAGAAGTATTAATTATAAAATTATGAAAATAGTTTAATAATTTATTTGAATAAATATAGATGCCAGCAGCAACTTAGTTATTCCAGTTTTTAGCGAATTTCCCCTATAGGGAAGAAGCTATTACCGTAGGTCTCATGGTAAGACTTAAGCCCGAGACCATGATAACTTTTTGTTTTGAGGTCCCCAGATGCCAAAAAACACTATTCGTTCAAATTTATATATATGTAAATATATATATATATATATATATATATACATATATACGTGTGTGTGTGTCCGTTACCGCGATAACTTTTGAAAGAAGCGCCTGATTTTGATGAAATTTGGCACAAATGTGGAGAGTAACATTTATGACTTTAAGTTCGAAAACCAGATCGATCGGTTTATGGGAAGGGGGGGGGGGTTATAGGGGTTTAAAATTTTCCAAAAATCAGTTTTTTGAACTTTTTACCCTAAAATTTTAAAAACTCTAGATTTTGGTTATAGCCATTTTATAGAGCTTTAACAAACAATCAATTTAGTATCTTGAAATAGAGAAAAGTCAAAAATGTGTCCATAAAATTTCCCATGTTAATCTTATGGGAATAAGGTTTTTCGATATTCCTCAGATAATTTTACTAAAAACTCCACATTTCTTTCTACCAATAACTTTAGCTCAACAAAACAATCATTTTGGCGTTTTAATTGTTGTTTTACGTCCAACCGTTGCTGTGATATTAAAAGTGCTAAACACAGTTGTTGTCCAATGTTATCCTTATGGAGGATGAATAAAATGTTATATTTTGATTATTTATGTACGTATGTTGATGAAACTTGGTATGTGGCTTCAACTAGTTGTGGTATATTGATATTACTACAAAAGAATGGTTTTGTTGATTTTTCCCGGTAGCAGTAAACCTGCATACTCGGCCCCATGTTATTTATAAGGAGAATAAGTAAAGTTTTATATCTCCCTTAGTTATGAACCTAAATTAATAAAACTTGCTATGTAGCTTCACCTGGTTGAGTTATATTGATAATTGCAAAAAAAAACACATATCTTATCTTACTTGTTGCAGCAAACCTGCGTACTCAATTATAATTTTATTCTTATAGAGAATAAATGAAATGCTATATATCACTTATTAATGAATGTATTTTTGTGAAACTTGGTAAGTGGCTCTAGTTAGTAGTGATACCCATATATATGCATTGGAAATTCGCTGAGTACGCAGGTTTGCTGTGACGGGGGTATTTTGAATTTAGATATCAAGAAAGTCTAACATTCTTGAGCTATCCAGTAATGAATAAACCACTTTTGAAGTTTACTTAAAATAAAAATTGTTTTGCTTGCTTTTAACAAACTTTTTCAAAACCGGTACAAAACTTAGCCAAATCCTAAGTTTTATTCATTTATGTTCATAATTTAGGGAGACACAATATGTTACTTATTCTCCATACGAATAACACGCGGGGCTGAGTACGCAGGTTTGCTGCTACAGAAAATATCGGATTTAAAAAATATATAACATTAGAACACAACCAGATGAATCCATTTACCATGTTTGGTCGATATACGTTCATAAATAAGTGAAATTTAAAATTATTCTTATATTCTCCATAAGAATAATATTGGACAACGTACTGTGTGTAGCACTTTCAATATCTCAGTAACAAATTGACGTAGATCAATGATCAAAACCCTAACTAAATTGTGTGTCTTTTTAAGCTAAATCCAATAAATAAAACTAAAATTTTACTTTTTAAAAAATTATGAAAATTATGTGTACAAAATTTAAAAAACTTTTGTGGGGTAGAAAACCCCCCCCAAAAAGCCCTTCCTATAAATTGACCTAACTGAGTTTCAAACATAAAGTCATAAATGCTGCTTTACACGTTTGTACCAAATCTCGTCAAAATCGTACAATTTTTACGAGAGTTATCGTGCTCACGGACACACACAAACTCACACACACAGACACACACACACACACACACACACACACACACACACACACACACACACACACACACGCACGCACGCACACACACACACACACACACACACACACACACACACACACACACACACACACACACACACACACACATATACTGTATATATATTTATTTATTGCATTGAACGGATGGTTTTTTTTTGTTATCTGAGGACCTCAAGACGAAAAGTCATCATGGTCCCGGGCCTAGGTCTTACCACGATGACTACGGACTACGGTTTCTTCCCTATAGGGGAAATTCACTAATATAAAAAATACCTTGTGACTAACCATTATGTTTTTTAAATGTGGCTCACCCATAGAACTCTATTAATACACCTGGAATGCTAGCGCAGTGGAGTTTTGATGCGAAAAACGGTCCTTTCCCCTCCACTTCTTGGGCAACTTCGTCAACTGAGCGATTTCTGCAGAAAAATATTTTAATGCGCGCACTCATTAACACGCTCCTCCATCACACAGGGGTTACCGGATTGTAAATAAACTTATATATTTCTTATCTGGAAGAATGGAAGAATTGAGGATTCCAACGGAGTTAAAAACGTACAGATTTGTTCGTTAACATATTTATAAAGATACAAAATATAATCAGCTAGTCAAATTGGAACATGAAAAAGTTACTAAGCGTGAACTTTTTTTATTTTTGAGGTAGAAACAAACTTCAAGCGAGAAAAATGTTGGAAATGAGTTGAATAACAACTTTTATTAAGACCCTTTTTTATACAGTCTGTAGTTTTCTTACATCAAAGGTTAAACGCTCGCTTTCAATATCGCCACCGCCGCTGCACGCCGATGAAACACTCCAATGAAAGTAAATCGTGCGACATTCATAAATTTGTAAACAGTGCAATAAATTACTTTGGCGGCAACATTTTTGTTCCCATCCGATCACCTCTCCTGATGATCGGCATGAGTTACAGCTTGTGAAAAAGATTTGCTATTTGTTTTTCAAAGTATGATGCCATGATTTAGCTCGGACTCGATCCATGGAAGAAAATAAAGCATCAATGGGCCTAAGGCAGAAATTGAATAAGTTAATTTTATTTAATCACACTTAAGATGTCGAAGAGCAACTGTATAGTCTTATATTGTAATAAAATATCATTTAAAATTGGGTTTCAAATTAATTTTGAATATTAACCTGTTCCCTGTGTCATTTTACATGCTACCGTATATGTTGGTTCCACTTGTGATTCAGTTTATTTAATACAAAACAGCGTCAATGAAACAGCTATCTATTTCCAAAATAAAAACAAGAGTGGTACCATAATAGACCACTTACTGCCTGTAAAATAATAAGTCATAGTTCAGCTTATTAATATACAATCAAATTCGTGTTGTATAGCAAAGTGTCGCGTCAGTTAGCTGGAATGAGTGCGGCGCGAATTGGTTTGAGCGCGGTAAACGTTAATCCCTTCTTTACAGAACAAATAAATCAACTTATGAAAAAAGGTTTGGAATAAAAATTGTGGATCAACTAATTATCTACAACTTTTCCGCTGGAATTTTATTTTTAACCCCAAAACAAAAAAGTTTAGGCTTAGAGACTTTTTCGTGTCACACTTTCAAAACACTAAATAGTCTTCATTACTACAAATAAATTAAATTACCAAACTACAAGAAGTTTATACTGTTAGATTTCGTAGTTCATGAAGATAAATAATATATACACTTTATTGTAATTACATGAATTTATGGCGAGGCGCAAAAGCTTGTAAACGATAGGGCGCACAATGCTGAAATCCACTGAGCGGCCGTGAGTGCCATTAAAGGAGTGGGGGTAAAGACCGATTTATTGGCACAGCCCGAGCGTTCCAGGTGTATTAATAGAGTTCCATGGGCTCACCCCATTGTGTTTGAAACCCATCCTTTTTAAGAGTGATCCATAAAACGTATTACAAACAAAAACGAGTTCGCACGCAGCACGCTGACGTGAGGGAAGTGAATTTCCACAAAAAAACTTGTAAAACTCAAAATCAGTGTAAAAACAAACCTTTATTCCATATTTTATTGAAATCTAAAAACAATGATTTTTTGGCTGTTCTGATACTCCTGGTTTCATTTACTTGCAAAGCTGGGAATACAATTTTGCGCATTATAAGGTTAGGAGAAGGTCCAGACAGGCTTGCAAGTAGGCGTGAGGTTACTGGGGATGATAAAGTACTCTAACAAAGGAATAACAGGTTTTTCTAGTGTAAAACCCCCATAAGACAACGTACTAGCTGTGTTTAGTCGATACACATTTTCTTTAATAACTCGGTAAATATTTATGCTAGAATGACGAGAGAGGGCTTAAAACTTTCGCCTCTCTAATTACCATCTTTTTACATGCATTAATTGTACAGCCGAGGCTTTTCTGACACTTTTTGGGCCCAACAACTCGAAATTTGAAAGATTAATCCCCAAAAAAGGGGTTTAGAGTTTTCCGATTGTTTTGCCCAACGAACTTGTCCAACTGATTACAGAAAGGAACGTCCCTACCAAATTTGAAGTAAATCGAAAAAAAAATGCGACCGCTAGAGTGCAAACACACACACACACACACACACACACACACACACACACACACACACACATGTTGGAAGTTAAATACAACTACTCCAGTAAATATTATATTAGCATATGACAATGCTAATCATATGTTTATATTTACTATGAAAGGTTTTAAGTTTAAATAAAAATGGCTTCATTGTTTTTATCTTGATTATGTTTTGTATTAATAAAAAAATAGAACCACTGCACTGCTTTTAATAATTTCTTTAGGTTGATGTGCCCAGATAATGTAATTTCTATTTTATTGTGATTTTGTTTTTTTGTTTGATGTCTAATTAAAATGACAACGTTAACAAATCTTCCCCAACTAACTGATTCAAATTTTTCAAACTGGAAATTCAGATTGGAATGTATTCTTGATGAAAAAGGTGTCAAAGAAGTCACACAAAAGGAATACACCACTGAAGATTTAGATAAACTTCCAGAAAAACAGAAGAAAGAAACTTTGGCACAAGATGCAAAAGCTAGATCAATAATTGTACAATGTATCACGGATCGACATTTGGAGTACATAAAAGATGCCAAGACTGCATATGAGATGTTAAAAGCACTTAGGAACGTCTTTGAACGTAAGAGCACCTTATCAAGATTGTATATAAGAAGACAGCTCTTAACGCTCCAATGTGATGCAAATACAAATCTGCAGGACCATTTCATGAAGTTTGATGCACTGATTAGAGACCTCGAATCTACTGGGACAAAGCTTGATGAAGATGATAAGGTATGTCATTTACTGTTGACTATTCCTAAGAAATATGACACAGTAATTACAGTCTTAGAAACGACTACCTCCACACTAACACTTGATTTTGTAAAAAGTAAATTGCTTGATGTTGAATTAAAACTAAATAATTCTCAAAACTATTCTAAACCAGAGGTAGAATGTTCTTTCTACTCGGGGAAAAGTAATGCAAACAAATGTTTTAAGTGTGGTAGCTTTGATCATTACCAAAATAAGTGTCCAAAAGGTTATCACAAAACTGAGGGGTCTAATAATCAACAAAATAGATATCAAAATCATTCTGGGGGGAGATCAAGAGGTAATTTTCGTGGTAAAAGGTGGAATAATCGCAGTAATCACAATGCTAATGTAGCTGAGCAAGACTCGGACGCTAGTATTTCATTCACAAATTTTACTGCTTATTCAACTAAAATTGAAAATGTTCAAGAAGAAGGTAAAGTTAATTTTATTGTTGATTCTGGAGCAACTAATAATCTGGTTTGTTCCTCAATGGAGAAATATATGAGAGATGTCGCGGATATCATACCAATACAGTTAAAAGTAGCTAATGGACAAACTATGGAAGCCAAAAGACAGGGAAAACTGGTTGTGTATTGTAATCAAGGGATTAACAAAGTACCAAAACAAATCAGTATTGAAGCACTAATTGTAGATGGATTACCATTTAATTTGTTCTCTGTTCAAAAAATCAATAAAGCAGGTTTCAGTGTAACATTTGATCATGGTTGTGCTCAAGTAACAAAGAGAAACAACCTACTTTTCAAGTGCAATCTTGAAAATAATCTTTTTGTCGCAAGATTTAGCTTAGGGAAATCAAAAGCGAGCACTGGCTTATCGTTGTCTTCTGATGAAGATCTATGGCATCTACGTCTTGGTCACCTTAATAGAAGAGGGTTACAATTACTTTGTCTGCCATATTCAAAGACTCCTTGTGACTCCTGCAAGAAAGGTAAAGCAACCAGAAATGTTTTTAAAAACGCACAGGGACCTCGTTCAACACGTATCGGGGAACTTGTTCACACTGATGTCTGGGGACCTGTAGATGTTCCAACTCTAAACGGTGAGCGATATTATGTAACAATTACAGATGATTTTTCTCATTTTTCACATGTATATATTCTTAAACATAAGTCTGAAGCTGAAAATAAACTGATTCAATATGTAGAGCAACTGAAATCACAGAACATTAGAGTAGCTAGATTAAGATCAGATAAAGGAGGAGAGTTCACATCAAATAACTTTAAATCTTTTTGTGCAAACAATGGTATTCAGTTAGAGTATACTGCTAGTTATACGCCTCAACAAAATGGTGTCGCTGAAAGGCTGAACAGAACAATCCTTGATAAAGTAAGATCTATGTTTGTGGATACTAACTTGCCCAAATATCTGTGGGGAGAAGCAGTCTGTTGTGCGATATATCAGTTAAACAGATCACCAACACGTGCTCTTAATGGGAGAGTACCTGCCCATATTTACTTTGGTAAATCAAATGGAACTTTAGACAAATTGAGAGTTTTTGGATCTAAAGTTTGGGTATACAATCTTCCAAAGAAAGGTAAGCTTGAACCAAGAGCAACAGAAATGCGGATGGTTGGGTATGGTGGTCCTGGTTACCGTTTATGGAATCCAGTAAACAACAAAATTGTAGTGTCTCGTGATGTCAAATTTAACGAAAATGATTACAGACACCAAACTGTTTCAAAAGTAACAGAATCAAAAGTTGTCCCACAGCTTAGTAATGAAAATGAAGAACCAGACAGTTCTGATGAAATTCAAGAACAAACTCAATTACATGGAAATCAATATGATGAACCCCATGAGGAGCAGAATCATCAAAGGAGTAAAAGGAAAACAACGTTTCCAAAAAAGTATGAGGATTACGATATCTATAGTGCTTATTATTGTTTAATCTCAACCGAAAATGATCCTTCAACTTATAAAGAAGCTATAGAATCTGGTAGTGAGTGGCAAAAAGCTATTCAAAATGAACTGGATAGTCATAACAAATTTCAAACTTGGTCAGTAGCAGATTTACCTGAAGGAAAAGTTGCAACAGACACTAAATGGGTTTTCAGGACCAAGCAGGATAATGTTAAAAAAGCCAGATTAGTAGCAAAAGGATTTCAAGAACAGTGTAGTTCTAATGTCTATGCTCCTGTTGCTAAAATGACTACTGTTCGAATGACAATTTCTCATGCACTTCAGAATGATTGGGAACTTAGACATTTAGATGTTCCCACTGCTTTCTTAAATGGTAGATTGGAAGAGGATGTTTTCATTAAAATACCTCAGGGAGTAACCGCGCCAAAAGGAAAAGTTTTAAAGCTCAATAGAGCTTTGTACGGACTAAAGGAATCGCCTCGTTGCTGGAACAATTGTTTCAATGAATTCATTCAAAAGAACGGATTGAAACGCTCAATGCATGATGTGTGTTTATACATAGGAGAAGATGTCTGTTTAACACTATTCGTTGATGATTGTCTTTTAACAGGAAAACGAGAAAATTGAAGAGTTGGTGAGTAAATTAAAAAGTGAATTTAATGTAAAAGATTTAGGCAGTATAGGAACATTCTTCGGAACTGAAGTATCAAGAAGTGGTGACACAATATCTCTAAGCCAAACTAAAATGATTGACAAAGTACTACAGAAGTTCAATATGATTGATTGTAAAGGAAAAGAAACTCCAATGGAAGTAAACTTTCAAGTTAATCTCGATGAAGATATTATAACCAATGTTCCATATCGTGAGCTAATTGGAAGTCTAAACTACTTAGCAATGATTTCAAGACCTGACATTTCATTTGCAACATCGTTTCTTGGAAGATTTCTCGACAGACCAACACAGACTACATGGAAAGCTGCAAAAAGGATTTTGCAATACATAAGTAATACCAAACATTTAACACTGAAATTCAAGAAAAGTCAAAACGAAGAATGTGTTGAGGGTTATGCTGATGCAGATTGGGGAAATGATATTTCTAACAGAAAAAGCATAACTGGCATTGCAATTTATCATTTTGGTAATCTAGTGTCCTGGACTTCAAAGAAACAACAAGTTGTTGCTTTGTCGACTGCCGAAGCTGAATATTTGGCTGCAGCACACTGTGCAACCGAAATTATGTTTGTCAGCGGATTGGCTAATGACTTTAAACAAGCAGAAACAACTCCAGTCTTAAATGTCGACAACCAGAGTGCAATTGCAATGATGAAAAACTATGAGAACACCAAGAGATCCAAACATATTGACATTAAAGCTCATTTCATCAAAGATATTGTCGCTAAGGGCATTGTGAAAGTTCTATATGTATCTTCAGATAAGAACGTAGCAGACATTTTTACCAAGTCGTTGTGTAAAGAGAAGTTTGTTAAATTCTCAAGAGCCTTAAGTTTGTTGTAATTTTGTGATGAGCAATTTTAAGTTTTATTATTCAATAACGGACTTAAAATTGAACGGGGGTGTTGGAAGTTAAATACAACTACTCCAGTAAATATTATATTAGCATATGACAATGCTAATCATATGTTTATATTTACTATGAAAGGTTTTAAGTTTAAATAAAAATGGCTTCATTGTTTTTATCTTGATTATGTTTTGTATTAATAAAAAAATAGAACCACTGCACTGCTTTTAATAATTTCTTTAACACACACACACATATATATAATTTTGAACGACCTCCCAAACCGTGTTCAGGGGGTCACGTTAGGAACTTCTATGGTGGTCCCGGGCTTAAGTTTCACCTTGCGAGTCATGCTAATAGTTCACTTTCCAAAGGATATTCACTGACAAAACTACCTATTTTATCCTTTTTTATAATATATAATTCTGTTAGCGAAATTTTTAAGTTATAATTGTGGGAGTTTGATGGGAGACGGCTCAAATTAAAGGTCTTGATCCCAGGGCCTCAGGAAAAAATAGCAGTATTTTCAAAAAGTTAACAGCAAACGAGAAAAAATGTAAAAACTCCCTCTTAAGAAAAGCAAGGGGATTTAAAAACGTCTGCTTTGTTTATATTAAAACACGTGATTTAAGTGTCTACTTTGTTTACGAACTGCCGTATGTGTTGTTTTATTTTCCTCAGCATGTAAAAAGTAAAATACCTCCATCACAGCAAACCTGTATACTCAGCGAATTTCCAATGGAGATATAAATGCCTTAATACTACATAAAGCTACTTGCCAAGTTTAATAAACAAATATCCACAAATAAGCGATATGTACAATTTTACTTATTCTTCATAAGAATAACATTGGGGCTGAGTTCGCAGGTTTGCTGCATCTATGATGACAAAAAATGGGTTTTTATGCTAATATCAAAATAACTCAACTAGGTGAAGTCATATACCAGTTTTTATTGATTTATGTTCATAATTAAGGGAGACATAGCATTTAATTATTATCCATAAGAATAACATGGGGCTGAGTACGTAGGTTTGCTGCTACCGGAGTCTTTGGAAAAAAGTTTTTTATTTTTTAGAAAATATCAATAGACCACAACCAGATGAAGCCATATACCAAGTTTTGTCAGTATACGTTCATAAACAAGCAAGATATAAAATTTTTCTTTTCCTCAATAAGAATAAAATTAGACAACGTACTGTGTTTATCACTTTCAATATCTCGGTAACTAATTGACGTAGAGAAATGATCAAAATACCAAATTGTGTGTTTTTTTAAGCTGAACCCAATGGTAAAACCTAAAATTTGACTATTTCAAAAGTTATACGTAAAAAATGCAAAAATCCATTTTTGGGGTAAAAAAAACCAAAATACCCCTTTGCATGGAGCGATCTGGCTGGTTTTCGAACTTAAAGTCATAAATGTTGCTTTACATGTTTATACAAAAATTTCATCAAAATCGGATCATTTTTATGAGAGTTATCGTGCTCACGGACACACACACATACATATGTATATATATATATATATATATATATATATATATATATATATATATATATATATACAGTTTCGAACGAATGGTGTTTTTGGGGTCTGGGGACCTCAAAACGAAAAGTTATCAAGGCCCCGGGCCTAACTTTCTAGGTCTTACTAGGAATACTAGGTCTTACCACGCCGACTACGGTAATAGCTTCTTCCCAATAGGGGAATTTCGCTAAAATCAGACAGGCAGAGTATTTCAGAAAGATTAGGGGCTTTATCCGCTTCAAGCTACTATACTTATATTCCCAAATACCCATAATCTTATTAGGAACTAAATGAGCAGACAACAAAAGAGCACAAAAGAGAACATCGGTGCTTCATGGATGATATCATAAACCCTAGCCACCAGTCACTACCAAAAAAAGTTTAACTTAAACATTAAGCAAAGAAAAAGACCGGCAATCCAGCAATATTTCAACTTCAACTTCAACCATTTGTGTTTATTTACGTTCTGAGATTTAAAATTGTTACAGAAAATTAATTGTAAAAACGTAATGCCCGGAGATTATACTGACAGATTTTTAGAAGGTATTTATAAAAATAATTTCACAATTAGGTTCATATTTGGAGCAATTGATTTGATGGTAATTGAACTGTTGTGCATGTTTTCAATTGGCTATCTTATAGGTACTCTCATTGCCTAGGCCATTAACTAATAGGACTATACCTGAAGTAGACTGTTAACTCAATACATTAATATGTTCAGCCTTCAAAAACTTTTCCATCGTTCTGACCCCTTTACAAACTCAATACCGGTACATTAATATGTACAGCCTTCAAAAACTTTTCCATCGTTCTGACCCCTTTACACAGGTTGGCTGGCTGCAAGATTAGGCATAGTTCCTGTGTGCTTTATACTTTTACTGGTGAAGGTGATTCTGCAATATCCAGTAGGCCCTTCTTAAGTTATTTGTTCTGAAATTGGACATTTTTTATCCTCTAAATACAAATCACTTAAATGGAATGTTTGGAAAAAATCTCTTAGATGGGAAATTAGACAGGATGATTTCTTCTGTAATGGGAATATTTTAGGATAATTCACTCTAAATTTGTTTTAGCGAATTTCCCCTACCTATAGGGAAGAAGCCATTACTGTAGTCGGCATGATAAGACCTAGGCGCAGGACCATGATAACTTTTCGTTTTGAGGTTCCCAGATGCCAAAAACACCATTCGTTCAATAGGCTATATATATATATGTCCGTAGGAACGATAACTTTCTTAAAAATGGTCCGATTTTGATTAAATTTGGCACAAACGTGAAAAGCAACATTTATAACTTTAAGTTCGAAAACCAGACAGATCGCTTTATCTGAAGGGGTATTTTAGGGGGGCTTTGTACCCTAAAAGAGGGTTTTTTGAGTTTTCTGTACATAATATTTTAAGAAATCTAATTTTAGTTTACACCATTGGATTCGGCTTAAAAAAACGAACAATTTGGTGTTTTGACCATTTCCCTACGTCAATTGGTTAACGAGATATTGAAAGTGCTAAACACATTACGTTGTCCAATGTTATTCTTATGGAGAATAAGAAAAATTGCATATCTCGCTTATTTATAAACGTATCTGGTCGAAACGGTATATGGCTTCATTTCGTCGTGGTTATTGATAATTGTTCAAAAATAAAAAATGTTGCTGATGGTTCCCGTAGCAGCAAACCTGTGTAGTACTCAGCGCCCATATTATTCTCATGGTGAATAAGAAAAATGTTATGACTCATTTAATTATGAACATAAATTAATATAACTTGGTATGTAGCTTTACCTAGTTGAGTTATATTTATAAGGTAATGTATAGAAACTCATAATTTGTGATCCTTGTTGCAGCAAACATGCGTACCTACTCAGCCCCCCCCCATGTTATTCTTATGGAGAATAATTAAAATTGTATAAATCGCTTAATTTATAAATGGATACGGATGAAACATGGTATGTGGCTTCACCTGGTTGTGGTCTGTTGATATTTTTATTAAAACTTAATATTTTATGTTCCTTATTGCAGCAAACCTGAGTACTCAATCCCCATGTTATTCTTATGGAGAAAAATTAAAATTTAATATATGGCCCATTTTTTAATATTTATCTATGAAACTTGATAAGTGGCTGTATATAGTATTATAGTATATAGTATTATAGTATTATAGTATAGCAATATATGCATTAGAAATTCGCTGAGTATGCAGGTTTTCTGCAACGCGGGTATTTATGGTTGATAACAACAATATGCCAATTCACAGGGATTTACTCTTGTAAGCGACTGAACACTTGTGATCGAATTGCCAGCACTGCTGGCCACAACACAATTGCAGACTGCTCGGAATATTCTACGCACTGTTAGTCCTTGCCGCTCGGATGGCCAGCATTACTGGCTGCTCATATTTCATTGCCAACTCTGAGGCCATTTTGCCATCTGTGTGTGCGTCTTGTACCTTACCATTGATTTTGAACAGGATAGACAAACCGAGCTTATGGCCCATCTGTAACCCGAAAAATACACCATGAAACTAGTGCTACACCATCTCAAAGGAGGCGCTGGCAACCAGGATTTCAATTTGCGGAATCTTCGAAACTTCTGCGGGATTAAAACATGATGCGGGATAAAAACATCAATATTACTGAAATCGCTGATCATAATGTGAAAATTGACATGTTAAATGTCAGGGTTTTTATATGACGTTAATCATTGTTATTTACTAAAACTTTACACATTATATTAACAGTTTTGTTTCATCAAAACCCTTTCTATTTTTTGCTCAGCCTAGTTGGTTGCCTAGTTATTATTTCCCCTTAACATAACAATATTTTCACGTTCAAAAGAACATTATTGTTTGATAAAATCGTATGCAACCTTAAAATGTAAAGTTTTGAAATCTTTTAAACAACAAAGCTTTAAAACAGCGAACGCCACAAACATACGGTTAGGTCCATTCTTCACACGTGTGACCAAATCGCCGTGTTTTTGTTGCTCGTACAATGGGCCTTAAGCCTCAGGCATGAACATGCGATGCGACATTGTAGAATAAATGATAAAACGTCGTCACCGTTGTAATTTTTTGTTGAGAATAGTTTGGATAGTGTTTTCGTCCCCGGCAGAAGCGACATCGCTCGTATCACTGACAGAATTTTTGTTGCCCAGATAGAACGGAGCCTTAGGAGCAGAGTAGAACGAAGCAGTAACACTTAGTTTAACCACAAAGAAGAAATAACTTAGGCTAATTCTTTCAGTTTGAAAAATCATCATCACAATTAATTTCGGGCCTAGTATAATTTCCTGAAGTTGTATTTCAAGAATATAAACATACAGAAGAGCTGGTAAAAGCAAATAGAAAACCATTTGATGCTGCATTGGAAAACATAATTATGTTCTCGGATTAAAGTGGGATAAAACGGGATTATTTTGTCTGAAGAACAGGATTGTTTTGGCCAGTAGCTGATAGGTTATCTGACCAGTGGACCAGCTGATCCATTTTCCTGGCTTCAAAAATTAACCTGTATTGTGATATCTATTCTGTATTGAAAATCAATGGTTTCAGTGGTTCATAACTATCTACCCTACCACGTCTCATTTCCTCCAGACCTAGTGATGTAAAATACCCGGGAATTTAAAACTCTGGGTAAATACCGGTACCCAAAATTCTTAACTACCCGGGTGTTAGGGTATTTATGATATTTTACGTAAAAATTCCAAAAATTTAACTCACATATACCCTTACAACCCTTGTAAGGATTAATGTATAACTTGTGAGGATATTTTATTGATTACATTTATTAGGCCCTAATTATTCCAATAAATAAATAATAAAATGGAAATTGTTGTAAAAAGCTCTGTCAAGCGCATAAACCACACCACCGCCAAACTATGAAGGAACTGGTTAAATATTCTATACAAATTTAAAAATATTTAATTTTATAACTAGACAAATATAGAACAAAATCACAATGTAATTGAATTTCAATTCTTTTTATACACATTTTTAAATTTATTAAACACTCCAAAAGACCATCAAAGTAGTAAATACCCAGTCCTGGGAATTTATCTCGATCTTGTTCAAAAGTTAAATGTTTCTGGTGAACATGTTATACTCTTCAAAAAAGTTGTTATGATCATTTTAGCGAATTTCCCCTATAGGGAATTAGCGAATTTCCCCTATAGGGAAGAAGCTATTACCGTAGTCGGCATGGTAAGACGTAGGCCCGGGACCATGATAACTTTTCGTTTTGAGGTCCCCAGACCCCAAAAACACCATTCGTTCGAAACTGTATATATATATATATATGTGTCCGTGAGCACGATAACTCTCGTAAAAATGATCCGATTTTGATGAATTTTGGTATAAACGTGTAAAGCAACATTTATGACTTAAAGTTCGAAAACCAGCCAGATCACTCCATCCGAAGGGGTATTTTGGGGGGGTTTTGTACCCCAAAAATGGGTTTTTTGAATTTTTTACATGTAATTTTGGAAAAAATCAAATTTTAGTTTTTATCATTTGATTCAACTTAAAAAAACACACAATTTGGTATTTTCATCATTTCTCTACGTCAATTGGTTGCCGAGATATTGAAAGTGCTAAACACAGTACGTTGTCTAATGTTATTCTTATGGAGGAATAGAAAAATTTTATATCTCGCTTATTTATGAACGTATACTGACGAAACTTGGTATATGGCATCATCTGGTTGTGGTCTATTGATATTTGCTCTAAAAAGTTATTTTTTGCCAAAGGCACCCGTAGCAGCAAACCTGCGTACTCAGCCCATGTTATTCTTATGGATAATAATGAAATGCTATGTCTCCTTTAATTATGAACATAAATTAATAAATTCTGGTATATGACTTCACCTAGTTGAGTTATATTGATATTAGCATAAAAACCCATTTTTTGTGTTCCTTGTTGCAGCAAACCTGCGTACTCAGCCCCAATGTTATTCTTACGGAGAATAATTAAAATTGTATATATCGCTTATTTGTAAATATAGTTTTATGAAACTTGGTAAGTGGCTTTATGTAGTATTAAGACATTTATATATATATTGGAAATTCGCTAAGTACGCAGGTTTGCTGCTACGGGGGTATTATAATTCTTACAGCATGGGAATTTTAATGAACCTTGTAAAAATCCCCTAAAAGTTATAATACCCTCGTCACAGCAAACCTGCGTACTCAACGAATTCCCAATGAATATATATGTCTTATTAACACATTAAGCCACTTACCAGGATGCATAAGAAATATATTCACAAATAAGCGAAATTTAAAATATTAATTATTCTCCATGAGAATAACATTGGGATGAGGATGCAGGTTTGCTGCAACAAGGATCACAAAATAACGGGTTTTTATGCAAATATCAATAGAACTCATCAAAGTGAAGTCACATACCAAGTTTCATCCATATACATCCATAAGTAAGCGATATATAACATTTTAATTATTCTTTATAAGAATAACATGGGAACCAAGTACCTAGGTTTGCTGCTACGGGAACCATAGGCGAAAACATGTTTTTTCTGTGCAAACAACAATAAACCACAACCAGATGAAGCCATATACCAAGTTTTGTCAGTTTATGTTTATAAATAAGCGAGATATAACATTTTCCTTTTCTCCATAAGAATAACATTAGACAATATACTGTGTTCAGCACTTTAAAATCTCAGTAACCAATTGACGTAGAGCAATGATCAAAATACAAATTGATCAAATTGTTTATTTTTTAAGCCGAATTCAATGGTAAAAGTTAAAAATATATTTAAATAAAAATTATATGTAAAAACCCCCAAAAACATAATTTTGTGGTACAAAACCCCCCAAAAACCCCCTCTTAGATGGTGCGATTAGTCTGGTTTTCAAACTTGTTGAAATAAATGGTACTTTACACATAATTACCAAATTTCATTAGGATTAGACCTTTTTTATGAGAGTTATCGTGCTTACGGTCACACACACACCACACACACACACACACACACACACACACACACACACACACACACACACACACACACACACACAAATTTAAACTAATGGTGTTTTTGGCATCTGGGGACCTTAAAACGAAAATTTATCATGGTCTCGGGCTTAAGTCTTACCTACGGTAACAGCTTCTTCCCTAAAAGGGAAATTCGTTAAAAATCATAAATACCCACATTTTGGGTATTTACCCCGGGGCTTGGGGTAAATACCCATTTAATATTTACCTACCTGCTGGGTATTTACCCGGCCCATGTCACTATCCAGACCAGCTGGTAAAAGTAAATAGAAAACTATTTGATCGGGAAACATAATAATGTATAAAAGTGGGATGAAAAGGGATTTTTGAAGGAGATTTAACGGGACAGAGTGGGCTGATCAGTGGACCAGGAGATCCGTTTTCCTGGCTTCAAAAATTAACCAGTCTTGGGATATCTATTCTGTATTCAAAATCAATCCTTGTACCTTCTGAAGTTTCTAAATTGGCCGAGTAGGCGTTGAAATTGTCATCAGATGCCCGTTTCACCCAGGACATCCCATTGTAGTTAGATTGGGTAGGGTAGGGGTTAGGTTAGGTAGGGTAAGCCGATGATTAACTGAGAAGTAATAAATCTTCCAATGAATAAAAAACAATTTTTGTAAGAATGATTTTAGGCCGCTCTTTAACTTACACAATGTAATTTACATTTCTTACCAACACAGGTAACATTTGAAAAATGTTTAATCATATGTAAAGAAGTTAAAAAAAAAATCTATGATATTCTGCAAAGGTGTTTCTGAATCTAGTATTGTAATTATGAAGGTAATTTCTATATTCTAAAGCTTGAGATTTAATGTAAGTACAGTAGGCGCTCAGAAATCTGGATTACACTTATCCGGACTCATGGTTAACTAAACTGATGATCTTGATTTTTTTAAAAATTTTTTTGCAAATAAAAACGAAATTTCACGATTTAGCGCTTTCATTTTTCACTTGATTATCCCGCATTACGTGAATGTAATGTAGCTTGCATCATCAGGCACTCTAACCCACCCTCGGATGGTCCGAGTCCTTGCTTGTGTTTGTTATTGATTGTTATTGATTACGTTTCTGGTATTCTACTCCATATTCTGGTCTTCTCCTGTCGATCACTTTCTACTGGAAGCTCACTCTTGTGTAAGCACATAAACGTAAATGTATATTATCATAATTTTTCACTATAAAGGCGGAATTTATGATGCCTGCCCACCTCCGGGAAATCCAGATTTTTCAAAATCCATACATGCTGTCAGCCAAATTAGAACGGATTTCTGAGGGTCTACTGTACAAATAAGTAGACTGGTCTAGACTATAATACCCCCGTTGCAGCGAACCTGTATACTCAGCGAATTTCCAATGGAGATATAAATGCCTTAATACTACATAAAGTGTATCATAAAAATATATTCACAAATAAGCGATGTATACAATTTGAATTATTCTTCATAAGAATAATATTGGGGCTGAGTACGCAGGTGTGCTGCAACAAGAAACACAAAAATTGGGGTTTTATGCTAATATCAATATAACTCAACTAGGTGAAGTCGTATACCGTACCAGTTTTTAGCGAATTTCCCCTTTAGGGAAGAAGCTATTACCGTAGGTCTCATGGTATGACTTAGGCCCAAAACCATGTTAACTTTTTGTTTTAAGATCCCCAGATGACAAAAACACTATGGTTCAAATTTATATCTATGTATATATAGGGGCCTATATATATATATATATATATATATATATATATAGGCCCCTATATATACATAGATATAAATTTGAACCATTTGAAAAAAAAAATGGCGGATAGCGGCTAAACGAAGTTGAAATCGAAAACATTTTATCGAACATTTTCGATTTATTTTTGTATGTAGAATATGGTTATGTATAGCCAATTCCGGATTTTTGTGACACCCTGTATATATATATATACAGGGTGTCACAAAAATCCGGAATTGGCTATACATAACCATATTCTACATACAAAAATAAATCGAAAATGTTCAGTAAAATGTTTTCGATTTCAACTTCGTTTAGCCGCTATCCGCCATTTTTTTTTTCACTTAAACATTTCTATTTCCGTAATGGATTAATGTATCAAGTAAAAATTTGGTATGGAGCTTTACAGGATAAATGTCTAAATCCACAAAAAAAATTATTTTTTCCCGACGTTTATTTTCAAAATGGCGGCCACTTTAAATTTTTAAAGTCAAATTCCATGAAAACTAGCAGATTTATAAAAAATTGTTTGATACAATAAAACTAGATATTTTTAATACAAATCTAACAAGACCTTGTTTGTTAAGATCGATTTAATAAATAACGAAGTTATTAACATTTCAAATGTTATCATTAGAACCAACATTACGGTTTAAGAGCTGCATTGCAACAAATTTCAATAAACTACTAAAAAAATAACGTTACTAGTATAAATAATAGTAATAGTAATGAATTTAAGTAAATCTATTAAAAAATTAGGGTGCAGTTCCTTATCTGGGCTACCATACTATCGAATGAAAATATCGAAGTTTTAACAATCGATATATATCGAACAATTAATCTGTATTCGATTGATGTTTTTAAACATTATCAATTAAAATTTTTTATTTACATTTTACAATAAAGTAAATAAAAATATAAGTAGAATGTGATTGTGATTTTGTGAAATTTACATATTTGTGTAAACATGTGTTTAATTCAATAGAAAAATGTGTTAGTTTTCTTCAAGACAAAGAACTAATACCTAATAATCCAAATTGTGATGTGTGTGGAGGCAAAACAAAAACACTAATACGTGGTGAAAATTTGGTCAAATTTTGATGCCAAAAAAAGGTCAATGGCGAACACGATGTAAGAAAGAACGCTTTAGAAAACACTTTTTTCGAAAATGCCAAGTTTGGATTGATTAACATTCTAACCTTAGTTTAATTTTTTGTATAAATGTTGTAAATTATGATTTTTTAATAAGAGAAACAAGCACATCAACATCTAAAACCAGCAGGAAAACTATCGCTGATTGGATGTCGTTTTGTAGAGAGGTCTGCTTTTGCTACATCGACAGAAAATTTGAAGAATAAGAGTAATCGATGTATCGATTGTTAAAACTTCGATATTTTCATTCGATAGTATGGTAGCCCAGATACGGAACTGCACCCAAAAATTATCCCATTTATATAAATTTCAGTGACCTCTCAATCGAAAAAAACAAAAAAAAAACACTTATTTAGTTGGTAAACTTAATTCATTTTGTATTTCATACAATCAGCTGATCACTGCCTTTCGTTCAGTCAGCTGTTAAGTTTCATTGTTGTTTTCCGTCAACATAAACAACGTCTAAATTATTCTGTCAACTTATTGAATGAGGTTCAGGATTACTTGTGTTTTACATTTATTAATATTTCTGTGCTGATATTAAAGTCATCTGCTTAAAATGCCAGAAGAGTTTTCAAACGTTGAACTATCCGATATGCATTTGATGTATGGACTCGCAGAATGCAATCGTGCATTAGCTCGTCGTTTGTATTCAGAACGTTTTCCCAACCGAAGACTGCCAAGTGAAAAAATGTTTGTCAATGTGTATGACCGGCTTCGTCAACATGGATCCTTTAGAGTACCTACCGTCGGACGAGGAAGACCACAGACTACAAGAACTGTTGAAGTGGAAGAACGAGTCCTGCAAGCTGTTGAAGAAGATCCTTCCACCAGCACAAGAAGAATCGCATTCACACATGGGATCGACCATTCATCTGTGTGGAGAATTTTGAAGAGTCAGCAACTCTATCCATATCATGTACAACGAATCCAGGCTCTTTCAGAGCACGATTACCCAAACAGGCGACGGTTTTGTGAACGTTTTATAAATAAATGTAATCTGAACCCCCAATTTGTATCATCTGTACTCTTCACCGATGAAGCAGGGTTCAATAGAAACGGAATCCTCAACTACCACAACACACACCATTGGGCAGAAGAGAACCCAAAAACAATTGTGCAATCCAGGTAACAACACAACTTTTCTTTGAATGTGTGGGCAGGTATTGTTGGCGATTGTTTTATTGGACCATTGTGTTTGCCGCAGAGGGTAAACGGAATGACCTACTTACAATTCCTCCAAAATGACTTCAAGAACGTGATGGAAGAAGTGCCCCTGGACACAAGGAAAAGGGTCTGGTCTATGCACGATGGCGCGCCTCTTCATTTCAGCAGTAACGTGCGAGCGTATCTTGATCGTGAATACCCGGGTAACTGGATAGGTCGTGGTGGCCCGATGGCGTGGCCAGCAAGGTCCCCGGACCTGAACCTTTCGTTTGGGGTATACTCAACCAAACGAAAATTTCGTTTTAAAATCAATGGTATACTCAACGCCGGTGGACACTGTTGATCAATCATTGGTTACACATCATTATCCCCGCTATTTTCGATAACTTTTTGAGACGGCTTAGGGTTCGGTCTTAAGTTGTACGGGCTAGTCATTTTGTTCGTTATAGGTTATTAACAACAAGTGGGAATACAATTATTGGGGGGAATTAAATACAGTATACACTTATGATAATGTCACAACTTATATATATGTAGGTTATCTCTTATATTACCTTATACTACTACTTCAAACACTTCGATTGCAAGAATCCAGTTTCGGAAAGAGAGCCCCACGTTCGTGGTCGCCAATTGAAAAACACCTTCTAAAATATGTTTATTTCTTTATGTTTACTCTATGGGATAAATAGACTCCTAGTTCTAAACTTAGGTTGCTAAGTAACATAATACCCCCGTAGCAGCAAACCTGCGTACTCAGCGAATTTCCAATGCATATATATGTATCTTAATACCACATAAAGCCACATACCAAGTTTCATCAATATACATTCATAAACAAACGATTTATGACATTTTAATTATTCACCATAAGAATAACATGGCGGCTGAGTATGCAGGTTTGCTGAAGCAAGGAACACAAAAATGGGGTTTTATACAAATATCAATATAACTCATGTAGGTAAAGCCACATACCAAATTTCATTAATTTATTTTCATAATTAAGGGAGATAACACGTTACTTATTCTCCATAAGAATAACATGGGGCTGAGTACGCAGGTTTGCTGCTACGGGAACTATAAGCAAAAAAGTTTGTTAGTGCAAATATCAATAGACCACAACGATATGAAGTAATATACCAAGTTTCATCAGGATAAGTTGATAAATAAGCGAGATATACAATTTTTCTTATTCTCCATAAGAATAACATTGGACAACGTACTGTGTTTAGCACTTTCAATATCTATGTAACCATTTGACGTAGAGAAATGATCAAAATACCAAATTGTGTGTTTTTTTAAGCTGAATCCAATGGAAAAAAACTAAAATTTGACTATTTCCAAAATTATATGTACAAAATTTGAAAACCCCATTTTTGGGTACAAAACCAAATTTTTGGGTTTATACCAAATTTCATCAAAATCGGATAATTTTTACGAGAGTTATCGTGCTCACGGACACACACACACACACACACACACACACACACACACACACATATATATATATATATATAAATACAGTTTCAACCGAATGGTGTTTTTGGGGTCTGGGGACCTCAAAACGAAAAGTTATCATGGTCCCGGGCCTAGGTCTTACCATGTCAACTACGATAGTAGCTTCTTACCTATAGGGGAAATTCGCTAAAATTGTATATATCGTTTATTTGTGAATATATTTTTATGAAACTTGGTAAGTGGCTTTATGTAGTATTAAGACATGTATATATATATATTGGAAATTTGCTGAGTATACAGGTTTGCTGCGACGGGGGTATTATGTTTCTTTACAGTAAAAGTTTCTTTGCTTCTGGTGTTGTAGTTATGTACGGTACATCACTTTGTCGTTTAAATTTTGACTGATTAGTTGTTACAAACATTATTGTTCTATATATGTAAAGGCTATAGACAGTCATGATTTGCAACTCTGTAAAATGTGTTTTGCAAGATTCGTCTATTTTTAAGCTAAGTATGCACCGTATGGCTCTCTTTTGTAAAAGTAGAATTTTATTTAGGCCAAAACTGCTAGTTCCACCATAGACTTTTATATATATATGTATATCTACAGTTTCGAACGAATGGTGTTTTTGGGGCTGTGGACCTCAAAACGAAAAATTATCATGGTCCCGGGTCCTGGGCCTAGGTCTTACCATGCCGACTACGGTAATAGCTTCTTCCCTATAGGGGAAATTCGCTAAAACAAGATGGCGATATCTCTATCTGCTTCAAATGAATAAAGTCGGACAAAATTACAATTAACAAAAAAAAAAACTATTTATAAAATTGACATTTCAACATATTTAAATTGTGAGGGGTTGACAATTGGTGTTACAAAGGTAGGGAAATAAATATGATTTATTTTATACAATCGTGAAATAAGCCTCGGCGTCGTTCTGTGGGTAGTACCGGTACTTAAGTCTTAATCTCAGGGCGTTATAATGGATTCGCAGTGGTGGCTCTCTTCCTTTTCTAGATTCTGCTTTTAAATTTTGAATTTGATTTTCTTTCTAATAAAATTCCAAATCTAATTATTGATGATGAAATACTACTTTTTGAAATGTTCAGGAAGTTAATTTTGGCTTGGCGTCACCTGGAGATGGCGGCCATGATTTTGAATTAATGTTTTAGGCCTAAAATTTTCTGTTCCGATTTCACTGATGCTACCAAATTTGACTAAACAAGTTTTCTTCCTACTAACTTAGGACTAAAATTGTCTTGTTAACGAATGTTTTTGGACAGGATCATTAGTTAAGGCTGCTCAATCCACCCTAACTCTGACGTGATTTAGTCTGTGGGTTCGAGATAAGTTTGGGTTTGGTTTACCAGGGCTGCATCATTTCTTCGCTAAAACCATTTCTTCTTGGCCTAATAATAAACAAAGGGTATAATCTATATGGTTTTAGCTCTTCTCCTATTAAAAGATTGGACTTTTAGTGTCCAATGCACTTATTTAACGGAAATTTAATTAATTTTGAGACAAGGCTCACTTTTCAACATCTAACACCTAGGCCAGTTCAATTTAGAAGAAGGAGGAGAGTTGAATTTTTCCACCAACAATGTAGTCACACATGATTTCTTTCTTGAGGCTTTCAGTACACATGACACTTTCACTTTGAATTTCCACTGTCATTACTATATAAATTTTGACCAGTAATCTATATATTTAAGGTCAGGCGATAATTAAAATTTGTGTTTGAAGTAGTTTTGTACTATTTCTAATATAAGGTAGTTACATGGGTGAGTCATACATTTATCTTATAAACACTTAAGTTATAATTTTGTTATATACAAATTAATTACATATATATGGATAGGCCTAATAGGTTTTTATAAGGGCACATTGATATTAAATGGGGGCCTAATCCGGGTTTGTACATGATTACGTATTTTTATACAGGCCTATTTAGCTATTATTGAATATTTACTGACATAAATTATGAACTGTTGCAATGCAATACCTTGAGTAAAAGCGTCCGATTTTGATGAAATTTGGCTCAAATGTGTAAAGTGACATTTATGACTTTAAGTTCGAAAACCAGAAAAATCGGTCTATAGGAAGGGGGGTTTATAGGGGTTTTAAATTTTCCAAAAATCAGTTTTTGCATTTTTCACCCTAAAATTTTTAAAACACTTAATTTTGGTTTGGACCAGGTTATAGAGCTTAAAAAACAAACAATATAGTATTTTAAATTATTAACCTAGGTTAAGTGGTTGCGGAGAAAAACCAAAAAAACCTGCTCATAAAATCTCCCATGTTAATCTTATAGGAAAAAGGTTTTTTGCTTTTCCTCAGTTCATTTTAATGTAAACTTCACATTTGCTTTTACCAATCAGTTAAGCTCCACAAAACAATCATTTTGGTGTTTAAATTCTGATTCTACGTCCAACCGTTGCAGAGATATTCAAAGTGCTAAACACAGTACGTTGTCCAATGTTATCCTTATGGAGAATAAATAAGATTTGATATCTCCATTATTTATGAATGTCTATTGATGAAACTTGGTATTTGGCTTCATTTAGTATTGATATATTGATATTTGCACAAAATATTGATTTTTTTGTTGATTATCCCCATAGCAGCAAACGTGCATACTCAGCCCTAATGTTATTCTAATGGAGAATAAGTAAAGTTTTATGTCCCCTTAATTATGAACATAAAATAATAAAACTTAGTACGTATTTAGCTTCACCTGGTTGAATTGTATTGATAATTGCAAAAAAAAGCACATAACATATATATGCATTGGAAATTCGCTGAGTACGCAGGTTTGCTGTACGGGGGTATTATTCATTTATGTTCATAATTAAGGGAGACATAGCATTTAATGATTCTCCATAAGAATAACATGGGGGCTGAGTCCGCAGGTTTGCTGCTACGGGAGCCTTTGGCAAACTTTTTTTAGCAAATATCAATAGACCACAAGCAGATGAAAGCGGTTTCCCAAGTTTTGTGAGTATACGATCATAAATAAGAGCGATATAAAATTTGTCTTTTCCTCCATAAGAATACCATTAGACAACCTACTGTGTTACCACTTTCAATATCTCGGTAACCAATTGACGTAAAGGAATGATCAAGATACCAAATTGTGTGTTTTTTTTTAAGCTGAATCCAATGGTAAAAACTAAAATTTGATTATTTCAAAAATGATAAGTAAAAAGTTCAAAAAACCCATTTTTGGGGACAAAACCCCCTCAAAATACCCCTTCGGATAGAGCGATCTGGCTGGTTTTCAAACTTAAAGTCAAAAATGTTGCTTTACACGTTTGTACTAAATTTAATCAAAATCGGATGATTTTTACGAGAGTTATCGTGCTCACGGACACACACACACACACACACACACACACACACACACACACACACACACACACACACACACATAAAATACATTTCGAACGAATGGTGTTTTTGGGGTCTGGGGCCCTCAAAACGAAAAGTTAAGGTCCCGGGCCTAGGTCTTACCATGCCGACTACGGTAATAGCTTCTTCCCTATAGGGGAAATCCGCTAAAAGGGTCTTACAGCCCCTTCTCTGGCCAGTTGGTTTGTTTATACGCTGATGATATCAGCCTCAGCACATCCGACAAAGACTTAATTTCAACAACAAAAATTTGTGAGAGTTCAATAGAAATAAAAAAAACTATTTAAATAATAAAAATCTCCTACTTAATTCTGGTAAAACTAAATGAATACAATTTAAATGCAGAAATTCAGAGCTAATGCAAAGTAAATAATAACTTTAAACTGAAACAAAATTCTTAAGACTTTTTTTGGATAGTACCCTTAGTTGGACAACTCATGTAAATGCAATTTGTAAGGAAATCAGTTCTGGTATATTTGCACTAAAAAGACTAGCTCAATTTTGCTATAAAGAAACATTAAAATCTGTAGCCTATGTTTTGCCAATGTACACTCTCATATTTCTTATGGAATTGAAGTCTATGGTGGAACTAGCAGTTTTGGCCTAAATAAAATTCTGCTTTTACAAAAGAGAGCCATACGGTGCATACTTAGCTTAAAAATAGACGAATCTTGCAAAACACATTTTACAGAGTTGCAAATCATGACTGTCTATAGCCTTTACATATATAGAACAATAATGTTTGTAACAACTAATCAGTCAAAATTTAAACGACAAAGTGATGTACCGTACATAACTACAACACCAGAAGCAAAGAAAATTTTACTGTAAAGAAACATAATACCCCCGTCGCAGCAAACCTGTATACTCAGCAAATTTCCAATATATATATATATATATATATATACATGTCTTAATACTACATAAAGCCACTTACCAAGTTTCATAAAAATATATTCACAAATAAGCGATATATACAATTTTAGCGAATTTCCCCTATAGGGAAGAAGCTATTACTGTAGTTGGCATGGTAAGACCTAGGCCCGGGACCATGATAACTTTTCGTTTTGAGGTCCCCAGACCCCAAAAACACCATTCGTTTGAAACTGTATTTTTATATATATATATATGTGTGTGTGTGTGTGTGTGTCCGTGAGCACGATAACTCTCGTAAAAATTATCTGATTTTGATGAAATTTGGTATAAACGTGTAAAGCAACATTTATGACTTTAAGTTCAAAAACCAGCCAGATCGCTCTATCCGAAGGGGTATTTTGGGGGGGTTTTGTACCCCAAAAATGGGTTTTTCGAATTTTGTACATATAATTTTGGAAATAATCAAATTTCAGTTTTTTCCATTGGATTCAGCTTAAAAAAACACACAATTTGGTATTTTGATCATTTCTCTACGTCAATTGCTTACCGAGATATTGAAAGTGCTAAACACAGTACGTTGTCATATGTTATTCTTATGGAGGAAAAGACAAATTTTATATCTTGCTTATTTATGAACGTATACTGATAAAACTTGGTATACGGCTTCATCTGGTTGTGGACCATTGATATTTGCTCAAAAAAACAATTTTTTTGCCAAAGGCTCCTGTAGCAGCAAACCTGCGTACTCAGCCCCATGTTATTGAATAGTAACGTGTTATTTCCCTTAATTATGAAAATAAATTAATGAAATTTGGTATGTGGTTTTACCTACATGAGTTATATTGATATTTGTATAAAATCCCATCCTTGCTTCAGCAAACCTGCATACTCAGCTGCCATGTTATTCTTATGGAGAATAATTAAAATGTCATAAATCGTTTATTGATGAAACTTGGTATGTGGCTTTATGTGGTATTAAGATTCATATATATGCATTGGAAATTCGCTGAGTACGCAGGTTTGTTGCTATGGGGGTATTAATTATTCTCCTTATGAGTAACAATGGGGCTGAGTACGCAGGTTTGCTGCATCAACGAACACAAAAAATGGGTTTTTAATGGGCACAACAATAAGACGCACAGTCTGGCTTGCACGTTTAAATTTAAAAAGTCATATGTTTTTGTCTTTGTTTATATCTTTGTTTTTAGAATAAGTAAATATTAAAGTTTATAACTGTGATAATTATTTTAAATAATTTCAAAGTATATAATGATTATAATTTCTTACTACAACTGTAATATTGTTCTAGTAAATGTTTTATATTTAATCCTTTGTTTAATATGTGATTCTCTGATTCTTTTTTTCCTTGTTTGTGTATAACAGTTGTAAATTATACTGTTGGGTGCTGCATGCAGTCTGTCCAAATTCAGTCTGGACCATCGTGTGAAAAGTGGTTGATAAAACGCCAGTTAAAAGACAACGGTTTGCTGGGATTATAAATAATGATTTAAACTATCAAACAACAAGTGTTATTGCCAACGTTTTAGCATTTGTATATAATAAATAATATAACAAATATACGATAGATCTAGTAATATAATATAAAATATCTATAAATTTGTCTTAATACTTTGGGTGTATAGCCATCCATGCACGTTTGAAGATTACCGGAAGCCGATGATTCCTTTGACCTTCGCCAGAAAACCAACACAAATGGTTTGCGTCAGGGAAAAAATCCACTATAGACGGGTAACATTCGTGTGATTGTTCGCGTAGGATAAATGCTCACCCGTGTATATGGCGGCATGGTGGGCTTTACACAAAGCAGGTGGTTTTTCGCGATTGCTGTGGAAAACTATTTGGCTAAGGCATCTGCCGAGGTGTTCAAATTCAAATGAAATCAATAAATCAATTGCTTATTTACAATCTCCAATAGAAAATTAGATTACGGTACTTTAGGATGGATAGTTTTTATCGAACTTCAAACACAATAACAGAACCACAGTTTACAGAAGCATTAAAGTACAAATGTATTAATTCGTAACGTAATATTAATGTACAGTATCTGGAAAGGAGACAATAAGGACCTTGGACATTTTCTAATAATAAAGTCAGCTCTAATTATTAGTGAATTTCCTATGGAAAAAGACCTATTAGCATGACCCGTACCGTACAGTGAAATTAAGCCCGGGACCACCATAGAAGTTCCTAACATGACCCCCTGAATATGTTTTGGGGGTCGTTCAAAATGTTTTATGTATATATATATATATATATATATATATATATATATATATATATATATACATATTAGTTTTAAGCATAATTTTATAAACAGAGTACCCTTTTTGGTTTTAACATAATATATTATTTTGTATTTATAATGTTTCTGATATATATATATATATATATATATATATATATATATATATATATGTGTGTGTGTGTGTGTGTGTGTTTGCACTCTAGCGGTCACATTTTTTGTCCGATTTACTTCAAATTTGGTAGGGATGTTCCTTTCTTTAAACAGTTAACTTAGACAAGTTTGTTGGGAAAAACAATCGGTAAATTTTAACCCTCATTTTTAGGATTTAAATTGTGAATTTGAGTTCTTGTACATCTTCTATGTATGTTTGAATAAAGATTGATTTGATTTGATTTGATCCGCCTTCTCATTCCCCTATATGCCCTGGGGACCAGGAACCCATTTCATCATCACGTGGTTGTTTGCTGAAAGCTATATGAGTCAGTACAATCCCATACCAGTTTAAAAGTTACCAGACATCCTGTTAAGGCCTTTTAATCACAACCTGGTCATCGGAAAGTATGAGGTTATGTCTGTTGATAAGACTCTCCTCTAGACACCTCTGTGCACTGGTGAGAATGGTGAACATTTTTGCTTGGAAGATTGTACGGTGGACCCCAAGGCTTCCAATGCAAGTCTTTTGTCTCTTCCTGTACACTCCAAAATCTGTGTTGGTTCCAATCTTTGAACCATCTTTGTATTCCAAACCATCCAGCTCTTGAACCATTCAGGAGCATAAGTTAGTTTCCATACCAGTTCTTACTGTTGTTCCCAGAGTGACTGAATATGAGTTTGTTTAACACGTTAGCTGCCACTTAGGTCCGATTGGATCTAAATATAGGGTACATTTTGAGTGACACTCAGGTCTGTGCGGACCTAAGAAGTTGCAAGTGCAAGGTTTTACTAAAATGGTTCAAGTTAATCACCAGAGCGACCTAGCGGCAAAACCTTGAACTTCCAGCATTATAGATAGACCACGCCTCCTGGCTATTCATTGGATTTGTCTGTTGTTTCAACCACGCCTACCAACTATCGGCTCAAATTAGAAGAAAATATTTACAATTCATTAGGTCCGATTTTCAAAATATAGGGACTGGTGTGTAAATAATAAACACTGTATTTGTAAATAATAATGTTATAAGTTTATTTATAATTATAAAATTATAACAACAGAGTGTAAAATTACTGGCTTTATATAAATGTTGTGTCAAAAATAGTTAAAAATACTTTAAATAGGTGAAAATACAAATGGTAAAAAAGAGAAAGATGCTTCATGCTTGAAACAAAAGAAATATAAATGAGTAAGTTAATTTTGAATAATAAAGATTATACATCTAGGTAATTCTAAGGAATATTGCCTTATTTATAAAATTAACAAACAATTCAAAGTTCCTCATGTTTTCGTAACAACGTTGAACACGTCAACGACTTGTGTAGATCTTTGAAACACCTTTTACAAATGAATGTTTAGTCCAGAACATTTTCCACAATATGTGTGGATTTTGGTCAAGTTGTAAGCTATTTTCCTTACTTCCTTTGTCAACCCGCGCAAAATATTGTGGTAGGGTAGATGTTAGGAGGCTGCTTGACAGACAAAACATTACCTCGGAGAAGAAGTCAATCCCAAATATGAAATATTTAACAAACACGGTAATCACTTCATAAATATATCAAAATTGCATAAATAAATAGGAAAAGTAATTAAATTTATGATAATTGGTGTAAAGTACCATAAGTCCTTATGGACCTAAATGCAAACATACAAAGGGGGAAAAAACTTAAATCTGCACTTTGGCCAGAGCGGACCTAAGATTTAATGATTATTTATATAATACATTCCAATTAAATAGATTTGTTTGATACAGTCCATTATAATGTATGGACTATATTTTGAATGTTTTTGAAAAGATTTTGCGAATTAGTCCAATAGTCCTGTTTGGCAATATGGGAAGAATGTGGTTTGGATGTGGCAGCCGTCGTGTTAAATTACTCAGTTGCTATAACAAAACGAGCAACAATAACAAACAATAACAATGGCAATGAAAATTGGCGCTGTCATGAGGCCATCTTTTAAAACTGAGTTTTTCAGAAATTGCTCTGTAATGAGAGAATGACCGAAACCATGACGGCTTCCTCTCCAATTTACTAAATTAGAGAACATTTTAATTAGTATGCTGCCAACCTTGCCTCCATTAAAATTAAGAGGCTGAGAGGCAGCACTCTTGTGAAGGTTTGATACTGGATCCAGCTGCCATTGGTCATTGGGCTATTAATTAATGATCGTATTGGACTTATTCAGTAACAAGGCTTCACAAGGCCTTAAAATACGCCTTAGTTGTGTCGGAGTCTTCCAGAAAGATTAAGATTAAGAGAAGACCAATAGAACGTCCAAGGCTGCTGAGGGCATACTGAAAAGTGCCCGTATGGCTGCAGAGGCATGCAAGTCTTTGCAGACTTGAAAATTCCTTTTCCGCTGGCATTTGTGAGGCTTTCGGCAACCAAAAAAGTCAGTCATATGTTATCTTGGGCCTTACAACAGCCACATATACAGTCAGTGACTGATATTAAACTATATTTACGCTCATTCTTCTCATTAGTAAAACAAATATCTTTAGCGAATTTCCCCTATAGGGAAGAAGCTATTCCCGTAGTCGGCATGGTCAGACCTAGGCCCGGGACCATGATAACTTTTCGTTTTGAGGTCCCCAGACCCCAAAAACACCATTCGTTCGAAACTATATATATAAAATCACATAAAACCAAAATTATATGTGTGTGTGTGGGTGCGATAACTCTCGTAAAAAAGGTCTGATTTTGATGAAATTTGGTACAAACATGTAAAGCAGCATTTATGACTTTAAGTTTGAAAACTAGATAGATCGACCCAGCCAAAATGGTATTTTGGGGGGTTTTGTACCAAAAAATTGGGTTTTTTGAAGTTTTTACATGAAATATTTTAAAATGTCAAATTTAAGTTTTCCCCATTGTATTCAGCTTTAAAAAACCTACAATTTGGTTTGTTGATCATTCTTCTACGTCAATTGGTTACAGAGATATTGTCCAATGTGTACACAGTACGTTGTCCACACAGTACGTTGTCCAATGTTATTCTTATGGAGAATAAGAAAAAAAATCTCGCTTATTTATGAACGTATACTAACGAAACTTGATATACGGCATCATCTGGTTGAGGTCTATTGTTATTTGCACAAAAAATCAATTTTTAAGGATTATTCCCGTATCAGCAAACCTGCGTACTCAGCCCCCATGTTATTCTTATGGAGAATAAGTAAAATGTAATGTCGCCCTTAATTTGAATACAGTAGAACCTCGCTACGACGACCCTCGATAAGACAAAAACCTCGATAATGAGTCTGATTTTCTAATCCCAGTGATTCTCCCATAACGCTCAATGTTATAAATACCTCTATAACACGACTCATTTTCAAATAAATACCTCGATAGCACGTCTTTTTGTAATTTAATATTACTAATAAATAAACCTCTATAGCGCGTCTTTTCAAATAACTGAACCTCTATAGCACGACACCCACCTCAATAACACGCTTCTTTGGGTAAGTGAACCTTTATTACACGACTCTAACCTCAATAGCGTGCCGTTTTGCGTTACGGAACCTTTATAGCACAACTAAACCTTTCTCACGCATAGTTCCCACGGTTAGAACGGATGTTTTGAAGTAAATAACAACGTCTTGGGCTCAGGTCTCAACAGGAAAACCCCTTCCCCACCCCCTTCCCATTCCGGCCTTTCCTTGTCTATCACGGGTCATATCAGTATTTCACAATAAGTTAAGGTACTGTATTTTGAGCTTATTAACTCAATACTTTAGTGAACTGAGTCGGTTGATTTTTTTTCTTACTGCCGTAAGTTCTTCATAGTATTATATTGAGTAAGACAACTTATCACAGTAGTAGGCCTACAATGAACAATTTACGGTAACATGAATTTTGTAAAATGAATATTGCAGCCTAATTATAAACTTTACTAGGCCTATTATTCTTCAATCAATTTTAATACTTGTTTTAATTACTGTAATTGTATTTTTATATGACAATAATAAAGAATTTTGTTTTACTTGTACGTGTGTTTTTTATGTATGACTGATTTATACAGTAATTTTCTACTTAAAACACAACTTATAAGAAATGTTTCATAACAAATTTGCTTGGTATAGCAAAAAGTCTGTGACCTCGATAACACGTCTTGTTGTGAAAACCACCTTTATAGCACGACCCTCAATTACAAGTGCACGTCGATAAGAAGACTATTTTAGAGATCCCCTTGAGAGTCGTGTTATCGAGGTTCTACTGTATAAATTAATAAAACTTGGTATGTGGCTTTACCTACTTAAGTTATATTGATATTTGTATAAAACCCCATTTGTTGTGTTCCTTGCTTCAGCAAACCTGCATACTCAGCCGCCATGTTGTATTATATGTTGTTTATTTATAAATGTATTTCTATGAAACTTGGTAGACCTTGTGACTCTGTAGGAGACACATATATTCGCGCATTGGAAATTCACCGAGTACGCAGGGTTGCTGTGACAGGGTAGATATTTCAGTAAAAAAGTCCATTTAAAGATTTTCTATTAGCTTCTGTACTCTATATTCTATATTCAATAAATATAAAATAATTTAATGATTAAAATTGGGCTAAAAGGGAGAAAATATTTGTTAGTTTCCTGATAGGCACTGATTATTAAAATCCAAATTATTTATTTATCAAATTTGTATATGTTGTGTCAGGACCCCGACCTTGTCCTCAAAGAAAAACAATAATTTTAATCTAACATTATTTACAACTTGGCAATCTAAATAGTGAATAGCATGGGATGGAAAGGAAACAGTTCTGGCATACGGCAGTCATCACCTATTAACTACTGGCGCCTCACGTGTCCATTATGTTTTGTGATTTGGCAAAATTTCTATTAACTCATTTTTCAACTAATCAATTAATAAAATATCTTTAATCACCTTTTTCACCTTTATCCACCTTTATTCTTTATTCAAATATCTGCGCAACATTGGTACATTGACTAGTGTCAGACAGTGTTAAAAATAATAATATGTGTTTAAATTTGTTTCATGTGTGTGAAGAAGGCAATGAACATATTACTCGTTTTTTTAAAACAACGTTCATTTAAGTGTGTCGTCTTAAATGAACAGCGCACAAAGAAACTTCGGTAAACATGAACTTCTAGTTGATTATCTTCCTTGTGAGCTTTTCAGTACCAGTTACATTTGCATTGTTGTTTCTTAGTATCGCAGTTTAGTGTTTTAATTTATATTTTAAGATGGTGATTGTAAAATGTCACACACTGTAATAAAAAACATAAAACATGAACAAAAAAAAACTAGATTCTAAGAGGCTTGGTACAGGTGATAAGGTGAGCAAGTTCACTAGTAAATACAGAGTTGGCTGGGACATTATACATCAACTGCCGGTATATCAACTATACAATCCACTATAATCTTGTTTCAGGGATCTCAACACATTATTGTTTCATTACAATGCATAGTTTCCTTTATTTTAGCTTTGATAAAATATTAGGGTACTTTGTGCGTTTGAAAAGTGTTTTTATTAACAGCTTTCCTATAATCCGGCTGTTTATTAATCCAGCTGATGAAAGGGGATTGTTATTTTATACTGATACATGTATATATATTTTACGGGAGAGTGGGCGGGTTGGCAGTCTTTGTTTTTATATATTAACAAAAAAAGATAAAGGCTACAGTAGTGCAAGTTATATTGGAAAATAACTTAATCTGACATTAACATTATTTACTGTTCTTCCACAGTTCTGAATAGCACCTTCTTAGCCTGTGATGAAAATGAAACGGGTTTCGTTGAGACAAACAGGCTTATTGATTTCCTCATTTCTCAAGATCCATCTTGGCTGGAAAATGAGTAAGTAGGCCTACATCCCAAAAATTACCATACTTGGTGAATAGTTAAATGAATTATAAAAAATATTACTGTATAGTCTATGGTGTTATTATGCAGTCGCAGATCTAGGATTCAGTGAAGGAGAAGAGCTCTGGGGAGGGGGTTACTATACCCAAGGCAAGAGAAAAGTCTGGCGGGCTCTACAATTTTGAAAATTACAACTCTTAAAATTGTTCACTTAACTTTGTAAAATAAAAGAAAGAACTGTGGATTAAAATTAAAATTTATTGCAATGGCCAAGATATGCTCTGAGTAAAATAACACTCTGATACATTAAGTACTAAGTGAGTGGTACTGGGTTGTTTTTGATTATGATTATTTTATTTTGATTTTAAACTAAAATACTGCTAATGTTAAACTTTGGTGATTTTAAAATGATTTTTTACAAAATCTTTATCAAGAACTACACCAATCAGTTTATTTTACTTTGTATCCTGGATAAATTGGAATGGATCATAATTATACGCAGAAATTTGATGATTTACAAGTAACTTACCATTTCAAATTCAAAATATCTTTGGCCTTGTCCCGATGTAGAGACTCCTATCAATTTCAGAGGGCTAAAACCTTTATTTAAGCAGAATTCTTCAACGGGATTGTGGAACCCATGTTGCCTGAATACATTGTTTGTGTGAGAGTAATAAGATGTAACAGCCCTTATTGATGATTATTGCATAAGTTTTACTTAGCCTCTTAGCCGGACAGAAAACTAAAAAATGTTTATTATCTATTTCATTGATGGTTTAAAAATATCTATTATCTACTTCACCGATGGTTTGATCAAGAATTGAACTATGGTAATCTCCCTTTTCATTGAGGAGAGTATCTGGTTTGATGTTATTGTGTTTTTAAATTTGGTAGCTATCTTAGACTTTTGCAATTGATTTGGTTAATGCATCAAAAAGAATTAAATCACCAACATTCAAAATCTGTAAGCATTTAAAGGTAAATTAAATAATACTTAAAACTAGATCTGACACTGGGATTTAAAATCATAGCAACAAGGCCAAGCCACCCCAGTAAACCAAATCATTAGTAAGCTAACCAATAAAGATATCCAATCAATGAAAACAGATATCTTATATATTAATATGCTAAGCCGATTTTTGTTATGAGAACTCCTCCGTTATTCCTGAACCAATTTTAATGATTGAGGTACCAAAATATTTGTCCCGATTCGTAGTTGTGCATAACGGTTTTCATTTTTCGATATTTTCAATCTGAAGGGCACGTCCTTAAATTTTCCGCCCTTAAAGTTTGTTTTTTGTCCATAAGATCAATATGGGGAATAATTTAACTTGAATTGCAGCTGTTAATACATTATGGATAAGGTTATTAGTAATACCAGGTGTTACAGGTAGGTAAGGAATGTATTTATCTATAATAATTAAATAAGTTTATTTTCTACATTGCTTTAAACAGTGAAATGTTGTATGCAGTGGAGATATTTAACCCATTGGCTCACAACCCCGAGTATACTCGTGGCCGCCGAAAGTAGCCCGAACGTGCAACCCCGAGTATACTCGGGATAGCACTTTTTTATTTTTTTATAAACAAAATTTTAATTTTTAAATTTTTAATTTTTATTTATTTGTTGTTTTAATTTGTTTTAATTTTTGTTTGTATGTATTTTTTATGCATATGCCCATACTTGTGGAAACTTAGTCAAATTTAGGAAAAATATGATTTTGGAAAATATGTTATAGCTAGGTCAAATATAAATGTATTACTAACATTTTTTATTTTCATGTAAAAAAATAAATAACCTACAAGTACATAATAGTTGTTGGGCTGAAAGATTTTTTTCTGTTTTTTACATGCAACTCCTTTTAAAATTATTGTTTTTTATACTCTATATATATATATATATATATATATATATACACACATGATATATATAATATTTACCTTAAATAAATGCTGTCGAAAGTATTTTCTTCTTGTAGATAATTTATTTCTCTAAAGATTAATGCAGAAATTAAGTAATTTGAGCAATAATTGTTGCTATAGTGACAGTTTTAGGAAAAGTCTACATTGATATAATTTTTCTTAGGAAACTGAACGGTTTGTCAGATGGCAAATTTCAGGTAAGCCAATGGGTTATATCGTTGTTAAAATTTGTTTAACCGCATATCTGTCTATGTGCCAGATTTTTTCCGCTTTTAACAAAAAAGGACTGTACTGAATGAAATAAAACATTTTTCCCCTTTTCCTGTTTGGCTGTTTGAATCATACGTCATTAGGGATATGCCCCTTTGTCCGGTACTGCTCTACAACAGGTCAAACTTTCACTGTAGAATGCACCATACTTACTTACTGGATCCTCTTCTCCGTAGTCGTGGGTGACTAATGCATATTTGTTCTAAAGAGCATTTAGTCAGCTAATTATCTTTTATCACAGAACGGAGGAAACACGTCTGCTTTACAACTCTACAAAGTTATACTAAATCGTATAAAATAACGGCATGGCAATTAAACATTGGATACGGAACACGTAAGCCCTTGCAGCATGGTATTTAAGGCTCAGTTCGTCTAGGTAGTCATTGTGATTATAATACTGAATATTTTATGTGTTTTTAAGTCCACCATCTATAAGTCCAACAGGGCACAGTTCCCCAGACATACCTACAATATATTATCGAAAGAAAATATCAATTGGAATCTGGTTGTCATATGATATTTGTAATCGATTGTATAATAATTAGGCCTAAATGAAAACTAATTAAACTTAAATCAACAAATATATCTAACAAATTAACAAGTGGGATAGACCTCGTGCGGATCTTCGTGAAGCCTGGGTGTTATTGGTTAAAGTGGTTTAAACCGGTTTTTTTAGGGTGGGGGTGAGCGATTCACATCTGTTCTTAGTCTGTTCACTAAAAATCGCTTGTGATAATCATCTGTTACTCGCCAAACCAAAAACATTGCAACCGCGAGGTGATTGTTATGCAAACATCTTAGGTTAAGACTGTCCCACACATCAGGCCTGAACATTCGGCCGAACATCCTCCCGAATGTTCATTGAACATTCAGTCCCGTGTTCTTGCTACCAGTACACTATGGCCCAACAAAGGCGAACTAAGACGAGCGCAATTGTTTACTCAGTGTGCTCTTGTATGTTCGGGATAGTTTGCCTCGCCATGATTTGTGATTTGTGTTCGCCGTGCTCCGCTTGTCGGGTTTTTGGCACGAATCAAAAGAGACGAACGGAACTGAATGGCGAGCATGGTATTGGGCGAGCGTGTACTTGGTTAGTTCGCTGTGCACATTCGGTTGATTTGGTGCAAGTCTCGTTGTCGCAACTCGTTCCGAACATTCGGTGGGACATTCGAGTGAATCATTTGGCGATAGTGTAGTGGTACCAACAAGTTCGTTCAGCTCCCACACTTCTCGCGACTACTCCGACATTCGGAGTTCGGCCGAGGGTTCGGGCGAATTCGCGAAAAGTGTGAGACAGCCTTTATTGATTAGGCCTAACACAAATTACTGTATTTTCATTTGCCTCCAACCTAGTGAGTTTGCTGCGCCCATATGTTTAAACATTACTTTTATAGGTGAAAATATTTAAATTACATTAAACAATCAGCAAAAGCAAATACACTCTTTTAAAAGTAAAAAACAGCTGATCGTACAAGAACAAATATTCTAAATACTAGACAAATGTTTTCCGCAGGAATAGTATTATGGCACATGGTATTGTGAACTTCCCCTTCAACGCTGATCCCCCCACTCTTCTGCTGGCACCCCCTACTCAGGCTTCAGGAAGATCCGCACGAGGTCTAAAACATAGTTTCTAATTTGAATTAATATTGAATACTAACAAAACACATTTTCACAAAAGTATTTTTGAGGGCACTTGCAGTTAAGCCTTGTTCATGTTCGTTTGCTTTGTTAGATTTCTGACATCGAAATAACAGGTACTTTATTTATATTATTTTTGTTTACATTCATCTCCACATCTTTCACAATTAGTCAAAGTCAAAGTCAAAGTATTTATTTGCACATAACATTATATGGGTTACAGCAGGTAACATTCAAACTGGTGCATCGTCATTACATTTCTACAATTCAACTAGCTATAACACACTTAAACATTTAAATAATTAACAAATTCTTCAACGCTATATACACTTAATTCTAAGAGGAGTCGCTTCAGATAAGACTTAAATCTAATTAAATCTAGCTGCTTTACATGGTTCGGTAATTTATTATACATTCTTTTACCAAGCTCAAAAGTTGAATTAATTGTCCTTCGATAGTTACATTGGTCAGTTCTTAAATAATTGTTTTGCCTAGTAAAGTAGTTATGAACAGAGCTATTAGTTTGAAACTGCTCTACATTAGTTCTAATGTACATTAAACAATCCAATATAAACAAAGAGGGAACAGTCATTACTTTTGAGTTTCTTAAAAAGTGGTTTGCAGTGGGTCCTACAATTAACCCTGAACATGATTCTTAAGGCTCTCTTCTGTAGCAGCAATAGTTTTCTTATATTATTATCACAACCCCATGACACTATACCATATGACAGGTGGCTTTGCATATGTGCGAAATACACAGCAGTTAAGACATCAATATTAACAATTAACTGAAGTCTTCTGATCATAAAGATTGCTTTAGCTATTCTTTTGCACAAAGATGTAATATGTTTATCCCACTTAACATTAGTCTGCAAAGTAATACCTAAAAACTTAACACTTGACATTTCATCAGAGGAATTTCCAAAACTGAAATTTAGGCTTTGCGTCTTCTCTTTGTTTAAACATAAAATGTTGGCTGCAGACCAGTCTTCAATTAAATTATTAGACCTGAGTAGCAGCTGATCATTTAAGAGACCACTACTACTATTACAACTGATTTGTATGGCCAGGTCGTCTGCATACATATAAGGTATCACATATTCATTGGAAATGGCAGCAGGTAGATCATTAACATATATTATAAAAATAGTAGGACCTAATATCGAGCCCTGAAGCACACCTGTAGACACTGGCAAGTATGGTGAAAAACATCCATTAAATAATACAGACTGGTACCTCTGTGACAAATAAGACTTAATCAGATTTAAAGAAACTGTGTCAAACCCATAAAAACCAAGCTTTTGCAAAAGTACTGTGTGATCCACAGTGTCAAATGCTTTTGACATATCGTAAAAGCTACTACATACCTTTTTTCTAGCATCTAATGCTGATATACAAGTTCAATAGGATTTTGGGGTGTTAATAATTTCTCTTCTAACCAAGAAAACGCTGATTCATTAACGTATCTTAAAGTACATTTATTCATATACTACGAAAATTATTACTTGTAGAGTTCATTTTAGTTCAATATTCAAGGAAAGAAATTAATAAACAGGCCAAGTACCGCAAACAAATTATATTTAAAAACTGATGATTCAATACAATATAAAAAGTGTTGAAAACATCAAACATAACAATTAATCCAATCAATAATAAATACCGAATTCCAATCGATAATTATAATAATCGATCGATATTTTTATTCGATAATGTAATCGTAGGTATGTCTGCGGAACTGTACTCGTTCAACATACTACAGGAGTTATTGAACAGATATTTGTAAGAAGATGGGTCCTTCCCAAAAACCAGTTATAGACTTATTTCCACTCCAATAACGGCCCTAACGACCTTCAACATTTCCATGTCAATCATACACTTACTAGACCGATTAAGCAGTTTTGCAAGTTTTGTAGAAGACAGCAGGCAGTGCACTATAATCAGAAACAGGACTATACTTTCCATCCAGTACGTCCTTGGGACTTATCTGCTCCGTCGGGATTTAAAATTGTAATATAATCATCACTGACTTTATTAGTTAACTGGATCGTTTTTTTAGAGCATACATTTGTTAGGGGGATGGTAAATACATCAGAATAAAACCTTTGCCTACTTCTGTTCCATAAATTATTTAATTTAGGGCTCTCCAATTGTTGTGATCTAATCAGGCCTCATCCCTGGAAAAGTATAATTTGTTTGGAAAATTATTTGAAAAACTATCATTGGGATTATGGTTAAGATTTGTAAATAAAAGCAATAGAATCATAACGGCTTTTCAACAGGATCATTCAATTGTAGACCTCGTGCGGATCTTTGTGAAGCCTGAGTAGGGGATGCCAGCAGAATAATGGGGGGGATCAGCGTTGGAGGGGATGTTCACGCTACCATATGTCATAATACTAATCCAACATAAAACATTTGGCTACCCTGTTTATTAAATATCTTTTACCGTGGGAACGTATTAGTAATTAAGTTGTTAGGATATTATTTATAAACATGAGGATGGTATTCAAACTGTAATTGACAATATACTATTTATAAGTCTGGATATTTTATTTTAAATTATGTCTTAATAAATTCTAAATGTTTACGTTTGGCTTCTTGAATTTCTTTTCAAAATATGAGAATCAAATGGTGTCGTCAACACAAGCTGTTGAACTGTTTCAGTGATGTAGGCAGCACAAGTTGGAATATTTGTTCTTGTACGATCAGCTGTTTTCCAAGCCGGCCCCAGACGTGTCATTTGCTGAGTGCCGAACAGTGACTCGCCGAATTACGAGTAGTGTGGATGGGTATTCGCCTACTTGGCAAGCAGCTAGCATTATTGCTCGTCTTTTACCGTACGGTGTTGGCCTTTTGCACATCAAAGCACACGTAATTACTGTAATTACTGTTGTTTAATAAATTTATGAACGCCAAATTAAATACGCTACAGTAAAAATCCACCACCTAAAATTACAAAAGTGGCAAAACATCGTCTTCGTCATCTATGTTTCTGATTATTTGCTATTCCCGCAATGAACAGGATGCTTGGAAAAACACGCTTGTCTGTAGATGTCTGCTCGATAATTGGCGAATACCAACATAAGTAGCTTGCCACTCGGCAAATAATCGGTGCTCGGCAAATAACGCATTTCTAGAGCTTAACACTTAAAAGATTTTACAAGTCTTAGAATTTAACCGCAGCTCAGGGCTACAAATATGGATTTTAATAAAAGATTTTATTTGATATTGCTGATTGTGTATTTGTAATTTCAATACTGTATTGTTTCCAATAAAACTAGTGTTTAAAGAAATGTTGGCAGCGAATTCTGCTTTCATGTTCAGAAATTTGATTTAATATTGAAATAGAATTGGTGGCATTTGAAGAAAAAAAATAATTTCGAGACCCTGATGGAGTGTACTCCTATTTAACGTTACTTAAATGTAATAATCACTATTAAAAAGATGGCTCATGAAAAAGTTAAAAGTAAATAATTTATTATAATTAAAAAGCACATAAACTACTAGTTAGTATAACCAACTTAATAAAGATGCTATGCAAATTCGACATCACTGATTGTGTCATCACTTTCGTTATTACTAAGGTCTGGATCATCGACATCGTCACTGAGATCAGTGTCACTATTTCCTACATTGATCACAAATGATTCCATTAGTTGATCAATTGCAGCCTCGTTTGTCATATATTTGTCCTCGACGTTGCGGCGTGTTCACACATCTTCTTCCATTCTTCCGGTGATATCTGGGACATTTTGTCATTCACAAGTTGAATGCAGTCATTCAGTTTAAAAGTTGCGTTTTTTGAGGCAACGTAGTTTTTTACTACTGACCAAATCAGTTCTATGGGGTTCAGATCTGGATGGTACGGTGGGAGACAGAGAACAGAGTGATTGTGTTTTGCTAAAATGGCGTCTATAGAGTACATTTTTTCGGTGCTCTTATTTAATTTTATATTTGGTAGAGTTCTGGTTTTAACATGTTTTCACTAAAAGGGAATGTTGTGTTCAATGAGCTAGTTGGTCATATCTTCTTTTCTAGGATTACTGTTTGGTGCTGGGTTTACTTGTTTATTGTGGTACGACGCATTATCTACTACCACTACATTTCTAGGGGGTAGGTTTGGGATCAGTTTTTCCTCGAGCCACTTTATGTAGTTGACGAAGTTCATTGCTTCATGGTAGTCACCAGATTTTTGGCTGAACTTATATATTAATAAAGCATCGTCCACGAAACCATTCTCACTGCCCCCTGCACTATTATAGCATACTGTACCTTTGAAATTGGTGTTAATAGACCACGGTTGCTGTCGTCTGACCATGAATACGGTTTGGAGTGCGATGCATGTGTGTAGGTTTCGTCCGTATACATGATAGGGCGTCCTTCTCTTCTGCAATGACGTATGTTTCTTGTGAAACGAACCTCTGATCACGAATTTCATGTTTTTTAATAAGGACTTTCCTGTTATCTTGGGTTTTCGCCATCTAAATTTTAAGTCTTTTAAAACTTGCCAAATATTTCCTGTGAAGCCTTTCTTTTCTCTTAGTACGGGGAGTATTGTTCTCAGAGTGGGTCGCTGTCCTTCGCTATTATGAAATTCGTAGATTGTTCTTCTTATAACAGCTTTATCGAAGTTATCAATGGAAGTTTTATTTTTGGTTTTGTTCCATTTCCTTTTTGGTGATGAGAAAGTAGGCTGTCTGGGTGGTTTAGGAGTTTTACCTTCTTTTAAAATTTGCTGAATGGTACTTCTTGAGACACCCGTTGCTTCCGCAACCCGTTTTTGTACCTGTTTTAATAAAATCGGCCCTTCATCCGACTCTCTTTTCATGAAATTGTACAAATTAAAAATAATTTCTCTACTACGGCTTTTTAAAATCTTTCCCCCGACTTCCCTTACACCTGCATCCTTACACTTGCCGTCCATTCTTTCGTGGATGATAATCCAATACAAATTAAAAATATAAAAAAATATAAACAATATAAACATTTGACATAAATATCAATAATTTAGGCTAGACAAACTAAACAATCCCGATACAGTACCAAATCATGTTCACTCTTATAGTTTTGTTCACACGCACACAGTTTCAGAATACACAACAAAATTAAATGGAAACTAGACTTTTTTAAACCAAACAATTCGATAAATATTAATTCACCGGCAAATATAAATGAAAATATATTGTGTTAATCAATAACCTAAGTTTTTTGCATAATAATCACTTCGTGGTTGCAATGTTTTTCTTTTGGCACGTAACAGATGATTCTCACAAGCGATTTATTGTCAACAAATGTAGAGCAGCAGTCAATCGCTCACCCCTCGCCCTAAAAAAAACGGTTTAAACCAGTTTCACTATCAACACCCAGGCTTCACAAAGATCCGCACGACTTCTAAAAATAACACCCACTTGGTATAGTATCATGTGATTTTTGTGAGAATAGTGATTAAAACCAATATATACATTACTTAAAAATACATGATTATGTTATATAAATTTAAAGCAGCATTAAAAATTAACATTGAATATAAAGCGGACATGTCCAAAATGATAAGAAATGAACAAATAAGCAAAGCAAATATGGAGGAGAACCGTGAATACTAGTACTCTAGGTATTTTGAACAAACTGACTGGCTTTTCGAACAAATTTCGGTCCCCCAGGTGCTTTAACAAATGTAACTAACTTCTCAGACATAACACTGTACTGTGATCGCAAGCGAAGCCGCAACGGGCTACTAGTAAAAATTTAATGTTGGTATAGCAAAACATGCAAAATAACAATAATCATGCTACTGGGTACAATAAAATCTCTGTCACCACTTGTAACACTTTTGCAGGTTGACTCCTATTTAATTTACACTGAGTTGCATTTAAAAGAGAATTTCTGAAACTTACTTCAATGAACTAATTAAGATTTACAGAGATCTGTGGAAGTGCGCTGGGTCCAAAACACTTTGTGGATCTCTGATAAATGTGGGTTGTATCAAATGAAAATCAAGATGATGCACATTAATTTATTGAGCTGGTTACTTCAGCTTACAATTTAATTTAATCCAGACACTTAGCTTAAAAGGAGGAAATGAGTATATCAATTGTTGGCACCCTTGACTGACATTAGGTTTGGTTGAATTCTAGGCCTTTATATTTTATATTTTTGTTGTATTTGTTTAACATATTTATTACACAGTTATGTTCAACAAGCAATGGCCGTTTATTCAATCAAGTCTAAAACAGGATTAAATCAGCAGTCTGTTAGGTGGCTATAATATCAAGCGAATAGTTGGGAATTATAATATTTTAAAGCAAGAACCTCCTAGTCACACACCTCCTGATCTCCAACCATTCTTACCTCCTAATTCTCACCACAAACAATTTAAATATTAATAATTCAATCTTACACTGCCATAAACTGTGAGTGATTATATTTTTTGTTGAAAACAACCAAACCAATGACACTATATCTCTGATTTCAAATACCTAGAATTTGGCTTTCCTTTCCTAATGTTAAGCTCTTACAATTGCAATGACAAAAATAATAAATATAACAATAGCTCAAGATGTAATAATAGTTTCAAATGTCAACAATAATAAATATCTGAAAACTTAATAATCATGTACCTTTCTCAGTTATAATAAATTTAATATTTGAATATTCTTTAGAAATATGACCAGTAATCTAAATAATAGTACAAATTATGACTACTTACATGAACATTGTAGAATACCTCTGAATCACTCAAAACTTAAATAATTACAATATATAAACACTTGAAACAGATCAAAATAGCGCTTTCTCTTTATATTAAAATTTAATCCCGATTTAAAATTCCCAAAAGATTTTAGTGGCAACGTGGTCTTGCGTAATTTGGACTAGCGTAATTTAGAAAAGTCGCTTTACTTAAATGGAATAATTTGTATCGCGTATTTAAGGCTTTCCCGGTTAAAATTCACGAAATAGAAATACGTTGGGTGCACACCCCATGGACAAGTCGTAGAATTTAAGAAAAACCGAAAAGAGACAATATTAATTTAGGAAAAAGTAGCGATGTTGTTAGGCCGAATTGTGGAGTTTAAAAGACAACGAGTGGAGACGCGCGGCGGTCTTTATATCGCTTCCCCCCCTGTCACGTGACCACGTGGGTCCTCACTTCCTTACTTCGAGAACATTCTGGGCTTATCCAGATCTATTTCCTGTCTAATCTGTTGGCGGCAAACTTAAATATTTGTTTCTAATTATGATTGTAACAAACAAGCTAAACTAATGTGGTTAACAAATAAAATAAAATTGGGAGGCCTACTTGCAGGTAACCGTGGAAATTGGTAACATTTGTGGCAGGTAACCTTACCAGTCATATGGATTTGATAATCCAACTCGTAGGTAACGTTGGGGCCGACTCCCAGACTAGAGCATTTCCCCAACTTGTATCGCCCCTTCCTGTTCTGTCTGACTCGGAGAAGTAGGTGAGGTCTCCCGAATGTACAACAGGAAGTGCAGTATAACTATTTTGTTCAACCATAACATTCATGCATAAATTCCTCCGAACCACGGGTACTAGAATTACCCAGCTTGTCGAGAGGGGGAAGCTCCCACCTGGACAGATTCAGTCGTGTTACTGCTCCTGTTTATTTCTTAACTAGCTGATGTACCCGTCCTTCGTACGGGTTGTACATAAATGGCAGATTAACTAAAAATATTAACAACCCACATAATTTTACAATATTAAAATTACATTTTACACTTTTAAAATAGAATTAAAGTTAACAAAATATACTATGGCAGATAGTTCGGGTACTGCTGCCAAGTCGAGGAACTCTGTCGGGTAGTGAACGGTGTGGTTTTTGCTACTCCAAATCGGTACACGTAACACTTTGGATTCGATTTTAGAAATAAAAGAACTCAAGTACCTACAACAAAATATTAACCCTGTTTAATTTAACATTTTAAATACTTTGATACATTAATCTTTACATTCCAATAAATTAATAGTAATGTAACGAAACATTAAACTTTAAAAACATTGACAAACCATTTTTAAAATCACCATTCTTGCCAGGTCCTGTTTTCAATATAATTGTAAATAAACAATTTAAACTTGGAAAAATCATATGTTTTAAAACATATGACTACTTGATTTTATTTAAATAAATGTAAATCAATATATACGAACTGTTCTAACAGTGGTCATGGTTAAATGAACGGTATTAAATATTGTATATGTTCGTTCCTCCCTTTGGAATAGACCTACATTTGTGTTTATCTTCGTTTCTTGTTCATTGGTGGACGTGAGGATGGCACAATCACAGTGCCAGGATGGCACAATCACTATCCTGTGATTCATCGATAGTGCCGAGTGAAGGATAGATGTTTCTGAGACCTTAATTTGTTTTTCAATGTCCCAATCTCAACTTTTAAAAGCGCATAAGAAAACTGATCAACCCCTTAATCTTCTCAAAAATACATTTTCATATTTACTGTTAAGTTCAGACGCTCAGTGGTCGGCTACATAAAATATATTTTTAGAGAAGCGTAGACTCGTCCACTCATGTCTCACTTACGACAAAGGGTCTGTATGAGATCTCCAGAGAACAACACCGTGACTCCCCATGATGTTGTTTCTTATTTCCTTTAAGGCATCAAATTTCAGCTCTACTGGTTGAGTAGTTTGTGTGTTATGACTAACGCGCTTATATTAAAGGCCATTGGGCCAGAGACCTTGAGTATATTTGTGTCTGGAGTAGGTAAATGTCTGCACTGACCTATCAGCTACATTCCTACCAAATTTCAGATCCATCAGTCCAAGAGTACGTGCAAGATTGTTAAAATATTGTATTTTGAAATTCCGGGGGGCGAAGCACATAAACATTTTCGTAACAGGAATAGGCTGCGTTTTTTTCTGATGAATTAGTTATGTTCCTACCGAAATGTAACTTACAAAGGTCCAGAAAGTACTAATACTCATACAATTGCCATAAAAGTAAATTAGCGAAGAACCCTATAGGACTTTTTTAAACGTATTCTTATTGTGAATCTGCAGCATAAGGGGAACCACCATACAAAATTGTATCTTCAATAGACAGTGTCGTTTCTTAGATAAAGTGATCACTATGTCAGTGAGTGCATGAGTCTGACAAATATAGATTTAGATCATATATCCACTTATGTTATTTATTACCAATCTTCACTCAACGTTTTAAAAAAGAACTAATAAACCTATTTATAGAATAACTATGCCATCATCTGGTTCAATATAAATAAATGCTTTGTCCATAAGAATAACATAGGATCTTAAAAACCCTATGGGGCAGTGTCCTAAGGTAATTTAAAACAATCCAATTAGCCTAAGACCTTCTAACGCACATATAGAACATAGAAAAAAGTTGCATAAAAGTCGGTGCACCCGTTTTCCTGTGAAAAGCGAACAAAACATGACCAAAACCGCACAAAATCACGTTTTTTAGCGGCCGCCATTATTTTTTAAAAATGCGTATGCCAGTTTATAGTGCCCTAAAACCTTCTAACGCATATATAGAACAAAAAACAAAGTTTCATTAATGTCACTGCACCCGTTTTCCAGTGAAAAGCGAACAAAAACCCGTCCTTGAGCGTTACCGGTAGACAGACAGACATAAATTGAGATAAGATTTCTTTTGGTTTCCCTAGGGTGTAAAACGTGAAAATATGCAAAAATTTCATAATTCCAAGCAATGTACAGACGAAACTCTAATTTTATTTATATAGATTAATTATACGGTATATTGAAATAAATATATATATACTTGATGTACACGTTCTTCGCACAGGGGTTTTCCTTACCCGTTCTATAGTCAATGCAAATTTCATTTGAGTTAGCTTGAAACAGCTGTTGTTCTTGCTTCTGCTCTTTAAGCTGTCAAATGTAAGTGCCCTTAGCTGTTCGCATTACAGATTCTGAATGTTTACTTTCTTCTGAAATGTAAACATTGAAACTTGGGACGTTCATGGGGCGTAGCCCGAGGGGATTTTAAGGAAGTGAATAGGCCTATGTGTTGCGTGGGTTCAAGATCTACCTATGTGTAAAGTTTCAGCCCAGTTGGTTCAGTAGTTTTTGTGTTCACCCGGAACATCAGACAGACAGACAGACAGACAGACGGACAGACAGAAACCACCTCTTCTTTATAATATTATAGATTTTCATGTGTAAATAGTGATTTTTTCTAAAAAAATTGTATAAGTTTTGTTTGGTTAAAATCAGTGAACTATATATTGGTTTTAGCGAATTTCCCCTATAGGGAAGAAGCTATTACCGTGGTCGGCATGGTAAGACCTAGGCCTGGGACCATGATAACTTTTCGTTTTGAGGTCCCCAGACCCCAAAAACACCATTCGTACGAAACTGTATATGTATATGTTTCCGTGGGTGCGATAACTCTCGTAAAAAAGGTCCGATTTTGATGAAATTTGGTACAAATGTGTAAAGCAGCATTTATGACTTTAAGTTCGAAAACCAGACAAATGACCTATCCGAGGGTATTTTGGGGGGGGGGGGTTTTGTACCCCAAAAATGTTGTTTTTGAGTTTTTTACGTATAATTTTTCAAAAAGTACAATTTTATTATTTTCAATTGGAATCAGCTTAAAAATACGCACAATTTGGTGTTTTAATCATTGTTCTACGTTAATTGGTTACTGAGATATTGAAAGTGCTAAATACAGTATGTTGTCCAATGTTATTCTTATGGAGGATAAGAACAATTTTATATCTCGCTGATTTATGAACTTATCCTGACAAAACATGGTATATTGCTTCATTTCATTGTGGTCTATTGATATTTGCAAAAAACCCATTTTTGGCCAATAGTTCCCGTAGCAGCAAACCTGCATACTCAGCCCCATGTTATTCTTAGGGAGAATAAGTAACGTGTTATCTCCTTTAATTATGAACATAAATTAATATAACTTGGTATGTGGCTTTACCTATTTGAGTTATATTGATATTTGTATAAAAACCCATTTTTAGTGTTCCTTATTTCAGCAAACCTGCATACTCATCCGCCATGTTATTCTTATGGAGAATAATTAAAATGTCATAAATCGTTTATTTATGAATGTATATTGATGAAACTTGGTATGTGGCTTTATGTGGTATTAATATCAATTAATATGCATTGGAAATTCACTGAGTATGCAAGTTTGCTGCTACGGGGGTATTTAATTTACTGTGTGTTAAAGTGTTTAACAGAAAGGTGAGGAAAAGTGATAAATTTGACCAGAATATCTTTGCTAATCAGGCCAGGAAGAGGTCTGTTATCAGATCTGATAAGAGTAGGTAGTTGAACTCTGGACATTCCTAACTTCTGTTGTCTGACACTAGTGCCGATTGAATAAAATCTTATCCGTCAACCCACATGTCACTCACTGATTTGTTTATTTCACATCATTTGTTTTCATTTGTAGGAATTGATATCTAGCCTGGACTTCAGCATATATGAATTCTACTGTTACCAATACTAATCTCAACTGATTGCTATTATTGTACGTTTGTGTTATGACACCCACAAAACTGACTCCGTGTCTATGAAAATAATAACAATAAAATTAAAAAAATATGGCAAAACATCCTTGTGGGGTATGTGAAAAAAATTGTGGACATCAGCAATATTATGTACGGGCTCCTGTTATAGGTGGCTGCATTTTAAATGTGCAAAGTTAAGTCTATCTGAAGATAAACTAATGGAGAAAGAAAATGTCTTGTTTTAGATGTATACTAAATGCTAATGTAAAAGATAATATTTTATCTAGTACATTTATTCAGGTAAATAATGAGGAACATGATGAACAGCCAAATTGTTCCACAATTGCAGAGGAGATGTTTGAATCTAGTATCTTTGAAAATGATGAATTAAAACAGAAACTTCACATAGAAAAAAAAGTAAAGCTCTCTATATGTGTTAGAACTCGAAGACAAATTGAAGGAATATGAAGAAAATATTGAATTCCAAGAAAAATTATTTTATGAAAGAGAAAATGAACTGTTGTGAGCAAAATAAAATCCTTAGAGTATAGACTAAATAAACGGTATCAGGAAACTGACACATACTTTTTCCCTTTTAGCCCAACTTTAATGAATAAATTACTTTTTATTTACTAAATATATAGAATACAAAGCACGGTCGAATGTACAGAAAATCTTGTAAACAAGTTGTTTACAACAAAATCCACCCAAATCCCTGTTTTGGAGGCACTATAGAATCCATTGCTACACACGTGGTTTTAAGAGGGAAAATGCCCCCTATTCCCCCCCCCCAAAGGGTTATTAAGGGCCAACATATTTCAGATTTCCTCTGTTGGTCAATGCTAACTTGATAAGTATATCATGTTTGAACGAAATTGATCAGTAAATAAGAGAGAAATAGTAATTTTAGTATTCCCCATAAGAATAACATTGGACAACGTACTGCTTTTACCGCAAAATGAAAATTTAAATTTTCTCTGCAACCAGCAATCGTAGGATAGCAATTCAAAATTCAAAATTATTTAGTTTTTTGAGCTATTTTTAATGGTGAATAGTAAAATTTTTTATATTTAAGGTTTTATATAACAAAATCAAAAAACTGAATTTTTATGTTTAAAGTCCCGTAATTTCTGAACCCGTATTTTTACAGAAATGTGGGTGGTGTCATTTTATTGGTAAAAGAAAGTTCTACAAACGACTAAAGTGTAATTAAAATCGTTAGAGCAGATTTTTAGAAATTTTGACTTTTCATGTTTTTTTGCGTTTTTTAGGAGATAATTACCCTTAAAAATCTAAAATCTAAAAAATGACAAAAACGCCTGAAGATATCGTGGATTAGTACCTACATACCAAATTTCATAAAAATCGGACCATTGGTTACGGCTCTAGCTCTGTACACATCTATACAGACAGACAGACAGACACACAGACATCTCGTAAAAATCACTTTTTTGGATTCAGGGAGCACCAAAACTAATATTTCCACTATCAACTCAAATTCGAAAATTTTGATGAAAACAATACTTTCTCCTTATACTATGTATAAGGGGAGAAAGGGAAAAAAAGAAAAAGAAGCAAGAGAAGATCTTATCTTGCATGCAGAAGAAGAGCAAAACAGCAGTATAATACAAAATAATACAAACTAAAGGATGAAACTAATGTGAAAAATGTGACTCTATTTATCGGCCTCATACTTGGCATGAATTATCGGATGTTGAAATTAATCTGTGGGTAAATAAAAGCCTATATGTTCCTAAAAATGCTATGATACTATGTCCATCTGTAAGCCATATGATTAAGGAGAAAAATTACTTTAGGCTTGTTACTCAAGTCTGTGATGAGGTAAAAATGGAGTATACAGAGAACGTAATTGCAATAATTAATAATAGGGGTTCAGAAACCCAACCTGGTCAGTATCACTGGTCATGTGTGGTTTATAACCATAAATTAAATATTGGCTATCATCTGGACTTACTGGCTGGCCTTAATAGCGGTCATGCTGAACAATTTTGTAGGAAGTTAGCTCGGTACTTTAGAGATGAGCAAAGTTTTGTTTTAAAGACTTGAAATGTTTACTCGAAAAAGGAACAGTCGAATGTGGTGTGCACGTCTTGCATAATCTTGAAATAGTATCCTCCTTAGTACATGATGACATATCTCTAACATCAAGCCAGATGTTTGCCGATGGGTTCTCAGTTCAGAAATATTATGATAGTCTAGAACAATCAACAGTCAATAGAGCAGAAACGGAACTAAATAAAAAAACAACTATGAGAGCCGGAGTTGTAACAAAAAAATGCAGAATAAACAGAGAAGATGCAGCTTCAAAAACTAATAATTGGACAACCATAACAAACCGCAGTACAATAATCCAGGGACAGCTTAAAAACCAATCATTGACAGTGGAGGTACCTATATTCAATAGGTTTCAACCTTTAATGGCTACCAAAGACTGTGAAAGGGAAAAATCAACACTGACGAATCAAAGTAAAAAGAAGGAAAAACTAGATAGTGCAAAGAGGCCAATCACAAATAAAAATAATATTCAGAAGACTTTGATCAGAGTGAGGAAAGAAGGATTGACTTATATGCCGACAGCCAAGGAAGGGGTCTTCCAGAACTTGTAGGACAGGGCAGTCGGGGAAGGGTTTGCATGGATGGACTGGTTAAAGCAGGAGCTGGTATACAGTTTATCTACAAGCAGGCAGCTAAATCTAAACACCTCTATTTTTACTTGCTGGTACAAATGATTTATCAAATTGTATATAAAAACATGGAAAACGAACTGGGAAACCTAAGTAAATCTAAGCCTCTCTGTATTACAACGATACCTCCCTGTTACGATCTGAAACAGGATGATACTATCCATTAAAAAAAATTGCACTGAAATTGCACTGGCAAACAATTTTATCAGAGAAGTGGTCGAACGGATGGACAATGTACACCTAATCGACTTGGACTTTTTCAATAGACAGCACTTTACAGTAAAAGGCATGCACTTAAACTATAAAGGTAAAAGGAAACTTGCTTTTATGATCATTCGCTTTATTAAAAATATTTGAAACAGAAATCTTAGCACATCCTGGAGATGATAGTTACTCCCGCAGAGAAGTAGAGGAAGAAAAAACAACTGATAGCAAGAAATTGGTAAAAAATAACATCATAAATGTAACAGAAAAAATATGGCAGATGTTAGTAGGCTCCACCGAAAAAATAAAACAGTGGGGTTTGCACACAGTATATTTGTGGATTTCGATGACCCTCGCCACATGACTGCTGGAGTAGCAGTTATCTTTAAAAAACACTTTGGAAAACCTGAAATATCGCAATGTGTGACTAGCCACATTGCTGTACAAGATAGTCAAAGTGACGCCACGGTGTTCAGTCTAATAACTAAATCTAGATATTATGGTAAACCTAATATTACTGACTATGATGCAGCTTTCCAGGATATGACTGAAAATTTTATGAAACGGGGGCTTAAAGCATTTGATATGCTCACCGATCGGATGTGTGCGAAATAATATAGACTTACATAATTTTGTTAGAAATATTATTAAATTCAAGAAACAAACACAATGGTTACTATTGTTTCATATAACAAAAGTTCTTACTGGGTACTAAGAAAGGGAGTGCCCCATGAAGTGTTTAACAATCAATTGGAAAATATTATAAATCTGGAACCAAATGTCGATGGCATATCATCTATGGCCATATATGCATCAAAAAACCACAGCTGCATCAACAACCATGGCTATACCAACAACTATGGCTGCATTAACAACCACGGCTGCATCAACAACCAAAGCTGCAGCAACAACCATCCTCATCAAACTCAGCTGCAACTCAAGCTACATCTACATCACCTAGTGAAAGTGGCAAAGTGTTAGTGGTTCCTGGTGACCTCACATACAGTGGGGCACTAAAGCAGAGCAGTGAGAATAGAGAAAATGTTTGTGCAGCTATCTGTAGGAACATCATGTTACAGTCGCCTGCTTTGTCCTTAAACTTTGTTACTCCCGGGACTCTGCCAATAAAATGGTTAAAAGAATTCATAACAATTTTCCATCAGAATATTCAACATATTCCATCTAGAATAAATGCTTTGGAAATTACATTAAAAGAAATAAAACCCAGTATTATTATACTGACAGAGCATGATGTGAAAGATGAGGAAATAAAAAGGATTAATATAAAAAATTATGTAGTGAGAGCACATTTTTCAAGAAAAAATAAAGTAAAAGGGGGGGGGGGGTAATGATATTGGCGGAAGAGGGTTTGAATGTGAAGCGGGTGGCTGTGCCAAATTCTTTAAATGAAGGATTATTAGAGGAATTTCAGTTTGAATATAGTGTATGTAGTTATGGCTCTAACAAAAATAAAATTGTTATCATTGGGGTATATAGGTCACCTAACTCAAATTATACTGTTTTTTGGACAGGCTTAGCCACCTTTTAGAATACTTGGGCAAAAATTATGATAGACTAATAGTAGGGGAGACTTTAATATTGATGTATTGAACAATGATAGTAAACATAAGGCATTAAATAAAAGACCATTTTATTTATTTACTTTATTTAAAGAAGTATTAAGGGGTCAAAATATGAAATATTTGGTAGACTTCCCCACAAGAGTAACTGGATTTACAAACACTGCCATAGATAATTTTTTAATAAAGAATATTGATTCAAATTTTAGTAAAGTAGAAGGGCTAATAACAAGCTTATCCGATCATGATGGCCAATTGTTAGAAATAAGATTAGGCGCTATAAAAAAAGAATACCAGCCAATAAAACAAGAGGTACGTAAGTTCACCCCAGAAAATCTAAAATAATTTTCACAGCTATTAATGAAAGAAACATGGAATTATGTTTATTTTTCCCCAGTAGAAGAAAGTATGATAATTTTCATTATTTGTTCTGTTATTATTTTAATATTGCTTTCCCTAAAACTCTTATAACAAAAAATGATAAATCAAAAAATTGGATTACAGATGAATTAAAAACAGAAAGAAAAAATGTTATTCAACTTACTAAAGAGTACAGGGAAAACAAATGCAACGTTTTGAAGAATAAGCTAAAGAAAGCTAAAAGGGATTACAAGCATAATTTGAATCAAGTTAAATCTGACTACATTCAGGCAAAAATTCCAAAATCAAATAATGTTCAAAAAACTGTGTGGGGGATAAATTCAGAGGTGGGGAAAAACAAATTGGAACATTGTAGGACTATTTCATTAAGACATGGGACAAAAACAATCACAGATCCTGAATTGGTAGCTAATACATTTAATCAGCATTTTGTAAACATAGTTAAAGATTTAGATTTAAGTTATGATGCACCTGTTGATTTGGAAAGTAATGGAAATAATCAACAGTTTTTAAAACAAAAATTTTATTTGAGACCAATAGATAAAAGAGAGGTAGAAAAATGTATGACTCATTTAAAAATAAAAATTCAAGTGGTATTGATGAAGTTATAATTACAGTGATTAAGGCTATAAAAGCAGATTTTAGTGCAATTTAGTGTCATCTTGTAAATTTCTCTTTTGTTTCTGGTATATTTCCAAGTAAATTAAAACAAGCAAAAATAATACCTGTTCATAAAAGAGATGACAATGATATACTAAATTATCGACCAGTATCTGTCTTACTAACCTTTTCAACAATTTATGAAAAAGCAGTGCATTTACAGTTTACAGAATTTTTAGAACAAAATAATTTACTGGACAAACACCAGCATGGTTTCAGGTCTGGAAGATCAGTCGGGAGTGCTGCTATATCTTTAATCGGAACTATTATAGAATCAGTGGATAAAGGAAACAATACAATTGGTCTGTTCATGGACATCTCAAAAGCTTTTGACAGTGTTTAAACACTCTAAGTTAATAGCAAAATTAAGGGGGATTGGAGTTGCAAAGAATAGTCTCAACTGGTTTCAGTCATATCTTTCCGATTCAATCATTTCTATCCTTCAAAATTAAGTAATTTAAAATTTGGTGTGCCCCAAGGGTCTATCTTAGGGCCTCTTCTTTTCATATGTTACCTTGGGGGGATTGATAAAGCCTTAATACAATTTTGAAGAGCAATCTCTGTTTATATGCTGATGATGCTAAGCTGGTAGTGTCATCAGCAACTTCGCAGGAAACGGAAGGGGTTGTTTTTAGTGAATTGGGAAACATTGAGAATTTTCTTAAAAATCATAATCTACTTCTAAATACAGAGAAAACTAATTTTGTAAATTTTAAAACCCCACAAAATCGAAAAATTGAAGACTTATTGATAAGCTATGAGTCAAACCTAATTGAAAAGTAGGATAGCATAAACTTTTTGTGCTTAACGATTGACCAACATCTAAATTGGGATGAACACATATATAAGATCTCAGGTAAAAATTAACTCCGGAGTTTGCCTTGTCGCAAATGAGTTATTACTGTGATGTAATAACCTTGAAAAATTTATATTTTGCGCACGTTCATTCACACCTCTTTTTGCATTGCACTCTATGGGTCCACAAAAAATCAAATTAGAGAGTATTCTAAAGCAACAAAAAAGCTATTAGAATCATGCTAAAACTGAAAGAAGATGATTCAGCAAAGACCATTTTAAAACTAAAAATTCTTACGGTCTACGGTCAATATATTTTTGAAACTATTCTTGCTTCAAGAAATGAACAACTCAGTATAAATATTAACCCAATGAGGACTCATTCCTACAACACCAGAAGAAAAAAATCAGTTTTCCCAGAGACACAAATTGAAATTTTTTGAAAATAAAAACCGACACATATGGGAAATATTTATCTAAAGCATATTCCAAAAAGTATATCAAAGGAAAATGGCTTAAAGTTAAAAAAAAGTTTAAACAAATCTTATAAACATGGCATTATATTCTTTTGATGAGTTTTCCACCCCTCTCTAATCTTAGTTGAGTTATCATAAATGTATTCTTGTTTAGTTTAATAAAATGTATTCTTTTGATGATGCATATCTTGACGCTATTTATTGTACAGCTTGTGCATAATGTAAATAAAGATTTGTGACAATGACTATGACTATGTCTGACTACGTTCCAGATTGAAGTTTGTTGTTTTCTGATATCAAAATCAATATGTTTTGCTAACATTACAGATATTACAGATATTTAAAATAAGTGTCTTACTCTTAGCACCCTCGTTAGAGTAAAATTTTTTGGTAATTCATTTTAATTGGCTAACCGGTTTCCTGCAATCCCGATTACTCCCGCCCTACAATGTTTTAATGTATCTCTGAAATTGTTGACCAATAGGGTCATATCAGGGCGTTGTTGGAGTTACCAGCCACCTTATCTTCCTCATGGATTCTCACAAACAAATACTGACCATAAATGGAAGTGTCCGCCCCCAGTTGTCTGATCATGGCCCTTACACTCACGCGCCGCCGTGCCACTCACGCCATGACCTCGTCTACGCAGACACCTGCATCTGCCATGTAAAGCAGCTACTTTACCTGTACATGATGTATATAAAACTTTTTAGAGAATAAAGGCAGGTGTCTCGATCTAACAGGCAACAAACCTGATGTTTTGACCATTTTACATTATAATTAGGTGATAAACAAAATAAATAAATTCTGAAATATTAACATTGGAACTACTAGTTGGTAACCCGTCAAAATTCGACGGTTACAATATTGAGAGTGAGCATTCGATGGTACCCTTGTACAATGTATACATTGCATACATTGCCTTGTATTCGATACTAATTCACCTTAGTCCAATCGCGCACGCTACTGTTTACCTTTAAAACGTGAAAATGAGTATGTTTGTAAACAAACTAAAACATATCAGATTCCTGCCAGTATATTTCAGCCAGCTTTACGAATTTTAACAATTAACATTATCTGTAGACACTTAAGTCTGAATAGAGTCAAATATACGATTGTGACTATCTGTGTTTGGGGGGCGGAGTTATAACTATAAATAGTTTTTCCATAAGGGTATCCCTACTTATTCGGTTATGTATACATTGCAAATAAGTAGTTCCTAGGGTAGTTCAAGATTATCCTCATAGATTGCAGCATTCCATCATATGGAATTTTCCATCCTGTAAAAAACCTAATTAAAAAATAAGGTGATTTTTGTGAACGACTACCGGCCAATCTATTAGTTTTAAAATTATGGTTGATGTGTTATTTGAAAGCCCTTGGCGCCTAGATGTGGCTTTTGGCGGTTTGTAAGACATCCACCTTCAGGGCTTTGAACCCTGGGCTTTCAAAGTTCCAATGTTAATCTTATGGAAGAATAGAAATAAATTTAATTTAACATTTAAGAATAGCTGTGTAACTAACAAACAGTACAGAAGAAAGATCAACTGTTTTAAGAAATCTTCTGGAATGGCATCTTAATGTAAACTAATAAGACGGTATATGATATACTGTACTAGATATGACTGGATATTCCCGAAATGGGAAAATAATTTGCTCGAATTTGAGCAGCTGGATTTGATGTTCCATATTTAAAAAGTTAGTTTTGGAATATATGTAATCAAATGAAAAATCCATGTGCCAAATTTGAAGGTGTTTTCTTTGCACACCCCGAACATGATAGAGCCACGATCGCAGATAATTATCGTCGAGTGAAGACTTGTACAAAATATTCAACGAAATCATGCTTATTGGATCTTTTTTAGCGTTTACGGACATATTAAACCCAGTCGGCTTGTTCTGAAACTTTTGACAATTGTTGGATTTGTTTTCATGTGTTGTTTACAAAACAAACGTTTTGTCATTTGATGGGTTGAATGAAGCCCCTCATGGAGCCATGGAGAAATAATAGGCCTGCGAACATCAGCGTTATTGTTTGCTCTCAGCTCAAGGAGCGAAACTAAAAATTAATAAAAAGGAATTCACTACTTAAAGGTTTATGTATACATTGTAGATTGTGTCAATTAATACTGTAATAATTTCAACATATGAGAAAAAATATTATCTTTTTTTTTGTTGGTCAGCCTGAATCGACTTTAGTAATTGCAATATATGTATCGTTGAAAGATATTGGCCATTATTAATACTGGCCACTCTAAGCCAGCTGATTCCATTTGATACTTGTCTGTTCTTAAATACACAATATACGTGTGTGTTGATAATCAGCTGGTTAGAGAAACTTAAAATAGTGATAAAATAGGTTGTAAAAAGTTATTTTTTGATATTCTAAATGAAATTATTTCAAAAATGTAAGTAGATTGTGCAAATATAGATAGATTGATCTTTCATTTAAAAGAAACCGCGTGTAAAACTGTTCAGTGGAAACCTCAAATGAACCCTGACCAAAGAGGTGCTAAGTTAAAATTTTACCCCATGTTAAATTGCCATAAGAAATTTTTTAATTTAATTTTTTACATAGTTACTGACCAGATACCAACATTTAAGGTAAAATGTGCAAATAAAGAGGTTATTTCCTTTAATTTGACACCACACACGTGTAAATCGGACCAGTGGAAGTCTCACACGTTCTTCCGGAAGATTTTAAATTTCCCGTTTTAATATATAGGATAGGGCAGAGCCTTTAGAGCTTTTGGTAAGCTCTTTTGATTGATACCAAACATGTATAAAAAGTAATAGTTTTTTATGGGTATAACACCGCCACACATAAATGAAGAAGTTATTTTAACTTTAAAGATGTTTGTCTTTGGTGTCAATTTGTTGTGAAAGTCCTGCACCTTACAGCAAAATTTTCATCAATGTAAATTGCATCAATATTCAGGATATATGGGAATTTAAAGGTACATAAACAAATATTTAAAACCAGATCTTTGCACTTGAATTTCAATCATTATCAAATAAAAGTAGAATGAAATATTATAATGTATTGACAAAATAAAATTCATAAAACTACCATAATAATGCTTACATGCCTCGTGTTACTGCAGACAGCAATTACAAACCAACTGTCTGGTAACCTTTTTACGGATTAGAATAGAGACACAATAGAGAATCATTGTTAGTTAGTATTTCCACCATGAACTCATGATTATAACCTTCATCATGTTTGATAAATTACACTTAGGGTTACTCAACATAGTTAATGAATTAATGAATAGTATAAAAGTAATTACTGTAGTGTGCTTTAGAAAAGGGTGTTACACAGTAGACTCTCAGAAATCCGGTTCGCACTTATCCGGTCTCCCGGTTGCGAATACAATGAAAACAATTAAACTTCACGGTTTAGCGCCTTCAGTTTTCACAAGATTCTCCCGCATTACACAAATAATGTCATGTAGTTTGCATTGTCAGGCGCTCTGTGTTTCCATGCTGTTAACGGTGTTTGTTATTGTTTACATAACCATCCAGGTCTTCTCCTATCAATGACTCATCATTGACGATATAAATTAGTTGACCAGTGACAGTTTTTATTACAGTATGCTTTATTAATGATTTACAATATTATGATCAATCTTTTTTCTGTTACATTTTCAAGTAATAAATGTGTTATTCTGATAATCCGACTTTTTTTGTGTTCCGACCATGCTCTCGGTCCCTTTGGTGATGGATTAACGAGGTTCTGCTGTACTACAGAGTGGTTATAAATTTATTCTGGAACCTCATTCTTGTATTAGCACATAACATAAACGCATATTGCCATAATTGTTCACTATAAAGGCGGAATTGATGATTCATGCCCATCTCCGAAAAATCCGGATTTTTCAAAATAGTCCGGATTTCTGAGAGGCTTCTGTATTAGTATGCCATGATGTGCAGAGGTTTGGAAACACAGATTTTCACCCAGTGAAAAGTATCAATTTTAGCTTATTTTGAAGTTGTAATTTTAGTATATATATATAATTAAGCATCTGGTTCATTGCAGAGATTAAATTCTAACAACCCAATAATTTAATGAATTTGTCTTTATAAGGCTATTTAAATTCCATGTATGCGTCAACAGGCCAAAACTAAACAAATCCAACAAAATTCCCAAAAATAAAAATAAAATAGCTTTATTTAATTCACTTAATGCATTTTTTTCTAGTACAATCAGAGACGAATTTCGTAAGGTGTTGCATGGTGACTTGAACTATATGATAAGTAAAGAAGATTTTATAAGATCTCTCCAAGGGTGGTCTGAAGCTTCACTATATCAAGACAAAGATGCAGAAAATGAGTGAGTTGAAATAAATTACTTTAGAAATTGAAACTTATGATTTTACTCTGACACATGCCAATTCTTGTAATATTGTTGAACAGCAATAAAGAACTATTTTTTATTATTTTATTTGGTCATTTATAGAGGTATAAAGTAATTTGATATAGCCTTGTTTAAACATCATTTGAAGTTAAACCAAACGTAGAAGTTTTAAGAAATAATAAGCCTGATATAAATACTTTAATTTTATAATTTAAAACACATAATTTTGTAATTACTTAATAATTATTATAATAATTGTATAGTTTTTTAGCGAATTTCCCCTATAGGGAAGAAGCTATTACTGTAGGTGGTATGGTAAGACTTAAGCCCGAGACCATGATCACTTTTTGTTTTGAGGTCCCCTGATGCCAAAAACACTATTCGTTCAAATTTATGTGTGTATATATACATATGTGCCCGTTACAGCAATAACTTTTGAAAGAAACGCCCGATTTTGGTGAAATTTGGCACAAATGTGGAGAGTAACATTTATGACTTTCAGTTCGAAAACCAGATCGATCGGTCTTTGGAAAGGGGGTTTTACTAGGGTTTAAAATTTTCCAAAAATAAGTTTTTTGAACTTTTTACCCTACAATTTGTAAAACACTAGATTTTGGTACAGCCATTTTTTAGAGCTTAAAAAAAATTTAGTATTTTGAAACATTAAGCTAGGTTAAGTGGTTATGGAAAAAAGTCAAAAATTCCACAACGCGTCCATAAAATTTCCCATGTTTATCTTATGGGTATACGGTTTTTAGATTTTCCTCAGATAATTTTACTAAAATCTCCACATTTCTTTCTACCAATAAGTTTAGCCCTACAAAACAATCATTTTGGTGTTTTATTTGTTGTTTTACGTCCAACCGTTGCAGTGATATTCAAAGTGCTAAACACAGTACGTTTTCCAATGTTATCCTAATGGAGAATAAATAAAATGTTATATCTCGATTAATTATTTATGTATGTAGGGTGATGAAACTTGATATGTGGCTTCAACTAGTTGTGGTATATTGATATTTGCACGAAAAAATGGTTTTAGCGAATTTCCCCTTATTAAAGAAGCTATTACCGTAGTCGGCATGGTAAGACCTAGGCACGGGACCATGATAACTTTTCATTTTGAGGTCCCCCAGACCCCAAATACACCATTCGTTTGGAACTGTATATATATATATATATATATGTATATATATGTATATATATGTATATATGTGTGTGTGTGTGTGTGTGTGAGTGTGTCCTTGGGTGCGATAACTCTTAAAAATGGTCCGATTTTGTTAAAATTTGGTACAAACATGTTAGCATTATTTATGACTTTAAGTTCGAAAACCAGACAGATCGACCCATCTGAAGTGGTATTTTGGGGGGGGGTTTTGCACCCCAAAAATAGGTTTTTTGAAGTTTTTACATGTAATATTTTATAAAGTCAAATTTTAGTTTCCACCATTAGATTCAGCTTAAAAAAACACACAATTTGGTGTTTTGATAATTTCTCTACGTCAATTGGTTACAGAGATATTGAAACGTTGTGCTATTCTTATGGAGAATAAGAAAAAATTATAGCTCGCTTATTTATGAACGTAAACTAACGAAACTTGGTATACGGCTTCATCTGGTTGTGGTCTATTGTTATTTGCACAAAAACGCAATTTTTACTGATAATTACCGTAGCAGTCCTCAGCCCCCATGTTATTCTTATGGAGAAGAAGTATATTGTAATGTATCCCTTAATTATGAACATCAAGTAATAAAACTTGGCATGTTGGTTCACCTAGTTGAGTTCTATTGATATTTGCATAAAAACCCATTTTTTGTGTTCCTTGTTGCAGCAAACCTATGTACTCATCCCCCATGTTATTCTTATAGAGAATAATCAAAATGGTATATATCGCTTATTTATGAATTTATATTGATGCAACTTGGTATGTGGCTTCACCTAGTTGAGTAATATTGATATTGACATGAAACCCCATATTTTTTGTTCCTTGTTGCAGCAAACCTGCGTACTCATCCCCAATGTTATTCTTATAGAGAATAATTCAAATTTGATATATCACTTATTTGTCAATATATTTTATTGAAACTTGGTATGCGGCTTTATGTGGTATTAAGACATATATTTTGCATTTGAAATTCGCTGAGTAGGCAGGTTTGCTGCGACGGGGGTATTTGTTTATTTTTCCCAGTAGCAGCAAACCTGCATACTCGGCCCCCATATTATTCATATGGAGAATTAGTAAAGTTTTATATATCTCTTAGTTATAAACCAAAATTAATAAAACTAGGTATATAGCTTCATCTGGTTGAGTTATATTGATAATTGTAAAAAACATATTTCTTCTCTTCCTCGTTGCTGCAAACCTGCATACTCAATTCTAATATTATTCTCATGGAATTTTGAGAATAAATAAAATGCTATATATCACTTATTAATGAATGTATTTTTATTAAACTTGGTAAGTGGCTCTAGGTAGGAGTGAGACCCATATATACGCATTGGAAATTCACTGAGTACATAGGTTTGCTGCGACGGGGATATTGATTACTATACTATAATTTTACCAACACACTAACATATTTTTTTTATTCATCCCAGGGAAAATATTAACAGCGAAGCTGGGAAATGCTCAAGTTCTTCTACCAGTGGTATTGGGAAATCAGTTACCTCAGAAATCACATCAGGAAGTAGTACTAACAGTATGGAAGACATTTATCCTGGGCAAAATTTTGGTTTGAGCTTTTTACTTTATATCTGGTTTTATATCGTATGTTTATTGTTTTTAACAATATTTTAAACTGTACATAATTTTTTATTCAGGGGAATCCATGGCATCGGCTTGTTTGTACAGCTTATGATTTGAAATTAATTGCCAATTCGAGATCTAAAGTTTCCAATGACTGTTGTTTATTAGCACCAAATTAGCTTGAATTCTGAATATTCGTTTGCTTTTTAAATTTGCCCCATATACATATATGGAGAAAGTATTGTTATATTATCGACATTTTCAAATTTCAGATATAGGTGGAAGTATTTGTTATGGTGTTCCCTTAACCCAAAAAATTGTTTTTTGAGGATTTGTCTGTCTATAAATGATTACAGACCTAGAGACCACACCAGTGGCCCAATTTTGTTAATATTTGGTATGTAGAAACTCGCTAAAACGACCATCAATAACACAACTACCTCAAATAACATGTGCATTTTACAATCCCCGTGAGATTGTCATAACACTATTGTAATATAAGCGTCTCTGTAGTACGCCTTTTATTGTTTTACAAACCTCAGTAGCACGGTTCTTTTCCTAATTCAGATCGCAGCTCTAACCCTATATAGCACATATTTTTGTGACTTCGAACCTTTATAGCACGACTTCAACCTCAGTAGTGCGTTGTTTTACATATAGCACGAATTAAATATCTCCTTTGCATAGTTCCCATGGGCACTTACTCATCAGAACGGATGTTTCGAGGGAAACAATTCCTTGGCTTAGGCCTAAACATGAAAACCCTGCTCCCACCCTTCCCGACTCATCAGTCATCTTGTTTTTCATATTTACTTTTGAAAACAAAACGTGTTTGCGAGAGTTATCCAAAATGCTCTTGCTATAAAGGGGTTTTAGAAAAAACAAGTAACCTTGATATCATGACTTTTAATCTACACGACCTTGATAACATGAACTAGAAGAGTACCTTGATAAAAAGACTGTTTCCCAAATCCCCTTGAGAGTCTTGCTATCAGGGTTCTACTGTTTATGTAGGTACCCTACTAATCTCCTGGGTTTTTAAAAAACTAAAAAACATGAAAAATTCACATGTCTTAAAAATGGCTTCAACGATTTTAATTATAATTTGGTGGTTTATAGTGCTTAAGGTCTTTAATAAAATGACACTAAGTTATCTGCATTTCTGGAAAATTAATAGTTCCGAAATTATAAGAGATCAAAACTCGGTTTTTATTTTTCATAAAACTATAAGCTTTAAGAAAAGTTTAGGTATCACTTAAAAAACTAAATAAATTGGTATTTTTGATTATTATTCTACGACTAATGATGCAGAGAAAATATTAATTTTAATTTTGTGGTAAACATAGAACCTCACCCAAAAATTATCATTTTCCCTTATTTACTGATCAGTTTCATTAAAACTTGGTTTGTAATTTAGTGTCAATAGAGAATATTTTGATTATGTTGCCACCTAACCTTTGACATGGGGGGGGGGGAATTTCCCCACTTACGACCAGTGTGAGAAGGCACTGACTCTATAGAGACAATAAAGGGATTTGGGAATTAATTTATGAAAAAAAACTTGCCAAGAAGATTTTATATTTATGCTGATTTTTATATTCTATATTTAGTAGGCCTAAATATAAAGGAATTCATTGTTAAAGGGGGAAAGTATGTGTCAGATTACTAGTTATTAATTAGCAATAACTTAATATATAAAAGCCAAAGCCCTCACTCACTCATAATCACTAATTTTCCAACTTCCTGGCCATGCCAGAGTGGTGAAATTTGGTACATTGGTTCTTTAGGTCTAAAATAAGAAAGTTTTAAAGTGTTTTCATACCGATTCAACTTTAGGGCTTTGCCTCATTGAGCTTCAAAGTTACGATTTTTTCCTTATGGATATTCACTTTGTTTTGAGCTGATAAAAATTCAAACAGCTGATCTTGATTTGTAGTAGTTCCACGGGCTAACCACAGAATGCAGCTCACACAACTGGCATAGTTTACACAGACGAATCCGCATCGGGCCTACTAGTACTTTATATACAAAAAACATTTTAAAATACTTGGAGTGATTTTGAAAGAAGGGAATTGAGAGGTGTTTGCACTTGAGGGAGTTTTAGCGAATTTCGCCTCTAGGAAAGAAGCTATTACCGTAGTCGGCATGGTAAGACCTAGGCCCGGGACCATGATAACTTTTTGTTTTGAGGTCCCCAGACGCCTAAAACACCATTTGTTCGAAACTGTATTTATATTTATATATATATATATATGTTTTCGTTGGTTGCGATAACTCTTGTAAAAAGTTCCGATTTGGATGAAATTTGGTACAAACGTGTAAAGCAGCATTTATGACTTAAGTTTGAAAACCAGACAGATCGCCCCATCCAAAGCCGCCCTGTGAACCCTTTCTCTTCGGCCTAAACTTGAACGGACGACTGTATTAAAACTGTTTTAGGGAAGAACAGTGTGAGATATTGTAAGAGTAATATATTAGTCTCTGATGACCTTATTTTTATCGCCATTAAGAGGGCAGCACGCCGGTATCATCAACCGCTTTTGTCAAAATATTCCCGATCTAAACATTTGTTAAAAAAAAATAATAATTGTTATGAAAATTAATTTTGGGGGGGTTTTGTCCCCCCAAAATGTTTTTTTTAAAGTTTTTACATGTATTATTTTAAAAAGACTAAAATTAGTTTTCACCATTAGATTCAGCGTAAAAAACACACGATTTGGTGTTTTGATCATTTCTCTAGGTCAAATGGTTACAGAAGATATTGAAAGTGCTAAACACAGTATGTTGTCCAATGTTATTCTTATGGAGGATAAGAAAAATTTTATATCTCGCTTATTTATGAACGGATACTAATGAAACTTGGTATACGGCTTGATCAGGTTGTGGTCTATTGTTATTTGCACAAAAACAGCAACTTTTACTGATAATTACCGTAGTAGCGAACCTGCATACTTAGCCCTCATGTTATTCTTATGGAGTATAAGTAAAATGTAATGTATCTCTTAATTATGATCATAATTTAATAAAACTTGGTATGTGACTTCACCTTGTAGAATTATATTAATATTTGCATAAACAACCATTTTTGTGTTCCCTGTTGTATCAAACCTGCGTACTCATCCCCTATGTTATTCTTATAGAGATCAAAATTGTATATATTGTTTATTTATGAATGTACATTGATGAAACTTGATATGTGGTTTCACCTAGGTGATTTATATTGATATTTGCATGAAAACCCATATTTTTTGTTTCTTGTTGCAGTAAACCTACGTACTCATCCCCAATGTTATTCTTATGGAGAATAATTAAAATTGTATATATTGCTTATTTGTGAACATATGTTTATGAAACTTACTATGCGGCTTTATATGGTATTAAGACATTATTATGCATTGAAAATTCGCTGAGTACGCAGGTTTACTGTGATGGGGGTATTTTTGTTATTTATTATAAAGGTGCCCTTTTAATACATAGCACAGTGGAAGTGTTGGGCTCACTGTTCAACCTATGCCTCCTTAGCCCCACTGGGGGGTCTTGATGATACAACCTGTTCTCTCATCACTGTCATAGGCTCTGTAGCTTATCAGCAGTGTTTGTCAAATAATTTTTTGACAACAAAAGCAACTTTTTTCTTTTGACACGTACGTCAAGAGATGCAAAAGCCAAAATGGAATCATCATGAGAACTAACAGGCAGCTATACTTTTTGAAGAAAATACTTAGGATTATTCTTAATATTAAAATGTTTAATTTCAATATCCATAGCAAAACATGATATTTTTTGCCAATTACACATAGGTACTGGGCATTGGTTTGTAACATGTTCCAGTAAAACCTATTCAAAATTTGATCAATTCCTCCCTACTGACAGTCCTTTTTGCATAAACCCGTACTTTTGCTTTCTTTCAAATTGAATGTCAATCTGGAATACCGAGCTATAGCAACAGCTTATATGCCAAGTGATAATTGAAGCGAATAACAAACAGTTGAGAACACCGAGTAATGAGTTATAGCAAATAATTTCAAAGAGCTGCAAAAAATGTAAATAATAAAAAACATTAAAGATAAATGGTAAGGTGTGGTTATCTAAAAGGAAAAACAATAGCTATTTTTGAAATAAATATAGTTTTGAAAAATATTCCACTATAACATGATTACATATGTTTCTGTTAACATGTGTTGTGGAAACATCAACAGATGAACCTTCAGCATCATATGGAAAGAGGTAAATTGTAAACTTGGTGAGGAACAGGATTTATTTATCTAGCCTCTTTGATCCCAAATTTACTTTGGGCTTAACACGTTCGCTGCGATTGACATGCTTAAACATGAAAATCTCATATGTTTCAATGTTGAGCAATGTTCTGATTCCGGGTCATCCGCAGCGAAAGTGTTAACAATATATAACAATGAAAAAGAATGGACTTTTCATCTTTAATAAAATAACGTATTTAGTTACAGATGAACAGACATATACCAATGAAGACTTGTTCGATGAAACATCTCTCAATGACAGTGGAAGTTCTCAAGCAGAATCGAGGTACATTAAATATATCCAACCCAAATACATCACTTACAATTAGTTTATACATTAGGATCGACTTGTATTCGTATATATAAATGTCATGTTGTCATATGACTGAGCATATTTTCATTTTTCAATATTTGAAAAACCTCAGAACGTTAATATATTCAATGTTAATAATTGGCTCGATAGAGTCATGGTTAGAGCTCATATCATATTCCCCGGGGTTTGCCTGATTAATCTTGAAAATGTTATGAAACTGTCCAGCTGCCATTTGTCATTGGACTATTAATTACTGATGCTTCCTAAAAAAGGGCCATTAAGTACTAAGAGAAGGGTTAACACTACGAAATCATAATTTTGTTAGAACAAGATTACAGTAAACCCTTATATTTTGGGACCTTAACATCTGATATCTGGCGTAATTGGTTAGTTTAATTTAATTTTTATATATTTAAGGAAACCAATCCTTAAGTACTGTCAAAAGCAAAATAGTACTTTTAAAGATTTTTATGATTTTTTATGACCAGGAATGGGCCTAATCCTGGTCTACTTTCATTTTAAGGTCAACCTGATCCTATAAAATATAATATTTTTTTAAAAGGGGTTGGCAGCCTCTTTTTGCCTTACTGTCCATGTAGATTATAGAAAGTATCCAGCAAAGCAAGGGGTTGAACAGTACTGACAACATTTACATGCCAGGACTAGGATTTGAACCCACGACAGGGCCACTACCATGGTTCCAGAGTCTGTTGCGTTGACCACTACACCAACAACACACATTACAATTAATAGCTCCACACCAAATGGCAGCTGGGCCTGGTTTTAAACCTTTGCAAAGTTTGTTATAATTTTTCTCAGGGTTAATACAAAGAAATATACTGTATTTCTTCCTGTTTCAAATTATTGCAAATAAGATCCTAAGATCTTATTTATGCTTAGTTTATTATCTGTATAAGAATCAGCATTTTGAGAAAGTTAGTTTGTACATGAAATAGATAAATTCAAAATCAATATACGTGCAACAGATTATCAAACATGTAGATATACATTGTTGGTGCCATCCCATTCCAACCTCAATATACGTGCAACAGATTATCAAACATGTAGATATACATTGTTGGTGCCATCCCATTCCAACCTCAATATACGTGCAACAGATTATCACACATGTAGATATACATTGTTGGTGCCATCCCATTCCAACCTCAATATACGTGCAACTGATTATCAAACATGTAGATATACATTCTTGGTGCCATCCCATTCCAACCTCAATATACGTGCAACAGATTATCAAACATGTAGATATACATTGTTGGTGCCATCCCATTCCAACCTCAATATACGTGCAACAGATTATCAAACATGTAGATATACATTGTTGGTGCCATCCCATTCCAACCTCCGCAAGGAACCTAGAATAGTCTCAAAAATTCAGGGGTTTTTAACAATCTTTATACATTATTTCTCAATAGTGTGTTTTTGTCACAGTATAACCTATATCCCCCATCAAAACCAATAATTGAGCCATCATTTTGAAGATTACCGCTGCTAGATGGGGAAAATAAACAAACCATTCAAAACCTTAAACAGGATAATTTTAGAGATGTGCGAGTACTATAAATTTCGAGTTCGAGCCGAGTTCCACACTGAAACTCGAGGTTTTACTGAAACTCGAGTTAGCATAAGAAGTTTTTGCTTGCTTTTTGTTCCATAATAATTGAAATTGAGTCAATCCATTAATTTTAGGCTCAACTGTCCTTTGGCATTGAGCTGTTTTTAAAGACAAGTGATTTTTTTTGGCGTTGTTTAAGTTTCATTAAAGATTTGTTAAATAATTTGTAAATTTTAAAACTCTAAGACATGGCTTCAATTTCATCAATTGATTTTCCAGGCACTTTCAAACATATCTTCATGTTGTTAATAACTTATTGTTCTTATTAAGACAAATAGTGTTAAAATTAATGCTAAGATGTGTTAGTAAATACATTTTGTGTGGTAAGTAAGTAGGCTAATGTTTTACCATGTAATAGGCCTTTCAAATATTAAAAAAGTTTACTTTAACTTACAAGTCCTAAATGTAATTTTATTTTCTCCACTCATAGAAGGATGTAGCTTAGGCCTAAACATTTATATACAAAACATAGGATAAATAAAATACCCCCCGTCGCAGCAAACCTGCGTACTCAGCGAATTTCCAATGCATTGATATGTTTCTCACTAGTACATAAAGCCACTCACCAAGTTTGACAAAAATACATTCATAAATAAGTGATTTATTACATTTTATTTATTCCCCATAAGAATAACATTAGGACTGAGTACGCAGGTTTGCTGCAATGAGGAAGATAAGAAATGAGTTTTTATGCAATTATCAATGTAACTGAACCAGGTGAAGCTACTTACCATGTTTTATTAATTTATGTTCATAATTAAGGGAGATATAAAACTTTACTTGTTCTCCATAAGAATAACATTAGGGCTGAGTATGCAGGTTAGCTGCTACGGGGACAATCAACAAAACATTTATTTTTTGTGCAATTATCAATATACCAGTACAACATGAAGCCACATACCAAATTTCATCAATATACATTCATAAATAATCAAGATATCAAATTTTATTTATTCTCCATAAGGATAACATTGGACAACGTACTGTGTTTAGCACTTTGAATATCTCTGCAACGGTTTGACGTAGAATCACAATTTAAACACCAAAATGATTGTTTTGTGGAGCTGAAGTGATTGGTAAAAGAAAATGTGAAGTTTACAGTAAAAGTAATTAAGGAAAAGCTAAAAACCATTTTCCCATAAGATTAACATGGGAGATTTTATGAGCATGTTTTTTGGATTTTTTCCGCAACCACTTAACCTAGGTTAATAATTCAAAATACCATATTATTTGTTTTTTTAAGCTCTATAACATGGTCTAAACCTAAATTAAGTGTTTTAAAAATTTTAGGGTAAAAAATGCAAAAAACTGATTTTTTGAAAATTTAAAACCCCCATAAACCCCCCTTCCCATAGTCCGATTTTTCTGGTTTTCGAACTTAAAGTCATAAATGTCAGTTTACACATTTGAGCCAAATTTCATCGAAATCGGACGTTTTTTACTCAAGTTATCGCATTCACGGACACATATATAGATATATATATACATATATATAAATTTGAACGAATAGTGTTTTGGACATCTGGGGACCTCAAAACAAAAAGTTATCATGGTCTCGGGCTTAAGTCTTACCATGAGACCTACGGTAATAGCTTCTTCCCTATAGGGGAAATTCGCTAAAAGAGGAAATAAAATAAAATACTTCCGTCGCAGCAAACCTGCATACTCAGCGAATTTCTAATGGAGATATAAATGTCTTAATACCACATAAAGCCACTTACCAAGTTTCATAAAAATATATTCACAACTAAGTGATATATGCAATTTTAATTATTCTCCATAAGAATAACATTGGAGCTAAGTACGCAGGTTTGCTGCAACAAAGAACACAGTAAATGGGTTTTTATGCTAATATCAATAGAAGTTGAAGTCGTATACCAGTTTTTATTCATTTATGTTCATAATTAAGAGAGACATAGCATTTAATTGGATAATTGAACAAAGTGAAAGTATCCTTATACACAACTTTACTGCTTAGACTGGTAAGAGAATCAACTCAACTGGCGTGTCTGTGACCACAATAACTCGAGAATGCCTCCACAGTTAAACTTAAAATATTCCAGAAAAACTTAACAGGTCAAAATCTCGGTCAAGTTCGTTATTCAGATAATTTTGTTTAGTATTAATCAAATTATCTTAAAACCAAATTTATTTTTTTCTCCATAAGAATAACATTGGAAGTCATTTTAGTGGTACTTGAATCGTTAAAATTTAGCCGATGTCTATGTTTCAACAACAGAGTAACAATAGTTAGTTTACTAGAGTATACTTTGTTATACTGGATAACAAAAGTTTTTTTACCAACAAAAACCACACAAGAGAGATAAATCGAAGTATATTTTTAAGTTGTGAGCATATTTATTATTTTATAAATTATTAAGTGTACGTTTAAAAAAAATATCCATACAGTTAATATTCCCTTAGTTCGCCTACTCTGTGTAAATATCGTCAGTCGGTCAGAGGCGACGATTGTAACGGTGGCAGATCGAAAAACTCAAAATAACTTTTTGATGACTGTAGATACTAAGATATTAACTTATAAAATGGTTTGTTTTATTACATTTTCTTAGACAATTGGTAATATTGTGATTGTCATGTGTAAAAAGTATACAAAGCCTCAATTTGTCTAGAAAGCGTTGATGAAGTTAGTCACAGTAAGCGAACAACCTTAAAATTTATTTTGTAGGACAATTATTTGCTAGGTTATATTTTCACTAAATTAAAAGCGAACAACCTTAACATTTATTTTTTAGGACAATTATTTGCTAGGTTATATTTTCACTAAATTAATAATACAAATTGTCTACATTACCTAAAATAAATTACCAGTAATAGTAGGTAACCACAATAAAAGCTATAGATTATTCTAACCAAACAGTCTTTTTCGGAAGGTTATCTTGAATGATTTGACATAGCCTAGGGTTGGATTACAGTAAGAGTAAGCCGACATTAAACTGGTAATACAACAACTTTTGTAAAATACTTTAAACACATTACCAGGAATGTTATAGCGAACCAAAACAAAAGCTTTAAACTATTCTAACCAAACTAAGCCTTTTGTACAGGTTATCTGAAATGATTTGACAAATCCTAGGTTTGGATTATATTGAGCTGTTTTTATCATAAACTTGGACGTATGGCTATAAAATGTAGGCTATACACTTAGGCTACTTGCCATTTTAGAAGTTTCATGTACGGTCTTGGACCAACCCATGTTTATAGAATTTATTTTCATGATAGCCTAGGCTATTACAACAATGTATTGAAATATCATTTTGTAAAATACAACTGTTGTTAAATACTTTAAACATTACCAGGAATGTTGTAGCGACAAAAAACAAATCTTTAAACTATTCTAACCAAACTAAGCCTTTTATACAGGTTATCTGAAATGATTTGACAAATCCTAGGTTTTGATTATATTGAGCTGTTTTCATCATAAACTTGGACCTATGACTATAAAATGTAGGCATATACACTTAGGCTACTTGTCATTTTAGAAGTTTCATATACGGACTTGGGCCAACCCATGTTTATAGAATTTAATTTAATGATACCGGTAGCCTAGGCTATTGAAACAATACATTGAAATATCATTTTGTAAAATACTAGTGTTATAAAATACTTTAAACACATTGCCAGGAATGTTGTATCGAACCAAAACAAAAGCTTTAAACTATTCTAACCAAACTAAGCCTTTTGTACAGGTTATCTGAAATGATTTGAGAAATCCTAGGTTTGGATTATATTGAGCTGTTTTCATCATAAACTTGGACCTATGGCTATAAAATGTAGGCCTATACACTTAGGCTACTTGCCATTTTAGAAGTTTCATGTACGATCTTGGACCAACCCATGTTTATAGAATTTAATTTCATGATAGCCTAGGCTATTGCAACAATGTATTGAAATATAATTTTGTAAAATACAACTGTTGTTAAATACTTTAAAAATTACCAGGAATGTTTTAATAACAAAAAAACAAATCTTTAAACTATTCTAACCAAACTAAGCCTTTTATACAGGTTATTTGAAATGATTTGACAAATCCTAGGTTTAGATTATATTGAGCTGTTTTCATCATAAACTTGGACCTATGACTATAAAATGTAGGCATATACACTTAGGCTACTTGTCATTTTAGAAGTTTCATGTACGGACTTGGGCCAACCCATATTTATAGCATTTAACACGTTCGCTGCGCAGTACGGGTATACCCGTAGTTGCGGTTGTTCCCCCTGAGCGCGCTACGGGTATGCCCGTACAGTTGCTATGCAAAAGTTACAGGCTTCAGTGTGCACCAGTGTGGCGCGAGGGGTAAACAATTTGTTGCCAGCGTGTAGCTTAGAATGCGAGCTTTATTTTGGTGTAGGTTGGTAGTAAATTTCCCCCAATATCAAGGCCGTCACGGGACTTCCCCGCAGTAGTTTTCGTCCGACTTATTCCCTGTACATGGCAACCCTGATTGTCTACTGCTATCTGAATTGTTTTGCTACCTGGTGGTGTTTTGTAGAACTACGTCGAGTGGTGTTGTAACGCAGTACTGCACCGCACAGTGTTTATTGTCATTCGTTAGCCGGGAATTCAAAATGTGATCGCGCCTACCGGAACAGTTGCCGCATGGCGGGAACACCCCCATAGGCCTGCCCCGCAGCGAACGTGTTAATTTCATGATAGTCTAGGCTATTGAAACAATATATTGAAATCTCATTTTTTCATTTTAATAACTGGACCTGACGACTTATTGTTAATCCTTAAGGATATTTTGACTTGGCCTATAGAAATTGTTAACAATAGTTCATATAGGAAACTCGCTGTTCTCTTAAAAGATAAATTAACCACACTGCTAGTCACTGCTTAGCCCAAAATGCTCTGTTTGTTCTAAGATAACGCACCCATGCCAATCCTAACAACAAACCATGCCTGAAATCTTCAATTTATTTTTAAAATAAATAAATTTAGTATTTATACAACATTTACTTTGATAAAAACAAGTGATAAATGTATGTATGTTTTTCTACGGATAAAATAATAGGTCGGCGGCGGGATTTGAACCTGCGACCTTACGCTCCAAGAGCCAGTGCGATACCCTCTCAGCTACCGCGATAATTGATTCTTAAGGGAGAAGTAACTAAAACTATAGCTAGATAGACATAAAACCCGGATTCTGGCGGCAGTTAAATGATAACGGAATGTATTCTGATGATGTTACTCAAATCAGATGTTGAATTTTTTTTGAGCAAATATTATTAGACCATAACCAGATGAAGCCGTATACCAAGTTTCGTCAGTATACGTTCATAAATAAGCGAGATATCAAATTTGTCTTTTCCTCCATAAGAATAACATTAGACAACGTACTGTGCACATTCAATATCTCGGTAACCAATTGATGTAGAGGAATGATCAAAATACCAAATTGAGTGTTTTTTTAAGCTGAATCCAATAGTAAAACCTAATATTTTACTATTTAAAAAATTATATGTAAAAAGTTCAAAAACCCATTTTTGGGGGACAAAACCCCCCAAAATACCCCTTCGGATGGAGTGATCTGGCTGGTTTTCGAACTTAAGTCATAAATGTTGCTTTAAACGTTTATACCAAATTTCATCAAAATCGGATCATCTTTACAAGAGTTATCGTGCTCACGGACACACATACTGTATATATATATATGTACAGTTTCAAAAGAATGGTGTTTTTGGGGTCTAGGGACCTCAAAACGAAAAGTTATCATGGTCCCGGGCCTAGGTCTTACCTTGCCGACCACGGTAATAGCTTCTTCCCTATAGGGGAAATTCGCTAAAACTGAGATTTTTTTTAGTGAAACTGTTAATTAATACCATATAGGCTATAACCTTAATACCAAAAGATTAAAAGTATTTTATCTTCATGGCAAAATGTTGAGCAATAACTTTGGTATGATTTATTTTCAGATAAATGTTTTTACTTACCTTTTTCCAATGAAGCAGGAATCCATTTATTTTACTTACTATTGTTATTTTTAGGTCATAATGACTAGAAAAGTATATTTTAATAACAACATTTATAAATGGAACCCTATACACTGTTTTGATCCAATTCAACTTGAAAAATGTGTTTTTTTTATTTGTATACTCGACTCAAACTCGATGTTCAAATCTTTTTCCATTTACTCGACTCGACTTAAAAAACCTGTACTCGCACATTTCTAGATAATTGAACTGGTGATTCGTACCTATTTATTGGTCAACATACTGGTGGCACTATATTACAGCGACAAGTTCAACTAACTCAAAACAGGTGATTCAATGTGCAAGCTGCATACAGGCAGTTCTAGTTGTACATATTATGTACTAATTAAATTTGTACATAATAAACACTAAACAAAAACATAAATAATTTTGGAATTTTGAAGACTTATGGTCATAGAGCCTCAAGATACTTTTGAAATTACCTGTGAGTAGCACAGACATGTCAGCTTCCTTCATGCTTCATTCAAAATTTCAATTTAAGACATTCAGTAGTTTTTGTATTTTTGCATAATTTGTATGGCGACAAACACGACCTTCCGTTTATAATAGTATAGATACTACATATTTTTAATTCAATGAATGTGTTGTTGAGCTAAATAAAAGTCACATGTGATTTAACCAACATATTGCCATGACTGTTATGGATAGTACCTTGCTAAAATCATGAAAGAATACATCCATCCATTTTTTACACACATCTTATGTTAAGTAACACACACTTTAAATAATTTTTGAACAATATCCTCAGAGTGCTGACCGGCACCCCTGTCCTCCCTTCATCCTCCACCCAGTAAAACCTTACATGATGTCCTGCTCTTTATAAACTCTCTACAGGCATTTTAATTAAATTGAGTGAGAAATGTTTTTCATAGAAGTTTGTTTAATTTGAGCAAAACTGTAAGGATATGATAAAAATGAAATAGCTAGTTAAAATGTTTATTTAAGTGGATATAAAATATATTTTAAGGGGTTTATCCCTTGTATCGTGTGATCACAAGTAAGGTAGACTTTTTGTGTGTAGATTAGTGAAAGTACTTCAGAGTGAGAATTCTACACTTCTTCGGAAAAATGAGTATCTCGAAAATCTAAAGGATTCACTGCTTGCACAAGTCTCGTCCTTAGAAGACACACTTGTCAAAAAGAAGAACGAATCAGAAAATTACAAAAAACAGTAAGTTATATAAAAATGTCTTATTTATTAATGAATGTTTTTATTACTGTTTTAGTTGAATAGTTAAGATGTAAATAGTTCATTGAAAGCTTGGTTGTTTTAAACCGATTTT